>OY757931.1:55717769-55887769 GCA_963585895.1 Sepioteuthis lessoniana | reverse complement strand
AAAAAAATCTAATAATAGCACGAGGTCAAAAGTATGCAGCTACTAGTGAGGATTGAACTCGCTAAACAATAGTAAATGATCTGAGAGATTAACTTGCTAACCATTACACTACAAATAAAAGACATCACTCCGCCACCTCAAAAAAAAAAATTAAAAAAATAAAAAGAAAAGAAAGATATCTTAGATTTGGCAAAAGGCTGCAATTATTGAACACCCAGTGAGGATCAAACTCGCAACTCAGCATATAATAACAAGGTGCCCATAAATCAATAAATTCAAGACAAATTACTTCATATTAATTCTTTTTTATGATGTAGTACATAAATGTGATAATCAGCAATTTTATTGGCCCAATTTTAGATACCTTAACATCTAAGTCCATATATAATAACAACAGTGTTGGTTGTCACTAAATCACTTTGTGGTGAACCAAGTGCAATATAATATAGAGAGTGCTCAATATTTAGGATTGTTCAAGAAGAAGAAGAAGAGTGGTTAACCGTTATTGTTGGAGAATGAATTCAAAATCTGGATGAGGCAATTTACTTTAATACCCTTGAGAAAAGAATGAATCTTTCTCTTCACCCAGTTAAAGGTAAATAGTAGGTAACTAGTCTAAGAGAAAGACAAATTTTGAATTTAAAACCAAAAAGCTGTTGTTCAGAGAACATTCTCCTGTTATCAGCTAATCCATAAGGTGACACCATCTCTACAAAAACCTTTACCCATATAAACCAAATCACCTGCATAAAAATCATCTGCTAAAATTCAGCTTAGTTAAAGGTCATCAATGATGTTGACAAACTCTTGATTATTTTATTGCAGTTAAACATGTATAGATTCCAAGTACTTTTGCCTATAACTGCAACAATTAAAAAAAAAAAAAAAAAAAAATTGAAGTACAATATTTTAATATGTTTGATCATAGGATTTACAGAAAATTTAAATCTTTATACGGAAAACCGATAAAATAAAACAGGAATCCTATGCTATAGTTGTGTCAGTACTACTGTAAGGCTGCACCACTTTTACTAATGAAACATCTAGGAGAAAAAGTTCTGCCCATAAAGGAGAAAAAGCTAGATGGGAACTTCACAAAAATGCTGCCTGCCGTTTTGAACAAACTCTGGAAGCAGCACCCTACAAAACAGTAGCTGTATGGCCACTTACCACTCATCTCACAAACCATCCCAGTATGATGGATAAGATATGCTGGGCACTGCTGGAGAAATAAGAATGAACTCATAAGTGATATTCTATGGGCTTCTACTTATGGACACACTAGTGTTGGCCAACCAGCAAAAACTTATATTCATCAGCTTTGTGCAAATACTGGATGTTGCCTAGAGTGGTACTATTCAAAGTAGTCATAGATGTACTGGTGCTACTATATAAGTCATTGGTTGCCAGTAGTTTCCAGTAACACATTATCATTTTATATATATATATATATATATATATAAAACATGTAATGTAAAAATTAAGTCAATTTTTATTATATTCTTATGTTTTTCCAGGATAAGTTAACATCACTATAGATATTCAAACAATATTTTCTTGCATCATAAATAATATAGCACAAATATATTACCTGGTTTGGTTTGATGGCATATCAACCATTATAGTTTAATACCAAATCCTGTTATAAGATTTGTAAATACATTTTGTCGATAACATTCTTAAATGAGCCTGAGCTCTTCTTTGTACAGAGTTAAATGGTTTCAAGTATTGTTATATAACAGTCACAATTTCACATCAGTCATTTGTTTGCACAGTTTATTCTATTTGACCCATAGATAGGACCCTATTAGGTGCTACTACTCTGGGCCAGAGTAGACTCGGGAGCAATGGCAATGAAGGGATCCTCCATATTTCCCAAAATCTCCAATCAGATGGTTTAATGTCTAGCTGTATGTGGTACATTAGAAAAATATACTGCAGATATGTGACATCAGTTTGAGAAGCATTGGTTTAGAGGACTTTTCAAGAGTTTTGACCAATAGGTATGTGTGGTGAGAGAGAGTCAAGAGAATCTAAGCTGCTGGCATGCCTTGAAAATGATGAAATCTTTAACCTCTCTATCCTTAACCTTATTGTGGGCACCTTGTGAGCATGTGATGTTATGTTCAAAAAGTTAAAGTCATTTATACATTGATGAATATTATAAACTTTGCAAAGCTCTTGTGCAAGTTTGATCTGATGAGACATAAAATTTGGTAAAAAAAATAAAAAAAACAAACAAAAAAAAGAAAACGTAATCAGTATCCTCAGAAATTATATGGAATATGTGTATAACTGTATGAATTTAAGATTTAAAAAATATATTCTGAAATAAATTGTTAATTCCTATTTTAAAATTTTGTGAATTAACATATACACAAAAACGAATAAGATAACACAGTATAATAATTTTTTTAAAAAGTCTTCTGGTGTGGAGAAAAACTCCCATCACTCAAATGTACTTATGTGAGGGTGAGATGTAACTTTAGTCCATATTACTGAAAATTTTCAAATCTTGTGATATACCCTTTAAAGTGACTCTTTTAAAAAAAAAAAAAAAAAAAAAAAGAGTTTATTACTTCTAAAACTTTAGTAAAACTATTGATAGAAGTCTCAGTCAA
Source organism: Sepioteuthis lessoniana (assembly GCA_963585895.1). Taxonomy (NCBI): domain Eukaryota; kingdom Metazoa; phylum Mollusca; class Cephalopoda; order Myopsida; family Loliginidae; genus Sepioteuthis; species Sepioteuthis lessoniana. The sequence continues at coordinate 55,885,148 of OY757931.1, read as the reverse complement.
TAAAAAATTTCTTATAAAGACATTTGTGCACTAATGTGTATTGTAGTTGTGAAATAAATTGTTTTATTTGCAAACTTTTTTTTTTTTATCTTATGGCCAAAAGTGCATTCTAACCATTAAATTTGTAGCCAAACTAAAAGGGTTTGTGGAAGAATCATTTTTTCAAGTTTAGGTAAATATATTTCTTATTTTTGAGAAAAATAAAGTTAAAATTCTTAGTAGGTAGTTCAATTGAAAATAAGGCTAACATTGCCAGTTCGTAAGATGGTCAAAAGTTGATTACATTATTGCAGCCAGGATTATTTATAAAAGCAATCAACAAAACAATCACTTATTCAAAGAAAAAAACAAAACAAAAACAAAAAAAAAAAACAGATTGAAAAGGTATAAGCAGTTTTTAAAGCAAAGTATACAAATTAACTAAAACCATTGGGAATAAAATCATTATCTTTGTCAAGTTATATAGCAGACTATTTAAAAATTTGTTTGAGGCAGGATGAAGTGGTTGTTTTGGTGATAGTTTAAAACAGAACTTGAACAGACAGACACAGATTATATATAAGTAAGTTGGATTGCTCCATTTACTGTTGTCCATACCTTATAATGCTAAGTGTTAAGCAGGGGGGGGGAGGATCAAGTACTATTTTTTGAGTCTTTGGTATGACTTGACCTGGGATTGAACCCCAGTTTCACAAATCATTATACCAGTTATATATATATATATATATATATATATATATATATATATACTTTGTCTGCCTGTAATTCTATTATACCAAAAGGAATCAAGAAAAAATTAAACTAACAAAACACACTACATAACCCCAACTTTTAGAGTGATTTTCCTCCTTAACAACTATATAAAAAAAAAAAAAAAAAAAAAAAAAAATCGAAGTCAAAATTTGAAAATATTCTTTAGCAACAACTATTTGATTGTATAAGTCATAAAAATAGTTCAACGCCCAATCACAAATGAATGCCATTCATATGCCTTAGAATAAACTGAAAATCAGATGATAGCTTAAGGCTGAAACCAGGCAGGATCAACAATTTATTTTACAATGTTTTGGTGTATTCTTATATATGTGTGTGTGAAAGAGAGAGAGAAATTCAGTCGTAAAAACAGCAGAGTTTATCACTAAGAAGCGGATCAAATATACTGTATATAAAAAAATCAAGAATTTTAATGTTTTACAAATTCAAACAATTTAAAAAAGGACTATTAAATACAGATAATCAAGACTAAAGTTTCTTATATTTTCATAAGTTCTATGTTGAATGATAATTTCAAGTTATTAAATTTTGCATTAATCTTTTTATAACAAACTTAAAACAATCTATATTGTTCTATTTTTATATCATTATCTAAAAGACCCTTTAGTCTAGCCAGGACATTACTAGCAAATTTGATTCTCACTGAGGGCTCCTTACTCCTATCCCTGGGCCAAACTAATGCTAATGAATATAAAAAAAGAAAATCAAAAAAAAAAAAAAATCAAAAAAAAATAAATCACAAAATGACCATAAGTTGTTACTGCTGTGCTTTTTTTTCTGCAAGTAAACCTCATTTTAATTATTTACAGATATTTATTGGGATTCAACCATTATACAAATGAGGAACACTTAATAATATCAAACAATTTTTTTCAGAGAAAACAGTGAATTCACTAAATTATCTTAATTACTTCAGATTGGATCATAGGAGAAATATTATCCCTTGAGTATATTTTTAATTGATATCAAAATTCACTATAAAATATCCAATGCTGAATTATCTTTGGATTAATTAGTTTATATTGGATCAAAAGGTGAAATATCAACTTGGTCAGCTACCATAAGTACTGTATATACTTGCATATCACACAATTTTCTGAGACTGAAATTTAAGCCAAATATTAGAGGAGAGCACAATATGTAAGATACAAATTTTGAGTGTATAAATACTGTATATATTGGTTTGGTTTTATGGCATATCAACTATTGTAGGTTATTTAATATTAAATCCTCTTTATACATAGATATTAAATATATGTATATAATTTGTAAACACATTTTGTAAAGATTTAAGCCAAAACTCATTCTTTTGCACACAGTCAAATGGTTTCAAAGATTTCTATCTAATACAAATAATTCTATTTACTATTAATCATTTATTTGCACGCAATTAAATGGATATACATATGATTTGTAAGTGAATAGTTTGTAGGTTAAATTTCATTTTTAAATGAGTTAAAACTAATTTGTTCGCACACTAGTATTGCTATTATTTCTACACAGTTAAATAGTTTTAGTTATTGTTTTCTAACACAAATGTCAAACAGTTCTATTTGACCCATAGATAAAACCCTATCAGGTGCTACCACTCTGGGTCAGAGTGGACCTGAGCAATGGCAATTAAGAAGTACTCACATTCCCCAAAGCTCCAAAACTGGAGCCTAACCATCAGATAGCTTAGTGTTGTATCCAGGATACTTGTTGGGGGAGTCAGTATATTCTAGAGCCTCAGCCAAATGGGCTATGTATATATCTGAGTTTTCATCTGATCTTGCAACCCCCTAATATTATGCTAAAATTTAAGTCTCAGAAAGCCATATATAATATACGAGTACATACAGTGTTTGTATCAATTTTAAAATTCACTATAATATAAATGTATCAATTCATGTGTTCATAGATAAAATTATCCAAAGTAATTTCTTGATAACATCGTATATAAGTATAAATACCCTAAGTAATTTTGTTATTTCTTTGTCCATCCTTAACTTCTGTTAGGATAAAAGAGTAGTATCTGTGCACCAAGCCAAGAATAAGAGTATCACTCCATAGTACTTCTGCCCAGGATCAGAGTGTGATATCTGTATCCATGGGAATCTAAATATATTTGAAAAAAAAAAAAAAAAAAAAAAAAAATTAAGTTAGATTTAAATAATTGAAATAATCAATATATTTAGGGTTTTTTTCTTATTCTGTACTACCTCTGTACCATAAGAATTGTCAGTTTGTGGATGAAATATACATTCAAATGTAACAGTTATTATAGGACAGTGCTTGAAATTGATATTTATTAATGTTCCATAATAGTTGGTACATTTCATACATGAAATCTATATGAACATTTAAAAATTATTAAGAGACAGTAATTCATGTCTGCATCTGTCCCACAATAATTGGTACATTTACAGTATGAAATTTATATGCAAATGTAACAACTATCATGGGACAGTGGTAAGAGTTCATCGCTATTCTATACCACAGTTTGAATATTTACTGTAAAAAATGTTTTTAATAGAGCAATGAAGGAATAAATTATCTTTCTTGGATTAATCATATCAAGTTGAACCAAATGAAAAAAATATCACTTTTTCAATTCAACAAGGTACGATGAGTATTTGCATTGATTTTAAAATTCACTGTAATATAATCATGTTAATTTGTATGTTTATAGATAAAATTACGCCAAGTAATTTCTTGATAACATTGTTTTGAAGACATTGTTTTCTAAAAATCTTATCTCTCACCAAAAAATTAATTACTTTTAAATACATTTGCAGTTTTTTTTTTGAGATTGAAATTCCAAAATACTGTGTGTACTGATATGTAAGCAGGTGTATAGTACAGGAGTCCCTTGATATATTGCAATGTGAGATGGGTGGGTATCAATTCAAAGATTTTCTTGAAATTCCAACAAAATTCTCCATTAAGGCAATGATTTTTTGACTAATCAAGTTTGCAATGAAATTATGTGGGCTAGTGAAAATCTGCTTATTCATCCATAAATTTTTATATAATGAGAAACTCAAAATACAAATAAGAATACTTAATTCTTTTCTAAATAGGAACATTAATACCACCTTAGGCCTCAGTTACATTAGGAACCCAGTGGAATTAAAGGTTATCTAGTTCGAATTAATAAAGGTGCTGAACTGGAAGATTATATTGAAGAATGTTGGAATATAAAAGTTCTCTAATATAAGTTGGGTGACAAGATAAAGCAAGGGAGTTATCAATTCTAAACTTCTTACCTGGGTTTCATCTGTAAATTTCTGTAATTGTGCTCATTGAGTTTGTTTATTTCATCCATAAATAATTTTAATTATTTCATAATATACTAACACTGTCATTTTAAAATAACTTATGAAGTCTAAAGATATTCATCTAATGTTTTGTTTTTATTGCATTTATGATCATATTGGAATAACGATAAGAAATATGAAAGAGAAAAAAAGATGTGAAAACTAATTTAGTTGAGTGTTTATAAATTTATATTTTTAACCTGTTTGAGATTCATTAAATCTGATGAAGTCCATACACAGTGAAATCTCAAATATTCCTACAAATTGGTTTCCATGTTTTATTTCTCTTCCATCCTGTTAGATATTTTATCAATATATTTATTCATCAGTAACTGTGGAAAAAAAAATTGTATGACTTAATCTTCCTGTGTCTTCAATAATATCTGAGCAAGTTATTTTTCATTTAATCTTTCTTCTTCAGATTTTTTTTTTTGTAACTTTTACTCATAAAAATTTTTTTGCATATATCAGTACATACTTTTACCATGACTCATTCTATTGGAAGTCATTGATATATTTTGTTTTTAATACTGAAATTTGATAAACTTAAATGTAGATATTATGGTATTAAATTTAAACAAAAAAAAGAAAAAAAAAGACTAACATAATTGAATGCCTTCATCTTTTCTCAAATTTCACTTAGTTTTTATATAAGAAGTTTTGCTACCTTTCATCAGTCATCTATTTTTGAATACCTATAACCACACTACAGTTAGCCATAGTTCATTTGTAACAAAGTCTGTTTTGTAAGAGCCTGCATTATTAAAGGGGAACAACAATCAAAAACAATGTATCAAAAAGTAATCATTTATAAGATGAAGCCTTTTTATGAATCCAGAATCACAATTTGGCCTAACCTTAAAGAAAAATAGATTTTTTTAAAATGCACATAATCAATAAGCAAAAGATTTTCTTTAATTCTAGACATAATTTAATGTATAGCAAAAAGAAGAAAGAACAAATTCATAATAGAGATCAATAAAAATTTTAATATAGCTTGAAAATAATTGTTTTCATTTACTTTTAACTCTTTTGGTGCAGAGAGTAACTTGAGTCACCCAAATATACTTCATTTTTGGACCTAAAATGCTTTTTGTTTGATATAACCCAACCCTAAAATTAAAAAGAAAAATTATTACTTCTAAAACTTTAAAACAATTGTTTTTAGAAGTGTCAGAAAAAAAAAAAAAAATTCTCTCAAACACATTGGTATGATATACCCACCAAAACCAATAGTGTGTTGTAGATGTGAAACACTAATATTTTTTATTTGAGAGCTTTTTTTATCTTATGAAGAATACATTCCAGCCACTAAATTTGTAGCCAAATGTACCACTACAAAAAGATTAAGATTCATGTATAATTTTAACAATGCATTTTTTGTCAGTAACTTCTAGAATCAGAATATAGGATCCAAGGGTATATATATATATATATATACACACACATACATAATTAGAAGTAAAAATAAAATATCTATTTATATATTTATGTCTGGTTTTTCTTATTTTGTACTAGCCCTGTCCCAGAATAGTTGTTTCATTTAGCATATGAAATACATATGTAAAATGGATGGAAATAGTAGTTCATGGCTATTTGCCCCATAATAATTGTTACATTTAATGCATGATGTTTGTATGCAAATGTAATAAGGGACAAAAATAGTATTTTATTTTTGAAGATGTATTTGATTTTATACCCTTTAAAATTTTCCTTGGCATATTTTATATCTTATAGATTTTAAAATAACTGCTCAATCTCTGAGTACAAATACTACCAGCAGAAATTCAGGAGTACGACACAAGGCAGAAGTAGACAAATAATTCACTTTGATCCTTGCCAAGAGTGCTTATCCCTACATAAATAATCTATGCTAGCTTCTAAATAAATTTCTTTTTTGACTCGGTAACAATTTTATGACACAAAGTGGCATTATTTTTTTCTAATAAATTGAATTAAATAAGCTCAAAATTATTATTATTATTATTTAGGAAAGTTTAAATCAACTAGATGATTTAACTTCAAAATTTCAAAAAAATAAAGTTTCCCATCTGGCTCCATACAGGAAAAAAAAAAGAGAAAAAAATGATAGCAATGATAATATTTTTCTATAAAAACAAATATAAAAGTACAGATAAATTTTTAAGAAATTTTGAAAAAAAAGAAAAAATTTTTAGTAGCCAATTCAGTTTATGATACTAGCAGTTTTAGCTAGTTAAATAAACATTTACTTCTTTAGAATATTGACTGTATGCGAGTTGAACACATCTCTAAGAACTGAAATCAGAATGTATACATTCCATAGAAGAAAAATCATTCTTACTCATAAGAGAAGTTGTGTTAACCCTTTGAAGCCTTAAGCTCAAAAATCAAAGAGAGAAAAAAATAAAAATATGAAAGAAGCGAAAAGAAAAAAAAAAAAAAAAAAAAAAAAAAAAAAACGAAATAAAGAAAAAAAGTGATAGTGATCAAAATAATAAAGATCAATAAATCATTATCTTCTTCATATCTTTGTTATCTTACTTACTTCAAAATATGTACAATGCTCTGGTCCTCGTTCTCAGGAAATCAATATACCTATCACAGGCCATAAATGATTGCTATACTAAATCTTTACTATAATCCAATGTGATTTCCTCAGAGCCCTGAGCTAATGGTATAGATTAAAATAGCACTCAGCCTGAAATATTGGGCTTATGAATTCAAAGGGCTAGTGCTGTAAAACAATTTTCTCGATTATTGAAATTTGTATTGGGGGGGAAAAAAAAAAAAAACCTTCACAATATGATCTGAAGAAAGAATAAAAAAAGAAAAACATGCTATGAAATTCCGAAATGTTTCCATTTTTTTCTTTTAAAAAACGAACGTGCATAAAAACTTCCCATGAAGTATACTTTTTAAGTACCTAACAATGTTCTGACGAAAATAAAATTATATAAAGTGAATAAAAAAATTTATTAATTTTTTCTTTTAACCTGTGCTCTGTTTCAATTTGCATGTAACAGAACTTTTGTCAAGGGAGGTTAAAGATAAAAGGTAGCAAAGTATTTTATATATTATATAGATAGAGAGAGAAAGAGGTGTAGAGGGTGGGAAACAGTTAACAGTTCATATGGAGCATTTTTCCCTTTTAGTAACTTTTTAACAAATAGAAAGAAAAGTCTGTGATAACTGAGGCTTGCCCCTGTGAAGCCACACACAAAAAAAAAAAAAAAGAAAAAAAACAATTCTATCAACAATCAAATTACCCTTTTTTCCCTTGGTAAAAAAAATAAAAGATTCAAAGTTTAAGAAAACTGCAGTGGATTTAAAAAAAAAAAAAAAAAAAAAAAATAACCCACTAAATATATTAAATTTTTTTCAAGTTTTTATTTATTAATCATTAAAATTTTTCTCAGTTCCCTAAGGGATTTCAAATAAATTTGTTTTTTTGTTGGTTGGTTTGTTTTTTTTTTAACTCAAGAATTCATTTTGACTAATAACCCCATTTTCTTTAAGTTTTCTAAATCAACAAGTATCTTATTTCACATCTACCAAATCTAAATTCTATAGACTTGAAATATATATATATATATATATATATATATATATATATATACACACACACACACCTTCATTGTCACCAGTGCATAATGTTGAAAGTGTCTGTGCACCAAAACAAATGTACTGCCAGCAAATTTCTCGTCAGCCTTGTGGTTAAATCTCAATACATAAGTATTTTACAAAAATGTTATAAGATAAAAAATAGGTTTTCATTCTTCCATCAAATTTTGCCCAATCAAAATACGCATTTTGGTCATGTGATCTGAAAAGCAGAATCGTGATTAAGCTTTCTAAAAATATGGCTGCTAAATGCAAAGAGCCACTGTCCTACAACTGTTGCTGCAACAGCTGGATCTAGTCTGATTGATATCACTACAACTAAAACTACTACTACTACTACTACTCTCATGCCTATTTCACAGGAACTGTCTGGCTTGAAGTCATAATCTATTGTTCACCATGAATATCTACCTTTTTTTTTTCCAATCACCTGTCATTGAAGAGAAACACAAAATATTATTTGCTAATCCTTGAAAAAATATCTCAGATGTGAAAGAAGATGCCTGATGGGAGAGTGGGCATACCAGAATTAGATATGAGAGAAAGATGAGGATATTAGTCCAAATTAATCTTAAAGTGATAATGAAACTTACAATTAAAAGAGAGATTTGTATTGCTCTAGAATTTAGTGAGGGAAATGACCAAAACATTTTTTTTTTTCTATTTTATTTTACAACCTGGATCTTCCATCTTCACCAAACAAATATCCCTTCAACAATTTTTTTTTTGTTTTACAGTTTAAAAAGAATTAACAACTAAATGTAAAAAATAGAGATTTTTTTTCCAAGTATCCAGTCCTTGGGAGAAGCTGGTAAGGTGGAAGATGAAGGAAAAGAAATTGGCTGGAACTTTAAACTGCCCCCACCATTATTCAAAAAAAGGCAACAAGTTGCCAGGGTTTGCTTTATGGCACCTAGTCAGACACAATATTATTAAAAAAAAAAAAAAAAAAAAAAAAAAAAAGTGGGGTGGTATCTCCACCCAAGCAGTACAAACTGTACCAGCAGTTGTCCACACTCCACAGCCAACAGGAGGAGAAAGAAGTCTATTTTTTTTCTTTTAGATTTTTTTTTTTTTAGTGGCCATCCAGGGCTCGGAGGAATTTAGCATCAACTAAAAATGGAATGAGTTTGTGTCTGTAAAGAGAAAAGAAAAATTTATAACAGTGGAAAATAAAAGTTAAATGTGTATAATAATAATAATAATAATAATAATAATAATAATAATAATAATAATAACAACAACAATAAAAACAACAACAAAAAACACAAAAAAGGAAATTTTATATATATATATATATATATATTATAAAAAATAATTTTATTATTTTAAATGTGGACTCCTAAAATAGAAAGTTCTCAAATTCCTTGTCTACAACTTCAAGCAACCATTCTTAAGACTAATAATTTATGCATTCATGGTTTCAAGTAACTATTCTGATTTAATAACAATCAGTTGTTTACTTAGTTATATAGTTTCAAATATGTATCTACCCAACCCTCCACCATCAACAGGATGTGACATAAGGACAATTTTTTAGTGAAATAAAAAGGAAAAGCTGGTTTGAAGTCAAAACTTTCCTTCTCCTAGACTGGTTGCATAAACAAGGCTAAATAATCCAGTCAGCCCATCTACTTACACATAACTGAGGGGAGAACAGATGGATTCGTGCCTTTCCCAAAAGCATTAGAGAAAGACAAACAGCTTTGTACAGGGTTTGAACTTGAATCGCCGATTCCATTTACTATGATGATAACCGTTATGCTATGTGTGCCTCCATCTATATGGTTTCATGTATTCCTATCCAATACTAATAATTTTTAAACAGGATCCTGTCTATAGGTCAAATAGATCTAACAGGTACTATCACTCTGGATCATAGTGGACCTGGGAGTAATGGCAATGTAGGAGTGACTCTAGTCTCCTAAAAGCTTCATGACTGGATACAGGGTCATAAGACCCTCCCCCTCCCCCCACTCTTTCGAGTTGAGGAGTCTTTTAACCTCTCTGCAGGGGGATGCAGTTGGTGTATTCTAGGTCCTGTTGACAGGGTGGGGGAAGTGATTACCATCATGGGGCCGGAAACAAAAAAAAAAAAAAGAAAAAAAGAAAAAGAAATCTAGTCTTAGATTTAAAAATAAAAATTCAAACTACCCTATCATTGTAGAGACTTTCACCGATCTTCAGGAGACAGGGCTTTGTGATCCATCCCCTATTTATTTTGAACTGACCACATCTATCTCCAAGGCAAGTGACAACAATGAATAGACTTTCATTTGAACATAATTAAGACGACTTGACAGACCTTCATGTACATGGGTTTGGTTTATTTGTTTTTGATATCCACTTCTTATGGGTTATTTAATACCAAAATTTGATTCATTTCTAATGTTTCTTCATAATTATAACTATATTTTCAAAGTTCAATTGAATTTCTCTTCTAAATTGCACTTTTTAAAATTTTTTTATTTCATCAACAAGCATTTGTTGGCATTGTTATCATATCAAGTATTCTTCTGTAATACGAATGATTTATATACAATTATATCATTTCAAGTAACTATTTCTACGTATTAATAATCATTTGTTCACACAGATGGTTGCAAGCATTCTTATCTAATACCAATAATTTTTAAACAAATCTATTTGACACAGAGATGAGCTCTAACAGGTACTAGAAGCCCAAGTCAGAGTGGACCTGAGAGTAATGGCAATGAAGGGGTGACTCCACACTCCCCAAAGTTCCAAAACTAGAGCCTCACCACTGGATACAGTTTAGTGTCATAATTAGGACATGATCAAGTGTTTAGTTAGTTTTCTTAGTTATTGTTCATTGTCAGCTTTATGTTATATCAATCCTTGGCCCATTAGCCAAGTGGGTAGAGTGTTTGCCAATGGCCTGGGAGACCATGGTTCAATCCCAGGTCAAAGACTCAAAAAAAGAAAAAATAAAGAAAAGAAAAAAAGGGTATTTGATGCCTCCATGCTTAACACTCAGCATTATAGACCATGTATCAAGAGTAAAGTGGAGCAAGTGTATTAGCTATCATAAAATGAGCCTTCGGGTCACCATTGACTATGGTTGCCAACTTTACTTTTATATACAATACAAAAATGTATCTTCATAATTATTTTAAACAGGTAAATACTTCATATAGTTCCAAATTTTAAACATGATCTCAAACATATTTATTTGACCCATAGATAGGCTCCTAACAAGTATTAAGACTCCAGATCAACCATTGTAAGTCATTTAACGCCAAATCCTGTTTATATGTATATATCAAATACATATGACTTGTAAACACATTTTGTTGATAACATTTTTAAATGAGCCTGAGCTCATTTTTTTGGAACACAGTTAAATGGTTTCAAGTATTGCTATGTATCATTCACAATTCAATCAAACATCAGTCATTTGTTTGCACTCAGTCAATAGTTCTATTTAACCCATAAATAAGACCCTATCAAGTGCTACCACTCTGGGTCAGCATGGACATGGCAGTGATGACAATGAAAGGGTACTCCACATATCCCAAAAGTTCCAGCATTAATGGAGCCTCACCATCAAATTGCTAAGTATCATATCCAGGACACTCATTGGAGGGGGTCAGTGTATTTTATGGTATCACCCAACTAGGTTAGGAGACTTAGAGATAATGGCAATGATGAAGTGACTCTACAAACACCAGACCCCCAGAACCACTGGATGCAGTTTAGTGGCATAATCAGGACACCAAATTGTAAGCAGCAGAGCTGAAGTTCCAATGAAATGTACCACCTGACAAGGTTTTATCTTAATATACCCTTTCAAAATCTACATACATCTAATATGCTATCAAATACAACAGATATAATTTTTAGTACAAAGAATCATTACTCACCTAATTGGAATCAGAGCAAAGATGAGCACAGGGAAGAACATTTTTAGGTAGGGGAAAGGGGCAAAGCCAAATGCACACAGAACAATCAGTTGAAGAACTTGGAGACCCGTGAACAAGTGGATCTTTCTCTGGGGCACTTGTCTGATATAATGGTTGGGTGGGTAGGCTGCCTGGAAATTGAAAATTTGGCAGATTTGCAATTAGAGAAAAATCAAGAGAATTCAATAATGATGACTGAGGAGAAAAAAGTTTTTAAAATAAGGAAATAAGAAAAAAAAAGAAAATTTAATAAAGGTTTTAATTATGCTTTTGACAAATTCTTTTGATAGCATCATTATTCAGTAATCAAAGCCTTTTCCTTGACTTTGTAGGTTGGTTGGTTTGTTTCATGACATATCAACCCTTTTTGGGTCATTTAATGCCAAATTAGTATTAGTTTTTGTTTACAATCCGTTAGATTTCAAAACAGTTCTATTTCAAACAATTCAGTTTAGTTCTTTTTAAACAGTTCAGTTTAGCATAAGTTGGTAGTTTAAATGTCAAGACAGTTCTATTTTAGTCTAACAGTTCTAATTCAAACAATTCAGTTTAGTATATAAAAACAGTTCCATTTCAAACAAGTAAGTTTAGCATAAATTAGTTTGTTTAGGTTTTATGGCATATTTTGTAGGTTATTTTGTAGGTTATTTAATGCCAAATCCATTTTTATACAAATAAACAGTTCTATTTCAAACAATTCAGTTTAGCATAAGTACAGTTTGTCAAAAACAGTTCTATTTCAAACTATTCAGCTCAGTCAAACTGTTCTAATTCAAACAATTCGTTTCAGTATAAGTATGATATTTGTCGTTGCCTCCCACCAGACAGGACTTGACACAAGGTCAAAAGCCCGAAGTCCAATTAAAGTGGGAATAAAGGGGAGGGGAAGGTCGGGAACGAGCTGAGACTTGAACCCTGCTGGTCTGTGCTGCTCATCGACCCACTAAGTACAATGTAGGTCTAATGAGCCAAGCAGTTTCACGAATCCATATCTGGATTGGGCATGTACGCCAGGTTATGGCTTGAACTAGACAGCAAGGTCTAGTGCCATACATTGGGGACAAAGTTTGCAGCTCGCCCACCTGAAGGTGGCCCAACCAATGCTGGGGGCCTTTCAGCCTCGAATCTGCCATTGATTTCGATACCCCACACGACACAAATGCCAGACAGCCCAGCAAAGGCCAGGTATGTATCAGTATAAGTATATTTTTTTGTTTACACACAGTTAAATGTTTAAAACAGTTCTATTTCAGACAATTCAGTTTAGTATAAGTATGCATTTTAATTGTATTTGACCCATAGATAGGACCCGACCAGGTGCTACCTCTCCAGGTCAGAGTGGACCTGGGAGCGATGGCAATGAAGGGGTACTCCACATTCACCAAAGCTCCAGCATTACTGGTGCCTCACCATCAGATTGTTTAATGTCATTTTTCCAGGACACTCGTGGGAGTGGGGGTCTTACCTGTCTGCAGAGAAGCAGTTGGCGTTTTCTACAGCCCCCCCCCAGCTGATGGAGCAATCTTCACTTAGTGGGGATTAATAAATTATTCAATTTTAAATAATAAACAAGACAAATAAGATAAAGAAATACAAAATAAAAATAGAATAAAAAAAATGTAAAAATAAAAATATCCAACAATTCTACAAACAAAAGTAACTTTTGGTGCCAAAAAAATAACTCAGTCTTTCAGTGCCAGAAAGAGACCAATGTATTCTTTTGGCAATGTACTTGCAGACTATTGAAATGAGCTGGTATTTATCTATGCCTCCCACCAGGATTTAATACAAGATCATTTTTTTTATTGTAAAGGTTAAGGAGAGGGGAGGTTGCATGCGAGTCAAGACTCATGCACTGTTGGTCAATGCTGGTCATAGGTTCATTGGGTGCAATGTGAACTGTGTTAGTCATGGTTAAGTTTCCTGGCATGTATGCTAGGTGACCTTCCTTGGTGGTCATAGATTCACTAGACCAGAGGTCTAGTGCAGTATGAATCTATGCTTGAAATGAGCTAGTTCATATAACATTAATTAAAAAAAAAAAAAAAAAAAAAAAAAAAAAAAAAAATTTCCACAACAGAAGCCCATAAATTTCTATAACCTTATAGCACCTTTCAGCTTAATTGAGTACTTCATCTAGTAAGAACTGTTCATGTTTTGACTTCATGAATTCTAATATCTCCATGATAATTTACTGCATTGTATTATCTTTTTCAATGCATCAAATAAGCAAATTATTTAAGTTCTTATTTATAAAAGAATTTCCTTTAATTACAAAAATGCAGGGGAAGTCCCCATGGCTAAAGAGCAAGACTGCAGCTCCGGAGTGAGTTTGAACTTCACTTTTTGACTAATACACAAGGGAAAGCTATGACACTCCTTTAAACCTATCAGCCATGCATTTAATCAGTGGTTCCCAACCGATTTTCTGTCTTTAATTAGTTCTCAAGTCCTTTTTGAGCCTCTCTTGGGGCATCATCAGGCAGGGAGGGTGTGTATATTCAAAAGTACAATACAGCATTTTATTTATACTGGTGTAACTAATGATGACCCAAGAGGAGTCCAAAAGTACTTGGGAACCAGTTAGATATGGAAAATTTATTAGCCAATTCCAGCTAGATATAACACCTATATAGTGATTTGAAAGGATTGAAATAAAAATAAATATAGGATATATTATATAAAACAATTTTAATACAAATCATATGTATTAAGCACTGCTTACAAAAATACTGTCTAGCAGAATGATCTGGATTCAAAATCACCACCACACAGGTACTAATTGATTGGTCTGGTTGGGTTTTATAGCATATCTACCATTGTAGGTTATTCAATACCAAATCCTCTTATATATGAATTTCTAACACAGTTTGTAGATAAACTTGTTAAACAAGCCAAAGCTCATATTTGCATACAGTTAAATGGTTATACATATGATCTGTAAGTCAATAGTTTTTAAGAAATCATATTTTTAAATGAGTCAGAGCTAATTTGTTTACACACAAGTATTACTATTGTTTGTGCACACTTAAGTGGTCCCAAATATTGTAACAAATAGTTCTATTTGATATTAATCATTTGTTTCCACTCGATTAAGTAGTTTCAAATATTGCTATCAAGCATAAATAGTTTTATTTGTATACAGTTAAATGGTTTCAAGTAATGTGTTGTTAGACTAACAATTCAATTTGGGCACACAGTTAAAGAGCTTCAAATATTGCAAATCAACACTAATAATTCTATTCAACAATACCCATTCATTAACACACAGTTAAATTGTTCCAAATATTGCTATGTATCACTAACAATTCAATTAACATCAGTTATTTGTTTACCCAGTAAAATATCAAACAGTTCTATTTCTAGTAATTCAATTTAACCAAAGTCATTTGTCTGTACAGAGTTTAAATGTCAAACAATTCTATTTGATCTATAAATAGGACCCTATCAGGTGCTACCACTCTGGGTTATAGTGGACCTGAGAGTAATGGCAATGAAGGGGTACTCCACTTTCCCAAAAGCTCCACAACTGGAGCCTCACCATCAGATTGTTTAGTGTTATATCCAGGACACTCATTGAGTAGAGGGTTTTACCTCTCTGCAGAGATGCAGTCTGTGTATTCTACAGCCCCAGCCAACTGGGCAGGACAAGTTAAAAAAGATGGTAGGAGGTATGTTTTTCAGAAGTAGCAGTCATGCAATTTTGTATCGCCATCACAACATGGAATGGTGAACATCAAATGTTTGTATTGAAACTAATTTTTAAAAAATAGTGACTATTATTGCTTTATCTCACTTTGTAGTGATATCCAGTGGCCTGTTCACTCACCAGATATAATAGTAATAGTAGGACCCCAGTTATCTCCCATAGTGGAGGAGATGCACACAGAAATAAAGGGGGCTGTCAAGCTAAGTATAATCTCTTGTCTTCCTTTAATATTACTACACCCCCTTGTGATTACTTCATCTGGGATACCTGAAGACTCAAACCTTTTAACACAGACTGCAGACAATTGATTAGCTTGGTTTGATTTGATTTGATAGAATATCAATTTACAGGTTATTTAATGCTTAAAATTCTTGATTATAATTATGACTATACCTTCAACATTTCATTTCAATCATTTTCTTTTCTATAATAATAACCATTTGTTTGTATACAATTGTAATATTGTCATAATTAGTGCAAAGTGAAATGCAAACAGCCTTGTCAATGATTTGAACTCTGGTCATCATTTCTTATGACAAAATGTGCAATGGACATCAACTGGACAGTATGGCCAATATCAGTTGCATTTCTTATATACAAATCTCACTGTTATATAAAATATTAAAACAGACTGTTATTAATAAGTTCAGTTCTCACTGGGGTCCAAACTAAGCCAAACATAATGGAAGACTACAAGCAACACAAGATAAAACCATTTTAATTATCTTTTTAAATCTAAAAAGCCATGCTGTGAGCACAATGGATTCAATGATTGAAAACCTGGATAAAAGAGGAAATTAGAAAAAGGAATGATATTTTACCTGCTCTTTGAAAAGTAAAGATATCCTTTCAAACATCTGATTGTCATAAAGAGCTGTGACAGCAACGTAGAGGAATAACCCATACAACACAGGAGTTGGGATGTATGCCAAGTAGCGCAGACCAAAGAGTGAAAATCCAATGGCAACATGAGAAATGATAGCAGTTAAGCGAGTCTCTCGGACATACACGATTCTGGAGAGTGAAAAGAAAAAAGAATGCATAAAAAGTATTATTTTCAAGTAAAACAAGAAATTGCTTTAAAGTGGCAACATCACTTGATAATTTCAAGTTATGTTGCCACTATGAAGCAATTACTTTTTCATAAATTATTTTTTGTATATATTGATGATATGATCATCTTATGGGTGAGGGAAATCACAAAAACACAAGGAGAGTCCCTATGGTATAATGGCTAAAGTGCTAAACTAGGGTCTTGAAGTATGCAAGTTCAAACTCCAGTCACATTATTACATTCATTTTCAAACTAATATTCTTGGGAAAGTATGAACCCCCTTATCCCTACAGTATTACTGTTTTTCTACAAGGATGGCTATGGACATTAAATAACTCAAGAAGATTGATATGGCATTAAACAGAGAAACCAAACCAAACTTGCTTGGAAAAAAAAAAAAAAAAGCATGTGAAATCCTGACTTTTGTTATGAGACAACCCTTAAAGGTTGATGTCCCATTAAACAAAAAACCCAAACCAACAAAAACATAACTCGCCTCAAATACAGGACCTTCTGTTGGTTATTCTTTGTTCAGTTACTGAGGCCATGGAAATAGATGAAAACGGATGAAAGATATGTTTAGGGTAGATTTGAAGGTCTTCTAGAAGGAACCAGCTCTTCTTGGATCTTTGGAAGGGTTCTTTTCTTTTAGTCCTTGTTATGACTTCTCCTGGTTCTGCCACACAGAGGCCAAATCAAAAGACC
This sequence comes from Sepioteuthis lessoniana, assembly GCA_963585895.1. Classification (NCBI taxonomy): domain Eukaryota; kingdom Metazoa; phylum Mollusca; class Cephalopoda; order Myopsida; family Loliginidae; genus Sepioteuthis; species Sepioteuthis lessoniana. Next base: position 55,868,081 of record OY757931.1, on the reverse strand, counting down.
CAGCTAAAAAAAAAAAAGCCAGGTCTTTTATTGGGACACTCAGAAGAGAAAACCCTAACAGAGTCATATGTTTGAACTGCTCCTGCACCCACTTAGATTACTGGAGGAGTCTGAGGATTTCAACAACTCCTGTTAATTGCCGTTTTCAAGCTCGGGTACCAGATAAAGCATATTTCATTGCATGTAGTCTAACAGATAAAACTTAACTTTCTCAACTTGTCTATCTGCAGACTGCTGGCTAATCTAAATTTTTTTTTTTTTTTTTTAAATAATTTATCTATTTGCACCTTGAGACCACTTCAGCATTTGTTTATAATATTACATTAGATTTTTTATGATAAAATTTATTAAACATTTTTTCAATTTATGTAATTTTATTGCATTTAGTCTACTAGGAATTTTTCAATTTATGCTAATTTATTTCAAATAAATTACTACAAGGGTCAACTGAAAAGTTCATAGGCTGACCAAGATAATCTCATGGAATGTGACCAAATGAGGTTTATTTTTCAACATAGTCCTTTTTGTGGTCCACACACTTCTTCCATTGGTGTTGCTGTGCTTGGATACCATTAGTAAAAAAAGTCATCGACAGCAGATATGACGTCATCATATGAACTTTTCAGCCCTCCCTTGTATAAATTATTTAAATTTTCTTTTATTATAATAAAAGTATTGTAACTTTTATCATAAATTATTTCAATTTATGTAATTTTATTTTAAAAAATGCATGAATTATTTTAATTTTCTTTTATTGTGTAGGCAAGAAATAAATTAGTTGAAATTGCATCAATTTAAATAAGGAAAAATTATCTGAATTTGTATCCTTTTTGACTAACAGTGCCTTCACCCTGAAAACAGTTATGTAAGCAAAAGTATCATTGTATTTCTTTGGGTTTTATGGCATATCAACCTTTGAAGGTTATTTAATGCCAAATTCATTTTTTATTCAAATAAACAGTTCAATTTCAAACAATTCAGTTTAATATAAATACACAATTGTCAAAAACATTTCTATTTCAAGCTATAAGTTTAGTCAAACAGTTGTAATTCAAACTATTCAGTTTAACCTACAAAAACAGTTCTATTTCAAGCAATTCGGTTTAGCATAAGTACACAGTTTAGTTCTATTTGACCCATAGATAGGATGCTATCAGGTGCTACCACTCTGGGCCAGAGTGGATCTGGGAGTGATGGCAATGAATGGATACTCTGCATTTCCCAAAGATCCAGCATTACTGGGACCTCACCATCAGATTATTTAGTGTCATATCAAGGACACTTGTCGGGTGGGGGGCTTACCCCTTTGCAGAAAAGCAGTGCATTCTACAGACCCAGCCAACTGGGCAAACACATTAAATATGTGATTTGTAAACATATTTTGTAGATACACACAGTTAAATGACCAAACAGTTCTATTTCTAACAATTCAGTTTAGCATAAGTCAAAGTTAAATGGTTTTAAGTATTGCTATGTACCACTAACAATTCAATAAAATATCATTTATATGTGCACAGTTTAAATGTCAATCAGTTAACCCATAGATAGGACCCTGTCAGGTGCTACCACTACAGGCTAGAGTGGATCTATGAGTGATGTTGATGAAGGGGTACTCCACATTCCCCAAAGCACCATCAGATTGTTTAGTGTCATATATAGGACATTAGGTGGGGATGGAGGAGGGTCTTACCCCTTTGCAGAGGTGCAGTCAGTTATTCTACAGACCCAGCTGAATGGGCTGGCTTTATACTGTGTTTAAAACCAGACTGTCTACATTAATTAAGTTTACAGTTGCTTGCTTGGTGGTTTGGTAAACAAACAGTTTGACACTGGAGGCTGAAAACTAGTCTATTGACACTGGAGGCTGAAAACTAGTCTCTAAAAGGTAACTTGCAGATGAAACATGGAATAAGTGATAAAGACTTCTGAGGCTAAGAAAACCATCAATGCTTTTTTGGTTGCACCTATCTTGAAACCTTTTAACTGCTTGCTACCAGTTCTGTCTCTTTCTTTCCCTTTTACTTGCCGTGTCAAAACACTGGTTCGCACAATCCTACTGTGAAGCAACAAATGCAACACCAACAATGCCAAGATTACTCCTTTTATAACAGTTTTAGCTGGCCGAAATTTGCATATGTCCCAAACCCCATCCAACCAAAGACAAGACATGTGACCTACAAATAGCACACCCAAGGACACTCATACTTCCATTTTTTCTATACTTCCAGGAGTCCACGCACAAGGCACATTTGCGCTTGTTTTGAACTTTGAGGTAGGCCATTTCACATGTCACTTCTTGCTTCTTTCTTTCTTCTTCTTTCCTTTTGGTGTTGCTATGAAAGGAATTCAATCCACACAGCTTTGTTGTCACATTTCATTTCCCTCATTTGGCTCACCACCTGTTTTTTGACCAGCCAGGGACAGTTGCTGGATTCATGTAAACATCAGCTGTTCTGCCTGCATATACAGCATGTTACTCCTTGTCTCTTTGAACAACAAACCCCGGTTGGCTCATCGGAGGCAGCAGTCTGTGGGTTCTGCCTTTCAATTTCACTATATATCTAATGGGTGGTGAAATTGTTAGACCTTAGAGGATTGAAAATTAGTCTCTAAGCAATTGTAGATGTTCTGAGATTATCTCAGGGAATTTTCTTTGACTTTTTAAACTATATTCAATTCCTTACTTAAAAGAAAACGCTTTTTAAATTTATAATTGGAATGTCCTATTGTCTCAAACATCCATGTTCATATACCAGGAATAGGTTGGGTAGGTGTGGCAAGTAATTTTTAGGCGGGGCCAGGACCCACTTAAGTAATAAACCTGTATGAAAATAATTTCCTAATTTCAACAGACCTGGTGGTAAAAAAATCTGCTCAAGGGGAGATAATCATAATAAATGCTATAAACATGGATAATTCCAATCATTTTTTAAAGTGTTAAAATAAACAAAAACAAACATCCAACTTTTTCATTTTCAGAGCAAAAATATGGATTTCTGCAAATATCTGTACGTGCAATTTCAGTTCTCGCTTTTTGCAAATCATTTTTAAACTTTGTGAAGATGAGAAAATGAATTATATTGGAATCTATTAAAGGAAAGAAATTTCCCTCAAAAATTGATTTTTCATTCTGGAACTTACCGCTGATAAACATGACCTTGCTCAACTCTCTCTTCAACATCTGCTAGTGCCAGAACATGCAGTGGTGAATGAGGAAGTGCAGCATGCACCCAGGGAAAGGCAAATAGGGAGAGGATCCCATTGATCACACCAACCACAAAAAGGTCCCAGTGATAAGCTGTGCCTTTTTTCATTCTGCAAAGAAAACAAAAAGAAATAGTTTCAAAACTTAAATTTTTACTGCATTCACTCTAACAAATCAGAATTGAAAATTAAGAGAAATCATTTTTTTTTTAAATAGTTTCTTTAAAATTATTTAATGTTTTTTAATAATGTTTTAAATTTTGTTTAGTTACTAGGGCCATACATGTTTGGGGTAGATTCACAGGTCGGTCTTGTTCTAGTAGGATTCAACTGTTCTCAGATGAAGATAAAATTCTGATGATTAAAAAAAATTCTTAAGTAAAATTAATTGATTGGAGTTTTGCAAAAAACCAATGTTATATATAAATTTAAATGTCCTTTAGGAGATTGTATCTCTGATAATAATAATAATATATATGTTGGTTTAACCTCAACTACTCTATCAAGGAGACTTACAATGCACCTTTCTGATACAAGTTCAATAGCTCAGCATTTAAAAAAACATTCATGCCCAACAACACAACTACAGAAAATTCTCACCGACAACACAACAATATTAGAACATCAAAATGATAAACAAAAACTTCAGATTCTCGAAGCACTACATATTAGAAACATGCAACCAACACTTAATAGAATTAATTTTCAAACCAGTGCTAATGTACTTAAATGTCTTTAGCTACTGGCACTAAATATAGAATCACATTCAAAAACAAACGCCAAAACCTTCAACGGCGGAGACGCCCTTGCACAGTGGTAATATGCTAAAACAAAAGTTACATCACTTTTGTAATAGATCCTCCCCTGATGATGGCCCAAAGTCGGACAGAAAGTACTAGGGATACATACAACTTTAGACAATACATAAATCAATTCCCCCAAATATGATAAAAGTAATACGGGAATTCGAACGGATCCAGAAGAAAATATGTAGACATAAAATGTCTATTATGTTTAATGAAATTTGCATTAACGAAGAAATGCTGCCTAAATATACATATTTTAAACTCCATGATCCTGCAGCTCATAAATATAAAAGCACTTTGGAATACAGATGTGATCTCGTGAAGAGACAAATTACACTCTGTAAGAATAACATCCATTCACTCAATCTTGAATCACAAAAAATACGAGACAAACGTGAAAGCTCTATTACACCTGCACAACTCCACGAACTAGATAACAGACTTTCCGTAATCATTAACAAAAGTGATTACGACCACAAACTTACACTTCAAAAAAAGCTCAACAATCTCTACAAAGGACATCTACTTATTCCTAATAATATTGATAAATTTATCAATCTCTCGGACTGTAATTTAACTCCACAACAAAAAGATTTCCTCAACTTAGGACCCAACTGCCATTTATTCCAAGGATATACTAGCATCAACAAAAATACAGAAATTGAAATTTTATACCAAAATATTTTAAAACTCCAGGATAATAAGGTAATTTCAATCAGACCTGAATTCCGTGATCTCCTTAAGGCTGAAGCCATCAAAAATAGATACAATAAAAAACAAACTACATTATTAACACATCAACTAAAAACTGCTAAAGAATTACGCAACCACCCCAACATCACCATAAAAAAAGCTGATAAAACAAACATTTTGTAGTACTCAATAAAACAGATTACCATTCAAAACTACAAAATATCCTCAATGACCATATGAAATTCAAAAAATTAAATAAGAATCCCACCAACCAACTAAAATCAAAAGTTAATAAACTAATCACTGCTAATAATGCTGAACTTAATAGCACAAAACTACCCAAAATAATTGGGGATTATAAACCTGGCTATCTTTACGGGACCGTAAAAATACATAAACCTAATCATCCTCTACGCCCTATTATATCACAAATACCTACACCAATTTATCAACTCACAAAAACAATAAAACAGCTTATTTCACCATACTTACCTAGCAAATACAACATAAAATCTACACATGAATTAATTCAAGTTCTTCATACAATTAAACCCAATAATGGTATATTAGCCTCACTTGATGGAGAAAATTTATTCACTAATGTACCTGTTAATGAAACAATTGATATTATCATAAATGATATTTATAATAACCCATCTCTTCCTCCTCTTAAAATCAACCTTAATATACTTTGAAAACTACTAACATGCACTACTAAAGTTCCATTTTATGACCATCTTGGAAATATTTACGTTCAGACAGATGGTGTATCTATGGGGTCTGTCCTGGGCCTGATTTTCAGTAATTTCTACATGTCCGATCTCGAAAATAGAATTTTTGATAGCATAAAAAAACCTCCAATATACCTAAGATATACTGATGATATCCTTATTCTTACTAATAATATTAATGAAATCAACATACTACAAGACACCTTCAAAAAAAAAAAAAAAAAAAAAAAAAAAAAAAAAATTCAGTTCTTAACTTTACTCATGAACTAAACAAAAACAATAAAATTTCCTTTTTAGATGTTCTCATTGATACTAACAATAATAACTTCACTACCTCCACTTACAAAAAACCCTCTAGTAATAACTCCTGTACCCTCAACTTTAAAAGTGAATGCCCCTTCAGATATAAAAAAGCACTTATTCATAATCTAATATTCCGTGCCAAACTAATCTCCTTCTCCAAAACGATATTTTATAAAGAGATAGAAAACAAAACAGGCTCTCATCAATAATGGGTTTCCTAACTATATTGTTGATGAACAAATTAAACGTATGATCAAAAATGTTAACCAACAAAATAAACAGTGTACTACTCCATCCAGTCAACAAACATATATCAAACTTTTTTTATTGTAACCAAATGCACTACAATTACAAATCCGATGAAAAAATCTTGAAAACATTGATTCACAAAACATACTCCCCACTGATCCTAATAAAAAGATAACACTTATTATATATTATAATAAGTTTAAAACCTCGTTCTATTTCTAACAATTCAATTTAGCATAAGTCATTTGTTTGTTTGGGTTTTATGGCATATCAATCTTTGGAGGTTACTTAATACCAAATCCATTTTTATGCAAATAGTCAGCTGTATTTCAAAGAATACACAATTTAATTGTCAAAAAATTTCTATTTCAAGCTATTCAGCTTATTTAAACAGTTCTAATTTGGCTAATTCAGTTTAGTATAAGTATGGGTTTTGTTTACACAATTAAATGTCAAAACAGTTCTATATTAAACAATTCTGTTTCGTATAAGTACAGTATCAATGTCAAAAAACGTTCCATTTAAAAAAATTCAGTTTAGCTTAAGCACGCAGTTCAAATGCAAGTAGTTTTATTGTGAAAAACATTTCTATTTCAAGCTATTCAGTTTAGTCAAACAATTCTAATTCAAACAATTCAGTTTAGTATAAGTATGCAGTTAGTTCTATTTAATCCATATCAGGTGCTACAATTCTGGGCCAGAGCGGACCTGGGAGCAATGGCAATGAAGGGTATCTGCATTCCCCAAAGCTCCAGCATCACTGGAACCTCACCATCAGATTGTTTAGAGTCATACCAAAGACACTCGTTGGGGGAGGGGGGGTCTTACCCCTCTTAAGAGGTGCAGTTGCTGTATTGTACAGCCCCAGCCTACTGGGCAATACATACAGTTAAATGTCAAAACAGTTTTATTTCAGATAATTCAATTTAGCATAAGTACAGTTTAGATGTCAAAACAGTTTTATTTCAAGCAATTCAATTTAGCATAAGTACACAGTTTAAATGTCAAAACATTTCTATTTTAAACACTTCAGTTTAGCATAAATACGCAGTTTAAATGCAAAAAACATTAAACTCAAGTAACCAGTTTAGTTTTATTTAACCCATACATAGGACCCTTATCAGGTGCTACCACTCTGGGCCAGAGTGGACCAGGGAGTGGTGGCAATGAAGGGGTACTCTGCATTCCCCAAAGCTTCAGCATTACTGGAAGCTCACCATCAGATTGTTTAGTGTCATATCCAGGACACTCATTGTGGGGGTCTTACCCCTCAGCAGAGAAGCAGTCAGTGTATTCTACAGCCCCAGCCGACTGGGCAAGTCATTTGTTTGCACACAGTTTAAATGTCAATCAGTTCTATTTGACCCACAGATAGGACCCTATCAGGTGTTATCACTTCTGGCCAAAGTGAACCTGGGAGTGATGGCAATGAAGGGGTACTCTGCATTCCACAAAGCTCCAGCATTACTGGAGCCTTACCATCAGATTGTATAGTGTTTAATACAGGACATTCACTGGGGAGGGGTCGTCTTAACCCCTCAGCAGAGATGCAGTCAGTATATTTGACAGCACCAGCTGACTGGGCTAACTTATCTAGAGGTAATAGTACAAGTTTACAGGTGAAAATCAATAAAAAGTTAAAAAATTAAAAAAAACAAACAAACTTAAAACAAAAATACAATTCTTGGAATGTGATGATGGATGTAGATATTCTAATATTTTTTTAAAAAAATAATCCATGAAAAAAAAAGATGAAATGGAAAAAAAAAAAAGTGATGAAAGGATTAAAACAAAACAACAAAAACAGTGACCACAAGATAAAAAAAATGTAGTGAATATTTTATTTTGAACACCAAAATGTCAGTAATCTTTTGTAACCAAAATTTTCACTGATGAATGATGAGAGAAGAACAGAGCACACTCACTTGTTTTGTGGAGCATTCACAAGAGCAGCTGAAATGTTCTGATCCATGAAAAAGAGCAAGGAAAGGCAGAATCCAAGTCCCATGCCAGCAAAAACAGCCGACACACTGAGTTTATGAAATGGCACCAGCGAGAGTGAAGCGCTCATGCCTTCTGGTTGAAAACTGTAACCCACTGAAATAGAAAACAATTCTTTTACAATCAAACCCCAACACTCAATTAAAAACAAAAAGCACAAGTAAAGTGAATAAGTTGGTTGGCTGGGTTTTATAGCATATCAACCTTTGTAGGTTATTTAACGCCAAATACATTTTTATACAAATAGTTCTATTTCAAATAATTCAGTTTAGCAGAAGCATGCAGTTTAAATGTACAATTTAATTGTGAAAAACATTTTTATTTCAAGCTATTCAGTTTAGTCAAGCAGTTCTAATTCAGTTTAGTATAAGTACAGATTTTGTTTACACAGTTTAATGTCAAAACAGTTCTATATTAAACAATTCAGTTTAGTGTAATGTGACAGTTACTGTATCTTTGTTCCGAGGTTACATTATCCTAGAAGGTCAGGGAGAAACACCGACTATAGTACCGTACCACCCAAGCTCTTTATATTCTCTGTAACTAGTTATATTTTAATGATAGCTTTGAAAGCCCATATCACTAGTCAGGTATAAAGCTTGCATATAGGTTTAGTTTTGAGACGTGGACGAATGAGGACGTGTCAAGATGGCGATATGATATAAATGAAAATGTGAAGAATTCCGAACTGAACAAACAATATGATGCATGGTTATATATCATCTTTCTTATATATTTTATTTTAAAGAAAGTAAAATTATAATAACAGAAAAAAAAACAAAAAAAACCCCAAGAATATACAGACATGAAGAGGACAAGTCAACAATAAAGTTCATCTCTTCAAGAAACAAAGTTCTTTTTTTTGTTCGACTTGTCTTAAACTTGAACCATGATTCCTTTGTTTCCTTTACAATTAAAGGGAGGGAACTTCCTTGCTTTCTCTATATTTATTTTCTTATTTCTTTCTTCTCTTTTAGCGAATAATAAAGTCTCTCCTCTTCACATTTGAAGTGAATATAAATTTTAAACAAATATATTATCCGCCGAAACTGGTTACTAATAAACAACTTTCAAAATATTTCCTTAGATATTCTTGATACAATCCTTAAACAGAAAGAAAATTTTTTTTTTTTTTTTAAATGTAATTCATTATTGAAGATAATAAATTCTTATTCGTTACTTCTGTAAGTAGGAATAAGTTTTAAATGGTCTCTATGTTATCTGGGATTCCCATTCGAATACAATTAGTATTCGCCATATTTATATATCCTCACAATGACTTCTCATCAGAGAAGGAATCGCAATAAGTCCTAGAAACATTCGAACTTTCATTTAGGTTATAAATATCATTTATAAGAAAATTTTCAACTAACCTTTTTCTTTTTTTATATTCATTAAATTCCCATTAACGAATCACAAGGCATCATTTTTCTTTTTTATGATGTCGCATCTTTTACGTGGAACTTTAGTTTCTTGTTCAACAGAGTTGATGGCTTCCATTAAGCCATTCTGCTACCAGAATTTCACTTTCTACCGGACCTAGTAAAAAGGTCAAAGCTCAGAACTGACTTTTGAATTTCATTCTTTTTGGTGGTAAAACATCCTAACTGCCTCGACCAATCGTATATACTTTCCCTATCTGGGTCATGACCTTTGCCCCTTTTCAGTTGGTCCATCGCGGTTGCTAGGGCTCAAAACCCCGCCAATCGTCTGCCTCACTTCCGGTCCTTGTATAATAGTTCTTATTTTCATATATATTAATCCTGTAGCTGCCACTGGGCCGTCACAAAGTACAGTTTCCATATCAAAAAACAGTTCCATTTCAAATAATTCAGTTTAGCATAAGCATGCAGTTTAAATGTAAGTATGGTTTAATTGTTAAAAACATTTCTATTTCAAGCTATTCAGTTTAGTCAAACAATTCAGTTTAGCATAAGTATGTCGGTAGTTCTATTTAACCCATAGATAGGGCCCTATCAGGTGCTACCACTCTGGACCAGAGTGGACTTGGGAGCAATGACAATGAAGGGGTGCTCTGTCTTCCCCCAAACCCCAGCATCAATGGAACCTCACCATTAGATTGTTTAGTGTCATATCCAGGACACTCATTGGGGGGGGGGTCTTACCCCTCTGCAGAGGTGCAGTCGGTATATTCTACAGGCCCAGCCGACTGGGCAAAAGTGAATAAGTGTAGCCAGGAGTAAAAATAAGACAATTTAGAGACAAAGAAAAGTGAGTCATATCTCTGTATGATAATTATCAATCTGTGTGTATTTCATAAAAGGTCATAATGACTGCTCTCTAATGTCATGGAATACCTTAGAACATTATTTCGTTTTTTATGGAATTGTTTTGGAATAAAGATTTCATTAATTTTGTTTTTTAACCTTCTTTACCTTTGGGCTAAGAGGAAAATTTGTAAATTCTACTTGGAGGGTTAAGAAACATAATTTATTACAGATTGAAAAGAAACCTATGCCTGAAGCTGAACCAAAGTTTGAAAGCTCAACTTGATTAATTGATCGACACTAATAACAGTAGTAGTCATTAGTCAGGAATCATATTTTTTTTACTACATTTTGCTTTTGTAAATAAGATATATTTCCAGTTACATAGAATTTCTATTTGTGCTTATGTAGGTCTGAAATTCTTTTAGCAATAAAAAAAAAAAAAAAAAAAAAAAATTACCCACAAAGGTTGAGAAACATTGTTCTAAAGGATAAATTTTTACTATTTAAATAGCTTACTAATAAATTCAAGAAGTTGGATATTCCAGCATAATAATTCCTACTGCCATTTCAAATTGGTTTTCCAGTTAGTGAATTAGCAGTCAAGATTAGTCAGCCAATTCTCTCATTTTAGATATAATAAAAAAAATGTTTGAGGAAGGCTGAAAAATGCTTGAGATGAAAAACTGAAAGGAAAACTGGTGATGAGAGACATTTTAGTAACCTAAGAAAATACAACACATTAATAACTAAATGGATTCAAAGAAATATTTCTAGCAAAAAGTAGAGAGCAGAAAATACTCACTATATTAAATCGTCAAAATAAAAATGACATTGACGCAAATGTTATTTAAGAAAATATTTTTAAAACCGTTTTCTTTTGCAAACATTTCAAATCCTGCATTTTATTTGTGAACTGTAAAAATAAGCTTCAAAGAAAAGGCTGGGAAACATTGTTTTATATAACAATTTAAACTTATTACAAGTCAGGTTTTTATAAACTCCAGTCATTCAAGAATTGCTTCCGACTTCAACTCCACAGCTTTGGAATAGACATTTAAGAAAAAGGATTTCAGATACTTACAGTCAACATCTTTAAACAAGTAGGCCCCAACAAAGGACATGATAATGACAGATACAGGAAGAGCGTAGTCAGAGAAAATCTCTCTCTTGCCAGTCGTTAGGTATGGACTGTAAATAAAAACAAATAAATCAGTTTTATTAAAGATTAAAGTTTCTCTTTAAATAATTCATAATTTAACTATTAACAAAACAGGATATTTCTTTGTTTAGCAAGCTCATCCCACAGACCAATTACGAGGACAAGTTAAAAGTTTTGCAATATTTTGGTACAGGCTAATTGCAGCACTTATATCATGACTGAAGCTGTTCCAGCCATAAAAGGTACCCCCTCTTGTAATTGGTTGTATCGCATTAGCTGGTGTGTTGACATGTTGTGCATTGCTTCACTTCATGTGAGATTTGAAACCTGGAAATCAACTAAGTTAGGAACTTCTGCTTAACAAGTTTGAACTGGCTCATAATGCAATGAAAGCAACCAAAATCATTTGTTGTGCAAAAAGTAAAAGGTGCAGTTGATTACAGTACAGTAACCAGATGGTTCAAGAAATTTCCCTTGGATTGCAAAAATCTTGAAGATCAGGCAAAGTCCAGTAGGCCTAAAAGCATGGATTCTATGCTCCAAGCCATAGAGGCAAATCTGGTAACACAGAGTGATAAACAAATGATTAATATTAAATAGAATTATTAAATGTTAGCAATACTAGATGCTAATTTATTGTTTGCACACAGTTAAATAGTTTCAAGTAAGTTGGCGACCTTAGTCAAGGGTGACCCGAGGACTCCTTCAACAGCTACCACACCAAGGTGTAGGGGAGGGCGCTATTCCATTGCCTGGATTGCTCCACTTTACCCTTGATCTGTACATTATAATGCTGAGTGCTAAGCATGGCTGCATCAAGTACCATTTTTTGAGTTTTTGGTATGACTTGACCTGGGATTGAACCCCAGTCTCCTGGATCATTGGCGAATACTCTACTCATTTGCTATTTAACATTAATAGTTATATTTGCACACAGTGTAATGGTTTCAAGTATAGTAATGACTATTTATTGTTTGCACACAGTTAAATGGTTTCAAGCATTATTATCCAACACTAATGATTCTAGATAATAAATTCTTTTGTTTATATAGTTAAATTACTTTAAGCATTGCTATTAAATGTGTTAAGTATCTAATACCAATCATTTGTTTGCACACAGTTAAATGGTTTCTAGTAAATGATTGAATAATTCAATTTGACCCAGGTACTACCAAGAATGGATCAAGGAGTACTCTACATTTTCTAAAAGCTCCATGAGTGGAACCTTACCATCTAATGCAGTTTGTCATATCCATGTCTCTCATTAGGAAGGTTTTACCCCTCTGCAAATATGCAGTTAGCATATTCTACAACTCCAGATTACGAGGCAATTAGAATTGTGACAACAGAAAATTTCTAAGGACTGAATAATTGTTGATATATAGACTGTCACTGCATTCTAGCATTTTTAACTGCATCAATATCAATACTGTTGTAGTATTTTAGCAAAAGCAAGAGAACATGGTAGAGAGTTGTTGGCTGGGACAGGTATTATGGCAAAATCATTATGAGGAGAGCTGGCATGCTAAGAATTAATTTCATAGCATGCTGACCAGTATATTTGGTTGGTTGGGTTTTGTGGCATATCAACCCTTGTAGGTTATTCAATGTCAAATCCTCTTTATACATATATATTGAATATATATGATTTGGTTTGGTTGGGTTTTAAGGCATATCAACCATTGTAGGTTATTTAATGCCATATATATTAAATATGGTTTGTAAACACATTTTACAGATAATATTTTTAAACGAGCCTTAGCTCATTTTTTTTTTACATAGTTAAATGGTTTCACTTATTTCAATCTAATGTGAACAATTCTGTTGATTAATAATCATTTGTTAGCACACAGTTAAATATTTTCAAGTATTGCTATTTAACACCAACAATTTAATTAAACAGTCATTTGTCTACACAGAGTTCAAAAATCAAACAGTGCTATTTCAAACAATTCAGTTTAGCATGTCAACAAAATTAGATGGTTCCAAGTATTGCTATGTATCACTAACAATTCAATTAAACATCAGTCATTTGTTTACACAGTTAAATGTAAAAACAGTTCTATTTCAAACAATTCAGTTTAGCATAAGTACAGTTTTTTGTTTACACAGAGTAAAATGATCAAACAGTTCTATTTCAAACAATTCAATTTAGCATAAGTCATTTGTTTTCATACAGATTAAATGTCAAACAGTTCTATTTGACCCATAGATAGGATCCTATCAGGTGCTACCATTCTGGGACAGAGTAGACCTGGGTGTGATGTCATTGAAGGAGTACTCTGCATTTGCCCAAGCTCCAGCATTATTGAAACCTCATCAGATTATTTAGTGTTATATCCAGGACACTCATTAGGCTGGAAGTCTTACCCCCCTGCAGAGATGCAGTCAGTGTATTCTGCAGCCTCAGCCAACTGGGCCATTTGTGGTTGGTTTTATAGCATGGCAACCTTTCTTGGGTTATTTAATGCCAAAGTTAATTTTTTTTTTTGCTAGGCATTATAAAATTTCAAGAAATTAAAGATAATCATTTGTAAACAATTATAGCTTCAATTCTAAATACAAATAATTTACACACATTTTATGGTTTCATGTATTCTTATCTAATACTAATAATTTGTATACAATTATAGTTGCAAGTATCTCAACAAATTATATCGATTCAAGTAATAATAATTTGAAAACAACTATAGCTTCAACAATTGGTTGGTGTTTAATGGCATATCAACCCTTGTATTTAGTGCCAAATTATATATATATATATATATATATATATATATATATATATAAAAGAGTCATCTGACGAGACGGAGAATATACCAACAATATTCTCTGCCGAAATAAATTTATTATGACGGCTTAACCGAGTTTGAGTCTCCATTTAATTGTACCATATATATATATATATCTCACAGACACACACAGAGGAGTTATAAGAGAGTAGTTTGTAAGGAACAATGGGTTCGATTATTAATATCTAACACTAAATTCTATCATATATTAATCATTTGTTTGTTCACAATTATAGCTTCAAGTATCTATTTTTATACAATTTACAGTGTCAGTTTGTCTAAAGTTGTCTCCCCTAAGCTTCTTGTCTTCATTGATAGCAGCAGGAGAAAATGTTATGCCTGCATGATAAGTTCTCATTAGTAGTCAATGTCCGAGTCCAGATCTTATTAATTGGAGCATCTGTTAGTCTGGTGAGACACTGGGATCTGCATGCATGTTTAGGCAAGTTTCTACTGAATACCAGCAGTTGCCTATGCAGCAAGTCACCACTCTTTACACCACTGATCTTGTTCAAAGGTTAGGAGTCAGTAAAGCTTGGCACCAGTGTCATTACATGAATTATTACCAGAGTGCCTTACAGACTACAGTGTCTGAATTCAGTTACCATTTTCCTATTTTGGAAACCCATCAAGGCTAGAGAGACTAGTCTTCTCTACATTAAAATGGTGCTTTCATTAGAAATCAGCAAATTTTGATAATGTCGGTTATTTTGCTAAGCCACTATCTCAAAGGTGAAGACTGTAACATCTTTTAAAGACTCCTTAAAAAGGGCACATCCCATCAATAAGATATTCCTTCTCTAATCCACGAGTAGTTTGTTACCGTTTTATAGTATATCAAAACTTGTCGGATATTTAATGGCAAATCCTGTTTATGCATGTATATGTTACCTACAAACTATTCCCTTACAAATCATATTTAATATGATTTGTAAGTGAATAGTTTGTAGGTAACATTTTTAAATAGCATGTAGCTTATTAGTCTTCACACAGTTAAATGGTTTCAATTATTGTTATCCAACACTAATGATTCTAATTAATATTGATCATATGTTTGCACTTAGTTAAATGGTTTACAGTATTGCTATTTATTGTTTACACAGTTAAATGGTTTTAACTATAGCTATTTAACACTAATAATTCTATCTAATATTAACAATTCCTGGTAAATGATTGAACAGTTCTTTTTCACCCAGCACTAACAGGTACGACCACTCTGAGTCTGAGTGGACATGAGAGTAATGTTAATGAAGGGGTACTCTACAATCTCCAACTCCAAGGCTGGAGCCCCACCATCAGATGCAGTTTAATGTCATACCAAGGACAACTAGTACAACTCCAGTTCCATAAATCACATTTGTGGGTGTAAGTGTAGAAAAAATTTTTAAAAAATTTCTTTGTGACTACTGAACCATCCTATATCTTATATAATGAAATGCGATTTTTTTTTTTACTTTGGCTTACTTGTTTAAGGGCATATCAACTCTTCATGGTTCATTTAATGCTGAAATTTGATTCATATGTAAATGTTTAATTAAATCAACTATTCATTTTTATCATTCAGGGCTTTTGGACTCTTGTCTTCATCTTTGTTATATTCGCAACATTTCGGCCGATATTTACTCCGGCCTTCTTCAGGTGTTTGTCGAACTTGGGAGCCTTCATGGAATGTCAAACCACGACCTTTATTAAATCCACAGGGGTCACTTGTTCCGATTCTGTTAACCATAACCAGGTATAGAGGTTAAGTATTCTTGTATTGTTACTCACCTGAAGTCAGGATTGAACCGGCAACCTCCAGATTATTGTCTCTTTAGAAGCTGAGGGAACCACCGGCTATAACCGTTACGCTATGAGTGAATTTTGGGACTTATAAATAAACTTAATGTTTTTACATCACAATGATTACTACTACTACTATGTATAGTTTTTTACCAGAGCTCATAATCTGATTTTTATTATCTTATGGTTAACAATGTAAAAAAAAAAATGCTAACTTTGGGTTTAAGTTTGAAGATAGTAATGTTATGTTTAAATCATATTGAAACCAATTCTTGACTCTGTAGCAAATAATAAAATATTCACTAAAATCTGATTGTTCTTAAATTTTTTTCCTTGAATTAGCTTCCTGCAAGTCTGTTTATAACTAATATATAAAGAAATATATATAATCTATATATTACTAAAATTTTCAACTTTACAGGCACCACATGGATACTGATGAAATATATTGAGAAAAAGCTTGATAGGAATTGCACAAGAATGCTACAAGCTATATTGAACAAATCCTGGAAGCAACATTCCATGAAACAACAATTGTATGGCCACCTACATCCTATCTCTAAAACCACCCAAATAAGACAACCAAGGCATGCAGTATACTGCTGGAGAAGCAAAGATGAACTCATAAGTGACATTCTCGAATGAATCCCTTCATATGGATGTGCTGATGTTGGTTGACCAACAAGAACTTGCAGACACAGAATGTAGTCTAGAAGTCCAGCTAGGAGTGATGGATGATAGGGACGAATGGCAAGAGAGAGTCAGAGAAATCTGTGCTAGTAGCACCACTTGATGATGAGGATATTATATACATACATATGCATAGATAAGTGTACATAAACACACATACCTACACAGATAGTTGTCTTTATCAAAATTGTTCATCAAAAGCAAATTAAAACTTACGTGTGTTTGAAGTTAAAGAGTGATACACCAAGCCAAAGAGTTCCAAACATAAGAAATAGATACAAAATACTGTTTTCCCGGTCGCATGCATATACCACAGGGTCAAGGGTGATGTTTACAGCAGTTGTATTGGTATCACAGTATGGCGTGTTGTAACTGTGAGAGAAACCTGTAAAGAAAACAAAAATAAGAAAGAATAAAGAATGTTAACAAAATGAGCAATCTGTCTCAATAGTTTTTACATTCGCATATAAATTTCATACATTAAATGTAACAACTATTATGGGACAGAGCAATATCATGTTGTGGGATTAGCAAGATTGTCTTGCTGACCATAGGAAGTGACCCTTATTGGGTTTTCTATAATTCTGAACTTGTACCAAACTAAGCTAAGAAAATTACTACTACACTGAAGTCCATAGTGAGTCTGATTCTCATGGGGTTCTGCCATAGATCTAGCCTTGAACCAAACTAATCCAAGCTTAGTAAATGACAAGATATAAAGAGAAAATTTAGCTCCAAATCTTTTCATGTAAAAGGAAAGTATTACTATATATATATATATATATATATATATATGCTAACAAGGTATATGAACTGGTTGGTAGCAATATCACATCTAATGAAAATGATATTGTCACACATAGGTAAAGCAGGGACTGCTATTGGCAGGTCAACGATCATATGGAAATTTGATCTCTCTGATAGAATAAACTTACATTCATCAGCACTGTGTGAACACTGGATACCATCTAGAAGACTTACCAAAAGTGATGGCTGATAAGGAAAGATGGCAAGAGAGCAAGGAATCTGTGCTGTTCTGGAGGAGTTAATGATGATAAACACACAGAGAAATGAAATCCAATACAATGAAAAAGTAGTCAACAGATGGTTGTATTTTATTGTATATCAACCCTTGCAGGTTATTTAATGTCAAAAACTTTATATATGATTTATAAATGAATACTTTAACAGTAACAATTTTTAAACAAGTCAGCTCATTTGTGTGTACATAGTTTAATAGTTTCAAGTATAGAAAATGATTAAACATTTCTATTTGATCCACAGATGGGACACTAACAGATACTACCACTCCAAGTCAGAGTGGACCTGAAAATAATAGCAATGAAAATAAGTTTGACATGTTTTGCTCATAGTCTAAGATCATCAGAATGAAAATGAGTTTACCAGAATCAAATTTTCATTATACAAAGTAGGGATACTCCTTGGTGTAGAGGCTAAAGTGCTGGATTGCAACACCATAGTGAGCAAGTTCAAACTCTAGTAGTGCTATTATGTTCACTTTTGGACTAATACCCTTGGAAAAGATATTGAACCCACTTATCCTCCCAGCTAATTGGTATTAAATAACTCACAAAGGTTGATGTGGTTAAAGAACTTTTAAGTGAAATTATTTGAATGTTGCAGATTCAATTCTGATAAGGAAAACTTACTATAGCTTAAAACTTGTATGGTTAATGGAATAAGAGCAATCTGTGCCTATAGAATAAAGGGTTCAGTTCAAGGTTCTGTAAAGGTTCCCTAGTTTGACATGAAACACCTGAACAAGGCCAAAGAATGCATTGGTCTATACACACTCACATATATAAGATCGTTATGTACTAGGCAATAGCTGCCATATTTGTTACATCTGGACACATCGGCAATGAGTAGTACATAAATGATTAAAAATTTATAATTTGTCCTATTTCCCAAATTGGCTTATAGGGATATTTCACAGGTAATAATAATAATAGAAAAAAAGGTATCGACCACAGGTTGAGGAATTACTGCATGGCAACACCATATCAGAATGACAAGCAAAATAGAATTAAACACAATGGCAATTTTTAACAACATATAAAATACATTTATTATGTTAGCATTCAGCTAACAAAATATAAACACAAAACACAGTTCAAGAGATATACAGATAAAAATTATATGAGGAATGGGGTGTTTAACACAAATATCCAATATAAAGACATGATAGACGATTATGTTTTATCAGGTTTTCTCTGTTCTGTAATTCATTTTCCGCATGTGGTTACACCTTCTCTTCCCAACTGCCAATGTTGTGTTTTCTTTCCAAGTGTTTGTGTTACATTTCTCTGTTCTAATTCACGTTGGTAGGCAAAAGGAGTCTCATTTTTTCAACTCCAGGGGATCTTCTGGTCAACAACGACCCACTACTCCTCTCTTAGTGTGTCCGTTAGCTGTTACTATATGAAATGTCACAAGTACATAACAATATAACCGGGCCATTGTCCTAATGAGTGTTCGCCAATGGTCCAGGAGACCAGGGTTCAATACCAGGTAGTTATACCAAAGACTCGAAAAAAATGGTACTTGATGCTGCCTTGCTTAACACTCAGGATTATAAGGTAAGGATCAATGGTAAAATGGAGCAATCCAGGGAATGGAGTCGTGACCTCCCCTACACCTCAATGTGGTAGCTACTAAAAAGGGAGACTTTGGGTCACCCTTGACTAAGATCACCAACTTTATATGAGAGAGAGAGAGAGAGAGAGAGAGACACACACACACACACACACACACACACACACACACACACACACACACAGTAATTTGATTATCCTTGCACTTTCAAGTATTTCTAATGGTAAATCAAATTGATTCTTAAAAAAAAAATTTAAAAAAAAAGTGGGGGAGTAAAATCTTATAAAAATGTGACTTACTTTGTGCACAACTTTTAAAAGCATCCACAGAGAAAGCAATTGAGATAAAGAGTGCAAAGATTTCTTCAGAAGATCTACAAAAAGAAAAAAAGCAGGTAAGTATAAATGCATACAATCAGGTATATTCATATTCATTTGAGAGGTGTACATGTACAGAAATTTACAAACTGTGTGTTGTGACACTTTAGTGTACCACCTAGAATTTTTGCATACCCCACTTCTTTAATGATTCTAAATTGGTGGGTTCATGCCTTTAATTCCCAACTAAATTTTTCTATGAATTTTTTTTATGTACATTTTGAATAATTTATAGGTTGGGCAAACAAGACTTCAGTATCAAAAAAAAAAAAAAAAAATTTCAAAAGCTAGGAAAAATTTAAGGGAATATACACCCCCCCCCAAAAAAAATAAGTATACAGATAGACACCAACATGGGTGCATGAATACAACAAAGAAACATAATAGAGTCTGTTTGGCAATAATAACATTTTGTCTATAGGTTCAAAAACTGCATCACTACCTATTTTCTCTGAATATATACTGTTTGGGTTTTATGGCATGTCAACCATTTCAGGTAATTTAATGTCAAATCTGGTTTATACATATGTATTAGATATATATGGTAAAGATAAGTTAAAAATTAAATTAAGATAAGTTAAAAATTAAATAGTTCCAAATATTGCTATGTATCACCAACAATTCAATTAAATATCAATCATTTGTTTACACAATTAACTGATCAAACAGTTCTATTTTTAACAATTCAATTTAGCATAAGTAATGGTTATCCTAATAGGAAATGGAATCAACAACCTAAGATCAAATGGGATAGATGGCTACTTTTTTTTTTTCATCTAACCTAGAATTTTAACCAACAAGGTATTAATAGTGTCTATGATTGAAATGTTACCCACTGAAACAAAGTACCAAAAAATCTTGGTTCCATCTTTTCCAAAAATTCTTTGGGTAAAAATCATAGAAGAGACATATCTTCAATCAGTGGATATGACAGAGTTTACCTTGACTTTTTGTACAAAGTTCTGAAGAGTGCAATCAGCCTTGCTATTTACCCATAGAGGTTATTTTCAGCTTTGCTTATGTATACGCAAATTCAAGACCGCATTAAACTGACATTGTGTCACATATTGTACCCAAAGGAGATGTGATTAAATAAAGTATTAAAAAAATACAATTATTATCAATTTCAACAACAGTCTTAGAAAAACTTACTATATTTTGATTGATTTTAATAGCATATCAACCTGTTTAGGCTTAATTTATGCCTAGAGGTTAGGGAATCTCATTCATCATATGTTTATATTTATTTTTTTGTATAGTTGTTTCTGTAGAGAGTTTTTTTGCACACTGTCCTATTGAATATAAATAATTTTTAAACAGATCTTGTTGACCCAATGTTGAGACACCAGAGTGAACCTGGAAGTAACGGGAATGAAGGAGTAGTTCACACTTCAGATTTCCAGAACTGGAGCCTCACCATCAAATCCAGTTTAGTGTAATACCCAGCACATTTCATGTATTTTATTTGGTTGGTTGGTTGGTTTCACTCCACTTAAAAATTGACCTGGTGTCATATCCTGCTTGTATGGAGGGAGTTGGGTAAATAGAAGAGAAATTACAAATGTGCAGTCAGGTTCTCTGATTAATTGTCAAATTAAATCAAGGCCCCACAACTAATTCTTGAAATATCCAAACTAGTTCAAACATTTCAGAGAGACTTAGAATATTTGAAACTTACTCTTAATATTTGTTTTGTAACAATTTTTTTGAAGCTTAGATTTAAAAAAAAATATTCAATTATTTTACAGGTATGATTCAGGTTACATTTTTTGAGTCCTCAATTATATGTTGTTTGTCAAAAAAAAACATGGAAAAATAAAAATCAAGTCATTTTATTTAACTTTATGTCTGTCCACCACAAATATTGAAAGTGTAATATCATTAGACAAGCGTTAAAAGCACATAAAATCATGTTACTGAAATAAACAAATTTAACATAAATATTGGTAAATTTAAGAAAAACTAATTTACCTTCTACAATTTTAATAGCTGTATTTGTTATTTAACTGTACAAAATCATTTTATGTCATAGAGCAAACCACATTCACAAATAAAGAGTCTGATGTACTGTAAAGATCACCAAATGGTAAACATCTACAAGTATGTACATACATGTATTCATAAATTTATATTATTATTTTTCTGTACTGTCTTAAAAACTAAAATTTATTTGTTTGAAAGCTTAAAATAAATTCTTATTGTCCTTATATAATCAAAAACGGACACAGTGACACGAGTTCGAATTTTGGACGAGACTGATTGCATTTCACATAGCTCTAATACCCTTGGGAAAGGTATTAATCCAATTATTCTCCCTCCAGCTATGGGTAAATAGTAGGACAGACTAGGTTCTTCAGCATTGATGAGGCAACTAGTCTAGGAGAAGGAAAACTGAATTCAAACCTGTTAAACTCCGCTTATAAAGATTGACTGTGTCATATCCTGCCCAAGCAGAGGGGTTGGTAAATATGATATAATCAAAAATGCATTTATGAATAAAATACAGAACTGAGAATAGTTATTTGTGAATTAGTCTAGAGACAAGAAAATTTGACTTAAGTTGCCTCTCCGGGAACCAATTATTGACTTAAGGTGAAGTATACCTGTACTGTGACTGGAATTGTTAATATCTTTGTGATGAAGTGTATTAATATATGTACATTAAAAAAGTGTTTTTCAAGGCTATCAAAATGTCATCACATACCTGGTTGACCACTGCATCAATACACTAAGATCAAAGAAGGAGTAGATGAAGAGAAAGAATGTATTCCAAAGACCCACACAGCCAAACATGGCAACAAAATCGATTTCAAAGTCTTCACAAATGGTAAAAATGACTGAAAAGATAAAAGAAACAAAAATTAGATTTAAAAAGATTACATGTAGCATATTCTCCACTTTAACCCTTTGAACTCATAAGCCAGACATTTTAGACTGAGCATTATTTTACTAAACATAGGCCCAATTCCACCAGATACCAATAAAAAAAAAGGCTTAACCTTTTCACTGCTACATATAGTCAAATTTCACATAATGTTCTGTTTACTGGTCCATATTTTCCACCTGCAGAGGAATCACTGAATTTGGTTTTGATAGTGAGGACACAGGGTAACTAGAATCAGATTATTTGTGCATAACATTCATCCATGAATACCCCTCACTCCAACTAAATTTGGACTAAGAAACTCAGCAAAGAAAAATTCTTATGTATAATACACACTGACTTTTTCGGATTTGTTGCAGCTAAATTTAACCTAAATGTAGCATTTGCTCAACATTTTTTTTTAATTGATTCATACTGATTAAAAATAAGAATTCATATGCCTTAAAAACCACATTCACAAATAAAGAGTCCATGATGTAATGCAAAGATCACCAAATTGTAAACTTCTACATTGACAAATATGTACATACATGTATTCATAAATTAGATTACAATTTTCCTGTACTATAATAAAAACAAAGATTTATTTGTTTGTAAGCTTAAAAGATTCTTATTGGAATATTCCTTTTATTGGTTTATACCAACTAAAAATAAGAATTCATTATGCCTTAAAAAAATAATTTACTAAGTATTTTGGACAGATGCATGAGCATGTTCACACAAATATTCAACAAGTTTGTAGCAAAAATAAGCTCACATAAAAAGAAACAAAAATCATAAAACATATACAATTCAGTAGCGGTAAAAACAGAAATTTTAGTTACATATTAATTTGGACTATAGATATAACTTACTCTTGGTTATCCTATCCCAAATATCATGAGACATAAAAGAAAAAAAATTCAATAAATTGTGGCATATAAGTGGGCTTTGAGATTTTTAGCTCAAAATTCTGGGTTAGACCTACAGCTGTTGTATAGGTCAACCCTGAAACATACAGTAGTCTATAATGCAGCATCTTAGAATCAAGGTTTTAATCATCAATAAAATAATCATCTTGTAACCATTTTCTAAACTTCAGTAATAATAAAGCCAATGTTTGTATACTCAATAGACTACCATTATGTCTCCATCGACCTAAAGAGTAGAGTGTTCGCCAATGGTCTGGGAGACCAGGGTTCGATCCCAGGTTGAGTCATGCCAAAAACTCAAAAAAAATGGTACTTGATGCGGTCTTGCTCAACACTCAGCATTATACGGTAAGGATCAAGGGTAAAATGCAGTAATCCAGGGAATGGAGTAGCACCCTCCTCTACAACTTGCTGTAGAAGCCCTTGAAAAGGGAGTCCTCGGGTCACCCTTGACTACAGTCGGCAACTTTACTTTTATTGCAGTAGTGTATAGTTTACATAATTTTTCTCTGAAATCAGAATTATATCAGTCATTTATGAAACTTGCGAATTTTACACTGTAGAGCTTATATTCATTTGAATTCACAATCTATTGCACTATCATGAAATTACACTAATAAACAATGTGTCTGCTGTGATGTTCCAGTTAGTGTCTACAGTCAGTGAATAAACTGTTGCAAACAGTATTTGATATAGCATTAATCCAAATACTTATTTTGTATTACAATTTTATTATTTTATATTAATCTCCAAGTTAATTTGTTAAATGTTAATTAAACACAGGTTGGAAATGCTTGTGACAGTCTGGAGTTATGGAGGGGTGTATATAAATTGTTAGGAGTAGTGTTCCTCTAAGTTTGGTTTGGTTGGGTTTTATGGCATATCAACCATTGTAGGTTACTTAATGCCAAATCCTCTTTGTACATATATATCAAATATTTATATGATTTGTAAAGATTTTGTAGATAACATTCTTAAATGAGCCTGAGCTCTTTTTTGCACACAAATGGTTTCAAGTATTGCTATATAACAGTTACAATTTAACATCAGTCATTTGTTTGCATACAGTTTTTTCTATTTGACCCATAGATAGGAGCAATAGATTGGGAGCAATAACAAAGGGGTACTACACATTCCCCAAAGTTCACCATCAGATTGTTTAATGTCATATCCAGGACATTCATGATGGAGGTCTTACTCCTCTGCAGAGATGCAGTTGGTGTATTCTACAGCCTCAGTCTACTGGGCAGGCTGTTCAACTAGTTGAGAGGAAGAAGGAGCTCTTAAGAAAATTTGGGTAATAAAGAAAATTGTCTAAAGGAATGTTATCTCCTTTATTTTCAAACCCCAAAATATAACCTTAACTGTATTGCGTGTAGTAACAGTTTGTCCCATATAAGTAGGAAAACAGGGTGTGTGTAACAGCTTGAATCATTAAATCAGTTGTCTCCCCTTGGGTTGGGAAGAGATTTAAGGATGAAAATGAAGTTTTGTCCTGCAGCAGCCAACTTTTTATGTTTGATAAACTGGTAAAACAGAAGAAAATGACTTGCATTTTTTTCATGACAGCAAACAGGGTTTGGTTCCTTTTTTTATGGCATATCAACCTTCATGGGTTATTTAATGCCAAAGCCATCCTTATTGAATAGTAGTGGCACTATACAAACCATAGCTGGGGCGATAAAGGGAATCATACCTTCCCCAAGGATATTAGTCGGAAAGTGAAATAAATAGTGTAATTGGAGTTCACTATGATGTCACAATCCAGCCCACTAGCCACGATGCCACTCGAACCCCTACCCCCAGCAAACAGGAAAATACAGTATAGACATCGGGATTGTAAGGATAGGAAAAGACAAGCTTTGCCTGGGTGTCATCTTATGGACTGCTTTTTGAGTTATCACATAACTAAATGTTACACTATGTTAATAGAGGCATGCTTAGCGCAGTTATCTTTGTAGGAAACAGAATCAGTTCAAATCCTTTATAAGGCTGTTTGCCTTTCAGTTCATACTAATGCACTTAAGGCATGAATCCATTTGTCCTCCACTCAGCAATAGGACAATAGTAGAGTACATTGGGTTTAGTCTTGAGGAAATATTAATAAAAAAGGCTTTTTGAAAAAAAATTGAAAGAAAAAGGCAGTATTTTTTGTTTTAACACTAGTTCATAACATTTTCATTGCTTATTATAGCATTTTATACAAATTTAAACATCCTAAAGTTTTTTTTTTGATTATTTGAAATGCAGATAAGGAAGGGTTAAAAAATATCTAGAAAGTGAATCATGGTATAAAATATCAATTGCTATGCAAAAAAAAAAAAAAAAGATTAATATTTATTTTATATGTCTACATAATCATTTTATTGACATGATTGCAAAATGAAATAGTTAACAACAAAATAGGGCTATTATCTTTCTTTTTAAAGTAATGTTTCTGTGAATTTTCTTTTTGGAAAATACAGAAGAATGAGTGATCAAGAATTGGAAAATACATCAAGGGCTAATATGGCAATCATTCACAACCCTTCTTGTAACAGAATGATGAGAGAGTTTTAAATGAACATAACCTTGGAATGAAGTGGTTTTGCATTTAATTTTTTTAGGGTCAATTTTCTGAGCTCAGGTACAGGGTATATCCAAGATCTAAAGCAATAAGAGTTCAAAGAGCTTAATAGGAAAATTGGTTTCATTGAATAGATAAAAAAAAAACAAAGATGTAAATAAATGAACAAGATTTCTGTATTATAAACATTTTTCCTCCATCCAATATTTATAGTAGAAAAAATTATGCATTTTAAATTGGAAGAGAAATAAAAAGTAAAAGCCAATTTGGTGGAGTATTTATAAAGTGTGTGGCTGAAATATCTCACATTTTCAACTGTCACATGCATGGTGCAAGGGAAATTAAGCAAGTGATAATGGTAGCTCCATCTAGCTAATGTTTCACCATTCATTTTTCAGATATGATCAATTAAGATCATGCCTTGTACTGGTGAACACACTGTGTTTGCTGTTGAAACTTTTTTAAGACTAGGGAATCTGTATTGCTATAGAGAGCTTTTTGAGCATATTTCATGTTATGCTGGAATGACTGTCCGGATAGAATTTTCAACCCATAGTAGCATTGATTTTCAATCTGAAACAGGATCATTTTAACCTAATATGAAATGAGCACAAAAAGCTTTGTGTAACAATTACAGATTCACAAGTCTTTAAAAAAAAAAAAAAAAAAAAAAAAAAAAAACTTTAGCAGGATGGAGCCACCATTACCACTTGCCTAAGTTCACTTGCACCATATTAGGAAGAGTTTAAAATGTGGGATGTATTTATGCTGTATATGATATATTTATAGATATTTGAAATTGCTTAGTTTTTAAAACAGTTTTTAAAATGTTGAATAACTTTCTTTTTTGAAATAAAGCCCTATTAGTCATTATTTTTACTATAATTTTCTTTAATCTTAAATTAAACCCCACCCCCCAAAAAAAACTCATTTAATTCTTTATTTCTGTGACAGAAACATTAGAGACAATAACAAAGGGTAAGTTTTTGGTGAGTATTATTTTTAATCTTAGGCATAAATCTTTATGGCTTTCAACCTCAGTACACAATACTATTTATCATGATGCATATATCACATGCCATAGACACTGTTACAAGCTACTTTTGATAAGAAATAAAAGCAGTAGAAATTTTGTTTTTTGCTGAAGTTGTTTTGCATTCACTGAAGAGTAAGTGTGTGTTGATTATAAAAAAAAATTAATATAAACCTAATCTATTTTATATAAGTTGAGAGTATTTGTAACATTTGATTTAATATCAGAAAATTAAATTTATTAAAAAAAGAAAAGAAAGATCTTAGTGATTTTGTTGTAGTGTCATATTAGATGTCTTTGAAATTGCTTGGTGCAAGATTGATGGTTGGTTAGGTTTTATGACATATCAACTTTTGTAGGTTATTTAATGCCAAATCCATTTTTATACAAATAATCAGTTCTATTTCAAACAATTCAGTTTAGCATGAGTACAGTTTAATTGTCAAAAACATTTCTATTTTTAAGCTATTCAGTCAAACAGTTCTAATCAAACAATTCAGTTTTGTATAGTTTTTGTACACACACAGTTAAATGTCAAAACAGTTCTATTTCTGACAATTCAGTTTAGCATAAATACACATTTTAGTACTATTTGCCTCATAGATAGAACCCTATCAGGTGCTACTGCTCCAGGCCAGAGTGGACTTGGGAGCAATGGCAATGAAGGAATACTCCACATTCCCCAAAGTTCCAGCATTACTGGAACCTCACCATCAGATTGTTTAGTGTCTTATCCAGAACAATTAAGGGAGGGGTCTTACTCCTCTGACTGGGCAAGGGCAAGATTGAGGAAGTGTAAATGCAAATATATATCTGATGATGAAGAACAGGTCAACAAAAGATATTATATATATGAAAAGATACTCGGATAGAGACAGTCAGAGAACTAGTCGGAAAGATGCTTTTGAGAACTGAAGCCAGTTTGCACTTACAAGGCGATGAAGTGAAGAGAAGATTAATATCTAACAATTCTAGTAATCATGCCATCTCAGCAAAATTGAAAAAAAAAAAATACAAAAGCTTTTCAAACTTGAGTGGAAAGGAAAAAAAAAAAGTTCTTTTTCTGACTTTCCTTCTATACCGGTGATCACCCACCAAAAAGAAGAAATATGAATCACTGATAATCTTTTGAGGTTATTTTTCTAAGCATCCAAGTCAAAATCAAAAACTGTGCAAGATTTTTAAAATCCCCACCCCTTAGAATTGAACTCATTTGAAACACCATTTTTTTCTGCAGCAGTTATGTTTATAAAAGTTTAACCATTTGGCTATTTTGAGCAATTATTCACAGTACATGCCTAATATAAAAGGAAGCTCTTGAAATCTAATATTAAAAAAAGAAAAAAAAAAAAAGAAAAAGTCAAGTTAGTAATATGTCATGAGCATCAAAACTAGAAACTAATAATAGTAACAATGAAAATTAGAAACAAACCAGAATTATAATACAAACCACCTGAAATTAAAAAGAATAGAATCAATTTAGCCATAATAATTTTTAATTCAAATATATCATCTATATTTGATAGATATTGCAAACAGAATAAACAGAAAAAAAACAAAAAACAAAAACACACATACACAAAAAAAACAAAAACAAAAAATATCTTAACCCTTAGAATCCAAAGGTACCACTATTCTGGTCCTTTCCCATAATGTGGCAGCATTGTAAGATTTTAGGCATTCCAGTTCAAAGAGATAATTACCTCAAGCAAAAACAATTTTTCAAGCAATAGATTACTAAAACTTGTTGAAAAAGGTCAATTTCCATGCTCTGTGTAGCACAGCGATATTAAATTGTTATGATAGGTGCTTGTAATGTAATGATTATCATAATAGGAAATGGACACAGTAACAGAGTTCAAGTCAAAGAAGAAGCTGTTGGTATTTGGACAAACTGGATTCTTCAACCTTGGTATGGCAACCAGTTTAGGAGAAGGAAAACTGAATTCAAGGCTGTTGAATTCCATTGTTCATAGAAAAGGATTTACAACAGTTTAAAAGGGACAATTGATCAACAGATGTTAATGGGTGTTAAACTGTGTAGGGTTATTTCATGCCTAGAGGTTTAGTTTTACGGCTTATCAACCCTTGTAGGTTATTTAATACCAAATCCTGTTTATATATATATATATATATATATATATATATATATATATATATATATATATATATATATATTAAATATGATTTGTAAACAAATAGTTTGTAGGTAACATTTTAAACAAGTTAGAGATCATTCATCTGTACACAATAAAATAGTTTCACATATTACTATCTAACACTAACAATTCCATTTAACAGCAGTTATTTGTTTGCACACAGTTAAATGGTCAACCAGTTCTATTTTACCCATAGTTGGGACCCCAAAAAGGTACTACCACTCAGGGTCAGAGTCAAGCTGGGATTAATGTCATTGAAGGGGTACTCCACATTCCCCAAAGCTCCAAGACTGGCACCTCACCATCAGACGGTTTAATGTTATATCCAGGACACTCATTGAGGGGGGGGTCATCAACCTTTGTGGGTTATTTAATGCCAAAGCCATCCTTGTAGAAGAACAGCAGTGATACTACTTAACTCATAACTAGTGTGTGGGGGAATAAGGTAAATCATACTTTTCCCTATCATATTAGTCAGAAAGTGAATGTAATTGTTTGACTGGAGTTTGAACTTGCTTACTACGATTTTGCAGTCCAGCCTGTTAGCCACTACACTATAGGGACTATCTCTACAGGGTTTGGTTTTATGGCATACCAACCATTGTTGGTTATTTAATACCAAATCCTGTTATATATCAAATATATGATTTCTAAACATTTTTTAGATACACACAGTTAAAGGTTCAAACAGTTCAATTTCTAACAATTTGTTTACTCAAATGATTAAACAGTTCTATTTCAAACAATTCAGTTTTGCATAAGTCATTTGTTTGCACTCAATTTAAATCTCAAACAGTTCTATTTGATCCACACAGAGGACCCTTTCAGGTGCAACCACTCTGGTCTAGAGTGAACCTGGGAGCAATGGCAATGAAAAGGTACTTCGCTTTCCTCAAAGCTCCAGCCTTACTGGAGCTGTGCCATCAGATTGTTTAATGTCATATCTAGGACACTCATTGCAGAGATGCAGTCAGTGCAGCCAACTGGGCTATCTATAGCATTTCAAGTATTCCTACCTAACATCAATAATTCTATTAAGCAATAAACCTTAGCTTGTACAGTTATATTTTCCCATATCCCTATCTACTACTACTAATTCTGATACAGATTCAGCCGGACCCTAAACCAAATCATTATCTATCGATCTATTTGTCCTATAGATGGGACTCTAACAACAACTAACACTCCAGCTTGGAGTGGATCTGGGAGTAATGGCAATGAAAAGGAGACAAATTTCCCCAGAGCTATGGAACTGGAGACTCACCACCAGATGCAATTTTGTGTCATACTCAGGATATCCTTTTTGATAGTGGAGTCTTACCACTTTGCAGAGGATATTGTCAGTGTATTACCTAACTATGTGTAAACAAATAATTGATATTAAATAGAAATAGTTACTTAAAACCATAATTGTGTATATTAGATAGAAATGCTTGAAATCATACAACTGTGAGTAAATTATTTGTTTTAGATGGGAACACTTGATATCACAACTGCATACAAAAAAATGACTATAGACTTAAAAAAGTGAAATGCAACATTAAAAACATGGTCATTTACAAATGAATCAAATTTTGGCATTAAATAATCCATAAAGAGTTGATAAGCTGTTAAATAACCTCCCCATCCCAAAAGAAAAAAAAAAGCACATTTTCCAGACATATCTTCAAACAACAGTGTTGAAAAGGTCTTAGTCTGACACATTTGAGAATAATCAAGATCCATGTAATATACATGCTTTCTCATAATCATTTTGATGTTCATTACACTTGCTACATTGTTTCTCAAGTTTCTTTAATCATTCCAAGAGAGGGAAAAAAGGAGCGGGGGTAATTCTTAGTTGGACCAAGAACTTTCCAGCATCCCACCCTACTCCATGCAACACTTTATGTTTGGTCAGCAATTCCAATATGCTCAAGATATCAAAGAATTTGTGACAGAATATGCAACACATAGCTAAAAGGAAGCATAATATTAAAAAAATTTTTTTAAATAAATTTTTAAAATGCTGGGAACTTTTGCATCCACCATAAAAAGTTCAAGAATGTGCATGGAATCAAACTCAATATGATAATGCTATAATTCTGGTAAGCCATCCATGTAATGTTATATGGAAGCCTAACAGGGAAATAAAAATCTTTTGGTGAATTTTTTTTTATATATGCATTTTACTCTACTGTCCAGTTCATCTTCAAAATTGTGAGTACAAGATCTCAACACTGATCTGAGAACCATGTTCTTAGTGAGGAGGTAAAAGTATTGTTTTGACAAATAGATCTCCAGAAGCAATACACCGACAACCAAGGCTCAGAGAAAATATCAAACAAAATATAAAGAAAGATGAGTATACTCATCTTAATTTATGGAATAATGAAAATACAGTGGATCCACATTTTACACAACTGGTTCCTTTTAAAAAAGGTATAAATTCTACACTGGTTCAAGTTCACCAGAAAAAAAATTTTTTCCAAGTAATATTTTTTTTTGTAATTTGAACTAATGAAACCCTCAAACTAACTACAATGCTCAGTTGGCTGGGGCTGTAGAATACACCGACTGTATTTCTGCAGTGGGGCAAGGACCCCCTCCCAACGAGTGTTCTGAATATGACACTAAACATCCTGATAGCAAAGTTCCAACCGTAGAACTTAGAGGAATGTGAAGTACCCCTTCATTGCCATCACTCCGAGGTCCACTCTGACCTGAAGTAGTAGCACCTGGTAGGGTTCTATCTATGAGTCAAATAGAAGTGTTTGACATTTAAAATGAGTGCAAACAAATGACTCATGTTAAATTGAATCAGAGATACATAACAATACTTGAAACCATTTAACTTTGTTGTCTTATACTAAATTGAATTGTTAGAAATAGAACTGTTTGATAATTTAACTGTGAGTATCTACAAAATGTGTTTACAAGTCATACATACATATATATATATATATATATATATACACACACACACACATAATAGAATTTGGCATTAAATGACCAACAATGGTTGATATGCCGCAAAACCAAACCACTGCAATTTTATTTTTCTAAAAACAATTATTTTATATTTTATAAGGAGGGTAGAGTCACTTTCCCATTTTAATTTAATGTAGAATGATCATCCATTTCTGAAACAATGTTGGAAAAGACAAATAACCAGACAGGTTGTATTGTCATGGTGGGGTTGTGGTCTTTTTTTTTTTTTTAAATACAGAAACAGGTGATCATTCTACATTGATATAGAATGTGAAAGTGAACTCCATCCACTTTAAAATGTAAACTTTTTTTTTTGATAAAAAAAATTGCAGAGAATTTGAGTCTAATTAGTTCAAATCACAAAAATAAACTTACTAGAAAAACATTTTTTTTTTCCTGGGGAACTTGAATGGATGCACATTTAAAATAAAACCATTAAAAGAACTTCATACATTCAAAACCTTTACATAAGGGTCTATTTACTTTGCATATAACCTAGATGCTACACATACAAATGGAGCACTCAAAATGAAAAAGCCATATGAATGGAACACCCAATGAGACTCAATGATGCTGCACAGTAAAACAAATTTTAAAACATAATGAACATAGATACAATAAATACAATATAGAAACAAATAAAATAAAAATACTGTAACTGACAATTCATTATCACTCATTTGCTCTCATTCATTTGTTTCTACACAATCTAAATATTTTATTATAAACATGAGATGCGATTTTGCCCATTGCTGGTGAAACAACAATGTAACCATTAATTTCCTTTTCTCTTTATTCTATGAAACAAATACATCTCTCATCCATTTCCATTCTACTTTGGCTACAGATATGGTTTTTAACTGATCCAACCCTTGCAATTTTTATTGGAGTTATCTATGCTTCTTCAGCTTTTCACCACTACCCCTGACACTTTCACAACCTAGCTGTTTGACAGCTATTTCTCATGCAAGACAAATACAGCACAATTACTGAATGATACAAACACAAGTGTAACAAGGAAGTTAGGAACTCTTTAATGCATTTGGGGTAAACAAAATCATGAGAGGAATGAAGGTGTTAGCATTTTCTCCAACATGCAGTTTTGTGTAGAACAAGCTTGGATTTCTTTGTTTAATGGCATATCACTCTTCATGGGTTGTTTAATACTAAAGTAATCCTTGTGGAAGACCAGTTGTGGCACTATTTAACCCATGACTGAGAGGATAAAGAGGTTCATACCTTTTCCAATTGTATTAGTGTAAAAGTTAACATAATATAACTGGGGCTTGAAATTGCTAACTACAATTCTATAGTCCAGCACTTTAATCGTTATGCCACGGGGACTCCCCACTGTGTGGAACAAGGTATTAAAGAGTTAAATTTTTAAAAATCTTTTATTATTATTATTTTTCTTTTTAAATAAATCCGTTTTTATGTGACCATGTTTGTTCAAAATCACATAATTGAAAACTACACATCTTGGTAATTTAGACAATATTAACTGAAGCATTGTGAGGTAAATTTCTTAACATATTGATATTTGCATGATTGGTTAATTTTAATATCTCCTTTTTTAAAGAGGGAGAGAAAGAGGAGCAACTGACCTGATCTAACCAGGAATATTGTACAGTCTGTTAGCTATCAGGGATGAAAGAAATGGGAAGAGACAACAATAGGGGTGAAATTTATATACAGAAATGTACAAGAAGGTAGCTTTCCCTTATGTTAGTTCAGTTCAGAGGGATTAAGAAGTTAATTGTTGAATGGTTTGGCTTTTGTTTAATGGCATATCAACCTTTGTGGGTTATTTAATGCCAAAGCCACCCTTGTAGAACAGAAATGATACTATTTAACCTACAGCTGGAGGGATAGGGGAATTCATAGTTTTACCAAAGGTAATAGTTGGAAAATTAATGTAATTACGAGATTGGAGTTGAACTCACTTACTACAATGCTGTAGTCCAGCATGGTAGCCACTATACCATAAGGATTCTCCCAGTTGTTGAACATCCACTCTATGATAGTGGAGTTCTTCATAAGTGTCCATGGATAACTTGTTTTGGGCTATCTTTCATGCGTATGTGAGGTAAGGTGGCTTTATACCAAAAGGATATTTTCTGAGTGTTAAACATGCCTGACAAACAAAGGAACTACTATCAGCCAAACATATGAGGACTGTGAGAATGAGGAGCACAGACGTTTATATTCCGCCCCACCATTTTTTTTTTAGTACTCCAGATGATGAATAGATGGCAAAGTAGGTAAGGATGGTTAAAAAAAAATCATTCCTTATGAAATTAACTATCTAAAATATGTAACAGACTTTCTATAGTCACATAAGTAACAAACATATCTTAAAAGAAAAAAATGCCAAAAAAAATCTGTTCCTCAGAAATGTGAAAGATCCGATAAAACAGCGTCTTAATGTCTGTAGAAGCTTTGATTATATTTGCCCAGCATACAAACTTGGTTTAGTTTCTATGTTTTAATAATATTGTAGCTTTCATGTTGGCATTTTTTCCAACACTAGGTGATGCAGTTTTGTGTAGAACAGGTTCTGGTTTCTTTGTTTAATGGCATATCAACCTTCATCAGTTATTTAATGTCAAAATCATCTTTACAGAAAAACAGCAGTGACACTTTAACCTATAACTGGGGGATTGAAGGAGGATTTCATATCTTTCCTAAGGGTATTAGTCTGAAAGTGAATGTAATCATGTAACTGGAGTTCAAACTCACTTTGAGGCTGCAGTCAAGTGCATTAGCCAGTATTCCATAGAGACCCCACTGCCAGCATTGGCCAGTAAGACTTAATGTATAGGAATCAATATTGATTTTAGGGACGAAGCACTGCATAAGTACAAAAATCTAAAGGCCTTTGGTCAATAGAAGAGAGCAGAAATTCTAACTGTATAAGCCGAATTATAAAATGAGACAGATAAAACAAAATTTTAACAGAACAATTTATGGTAAAAACATTAGATCAAGCAAAGAAATACAATGATGGATCTTATTGAAGTTTAACCATTAAGGGTCTGAAGGACCTAAACTAGATATTAATTAACACTGTTTTTTGGTGGTACAATATATTTTCATTTCAGGAGGCACTCATAGTCTAACTTATCATCATAGGAAATGGACACAGCAATCAGAGTTCAAATCCTAGACTAGGCTGTTTGCATTTTACATAGCTCTAATACCCTTGGAAAAGGTACAAATCCAACTATTCACCCACCATCTAGGGTTAAATAGTAGGGCAGACTCTTTAAACTTGCTATGGCAACTGGACTAGGAAAATGAAAACTCTGAATTCAAACCTGTTAACCACCTCTTAGATAATTGATCTGATGTCACTTCCTACCAGTGGTGGAAGGGTTGGGTAAATACATGTAACTATCATGTATATTATTTGAATATAAAAATCATCAAAAAAAATGTATAAACACCTCCTGTCCTGCAAAGGACATTAACATACTTTACCTATTAAGTACCAAACAGTATTAATTGTGTAATATCCACTTTTGAAACTGTCTTATACACATTGTTGTAACATAACTTCTTTCCAAGGCTACTGCATAATTTTTTGAAGGAGGCAATCCTTGTTTTACTCCTGGCCAACCATAAAAAAAGTAAAGTTGACGACCATAGTCAAGGGTGACCCGAAGGTTCCCTTTTCAATAACTACCACACCAAGGTGTTGGGGGGAGGGGCACTACTCCATTCCCTGGATTGCTCCACTTTACCCTTGATCCGTACCTTATAATGCTGAGTGTTAAGCAAAGTAGCATCAACACCACTTTTTGAGTCTTTGGTATGACTCGACCTGGGATTGAACCCCAGTCTCCCAGACCATTGGAAAACACTACTCATTAGACCAATGGCTTGGTTTGGCCAACCATTGACTTGTGTATACTGCACACCCAATTTCAAATGAAAAAGAACAAAAAAACTAAAACATTTCTCTTGTACATCATACAGTCCTTTCCATCAGAGATGAAAGGTTGCTACATATAATGAAAAGTGAAAAAAAAAATAGAGGTACTTTTAAATGAAAAAAGTGAGTGGTATACACAGCAGTCTACGGTTTACATGTCATTGCTATATTAATGTATTGTAAGGAAAGGGAGGCGAGAAAAAAAAAATTGAAGAGGATAGAATGATTCAACCAGGAATATCATACTTCCTGCTAGATAGCAGAGGTGGAAGAAATTGTAAGAATCAACAAATGGAGTTAAATTTATATACAGAAATGTACTTTTTCTTCATGGTAGTTAAGAAGGCTTATGAAGAAGTTAAATAGTTGAATGTGTTGTATAATAGTTGAATTCTCAGTAAGTGTTCAAGGATAAACTTGTATGCTGTTCTACATATGTGTTTTGGTCCCATATATATATATATTCTGAGTGTTATCTGTGCCTAGTTAATGAGGTCAATGAGTAGAAGACATGTGCTGGATTGAAGGTGAGAAACGGTCCATTAAGGAATGAATGGTGTTATTAATTTTGTATTAAGAAAACATTTAGTTTCAATCAGTGTTACCTTCTGATCAACCAAAAAGGGCTTAATTCTATGTCATGTGATTGATCAATACAATCTAATTAGAATTATGTTGAATACTTACTTTTGGTGTAAAGAGCAAGTGGTGCTGTCGTAAGTAGAACTATTTGGGGGGTGCCTCCATATAATGCAAATACCAACCCACCAAAGATTTGGGAAAAAATCACTTTCTTGACATCTATAAAAATAATAAACAAAGAGAATTATAAGTGAGTGGGAAAATGTACATAATATCCTGTTTGACAAGGGAACTGAAAATTGAAATAAATGTCAAATTTTATATGTAAGATATAGTTTGGTTAGTTTTACACCATGTCAATACTTGTTAAGTTATTTGATGCCAAAATCAGTTTAGTAATTATGGTCTAATTATATACACACAAAAAAAATAACTTCAATCTTTTTATAAATGCATCAATAAAATTCAATCATTTTAAACAGAAAAACATTTCATATTTAGTCACAACACCAATGTTTTAAGAACCAATTTATTAACTCAAAATAATTTTAACCATTATCTCAAAGAATCTATTTGATCCATTCATGAGATCTTAACAGATACTACACTTTGGGTCAGTGTGGACCTGAGAATATCTGGCAATGAAGAGGTGACTTCATATTGCCCAGAACACTGGAATTATAGTCTTACCAAATCACTGTGAAATATGAATGTTTAAGTTATTATATAAGACTCCAGAAAATCCTGAGTTTTGTTTTTGTTTTTACTCTGGCAAGGAATAAGATCATGATTCAAAATAATTTAAAGCAATGATTATTCTAGAGTGGTTGACATGATATCTCTTGAATAATTTCTTTATCCTTAGTCTTCTTACAACTAACAGTTAATTGGATGATGATTGAAGATAACTTCAACATGAATGTAATGAAAGCAGTTACAATCCCAGAGCTGCTGATGAAATATTTCATTAACATTTTTTATTTCAAAGTGAAACTTTGAATAACTTCTACCTTCAACTGAAAACTTATCAGCTCTAGAAAAATAAATGCACATTATACTTTCAGCCTTAAAATTGTATAAATATATGGTACATCTATTTTTGAACTGCTACATGTTCATATTTTTGGTTGGTTGGTTGGGTTGGCATATCAACCATTGTAGGTTATTTAATGCCAAATCCTCTTTATGTATATATATTTAATATATGATTTGGTTGGGTTTTATGGCATATCAATTACTGTAGGTTATTTAATGCTAAAATCTGCTTATACATATATATTAAATATATGATTTCATCATCATCATGTCGCGCCGTCTGCGCGGATATCCCTGACCGTCTCTCGCCATTTCTCCCTATCACTCATCGCCTCCGGCAGGTCTTCAGGATTACAACCCGTGTCCTCACATAGCTGCTGTATGTAAGTTCGTGCTGGTCGTCCCACACTTGCACATCCATGAGTGGGGGTCCACAGGAGTACATCGCTTATGAGCTCGTCCTTGCTTCTCCAGCAGTGTCCCGCGTGTCTGGTTCGTCGAACTTGTATAGTTTTTGTGATGGGGGGCAAGTGTCCGTATAGTTGGAGTCTCGTGGGGTGTTGTCGCCAGGACTTGTTTAATACTGCTCTCAACATTCTTGTGTAATTTCCGTCCAGCCTCCTCTCCAGCCGCTTCGTAAGCGTCCATGTGGTGCATCCATATAGCAGTATCGACACAACCGCTGCCTGGAAGAAACTGCGTTTCA
Source organism: Sepioteuthis lessoniana (assembly GCA_963585895.1). Taxonomy (NCBI): domain Eukaryota; kingdom Metazoa; phylum Mollusca; class Cephalopoda; order Myopsida; family Loliginidae; genus Sepioteuthis; species Sepioteuthis lessoniana. The sequence continues at coordinate 55,829,667 of OY757931.1, read as the reverse complement.
TTTTATCTGTTAGGTCCGACTTCCATATGATCGAGAGCCTATCGATAGCTGTCCATGCCTTCGTCAGTCGTGTGTCGATGTCCTTCTCGGTTGATGAGACGCTGCTTCCTAGGTAGGTGAATTTGTCGACTAGTTTCAGAGAGGCTCCGTCTAGTGTGGCAATGTTGCCTGTTTGGTTGTAACACATATATTCGGTTTTGTTTGCATTGACATGTAGGCCAATGCCAGCTGCAGCTCGTTCCAGACTATGTAGTAGTGTCTCTGCTTGATTAGGCGTATTCGCTAGTAACGCCAAGTCATCAGCGTAGTCGGCGTCCGTGATTGTTTTTGCGGGGTACTTGCTTGGGTTTTATAGCATATCATACATTGTAGGTTAATTTATGCCAAATCCTCTTTATACATATATATTAAATATATATGGGTGGGTTGGTTGGTTGGGTTTTTTTGCACAGCAATCACTGTAGCTTCTTTAATGTCAAATTCTGCTTATATAATTTATAATTGAATAGTTTATAGGTAACATTTTTAAACAAGCCAGAGCTCATTTTTCCACAGGTAAATGGTTTTAAGCATTGCTATTTAATTCTAATCGTTCTATTTGTACACAGTTAAGTGGTTAAGATTGTTTCCTTTGTTTAATGGCATATCAACCTCTATGGGTTATTTAATGCCAAAGTTACCCTTGTAGAAGAATGGTAGTAATACTATTTAACCCAAGCTGGGTGGGGGTCAGAGGTTCATACCTTTTCCAAGGGTATCAATCTGAAAGTGAACATAATAGCACAAGTGGAGTTTGAACTCACTTAATTCAAGGCTATATTCCAGCATTTTAGCCATTACACCATGGGGACCCCTCTTATCAAATGATTTCAAATTTAGCAATCTAATACAAGTAATTCTATTTATCAAGAATTCCTATCTAATTTAACACTAATCATTTGTTTGCACACAGTTAAATGGTTTCAAATATATTAATAATCCCAAGTGAAACATTGAAAAGTTCTATTCAATCAGTAGAACCCTAACAAGTACTACCACTCTGGGGGTGGGGGGTCAGAGTGAACCTGAGAGTAATGATAATGAATAGGTACTCCACATTCCCCAAACTCCAAAATTGGAGCCTCACTATCATAGTTTAATGTCATACCAGGACACACATTAATGTTTAAAGAGTTTCAAAACTGCTGAGTTTGATAATAAATTATACATTATATCTATTTTGATTGTATCACAATCCACTAGAAATAATAAAATCCTGGTATCTTTGGTTTAGAAGAAAATTTTTTTATATAAAATTGTAAAGAGTAATCGATACTTTATTTTTACTTTATACACATTTTTTTAAATAATCAGTTCCTTTTTTAAATGACCTCTAAGTTGATTGCATTTACAATCCAAATTGGTTTAAAAATGACAATGAAAAATACCAAGAGAAAATAATATATATATAAGTTGTTTTGTACATATGAATTAAATGTAATAGACACAGTTTTTATTTTATTTAAAATTTTTTAAATCGAAGTTCATCCCCATAATTTAAGGAAAAAAAAAAAAAAAAAGCTGTTAAAAAACTGATTTTTTTTAATGCATTAAATTTCATAGCCATTTGGTTCTCCCTTGGCAAAAAAAATTAAAAAAAGGGGGCGGTTAGAAAAATTTGGAGTAAAATTTTCAATTACTTACTAAGCATTCCATGAGTATTTTCAGAGTTTAACACTCCAAATGCAATTGAAGGTAAGAGAACCGCAAAGAACAGGAAACACGATGTAGAAAGAGTCTTTTGTATGGAATTGTGGCCTATCACTCCTAAGAAATAAAAAAAAAAAAAAAAAAAAAAAAAAAAAAATGAATTTTTAAAAATTAAAATCTTTTAAACAAATTTTAAGAATTATATACAAAATCAAGCACAACCATTTTAGGTTAATCACTAAATTTAATAGGCAGAGTGAAAAAAAAAACCCAAATGATCCAACTTGTGGATAAACAAATACACAAATTGATATTTGGAAAAAAATTCCATAAAAAAAAGAAAAGAAAAAAAAGAAAAGACTAAAAACATTTGTATTGTCTGGGTTGGGCCAACTACATTTCATTGAATAAAAAAATTCACACAACCAAATAAAATTTTCATAAATTTTTATTGATTAAATCCCTCAGGAGAAAAAGAATAAAAAAGTGCTTGACATTTGTAAAAAAAATTTAATTCAGTATTGGACATTGGCATGATGGTTAGAGTGTTCACCAATGGCCCAGGAGACCTAGGTCCAATCCCAGGTCAAGTCATACCAAAGACTCAAAAAAATTAAAAAAATAAAATAAAATGGGACTCGATGCCACATTGCTTAACACTCAGCATTATAAGGTACAGATCAAGGAGCAATCAAGTGGAGCAATCCAGAGAAAGGAGTAGCACCCTCCCCTACACCTTAGTGTAATGGCTATCGATAAGGGAGCCTTCGGGTCACCCTCGACTGCAGTTGCCAACTTTACTTATTTAGTTTACCCTACCCTTTTTGGTCAGATTTATCCCGATGATCCGAAAAGGTGAAACCTAGATAGATTTCATCTGACCCATTAGGTACTTATATTAATATTTGCTTTACTTTGAATTGAATGCTTTCTTCGTTTACTTAGTTTTTTTTCTTTTGGCTAGACATTATGATATACTTAATTTTTTTTTTGTGAGTTATCTAATGCCAAAGCCATCCTTATAGAAGAACAGCATTGATACTATTCAACCCATAGTTGGGGAGATAAGGGAATTATACCTTTCCTAAGTCTGAAATTGAACATAACAATGAGAATAGAGTGTAACCTTGCTTACATCAAGGCCACAATCCAGCACTTTAGTCATTATGTCACAAGGGACCCCTCCGATAATACAGTTGACATACCAACCAGGTGCCGATGTACAACTGACCAGTGAACATATGATTACAATTAGTACAGTATTCAAAATTTTTCAAACTGGGTTATTACATCTACTAATTTGATTGTTTTTCTATTACAAAATAAAATCAGTGGCCATTATCAAACATTTTATGATATGCACCAAATTTGTTTTACAGATTTTGTATCTAAATCATATTCTTTAATTGATATTCAAAATTCTATGTAAAAAAACCTTATCTATTATATTTGAAAATCACTGGCCATTATCAAACATATTTACAGTTATACATTAATATGTAAATTTTATATTTGATACAGAAAATTTGAATAAGAAAACCAAATTTGATAGTTTTTCTTTTATTATGAAATAAGATCACTGGCCATTATTAAGCATGTACAAAAATTTAGAAAAAAAAAAAAAAAAAAAAAAAAAAAAAAATCAATTAAAAGCTGTTCATATATCGATTTTTTTATTAGCAGTAATAACACTAATTTGGTTGGTAACATTCCCAAGAATACAATGTTTGAGTTTTATCTCACCATCTTTGTAATCAGAAATGTAATGTGGAATTCTTCGTCTGAGGTCTTTAAGTATGCCATTCATGAATCCACATTTTTTAAAGATGGAGCGCTGGAAAATAAAAAAAGAAAAAAAAGATTAAAAAATTTTTGCCTTAAAGTAAAAATCAATTTAAAAGTTACAATGGAAATTGAATCATTAGTTTTGTTATCCATTGTCTTCTAATTCTTGACAAGAAAAGAAAAAAAAAAGCTTTATATCAAATGAGACTATCCAAAAGGAAATTATTTAAAGAAAAAAAAAGAAAAAATAAATACCCCCCCCCAAAAAAAAAACTGATTTCACATTTATTCAAAACCAACAGCAGATTTTTTAAATTTCATAAATTTGATCCCAACATTTCAAAATCGTTTGGTCAGTGTTTTATAACAAGATACTAGTTTCTCAAATCTTTTCATGACAGATTGTATATAGAGAAGATAGTTCCTTGATTTTTCTTTAGAGGTCATGAGGTCATGTCATCTTTTGAGCTTTTCTACCTTGGCCTTCAGATACCTCCACATACTAGAGCTGAAAATTAAACAAAAAACAAATGAATTTGCTTCATAATGAAGACCACTGTGCTATCCTATCATTCCACTAAATGAAAGGCTGTAGGTAATTGCTATATTAAGCCTATTATTACTACTAGAACCTAACTTGATCTCCTTAAGTCTGAAATAGCAGTCTAATATTATATAGTAAAATGATACTTCTTCAGCTTACTAATTACTGGGGAGAGTCAAAAGTTTTGCAATATTTTAGTATGTGCTAGTCTGTGACTGAAGCAATTCAAGTCATGGGAGGTATATGATGTGGTTGCTAGTATCATGATAATTGGTATATTGACACGTGCATTGCTTTACTGTGCGTGTGTGTGTGTGTGATTTGAAAGCCACACAGATGAAAGTGTAATGTAGTCTAATTCAGGAACTTCTGCTTTCTGAGTTCAAACTGGGTCATAAGACCACAGTAGCAGCCAAAAACATTTGTTGTGAAAAAGGTGAAAGCGCAGTTGGACACAGTAGAGTAACCAGATACTCTAAGAAATTTTGCTTGGTTTAAAAGAAACCTCAATGGTCAAGTAAGATCAGTTAGATCTAAAACCATGGATTCTGAGGGTATGTTCCAAGCCATAACAGCAAACTCAGAGAGTATCAGGTGAGCTCAGCATCTCAGTCCAGTGTAGTTTATCACCTTCATAATCTTAGCAAAAGCATGCATAGCAGCTGAATTACCAAAATATTGCAAAACTTAATTCATACTAGCATAATGGAATGACAATGTGGGATATATGAAAAAAAAAACCTGAAAAGAAAGAAATACTCATGAAAAATGAATTAAACTTTACTCCCATTCAATAATTAACCCTTAAAATTTGTGCAGCTGATGTTTGGGTCTAGAAATACATATCTGGACAACCTAAGTTCCATCTAGGGAATTTCCATTTCTACATCACAATTGCCTAGCAATAATTGTGGCAATAACCACAGGCCAGGTAGCCATTCATTGATTGTCTGTCTAATGAGGACCTTGTTATTTCTTACACCTAGTCAAGTGGGCATTTCACAAGTCAAACAAAGAAATAAAAAAAACAAACAGAAGGAGGAAGGAAGAAAAGACAAAACAATGGATTCAAGACAGAAAAACACAAGGTGGTGAGGGCTGTGACATCTTTGAAACTATGTGTGTATATGTGGCTATTGTGAGAACTTTGCAAAAATCCTAAACAGCTACCAAAAATGTGGACTCATTTCTCTAGTCGGATCACTGGCTCTGCAACTTGAGACCCTTCTCTTCTGGGTCTTTCTCCTTAACTGTCCAACTCTTAGACTGCCACCTCTTTGACTTAACTGACCAATGTCTTTGGTTCTTGCTACCCCTACTTCTGGTCTCAGACCCTCATGCAGGCTCATGTGGGCACAGCTTTGTCCATTTTTGGCACGACAACCACCCACAAGCAATTCACACAAAGAATATTCTCTAGGCAATTTGATGGTGTCCAAAGATGAAGATAAAATCCTTTCTTTGGTCACCTATATATATATATATATATATATATATATATATATATATATATATATTACACACACAAATGCACATTGTGCCACACAATCCTGTCAATCAGATGAGCCCTTATATCTGGTCCAGCCTATTTGACAAGTAGTCATATCACTACTTAGAAGTACATATAAATGGATGGGCCCGATTTTTACATTTCTATTGCTAATGAAATTTTGATATATTACTACAAATAAATCTGTTATTAAATAGCCTTTGTAGGTTGTTAAATAGATTAGAGCATTTTACATTTTCAGCCAGGAGTTCAGGATGTAAGGGGCCAGAAATATGTATCTAAGAGGTTCTCAGCAAAAAGTTTTTTTTGCAAAATGTTTTATACAACATCAAGACATTTTCGTTACATCCAGAGTAACTGAAAACTTGCAAGAGTAGGCATAAGGTTGGTTGGGTTTTATGGCATATCAACCTTTGTAGGTTGTTTAATGCCAAATCCATTTTTATACAAATAATAAGTTCTATTTCAAACAATTCAGTTTAGCATGAGTACACAGTTTAATTATCAAAAACATTTCTATTTTAAGCTATTCAGTTTAGTCAAACAGTTCTAATTCAAACAATTCAGTTTAGTACAAGTATAGATTTTGTTTACACACAAATATCAAAACAGTTCTATTTCAAGCAATTCAGTTTTAGCATAAGTACACATTTTAGTTCTATTTGACCCATAGATAGGACCCTATCAGGTGCTACCACTTTGGGTTAGAGTGGACCTGGAAGCGATGGCAATGAAGGGGTGCTCTGCATTCCCCAAAGCTCCAGTTTTACTGGAACCTCACCATCAGATTGTTAAGTATCATATCCAAGACACTCGTTTGAGGGGTGGGGGTGTCTTACCCCTTTGCAGAAGTGCAATCAGTGTATTCTACAGCCCCAGCCGACTGGGCAAGCAAGAGTAGGCATAAGATACTAAAAATAGGCAGTAACAATAAAAAGCTGTTACTCTTATAGTCGACCTTAACTAAAGTCATTATGATAAAGTATAAATATTAGGGGACAAAACAAACTACTTTCCTTTTTAATTAGTTAAAGTTTTTTTTTTGTCTCTCTCTCTCTCTCATATATAAGTTTGAATAGAGTAAACAAAATCAATGATGTTTGATGATTGCCATTTTTTTGCCTATGTAATAATCAAACCAATGATGATCAGATATACAAGAAACTGTTAGTCACCAATCATTATTAAATAACCCACAAGGGTTGATATACTGTAAAACTCAATCCACCAACTAACCCTTCCACCTTAACCTCTTAACATTCTATTAAAATCAATCAATCTCCAAAATCTGACACTTAAAATTATCCTACTTTCTACATGACTTTGGGCCCATCTGTGATTCACAAATCTTCTCTCAGAGGATTTGATTAAGTGATTTTAATGTCATATCAACCTGTCAAGGGTTATTTCATACCCAAAGGTTAGGGTATTGCATTCATTGTATATTTATATTTTCTTTTGTGTAGTTGTTTCTTATTGAAACTTAGATCTACCTATGCTCTATCACTGATATTGAGCACTCTTTATAAACATAGTAAGTCATAACTATATACATATACTATGCATGGGAAATTAAAAAAAAAAAAAAGTAAGAAAAAAAAGCACGGTATAGATCCTACATTAAAATCGAAGATAGTAAAAAAAAATTTTAAAAATAAAAATACCATAGATATAAGGCTGATGATAAATATTTCCTATGTATGGAGGAAAACTAGCTATAACTTCCCACAATAATTCTAAAGAATTACACAACCAAGAGGCAGAGATACTAAATGTTTGTAGGTATAGAAAAGCCTGGTTACTTGGCAAATAAAACACAGCATTTTTTTTTAATGCTAATTTGTTATTTTTTTCTGGTGATCACTTTATCAATAAAATTTTGTTTGGGCGCCAACCCTTTTTAGTCAGAATTATCCTGATGATCCAGTAGATGAAACTTAGGTAGATTACAACTGGCTCTTCAGATATTCTAATTTTACTTTACTTAGTATATTGAGCGCTTTTATGTTTCAGCTTAGGTAACTCTGTTGATGTTTTTTTTTTGTCTTCTGGCTTGACATTGCAGTGCTGGGTGATTATTTTCAAGAAGTACAAATGTTTTTAGACTTTTCTTTTTATATTGAATTTTTTTCCCCAGATATCAGTTTGTGTAATATTTTTTTTTATTTAAAAATTGTATCATCTGTTTTTTTCCATACTGCCAGACTTATAGAATAGGTATAAGAATAAAATAACTATATACATATATGTAAAAAAACAAAACAAAAAAAAAACCCAGCTAAGTCTTTTTGATTTCTTTTGTTTGTATATCCAGGTTTAACATTTTATTACTGAAACGACTACTTTTCTGAGTAGCCAGCTATATAAATTGACAGGGAAATGTTCATAGTGTTACTGTCATAGGAAATGGACATGGCAGCTGGAGTTCAAATCTTGAACGAGACTGCTTGCATTTTGCATAGCACTAACTAATACCTTTGGGAAAGGTATGAATCCAATTATTCTCTCTCCAGCAATAGGTAAATAGTAGGGCTAACTCAGCTCTTTAACCTTGGTATGGCAACTAGTTTAGGAGAAGGAAACTTCAAAATTCAAACCTGTTAAACAGCTTAAAAATTGACCTTGTGTTGCATCCTGCTAGTGCAGAGAGGTTGATATATAAGTAAGTAAAAGTAAAGTTGATGATCTGAGGGCTCTTTTTATTAGATATTACACCGAGGTGTAGGGGAGTGCACTACTTTCTTCTCGGGTTTACTCCACTTTACTCTCAATCAATACCTTATAATGCTAAGTGTTAAGCAAGGCGGCATCAAGTACCATTTTTTTGAGTCTTTGGTAGGACTCAACGTGGGATTGGACCCTAGTTTCTGGGGCCATTGGCAAACACTCTGCCGGGGTGATTTTTCTTTCCTAATGGGGTTAACTAATTTGTATATTTTGATTTTGAAATTACTTTTTAAAAAATAAAAGAAAACAGTTTATTAGAAAAAAGATTGAAAATGCATAACCTATTATTATTCTAAATAATAATGTTTTATAAAGGTCGAGTCATACAAAAGACTCAAAAAATGGTACTTGATGCCGCCTTGCTTAACACTCAGCATTGTAAGGTACGGATCAAGGGTAAAGTGGAGCAATCCAGGGAAAGGAGTAGTGGCCTCCCCTACACCTTGATGTAGTAGCTATCGAAAAGAGAGCATTTGGGTCACCCTCGACAATGGTCGATAACAACTTATAATTCATTTTTAATCTTATTTTGATAATTTGGCTTTTTAGTTTCTTTTATAAGTATTTGTTTTGTTGATAGCTTTTATATTGGAGGAGTCAAAAGTTTTGCAGTAAGTTGGTACATGATTGTTTGTGAGATATATATATATATATATATATATATATATATATATATATATATATATATATATATATATATATATATATCTCATGTGAGCAAAGCAGTTCAAGACTTGGGAGGTACCTGCTGTGGCTGGTAGTATTGTGATAGTTGGTATGCCAACGTGTATTACTTCACAGTGTATATGATATGAAAGCTACACAGATGAATATGCAATGTAGTCTAAATCAGAACTTACACTTTACAAATTCCAATTGGGTCATAACATAATAGAAACAACCAAAAATATTTGTTGTGTGAAAAGTGAGGGTGCAATTGATCACAGTACTGTAATACAGGTGCTTGGTTTTAAAAATCTCAATGATCAGGCAAGATCAGGGGGATTTAAACCATATTCCAAAGCCATGTTCCAAGCTATAGAAGCATTTCCGGCAAATAGCACTTAAGGAGAATCAGTCAAGCTCAGCATCTCACAGTACAATGTGGTTTGTCACCTTCATGAACATATGAAGCCACCAAAATATTGCAAAAACTTTTGACTGATGCTAGTTCAATAGGGATGTTACAAATATTAACTTTATTGGGAACCTATCATAAAATCAAACCACACCTAAAAAAATGGCTAAATTTTCCCCCAAAATAAGGCATATATATATATATATATATATATATATATATATTATATTATATTATATTATATAATATAAAATGAGCTACTTGTTTCAGAGAATTAAACCTTCAATCTAATTTTTCCATTAATTGTTATCATTCAGTGTTAATTATATATTAAAAAAAAATTATATTATTTATTTACCAAATTGTACTATCTTTACTAAAATAGTGCAGAGACGAAGAAAATGTATAATTTCATAATAACACCATATAACTATGCAAATTATTTGTGTTAAAACTAGTTACTTGAAGTTGTAATTGTTTATTAAGGGTCATTATTAGTTACTCGAAGTCATATATAACATTGATTTATTATTGAATAGAAATAATTACTTGAAACCATATAATTATCAGGGTGGTTTGATCTTTGTTTAATGGCATATCAACCTTCACGAGTAATTTAATGACAAAGCTATCCTCATAGAAAAACAGCAAGGATACTATTTAACACATAACTCGTGAGATAAAAGGGGTTTTCATACCTTTCCCAAAGGTATTAATCTGAAAGTGAATGTAATAGTGTAAGTCAAGTTTGAACTCACTTTGCAGTCCAGTCTCCTTCCAAATAATCATTAGTATTAGATGGGAATACTTGAAACCACTCAACTATGTGTAAATTATTTGTATTAGATAGAAATACTTTATATATAACCATCCAAAAAATCCTCTTAAGAAACAACTACATAAAAAAGTAAATTTAAATATACAATGAATGCAACTCCCTAACCTTTGGGTATAAAATAACCCTAGATAGGTTAATATGACATTAAAATCACTTAATCAAATCCTCTGAAAGAAGATTTGTGAATCACAGATGGGCCCAAAGTCATGTAGAAAGTAGGATAATTTTAAGTGTCAGATTTTGGAGATTGATTGATTTTAATAGAATGTTAAGAGGTTAAGTTGGAAGGGTTAGTTGGTTGAGTTTTACAGCATATCAACCCTTGTGGGTTAATTAATACCAAATCATGTTTAAACATATATATTAAATACATGGTTTGTAAATGAATAGTCTGTAGGTGACATTTTTAAATGAGCCAGACCTCATTTGTTTACACACAGTTAAATGGTTTCAAGTATAGAAAACGATTAATATTTCTATTTGACTCACAGAGGGAACCCTAACAGGTACTACCATTCCAGGTCAGAGTGGACTTGAGAGTAATAGCAATGAAGGGGTACTCTACGTTCCCCAAAGCTCCAGGACTGGAATCTCACCATCAGATGGTTTACTGTCATATCTAGGACACTTGTTAGTGGCGGGGGGGGGAATCTTACTCCCATGCAGTGATGCAATTGGTGCATTCTACTGCTCCAGTTGACTGGGCTGCAAGAGGTTAGGGAGTCATGTTCATATTTACTTTCTTTGTATAGTTGTTTCTTAAGGGTTTTTTTCTGTCAAATAATTTTTAAACAGATCTATTTGACCCATAAGTAGGGCCCTAACAGGTACCACCAATTCAGGTCAGAGTAGATCTGGGAGTAATAGCAGTAAAGGGATACTCCACAGTGGAACCTCATCATTAGATGTAGTTTAGTGTCAGATTCAGGATTAAATTTTGGAGAAGAAAAACATGATGCAGGGTAGTGAGAGAAGCCATTACATAACATTTTGTTGGTTGGTCGGTTTTATGGCATGTCAACATTTGTTGAGTTATCTAATGCCAAAGTCAGTGGGTTTTTTTTGCAAACAATTGCATAGCTTTAAGTAATAATTCTTAATACAAATAATTCACACAGTTATAGGGTTTCAAGTATTCCTATCTAAAACTAATAATAATTTTTACAACTAATTTGTACAGTTATATGGTTTCAAGTATTCCTATCTAATACTAATAATTTTCATATCTATTTGAAGGTGGAGTTGTTTTTGGACTATTTTATATTCATATATTTGCTAACAGCTTGAAGGCTGTAGATTTTGGCAATAAATACCTAATTACATCAGTTTTGGTTCTGCTAAATACAATAAAATCCAGGTTATCTTAGTTTCTAAGAAAATTTTTAAAAAGCATACTCATTAGGCAGACACAATAATAGGACCCAAACAAGTACTCTCACTTCAGGTCAGAGTTGGTCTAGGAGTAATTATAATGAAGGTGTATGACTATACTCCCCAGAGTTCCAGAACTAAAGTCTTGCCACTGGATGCAGTTTAGTCTCATATCAAAGACCTCTTTTTTTTTTTTTTTTTTTTTTTTTTTTTTTTTAGGTGGATGGCTGATTTGGTTTTATGGTATATTAACAATTGTAGGTTATTTAATACCAAATTCTTTTTATACATATGTATTAAATATGATTTCAACACATTTTGTAAAAAAACATTTTTAAAATGAGTCTGAGTTGATTCTTTTTCACACAGTTAAAAGGTTTCATTTATTCACTGTTAATCATTTGTTTGCACACTGCTTAATGTTTTCAAATATTGCTATGTATCACTAACAATTCAATTAAACATCTGTCATTTGTTTACACACAGTTAAATGATCAAACAGTTCTGTTTCTAACAATTCAGTTTAGCATAAGTACATAGTTTAAATGTCAAACAGTCCTATTTGACCCATAGATAGGACCCTATCAGGTGCTACAACTGAGCCAGAGTGGACCTGAGAGTGATGGCAATGAAGTGGTACTCTACATTCCCCAAAGTTCCAGAATTAATGAAAGCCTCACCATCAAATTGTTTAGTGTCATATCAGAACACTCATTGGGGAAGTCTTACCCCTCTGCTGATATGCAGTCAGTGCCTTTTTTGCAGCCCAGCCGACTAGGCCAGTGGATTTCTGATCACTCTACAAGGGATAAAGTTGGTTGATTCTAAGCCTTACCAACAGCAATATAATGGCCCAATCTTCACTGGGTCCTCTATACTTGTGACTTTGTGCCATACTAATATCAATAAGGATAAATTTACTTACCTTTTCCACATTTTCGTCTATATGTAGATTAGTACGCGATGATGAGGACAGTTTGTCGGTGTATTTTTTCATCACAGTAAAGAACTGTTCCTCGTTGTAAGTATGAAGAATTTCTTGCCGAAATTCAGAATTACTGAACAAAGTTGCAAATGTGCGACCAATCTCATAATCAGTTTTTGTTGATTTCTGGAGGAAAAAAGTTAAAATATTGAAACAAGACGAAACAAAATAGTTGTCTGCAGATGACAAAACTCATTATCCTTATTTTTATTCCTTTTTCTTTTAAAGATTAACATTGAGGAAAAAAAAAAAAGCAAATAGTGATAAAACTGAAACATTTATTTATTACTGCCACAAATTTTAATGAAACTTCATTGGCTTAGTCACACATAGGAAGTGATTATTTTCTCTTATTATTGTTGTCACAATTTGACCTTTTCAAGCTCAGATAACAGCTCACCAACAACAAAAGACTATTCATAAATCAAGCTATCAAATCAAGGAAAAGAAAAATCTCTTATTTTGTATTTCTGAGAATTTTCTTAAATTATGACTTTTTGCTACAACTAAAAAGGAACATTGACAATAATAATCAAGCAAAAAAAAAAAAAAAAAAAAAAAAAAAAAAAAAAAAAAATCACTTCCCATGTTTGTCTAAGCCATGAACATCTCATTAAAATTTGGGGCAATAATAAAAAATGGTTCAGTTTTTGTTTTTTTTGTCCAATGGTTCCCAAACTAATTGTGAAAGTCATATATAATTTTTAAAAACTTATAGAGCCCATATCTACAGTGCAAAAACCCTAATTCACAAATAAAATGAAACAAAATTGTTTTAGAGAGAGCACGCATATAAAATGTAAAACTCCAAAACAAAATGATATTGTTAGAGCAAATATATAAAGTGCACTAATGAGGCCGGTGTTGTGACAATGTGCCTTGCATTCAATGATAGACATTGTCTAATTCATTATTTTGAAAATGGTGAATACAATTGTTTAATTAGATTTTTATTAAATAATTTTTATCTTAAATATGAATATCTAACTTAAACAACTGAATAAAAATCCTATATGTTAAAAATTAATGTGCAACTAATTAAATAAAAAAATATGATATAAAACAAGCATTTTCTAGTTATAAATACTATATAAAAATATATATTCAAGTTTTTGTATGACAGACAACCTATGTGCACAGTACTCATAAATATCAACTGGATTATTTGTACCTCTGCCTAGGATTAGATTGTAGTATATATTTATCCAATCTCTACATCACGAGCAAGGTCAATTTTTCAGTGGAATACTGCTGGTATGAGTTTAGTTTTCCTTCGAGACTGGCTATCAAATCAAGGCTAAAGAACCCAGTCTGCTCAATGAGTTACTCATAGCTGGGCGAGAACAGATGGTTAGGTTAGGTTATTTGTTTCAATGGCATATCAACCCTTGTGGGTTATTTAAAACCAAATCCTGTTTTATATATATATTTATGATTTGTAAACAAATAATTTGGAGATAACACTTTTAGACAAGCCAGAGGTCACTTGTTTGCACACAGTAAAAGATTTACTATGTAATACTAAAAATTAAATTTAATAAGTCATTTGTTTGCTCACAGATAAATGGTCTCAAGTTTAGAAAATGATTAATTCTATTTGACCCATAAGATGGGATGATCACTCCAGGTAAGAGTGAACCTGGGAGTAATGGCAGTGAAGGAGTACTCTACATTCTCCAAAGGTCCAGAACTGGAACTTCACCATCAGATGGTTTGTCATATCTAGGACACTTGTCGGAGTGCAGTCTTACCCCTCTGCAGAGATGCAATTGAAATATTCTACAGCCCCAGCCAACTGGGTACCAGTCTAGAAGGATAACTAAATTCAAAATATGTCACAAGGTGAACTTGCATGTTGTATAGCAATAAATTCCTGTCTCAATGCACTGCCTCATTGTATGTTGTGGCAATAAGCAATCGCCTCATTACCGTGTGGATTAATCATGGAAAATGCAAAGTATAATGTAGTATCTACCTTCCACCACCAGTGAACCTGGTGCCTGGCTGGATGACCGATAACAAGGGGTCAATCATGAGAACTCTTGTAGTAGGTATGAGAAATGGTCACATGTGAGGATTTTTTAAAAGGGTCAGTTAGCTATTAACCAGTAAAAGGACAAGGAACCACTTAAATTTCCAAGTTAGCAAACTTCTCCTTGACTTGCAATTCCTTCAACTCAAAAATACCATTTCACACTTTCCTGATTTGAAATTGATCTAGAGAGACATTTAAACAGTCAAAGCGAGAGGTATTTTTTTCTGTGACTACATGTCTGACTTTTTCCTAATGTCGTCTTATTTTTTTTCTGGCAAATTTGGTCAAGACCCTGGAACTCAATTCAGAGCAAAGAAAGACAAGCCTAAAACTAGTGCTTATGAAGGCAAACACCTAGTAGTGACTGAAGTCTGGCAAGATGTTGCAACATTTGACTTTCCATGATTTGGAATTCAACTGCACCAGGCAAGGTAGTGCGATAAGAATCAGCACATTAATCTTTTCTTTATACAAGTTTCATAATTTTTCTAACAAAATGGAGATGTTATTGTATACATTGATAGACTATTTTGAGACAATGTCATATTCAATGTACAAAATGATTCTCAATATACAAAGCTAGCCATAACCTCTTTAAAGTAAGTATAGACTAATGTGCAACTTAGCAATTAAAAAACAAAAACTCCTTGATTTTGTGCTTTTTCTTTACTTACCATATACTTAACAGCATTGAAACAAAAACAAAACAAACCCCAAAATAATTACAAACAGCTGTTGGAGTCTGGACCCCAAAAAAATACAAGGGTGAAAATATTTCATGAACATCTGAAGCAAAAAAAACTATAGCAAATTTCAACAGCTATAAACCAAATTTATACAATCATTCAAGTATTTTTATAATTCTTACGGATTAAAGAATACGATCAACCATATGGTTGCAATATAAAAAGCAACAGAAATTAAGATGAGAGAAATAAATGTAGAATGTCTGATCTAAGGTTTGGTTTTATGGCATATCAACCACTGTAGGTTATTTAATGCCAAACCCTCTCAATACAAATATGATTTGTAAACATTTTGTTGATAACATTTTTAAATGAGCCTGAGGACATTTTATTTTCACACAGTTTAATGGTGTTCAAGTATTGTTGTCAAATATGAATAATTCTATTTACTATTAATCATTTGTTAACACACAGTTAAATGGTTTCAAGTTTTGCTATGTAACAGTACCAATTTAATATCAGTCATTTTTTTTGCACACATTTAAATAGATATACATGTAATAGATTGGTTTGTTGGTAATTTCATTTTTAAATGTACTCAAGTATTGCTATGGTTTCAATTATTGCTATCATTTATAATTCTATTAATTATTAATCATTTGTTTGCACACAGTGAAGTGGATACAAGCATTGCAATTTAACACTAATTATTCTATTCAACATTACTCATTCATTTGCAAACAGTTAAATAGTTCCAAGTATAGTTATGTATCAGTAACAATTCAGTTAAACGTCAGTCTTTTTTTTTTTCTTTTTTTACACAGTTAAATGATCAAACAATTCTATTTCTAACAATTCAATTTAGCAGAAGTCATTTGTTTTCACTTCATTTAAATATCAAACAGTTCTATTTGACCCATAGATAGGACCCTATCAGGTGCAACCACTTTGGATCAGAGTGGACCTGGGAGAGATGGCAATGAAGGAGTACTCAGCATCCCCCAAATCTCCCGCATTATTGGAGCTGCAACATTAGATTGTTTAGTCCCATATCTTGGACACTCATTGGAGAGGCGTCTTACCCCTCCGCAGAAATACAGTTGGTGTATTCTACAGGCCCAGCCAATTGAGCCAACTATGCAATAAAAATTCCTCAATATGAATGGTAAGACCTAGGAGCAACATTTGGTTTAAAAAATGAATTCTATAAATTAATAATTTCATAAAACAAAATCAGCAAATACAATATATATTTTAGAACTCAAAAATGTTCACATTCAAACACTTAAATCTAATATAAATAGCATTTAAGATATCTTAAAATATTTAAGATTAAAAAAAAAAATAATTCAATAAATTGCAAAGATTTCACAGAAGTTCCATTTTTCATCCATATATACTGACTATTTTTCCTTAACTTTGTCATTCTTTTAATCTCAACATTTCAGCAGTCTTAACTGCCAGTCTTTTTCAAAAGTCTGACAAGGTATGTCTCAAACATTATTTGGTTGATTGGTTTTTACAGCCTGTTGGGTTATTCAATACTGAAGTTATATTTTTCTTTACAAGCAATTATAAGCTTTCAACTAAACGATAATCCTTTGTAAACAATTATAGCTTCAAGTAAGTGTCTTTAATACAAATAATTTGCAAACAGTTATATGGTTTCAAGCATTCCTATCAAATACTAATAATTTTCAAATTAGATGATTTCAAGTAAGGATTCCTATTTAATAATTTGTATGTAGTTATATGGTTTCAAATATTCCCATCTAGTTCAAGCAATTTTCAAACAGATATATCTGGTGGAACCCTATCAGATTCTACCACTTCAGGTCAGAGTGAACCTGAGAGTAATGGCAATGAAGAGGTGACTACACTCCTTAGAGCCCCAGAACTGGAGCCTCACTTCAAGATACAGTAAAGTGTCATGCCCATGACAGTCTCTAGTAGACTAAATTTTTGGAATGGCATTATGTCTGAAAACTAATTGGTTTTACAGCATGTCAAATCTTGTTGGGTTATGTAACGCTGAAATCAGTTTTTTTTTTTGCAAAGCGACTAATGATAACCCTTTTTAAATAATTATAAGTTGGCTGACCATAGTCAATAGTGACCCAAAGGATCCCTTTTCAGTAGCTACTACACTTAAGAGTAGAGAGGGTGCTACTCCTTTCCCTGGATTGCTCTGCTTACTCTTGATCTATATATTATAATACTGAGTGTTAAGCAAGAAGGTATAAACAAACATTTTCGAGTCTTTGTCATGACTCGACTTGGGATTGAAACCTGGTCTCACAGACCATTAACGAACACTCTACCCACTATGCTAATGGGCAAGTAATTATTCAGAATAATAATTTGCACAATTATATGGTTTTAAGTATTTCAAGTAATTATGTGTTTTCAAGTAACTAATAATGACTCATTTGTAAACAATTAGAGCTTTAATTCTTGATACAAATAATTTGCACAGTTATATAGTTTCAAGTATTTTTATCTAATACTTATAATTTGCCAATATTTTTATGGTTTCATGTAACTATTCCCATTCAATAATAATTTGTATGTAATTATATGGTTTCAAATATTCTTATCTAATTCTAATAATTTTTGAACAGATCTATTAGTCTCATAGATAGGACCCTAACAGATACTACCACTTTGGATCAAAGTGAACTTGGAAGTAATGACAATGAAGGAGTAACTGCCTGAGACAGCTGAAACAATATGATATTAGAAACAACCAAGATAAGGACACTAGTGTATTTGTATATAAAAATGGATTGGTCACACAGAAATTTTCCATGTTTCAGTGCAAAAAATAAGCCAAGGTTTTTCTCACTCTTACCTCTTTAGTGGGTGTAACCACCAATACAATAAAGAATATTTCCTGAGCAGTTGTACCAAAGTTGGCTGGCTGGCGTAGGCGGGCAATTCCAACTTTACTTGTGGGAACCGTAGGCATGCTACACCTTAAACAGAAAAATAACAGCATGTCAACAAGAAAAAAAAAAAAAAAAAAAAAGACTAAAACAAGAAAAAGATATGACGGACGTGTAGCATGTATATCAATAATTGGATTGCTGTTTAGTTTCTAAAACTGGAGACAAGCCAGAATTACATTGTTAAGAGAACAATAACACAATTTGTAAAACATTGTGCATGTGTTTGTGTGTGTGCATATATATATATATATATATATATATATATATATTTTTTTTTTTTCTTTTCAGTGACAACTCTGGGAGTAGGGCTTTTTTAGGCTCAGCCCAAAGAGCTATTCTCTTATGTCTACCAATTTTGAAACAATAAAACTTCTCTCAGAATAAGTTATTCATCTTTGATTTTGGTTGGACTCAGCATCCTGACTCAAACCATCATGAATGATTATTCTAATTCATTAACTTTTATAGCTTTCTTTTATGTTCATCCCTTACAATGTTTATTTTAGATCAATTTTGCTGACTGTATTCATAATGATATAGGAAAAAAATATGGCTAGTTATTCCAGGCCCATGTAAAGCAGCCCTAAAAAAAAATAAATTAAATCCTCCTAATAAAATGACACACAAATAGATTTATGACTGGAATAATAAAAAAAATAACCTTTAAAAATCTCAAATGTATTTCTCAAAAAAAAAAAATATTCTTGTTTCAATGTAACAACAAAATTTTGAGCATAATTAAGTTTTATCAGTTTGTTATATTATACAGGGTGTCTCAAAATAGATGCAACCTGTTTATATGATAATGATTTATCACTGAGACAAGCGCAATGGCGGCCATTTGGAACACATCCTGTAAAAAAATGCATCTTTTGAGCAAGAGACATCAAATCAATGATTTTTTAGTTGTCATATCAGCTTCCAGGACATGCAATCTTTTTTTGAGTTTCTTGTCTCAGTAATAAGTCATAATCATATTAATGGTTTGCATCTATTTTGAGATGTTTGGAGACAAAATCATTCTAACCTAAGTAGTGATGTAAAATATTTTCCTCTCTTGATTAATAGTTGTTATAGTACACAATTTCCAAATATTCAAAAAAAATAAAATAAAATCTGAAACAAAAAGCACATTATTATTAGTAGAGTTATTAGCAATCACAGATCCCATGTATATTGAGACATCCTATATAACCATGTATATTGAGACACCCTGTATAAAGAAATTTAATCATACGCATTGGACCCAAAAGATTTGAGCCCCACCTAAGTTCAGTGCGAGCATGTATATGTGGATTTGACCGGTTCTGCTAGACTGATGTATTGAATGATTAACATCAAAGATTCTAGGGGCAACTGAGACAGGCTCTTAATCTGACTAAGTCAGAAATGTTACTTGGGCTCAAGTCTTCACAGATATTATATATATATATATATATATATATATATTGTAGAGGTTTATGGTTCTCATTTGCTCACTTGGTGATTGAATAGTGAAACAAATTTTGTGGTATTATTGAATAATATTCAATATCAATTGATAGAGCTTTTATACATATAGAAATGAAGATAGCAAAAAAATATAATCCAAATTGGTGAATTTATCATGAATTAAAGTTGACGTTGAATGTTTCTGTTTCAGTAATCATCATCAGGACTTGGATATCAGAATAGTTCACATAGCGATGGATGCTTGCAGAGATGACAGGCGTAAATGAAAAGCATACAACGAAAAGATACAAATGTGCACATAGCATTCATAATTCAAGAGAGTTAAGAATGTGTCTGGCACGGGGAAATATATTTGAAAATGTTTAAGAAATATGCAAAGACAAGTAAGTATTTCTTAATAAATGGGAGGTTTTGTCTCGTTTCTTCGGGAAATCCAACATTTTCAAATATATTTCCCTGTGCCAGACACGTTCAACAGACATACAACAAAGGATAATGTTAATGATCTGACATTCTCATGATAGACCCCTGATTAACATCCAAATAAAGGTGTTGTTGGCCACACAACTACTTTTTTTTTGCAGTATACTATAGATATATTACACAGATTTTATTATAGTTTGTATACAAAATGGCTGGGTTATGCCAACAAATTTTGTGTCAAGAAGCAGTTCAATTGCCTTTAACACTTTTTAGTTGATCCATACTCCAGCCCTTACCAGATGTAAAAGTCCAAGAGAACCCTCCATCTCCAAAAAAAACTCCAATGGAACAGAACAAATGCTGTCATAAATTTCCCAAATGGACAAATCCATTAATGAATATCATTCTATACAGGTGTGACATTTCCATCCGATTCAAACTTACATCTGTTCATTAGGGATTCTCTAATTACCTGTACTTATCCCACCATTTTTTTCTTCACACAAATCTATAAATCAAGCAGAATCAAAACTGAGTTGATTATTTTTTTCAAATTGGCACCAATTTGTCTAGATGTCTTGATGACAGTTTACACAAATACTTTATTATATAAATAGCTTGGCTTTTCCCATTTTTAGACGGTAATCCAAACAAGCTCATTTTATTTAAGTTACTCAGCTATGCATACATAAATTTTTTAAACTTAAACTTCAAGTCATTTTTTAATAATACATTTTATAATGCTGACAAATAATGAAGAATCTTTTATATAGTTAGATGAATTTTTTTTTTTAAAAGAAGTCTACAATCAAGTTTACAGCAATTTTTAATCAAAGAAGCTTTTCATTATTGTTCCAATTAACAATTAGTCTGATAAAAATGATACAAAAGATATTACACACACACATTATAAATACATTCATACTACAGATATGCATGCAATACATATACAGACACATACTACTCTACGTGTACACGATACATACAGACATACTATATATATATATATATATATATATATATATATATATATATATATACACACAGAACACTACATATATATTAAAGTACACTATATGAACACACATATATATATATATATATATATACACACACACAACACTATATGAACTTTTGGCCAAGTGGGTAAAGTGTTTGCCAGTAGCCTAGGAGAACAGGATTCAATCACAGGTAGCAGCTTAAAAAAAAAAAAAAAAAAAAAAAGACTTTATGCCACCTTGCTTAACACTCAGCATTGTAAGGTATGGATCACCTCGGTGTAGTAGCTATTGAAAAGAAAGCCTTCAGGTCACCCTTGATTACGTTTGTCAACTTTACTTTTATATATAATACACACACAACAGAAATACTCTAGATACACATTACACACATGGAGGTGCCCTTTCCATAATGGTTATTGTCAAAGGAAACGGAACCAGCAACCAGAGTTCAAATCCTGGACAAGCTTGTTTGCATTTCACTCTGAGCTATTGGCTTTGGGAAAGGCTTGAATCCAACTATTCTTGCCTCCAGCCATTGGTTAATAGTAGGCCAGATGAGGCTTTTCATCTTTGGAAAAGCAACCGGTTTAAGAGAAAGAAAACTATGAATTCAAATCAGCTCCACTAAAAAGTTGTCACATTCTGCCCAATGTGGAGGGGTTGGGTAAATACATATACAAGCACATAACCCATCCACACACAAGCATATAATACATACACGTGCAAACAGATTATAAAGTAATCCACAAGTTTTGATCAGACAGACATTTTGCAAAAATCTATACTACTAAACTGTCAGGGTATTTAAAAAAAAAAAAAAATTCTAGTGCTTATCTAATAAATAAGAACCGACCACCATCAGCAGTTTAGAAACAATATTTGACTCATGATGAAAAAGACAAGAGGGAAAAGTGGTGGAAACTGACTAAATTTTGTCCAAAGATTTAAATTGAGCAATGGCTATTTTTCTCTCTCTCAAATAGTAATCATGTCAGTTTAGTTGTCAGTTCAAAGAAAAAATATATACAGATCAATTCTAATTTTAAAATCCGCCCCCCACCCCTGTTACACTTCTGAGTTACTTCTTAACATTACAAGTTTCAGGTTTTAAGCAGTTACCATTTTAGAATTAAATGTTTAAAAAGGCCACCATTGGTGGTTATTAATCTTGATATGTCACACCTGATTTACAGGATTTATTATTAATGCAAATAACTGAAGAGAAAATATTCTATAGTTAGAATTCAATAGTTATTTCCTCACCAAACGATGATGAGAGGGAATATGAATGCTGACTGATGTAATGTGAGTGGGTGTCTTGAAAGGTAGAAAGTTTTAGACTTTACATTTTTGCTGTCTGGGCCTGAACTAATCATTTTTTTGAATCTAACTAAATTTCTTGAATCTTATATAGCTGCCCACAGCTAATCATGAGCACCCATTCAATTTTTTAAAGAATTTTTCACAGTATCTAGGCTTGCCTCAGTGCTGATGGAACTTTTGACCTGCCATAGCTAGAGATGAATGCGAGCCATTACATGCAAATGCACACACTGCAAATTAGATTGGAATTTGTTTTAATCTCTAAATCAGAACATTTTAATGTCATTGTACCAATAAAACTGCTGTGCTGCACAATTTTGCTGTGTTATATATATAATTTTATTACTGGAGAAAAACTAAACCTAGTTGAGTTGTATGCATTGTTCATATATTTATACTATAGAGGAAACTATATCTCCAAGCAATATTCATCTCTTCTACAAAATGATATCCTTGACATTAGAGATAAGTTACATTTAAAACCTTCAACAAAATATGCAACTCTAATGGATATAACATCACAAATGTAATTTTATATATATATATATATATATATATATATATATATGGTTGCTGTCTCCTTATCCTCCAGCATCATCTGGGATGACATCTTTTCTTTGACTATGTCCTCTCAGGTGACTCGTCAAACCAGCAACAGTCCTGCAAACCCTAAGAGAGAGTTGACAGACAAATGGAATGATGACAGTAGATGTTACTTGATTCAGTTCTTGGATAAGTCTTTTGTGTACTGCCATGTGCCTTTTCAAGCCAGACAAAGACTTGCAGACTTTACTAGAAATCGTACAAGTGGTATCACCTAACCTCAAAGAAAGCTCATTTTGTTCCCGTTTCCCATGAGACTTTATGTGATTGACATATCTGGCTTTAGAGAAAAGGTGATCACAAACATCTCACTTCCAACTCCTGAACCTGTGAGTTCAACATTGTTCCTTTCTTGAGCTGCTGCTGCTCACACACAGAAACTGAATCCTTATGATATATAGTATATACTCATGTAATGAACAACCCCTAAATTTTTGTCACAAAAAGGAATTTTTATCATATATTGCATATAATGAATAGCCTTTAACTTCTGGCTAAACTAGCTAAGAAAAATATTTTTCCAACCACAAATGACAAAGTAAAAACATTAAAAAATTTATACTTTCAAAACATCAGTCTGACCCAACATGTTTCAGCATAGCTGAAACAAAAGTTTTAGGTTAAGATAATGAAGTTTCTAGAGAAACTTGTTCACTATTTATTATATTTGTACATATCATGCACATAAGTGTTATGAATAGTAAACAATGTTAAGTAAAAATTTCATTATCCAAACTAATAGCCTTAGTTTAGGTATAGGCGATGCAGGAACACTTTGGATCAAAGTTACAGCAAGAAACAAGCTAAACTTTGACTTTTCAAAAACATATCTTGTACAATGAATGACCCACTTTTTTGAGGTGAAAAATCAGTCTTGAAAAGTTGTTCATTACACAACCATATATGGTAGGTGACAGGGATGAATAATTGTCCTTAAATTACACCCCAAATGTTTTGTTTGTATAAATTCCAGCCATGGTGATTTAAAGTGTTATGAAGAAGGTCTGGTATATAGTATATTTGTCAAGATAAACCAAGTTTATACTTACATAGTGCATATCCAGCTTTGATCATAATCAAAACCACCTCCACTTGCCAGACAGCTAGACTGAAGTGTTCTGCGCATTTGATGAACTGTAGGTGAAAAAGAGAAACATTTTTAAACAAGTGCACAAAAACAAGGCAAGGTGCATTTTTTTAAATGCATGGAAACCTTGGCAAAATATCAACATGTCACATATTGAAGTAAATAAATCAGAGAATAACAGTAGGAATTATTTCAAAACAAATACATTCATCCAGTATATAAGTTGTAAGTTAGCCGACTGTAGTCAAGGGCAACTCGAAAGTTCCTTTTTCAATAGCTACTACATTGATGTGTAGTAGAGGGCACTATTCCTTTCCCTGGATGACTCCACTTACCCTTGAGTCATACCTTATAATGCTGAGTGTTAAGTAGGGGGCATTAAGTATTATTTTTTGAGTCTTTGGTATGACTTGACCAGGGATTGAACACAGGTCTCCCGGACAATGGGTGAACACACGAGCCAATGGGCTGGTAAAGTAAGTTGGCTGACTGTAGTCGAGGGTGAACTGAAGGCCCCTTTTTCAATAGTTCCTACACTGAGGTGTAGGGGAGGGAACTACTCCTTTCCCTGGATTGCTCTATTCCTTATAATGCTGAGTGTTAAGCAAGGAGACAAAGTAGCATTTTTTGAGTCTTTGGTGTGACTTGACCTGGGATTGAACCCCAGTCTTCCAGAAAATTGGTGAACCCTCAACCTATGATGCCAATGGGCAGGTAATCCATTATAAAAGAGAATATAAAAAGATTGTCTTACTACTTATCAAACAATTTTTCAAATTTATTTTTGACAAACTTTACCAAACGAGATATTTATCATTTTGTTCCACTGCCTTCTGCCATTTTGGGGGCAATTTCACTATTTCAACTTCATAAAACTAACACATCCCAAAAAATTGCTCTAAAAACTTTTTACTGTCTTCTAGGGAATTGAAAGACAAGTATGACTTAGATTTTGTAGCAGTTAAATTTAACAATTTTACCATTTGTTAAACTTTATCAATCTGAACTAACTAAAAATAAAAATTCACATACAGAATTTCTGTAGTATTTAGGACAAATGCACAGGTATGTTTAAGCAAAAAGCAACAAACTTGCAATGAAAATAAGTTCACATTAAGAGAAAAAAAATAAACAAATACATTCCAGTGGATATTTCTCTGTAAGGGTTAGGCATAAAAAATTTGGACAATAAATATAACTTACTTTGGATTATCCCATCCCAAATATGGTAAGGCATGTAGCTAGGAAAAAGGTACATAGTTGTCATGTATAACATGCACCCCAACTTTTAGGTTGAAAAATCTGGAAAAATAGTGCAATTTATACACAAATAATTATGGTATGTAATATGAAACTACAGGCATGAATAAACTCCTTTGAGATGGCATATATATATATATATTATTGAAGTTTATGGTTCTCACTCGCTCACTTTGTGAGTTACTGGTGGACCAAATTTTGCAGTATTATTAAATAGTGCTCAATATCAATGATAGAGCTTTTATACATATAGGAATATATGTAATCTGTCAGATGAATGTGTAAAGCATGAAACCCAGTTAAATGGTTTCAAGCATTGCTCTATAACATCAGTTATTTGTTTGCACATAGTTTGTTCTATTTGACTAATTGATAGGATCCTATCAAGTGCTTCCAGTCCAGAGCGGACTTGGGAACAATAGCAATAAAAGGATACCCCACATTCCCTAAATCTCCTTGTTATCACAGGGCTTAAAGTCATATCCAGGACACTTGTTAGGGAGCTCTTACCCCTCTGCTGAGATGCAGTCAGCATATTCCACAGCCCCAGCTGACTTGGCTAAGCATATTCTAAAGAAGATGAACAGAGTGCAATATGATAATTGAAGACATTTATTCTTTAATTTCACTTTGAGAAATTATGCGATCCATATGGAAAATTGAAGGTCATTAAGCATACCTTAGATATCAATTGAATGGGAAAGAATGGAGAGGGGTGAACTAAAATTGAACACGTTCATGTTAAAATTTTAAAAATAAGGACCAATCAGTTCCATATGGATAATTGCAGCATTTCAATGCTCAATTCTTCCAATCTATATTTGTGTCAATACTATTGTACGGTTGCACCACTTTGACTTTAAAACACCTGGAAAAAAGCTAGATTGGAATTATACTGCATGCTGTTTTGAACAAACTCTGGAAGCAGCACCCTATAAAACAGCTGCAGTACAGTCAATTATTGTCCATCTCACAAACCATTCAAGTAAGACAAAGAAGACATACTGGGTTAGGGTTAAATAACAAACTCATAAACAGTATTCTCCAATGGACTCCTACACACGGACACACCAGTATTGACCAACCAGAAAAAACTTACCAAAACTTGGCTGATAGAGATGGATGGTGAGAAAGAGTCAAAGGAACCACATGCTGTCAAGCATGCCTTGATAATAGCCAGAACTACAGAAACTATTTCTCTTAATGCAATAAAAATTGAAAAGGAAAAATAAAGTATTAAAACAAAAAAACAATATTGTTACTTACTGTCATCATGAGTAAAAAGGTGAGATTTTGCCTCTGCAACCAAATCACTACCAAGCAGACTCTTTAACAATTCATCCATGATTTTATCAACATTGGTTTCATTCAAGTCGAGAAGAAGAACTGACTTATTGATGAATCGATGAATATCCATGGAACCACGAACCTCAGTAGCAAAGTCTTTTGGTAAAACTTTCTGTCAAACAAAGAAGAATAAGATGATCAATATAAATTTTTTTTAATGCTGGGTTACTTAATTCCTATTTAATGATAATAAATTGCCCTTTTTATTTGTCTTGTCACGTGATAGCCCACGGAGACGATAGAAATAAGATTAATACTATCCTCCCGTTGAATTAACAGTATCTAGCCGTCAAGTGACTGTTAAGAGAGAATGTGGGTCACAGAGGGGGTGTCAACAGCTGTTGGTACTTAGTAACCTCAGGTTGCCGGACACCGGAAGGGGAGGGAGAGAGAAGCCAAATGATTGGCTGGGACCCCAAAACGGAAGTGGGGACTCCCCCCCCGTCAGTGGAAATAATCAGTAAGGTTAGTTTTTGAGCAGGGTTCGTAGCGGGCAGACGAACCATAGCCATTTTACTCCGGGTGGAAGACAAAAGAATTACTGAGACACGAGGGACCCCAGGTTCTCCAAGTCAGTGTAAAAAAAAAAAAATAGAACAAAGTCTATTAGCCCGTGAAAGAAGAAAGATTCTCCAGTGGAACCCCGTCGTAGAATAAGATAAGTAACTTTAGGGACATTTCTCCTTTATATCCAAATTTTGTATACCACTCTCTCTCTCTCTCTCAATTTGAAGAAAAACAAGTCAAGAAAAGACATTTATATTCGTGGACTGTCCAATTATTATGTTTTGACACTTTGAAAGTGTATATAACTGTAGTAAAGGAATTCATGTATTTTTATGTTACCACGTGGTCTATGTTGTTACTTCATGCTTCCCTTTCAGCTTCTATCGCCTTATGTTGTCTTGCTTAGAATTGTCCTCTTAATTCCTTAACAATATCACACGGGAAACCGGAGTTGCCGACTACTACAATATAATATTATTACGACTAAAACCTATAGGTCCATATTCTTCCATTATCTTGGGGAAGGAAGTGAAAGCGGCCTGGTGGGTGTGTGGATAGTGTGAAATTTGGAACCCCTTGACAGCGGCGGTCAGTCTGGCCCTAAATTAGTCCCTCACATAATATGCCAGTTCTTATATGCCTGAGAGAAAAAACTCTGAACGAGGACTTATTATATAGGAGATCAAGTGCCAACCTGCCCCGTCTTCACACGTGCGAAAATAAGTCCCGTTTTGGGATTTTAGTCAATTTGCCATCACATTCTATTTGTTTGCACACAGTTATGATAGCAAGTATTCCTACCTAATACAAATAATTTGAAAGAGTTGTATGGTCTCAAGTATCTCAAATACTATAATTTATCATATTTACCCAACCCCTCCGCTCGGGCAGGATATGACACAAGGTCAATTTTTTAAGCGGAGTTTAACAGGTTTGAATTCAGAGTTTTCCTTCTCCTAGACTAGTTGCCTCACCAAGGCTGAAGAACCTAGTCTGCCCTACTATTTACCCATAGCTGGAGGGAGAATAATTGGATTCATACCTTTCCCAAGGGTATTAGTGCTATCTGAAATGCAATCAGTCAGGTCCAGGATTTGAACTCGTGTCGCTGTGTCCATATCCTGCGACGATAACCATTACACCACGGGCACCTCCTTAATACTATAATTTATACACAATTATATGATTCCTATTCAATTATAAGTTGTTTGCACAGTTATATGGAGTTAAGTAACTAATAATAATAATCCTTAGTAAACAAACATAACTTCAAGTAAGTATTCTTGGTTGGTTGGGTCTTATGGCATATCAACCTTTGTAGGTTATTTAATGCCAAATCCATTTTTATACAAATAGTTCTATTTCAAACAATTCAGTCAAGCATAAGTACACAGTTCAATTGTCAAAAACATTTTACTTCAAGTTATTCAGTTCTGTCAAACAGATCTAATTCAAACAATTCAGTTTAGTATAAGTATAGGTTTTGTCCACACAGTTTCAATATCAAAAAAGGTTTTATTTCAAACAATTCAGTTCAGCATATGTATGCAGTTTCAATGTCAAAATAGTTCTATTTCAATCAGTTCAGTTTAGCACAGTTTAATTGTCAAACAGTTCTAAATCAAACAATTCAGTTCAGCATAAGTATACAGTTTAGTTCTATTTAACCCATAGATAGGGCCCTATCAGGTGCTACCACACTGGGCCAGAGTAGAGCAGGGAGTGATGGCAATGAAGAGGTGCTCTGCATTCCCCAAAGCTCCAGCATTACTGGAACCTCATCATCAGATTGTTTAGCATCATATCTAGCTCACTTGTTTGCAGGGGACGGGTCTTACCACTCTGCACAGGTGCAGTCAGTGTATTCTACAGCCCCAACTATCTGGGCAATAGCTATTCTTAATATAAATAATATGTAGAGAGTTATCATCCTGGGAAATGGAAACAGAGTTCAAATCCTGTACAAGACTGATTGCATTTCACATATCATATACTATTGAGAAAGATAAGACTCCAACTATTCTCTCTCTAGCTATGAGTGAATAGTAGGGCAGACTTTTTAGTCTTGGTATGACAACCAGCTTAGGTGAAGGAAAACTGAATTCAAACTTATTAAACTGCTTTAAAATTGACATTGTGTCACATCCTGCTCATGTTGAGGGGTTGGTTTCAAACATTCCTATCTAATACAAATAACTTAAGCCCAATGATATAGTTTTAAGTAACTATTTCTATTCAATAATAATCATTGGTTTGCACACAGTTATATGGCTTCAAGTATTACTATTTAATAATCAATTTTCAAAACAGATGTTTGACCAATAGATAGGACCATAACAGGTACTACCACTCAGGGTCAGAGTAGACATGGGAGCAATGACACATTTTCCCAGAGGTCAAGAACTGAGCCTCACCACTTGATGCAGGTTATGTTTTCATTTAGTCCAATCTAAGACTACAGTCCAGTTGGTTAGACTGCACCTCTGCAGAGGTATAAGACCTCCCCAGCCAACAAGTGACACTCAACTATCTGATAGTGAGACTCCACTCCGGGAGTTTTGGGAAATGTGGAGTACTCTTTCATTGCCATTACTCCTGGGTCCTCTCTGATCTTAGTGGTCACACCTGTTAGGGTTCCACCTATAGGTCAAATTGGATAGTTTAATCATTTACTAAACTTGAAAACAAATATGCTAAATAGAATTGTGTTGAATAGCAATACTTGAAACCATTTAACTATGTGCAAACAAATGAATTCTGGCTTGTTTAAAATGTTACCTTCAAAGTATTTGTTTACAAATCATAGATTTAATATATGTATAAAGAGGATTTGGCTT
Source organism: Sepioteuthis lessoniana (assembly GCA_963585895.1). Classification (NCBI taxonomy): domain Eukaryota; kingdom Metazoa; phylum Mollusca; class Cephalopoda; order Myopsida; family Loliginidae; genus Sepioteuthis; species Sepioteuthis lessoniana. The sequence continues at coordinate 55,799,631 of OY757931.1, read as the reverse complement.
AAAACATTCCCTACAATCAACCTCTTTTGTCACACTTTACAGTGGATTACCTCCTGAACTAAGTTTTACAATCCTTTTTATTGTTTTTGTTGGAGCCATACGTTTCCTTTTAATTAGGTATGCCCAACTGCTTCAACAAGAACTGTCTTAACTGTAGACTGATTTGCATATTTAGGCTTCAACTTATATTTGTTTTATAAATGCAAATTATACTAAGATCATTCCATAATTTTTTTTTCTTCCAGATTGGGTTATTCCATAATATTTTCCTCCAGATTCTGTTATTTCCATAATATTCTCTTCAACCTGTCTTGGGAAAAAATATACCAATAATTTAGATAATTTAATCTAATTTGATTAAGGCATATTTTATGAAGCCAGGATGATCAGCTACAAAATAAAAATGTTTTACATCCTATCTGTTATTAGTTTATTTACTGCTAGATAAAAAAACATGGAGAATAAATATGATAGCTTTTGGAGTAGTAACATCAGTGATTATTTTTTTTGTTTTAATGAGAAATCAACTTTTGTGGGTTATTTAATGCCATATTGTAGAACAGTAGTGTTACTATTTAACCCATACCTGAGTGTAAGAATCATCCCCCTTCTCTGTGAATATTCTGATAAGTCTCTGAAGGTAAACAACAAAGATGGTTGCTGATTGTTGTTCATTGCCAAAGTAATATTAAAAAACTACTATCACCTCGATCTAGCCTATATTCCTACATAGTGCTGCAGACAGGATTAAATCCAGGCAAGTAGGAAAGCATTTTCATTGAGGTAGGCATATGTTGTCTCTGCTAAGCTTTACACACAACTATTTGTAAGAAATAAATGAAAGCTTACTTATGCTGGACTGTTCAATGCTCAAAGAGTTGGGTATCAAGATTATGCATTAAATGCTTGTCATACAAGAGGTCAAAGAACCCCAAACTGAACCTCCATTGTTAGCTAACTGTACAAAAACACAGACGGTAAAAATTACTGACCTCCCCTCATACAGTTGAACATTCAACTTTACAATTGTACTAATGAAACTGTCCAGAACTCCATTATCAACACCTACCCTGATTTTTACAACACTGACTCCAGTAAGCTACTTAACATGTTTGATGTTTTAGTGACTCAGAAATCAAAGCTGATGGTGCATAGGTTTTTATTTTTGTTCTTTCTGCAAGGTGAAGAAGAGTCTTTCAAAGCTTTTTAATTTGTCTAAGGTCTGGAGAACAGGATTGTAACATCACATGTACCATCTGTAAACATGTTCTATTCAATATATATATATATATATATATATATATATATATATATATATATATATATATATATATATATATATATATATATATATATATATATAAAAGATCAAATTATTTGAGGAATAGTCAATGATGTGCAACAGGGTGATGTGTTGACTAAAGCAGATTCACTGAAAACCCTAGAACAAAGCATAAACCACGCTGAAGCATTTGAAATAGTCATACAGGATCAAAATAAGACATCAGACATTTGAGAGACCCTGAACATCAATGTATTGCTGACAAAAAGTTTCAAAATGCTGAATGAATACCCCAGAACTGTGAAAATTACATAGCTGAGATACAACCCCACTGTAACACATGTGGAGTTTATAGTAGATTCCAGCATGGTAGGCCTAGAACTAATAGCCAGCAGTAGACATACAATGCATGTGGCTAGTTAAATCACTTCTCAAAAGGTCTGCCAATCAAAAAGTGAGAACAAACGAGGTACTATATGGTAAATCGAGGATGAAAAAGCCACGACTGATGAACTTATTGCACATTTGATGTCTGATCCAGAAGTTGATGTCAAGCAATGGTAACAGCCAGGAAGAAGTGGAAGCAACATTAATTCCATTCTCTCCTAAGACAAGCCAAGGACATCTCCACTGTTTATGCTACCAGGCTCAGGATATTTATTATGGGCTACCCTAATGTAATAATAGTGACAAATCATCAGCTCTTAACAGGAGAATTTGGCGATACAAACTTCAGCAAAATAAACGACCTATGCCTTTTCAAACTTAAGAAATCATTCAGGTATTTTTCCCTACCCAGCTTTGCTCAAACAAGTGGCACCAGGTTCCGATGCTATTTTTTATAATCCACTCACAACGGTGGAAGCTCTTACTGACCTATTTTTGACACATCCCTACTCCCAAGACCTCTCAGACAAAATAGATGCAATGGTGAAATCAGCAACCATTCAAGCTATGACAGATTCTGGGGTGGGGTCCTCATGGTGTAATGGTTAAAGCTAGACTGCAGAATTGTAGTAAGCAAGTTCCAACTCCAGTTGCACTGTTATGTTCCCTTTTGAACAAATCCCCTTGGGAAAGGTATGAACCCCTTAAATAGTACCATTACTGTCCTAGAAGGATGGATTTGGCATTAAATAACACAAGAAGGTTGATATGCCATTAAACAAACAAACTAGTAGATTATGGAGACACTAGGATAGTTGTGTAACCTGACCACATTTGTGCATTAGGCTGAAAGCCAGATAGATAACCACAACTGAAAAAGGCTATTCCTTCAGACATTCTTTCACTGAACAGAAATCTGTAATTTCTGGGACAAATGTCACTAACTTAACACTCAGATGGATGGAAGAAATGTAGTGCCCAAATCACTGAGGAAAATTGCTACACTGTTTGCACTCAGCCCACCAATGTGTGGTCCACATGAAAACCAATGTGAATGATGTAACTAATTACTTACATGTAAATTACATGTAAGCTAATTACTTAGTATGCACAAACATTAATCCATGTCAACCCTATGAACCTATCACAATAACCCCAGCTTTAGATTAGCCCTTCCAATAGATAGTAATGGACCTCTTCAATGCCAGACACATCTCATACCACTATGTGAAGATAGACTCACCACCAGCTGGTTTATTTTGTACAAATCTGAAACCAAGTCATGCCACCACTGCAAAATTAATATTTGTTGGAAACTATTTCACACATATGACAACCCAGAACCGTATCCTTAATCTAATGGCCAAGCAGAGCTGCTTGTAAAAACAGCAAAGAAGATAATTAATGGCAGCGCAAGTCCCAAGAGTTCATTAGGTAATGACAATGAAACATGAGCTATCCAGCAATATTGCAACATTCCCAGCCTTGCATCATCAACTTTGCAATTCCATTCCTTTACAAGCCACACCCTGAATGGATCATCAATGCTACAGAGTTGATGGATCATGCGGGATTACACTAAGGAGTTGCTGTTTATTGAAATAGGAGGCAGTCAGAACCAAGCCCACTCCCATGCACAGTACAATGCCTGAACCTATAAGCCTTGCATGTAATGTCCTGCTCACATGTTCCAATCCTTGAATCTCTTCCTGTGATGATGCTCACACAGCAATTAGGTGTCCTATTAGGGGAATGTCAACATACCCTCAGCACTCACATGGCATACCAACAAAAATTCCTCTGGCTCTGTCCAAGTTATTCCCATATAACAGGGTGGGCCTTAAATAGATGACTTACTTGTCGCAGAGCCTTGCCTGGACACAGGAGAGAGAGCGGAAGGTAGGAGTTATCCGCTTATCCTATATAAATATGCTGATAATGAGGTTCAGTAGAAAAACAAAAAAATGGCCACTGACTGTTATTCATTGCCAAAGTAATGATAAATTTAGTATAATCTCTATTAAGGCTTTATTCCAACACTTGGGGCATAAGGGGGTTCATAACTTTCTCAAAGGTATTAGCCATAAGGAAGGTAATGCTTATCGTCATAGGAAATGGACACGGTGACATGAGTTCAAATCCTAGACAAAGCTGATGGCAGTTAACATAGCACTAATACCCTAGGAAAGGTAAGAATCTAATTATTTTCCCTCCAGCTATGGGTAAATAAGAAAGACTGGGTTCTTCAGCCTTGGTGAGACAACCAGTCTAGGAGAAGGAAAACTGAATTGAAACCTGCTGAACTCTGCTTAAAAAAAGTTAACCTTGTGTCACATCCAACCTGTGCAGAGGGTTTGGGTAAATACATATATTAGTCTGAAAGTAAATGTAACAGGACAACTAGAGTTTGAATTTGCTTACTTCAAGATTGCTGTCGAGCATTTTAGCCATGGGGACTTCCTGATCAGTGACAATGTTATTTTTAAAAGATATGTGGTGATGAGACAAGGTGCAAAGGCCAAGTGAATTTATACATTTCTTTAGAGCATTCAAGCACAAGGTCAGAAGTAGGAGGCACCCAGTGAGAATTCAACTCACAATAATCCATTATTCAAGCTAACTAGGACATTAAACAAGGTTCTTTTTTTATTTACTAAGCTTAGCTAAGAGCTAAGCCTGAATTACGAGGCATTTAGCGAGAAACTTACTAACAACAGGGTTTGGTTGTGTTTTATGGCATATCAACCATTGTTGGTTATTTAATGCCAAATCTCGTTTTTACATATATATCAAATATCTGATTTGTAAACACGTTTTGTTGATAACATTTTTAGATGAGCCCGAGCTCACTCTTTCATACACAGTTAAATGGTTTCAAGTATTTCTATCTAACATGAATATTTCTACTTACTATTAATCATTTATTTATACACAGTAAAGAGGTTACGATTATTGCTATTAAACACTAATTATTCTATTCAACATTACTCATTTGTTTACTCATTCATTTGCACACAGTTAAATGGTTCTAAGTATTGCAATGTATTACTAAAAATTCAATTAAATTGGCATCATTTGTTTATGTACCGTTAAATGATCAAACAGTTCTCTTTGACCCATAGATAGGACCCTATCAAGTGCTACCACTCCAGGTCAGGAAGCAATGGCAATGAAGGGGTACTCCACATTTCTCAAAGGCTCCAGCATTACTGAAGCCTCACCATCAGATTGTTTAGTGTCATATCCAAGACACTTATTAGGAAGTGGGGAGGTCTTACTCCTCTACAGAGATGTAGTTGGTGTATTCTACAGCCCCAGCTGACTAGGCTGGTCAATCTATTAGCTTAACTCCCCAACCATTATACCATGTAAAGCAATCCATTCTAGTATATATAGGCTCTGTTAGAATTCAAACTCATTGAACTAGAGGAGTCCCTTTAGTGCAATGGCTAAAGTACTGGATTGTAGCCTTGAAGTAAGCAAGTTTAAACTCCAGTCACAGTATTACATTCACTTTGAGACTAATACCCTCTGTACCTACTTAAATATCTTAGTACTGTTATTTGATAGGGATTTTAAACTTAATATATGTAATTATCTGCCATCAAATCAGAAAATAATGTAAAAAATTTTTTAATTTTATTAAAAAAAATATTATCTGAACTCTAAGAAATTCCATAGTTTAATTAATGCAGCTATACTATCCCTGGCAAAAATTATGGAATCAGAACACAGGATGTTCACTTTTTTAAAAAAAAATTTATTTAGCAGTAAATAAACTAATAACATACCTTTTGATACCTGAACATTCTGAATTTAGAAAATATACCTTGAACAAACTAGATTAAATTATCTAAATTAATGGTACAATTTTTTCCCCAAGACATGCAGAGGAAAATATTCTGGAATAACCCTACGTCGAGGAAAAGATTCTGGAATAACCCTGCATTGAAGAAAAGATCCCGGAATAACCCCATGTCAAGGAAAAGATCCCGGAATAACACTATGTCAAGAGAAAAAAAATGATGCAATTTATTAACTACAAAAAAATTAGAATTAATACTTAGTTGACTTTTATGAAAGTTTTAATTTTTTCCAGCATGGATTTCACTAATTTAAAGCAAGATTTTTTTTATCAAAGTGGGTTTTTCCTGAACAACAGTTCATAGATCATCTTTAGTTGATTAAGACTTCTCAGAGACCATTTAACAAAAAAAAAAAAAATTTCAATATAAATTTTCAATTGGATGTAAATCTGGACTGTTAGCTATGTTATTGATTTCATATACTTTTTCTGAAGAAAAGCTTTAATCCTCTTTGGTCTGTGACAAGATGCATTATCATTCTGAAACAATAACTATCACCAAACCAGTTTTCTATCAATACAGTGAGAAAGTTATCCAGGATTTCAATGTACACATGTGCATTGATTGTTGAGGAAATGATTGCTATCTACCTGTCTCCTTTAAATGTCATGTAACCCTATGTAATTCTACTTTTATATTAGTTGAACCATAGGAAATTCCATGATTTAAATAGTGTAAATATAAAAAAGGGGAAAAAGTAAAATTATATGGCAAGTAAAAATTAAAACAGTGCTCAATACTCTAGATAGAGCAATAAACAATTCATATCAATTGTTTATAATAGAAATTATCACTCGCGCAAATGACCGTGGGTCTGTTTGGCCTGTCAGGTAACGGGATCAGGTAGGAAAAAGGAAGAAAAGTGTAATCTAGAATGTAAAGGCAAATAAAACTACTGACAAGCGGCATCGCGTCCGTTTTGATTGTCAGGGAAAGGAATAAGAAAAGAGGAACGAGAGTTTATGTATTTTATTTATACCTGTCACATTAATTTACATATTAGAGTGAATGGAGATTATAAAAAGACCAAAATGGAGAAAACAGTCAGTCAAGCTTTTGACAGCTGAGAGAGACTAGAGACCTTGTGCGATGAAACAATTTGGTACGGTGAACTAAGATAGAAAGACCCTTATTTCTAAATCTCAGTGTTACAATTCACAAAAAAATTTTCCCCAAAGTTGAGTTTCATATATTCTATACATAAAAATTAAGAAGTGGAAAAAAATTTTCTGCATTTTAACCTTCAATATTAACTGTTGCAGGAATAGAGGGCCACTTTGCTTCAGTGATGTTTGCAACTCTAAAGACTTGAAATCAACCCTGTCTTTTGGGAAACCTCTTCCTGATGAAAATTGGTTACTGGCAAACCATAGGTATGCTTAGAAGTGATGAAGCATTTGAGGTCAGAGACAGAGTAAAGAAACAGCTGCAAAAAAATATGTAGAAAACCTGTGGGTGGAACTGAGCTGAGCTGAGCTGCTCCAGTTAGCAGCATAGTCTTGGGTCCTGTTTTGACCATGCGAGTCATGAGAGAACTTGCAAAGCAAAGTCCCCATAGTAAACTGACATGACTTCTATATTCTTTGACTTTCTGTCAAGATGCAGAAGTTCAGATATAACAATCTAAATGAAATAAATCAAACAGATAAACTATTGAAAAGAACTTTATTATAAATTTCATAAAAGTAATTCATCTTTTAGCATCCTAGATTTCACAACTTTCAGTTTATGATGTTCTTGAGCTCTGCAACAATTGCTTTCATTGCATGTATATTAGATTTTTCATGCATGTATATTAGATTTTTAAATATAGGTAAATTTCATTAATCTAAAAAAAAAAAAAAAAAAAAAAAAAAAAAAAAATGTAAAGCAATTTTTATTTACTGTTCCAATATTTCTGCAGTATTTCAATGAAAGTGAAAGAATGGGGTAGAGGGTGATTGGTTAGGACAAGTGTTGTAGCCAAGCTGCCATAGAGAGAGCTGGTGTGCTAAGAATTAATTTTGTAATCTTTTTAGCCTGCTGATCCATGTAGTAAAAACATACATTTCAGTATGGGTTAGGATACAGTTAACTTAGTTTATCTATACTTTCTTCCCTTAGCATGATCCTATTTACCCAACCCCTCCGCTCGGGCAGGATATGACACAAGGTCAATTTTTTTAAGCGGAGTTTAAGAGGTTTGAATTCAGAGTTTTCCTTCTCCTAGACTAGTTGCCTCACCAAGGCTGAAGAACCTAGTCTGCCCTACTATTTATCCATAGCTGGAGGGAGAATAATTGGATTCATACCTTTCCCAAGGGTATTAGTGCTATGTGAAATGCAATCAGTCTTGTCCAGGAATTGAACTCGTATCGCCGTGTCCATATCCTGTGACGATAACCATTACACCACGGGCACCTCCTTCTTCCCTTAGCATGATATAAGCTAAATCCTGACAAAAAAGGTAGCTATGTATTTATTTGAACTTGGCTGACCAAATTCATTTTTTATGATAATTGTTATAGTAGGGAAGTAGGTATATATGTATTTATCCAAGCCCTTCACATAAGCAGAATGTGATACAAGGTCAACAGTTTAAAAGGAAATTTAACAGGTTTAAATTCAGAGTTTTCTTTCTCCTATACTGATTGCCATACTAAGGTTAAAGAGCCCATCTGCTCTACTGTTTACCTATAACTGGAAGGAAGATGATTGGATGTATACCTTTTGCAAGGATATTAGCTTAATGTGAAATGCAAACAGCCTTGTCCCAGTTTTGAACTCGGGTCGCTGTGTCCATCTCGTATAACGGTAACCATTATACTATAAGGATGTCCTCAAATAGGTGTAATAGTATTAATATATAAACTTACATCATGTCTTGAATAAATAATGGTTGGTTCTCCAGTTGCTTCTTCACTATCTGTAAAGAGAAGAAATATAAAATGAAATATAAACTAAGTGTTTTTTTTTAAAAACAATATGAAGAGGTAAAAAAAGAAAGATATTTGATATGGTTATTGTTTTAATGAAAAATACAAGTCAGAAAATTTTGAAACAAACAGGGTGAGTGTGTGTGTGTGTATATATATATATATATATATATATATATATATATATATATATATATATATATATATATAAAAATAAAAGGCTGAGTCATAGATAATTTCTGTTATAGTAAAATATGATTTATTCAGGAATAATTTAACAATTCGATCAATAGTATATTTGCCATTATTTTGAATCACCTCTTGCCATTTATCAGGTAATTTGTTGATTCCTCTCAAGTAAAATTTACCTGATTTTGAGCTCAAGAAGTTTTCTGAAAACATTTTCACCTGATCCTCTTGAGAAAAGTTTTTTGCCATTTTGTAGAGAAAAAAAAAAAGACAAAAATCACTTGATGCCAGGTCTGGTGAATATGGTGGATGGGGTAGAACAGACCAGTCTAAATCCAATATTTTTTCCTGTATGATTCTTACTGAAGGTTGCCTTGTGTTATCATGGAGAAGCACAACCCTCTTATTGAGGAGTGTGAGGTGTTTTCTTAGATTTTGTGCATATGTTGCAGCTGTTAAGAGTATAAGTTTGCATTGAGAGTCTGATTGCACTTTAAAAACTCAAAATAAGACCATGGTGATCCCACCATACACACAACAAATTTTCTTTCATGAAAATTCACCTTTGGGGTAGGCAGTGGAGATTCATGCTTGTCAATCTATTACATAGTCATAAAAGAACCATTTGTCATTCCCAGTAATAATGTTCTTGAGAACTGGATCATTTTTCTACCTTGAAAGAAAATTTATCACTATAGATATGTGATCTACCTTAATCTTCTCAGTAAGAGTATGAGGAACTTAAATACCTAGCTTGCTCACTTTTCCTATCTTTTTCAAGAGGTAGCAGATTGTGGATTGGGATGTGTTGAGGTCAAGTGCTAATTCTGGATTCATCTCTCAAAAACGCATTGCCAGAACGAAACTTAGAAAACCAGTTTCAGACTGGGTCATCAATAATGACACCTTGGCCATAAGCACTACAAATTTTCTTAGTTGTTTCTGTGATGTCTTGGGTATTCTTAAACTCCAACAACATTACATGTTGAATAGGCACTTTCATTTCCTCCATTTTAGGGGCATGTGATCAATTATATGATGTACACCCTTTCACTATTGAAATAAGATTGACTGATGTAGGCATTCTTTAATAATTTATTCTAGTTGCATTTAAAACAGTGTAAGTTTGAAATTCATAGTTACAACTTACTTTTAAAAAAATGAAAATTATTTATGACTCAACTCTTTCTCTCTCACACACTCTCTCTCACACACACACACACACACACACACTGCTTTGAAATAAGATGGAGAGGTTTGGAGTGGTGCATAAACATCTAAAATAAATATCTGATCAAGCAGTCATGGTTGAATTGAAACGCTTGCTCGTGCTTAACATGTATTTTCCAAATGGAGAGCTCAGTGCCAGATGTCGATGACAGCAAAAGATCATATAAAGGTCAGTTGAAGATCCTTAACTTTTCTCCTGACAATTACTTAAGGTCAAAACTAGTTGAGAACAATAAAAAAAAGTAAGCAACACAAAAGAAATATTCTTTTTTGTCTAATCACTTTTTCATTTTTTTTTATATACAAGTTCGGATATCAGACACAAAGTGAGTGGTGCTTGGTGACTGTCACTTTCTTGCCTATGAAATCATTGGACCAGAACTTGATTGCATAGAAACTGATGGTCACTAAGTACTGCACACTGTGTCTGTGCTATCTGATCTTAGATATAGATGCTCTATCACTTATTATTGCACATTCTTTATTCATAAATATAACTATTTATGTAAGTTGGCTGACCATAGTTGAGAGTAACCTGAAGGTTTCCTTTTCAATAGCTATGACACTAAAGTGTAGAGGAGGGCACTACTCCTTTCCCTGGATGTTCCACTTACCCTTGATCTGTCCTTATAATGCTGAATGCTTAGGAGGCATCAAGTATCATTTTTTGAGTTTTTGGTATGACTTGATCTGGGATTGAACCAGGGTCATCTGGGCCATTGGCAAATATTAATCATTATGCAAATGGGCATATATATATATATATATATATATATACACACACATACACAAGTAGAAGGAGCAGCCTAAACAGAGCTGGAATGAAAAGCCATAGCTTTTTGAGTGAAACACTTGGTTCAGATTTCTTGGATAGTGGTACTTTGGGGACAGTGGAACTAAATGGTTTGAGTGTTTTCTGAAAACCATACCAGACAAACTAAAAAAGTTTGAGGGCAATGACAAAGTTTGGTGATGGAAATGAATTTAAATCACTCAACACAGTCACTCTATTGTGTGTCATTGCTACCATTAAAGTATTATAACTGATGTGGATGTGGACATACTGCTTTTATTAAGCAAAGATAGTATGAAAAGTAACATGACATACATTAACTTAAGGACAGTTTCACCGTGTTAGGAAGAAAAGTTCCAAAGTGGACTTAATCTGGTCACTATCACTTCCCCATAATCAGACAGAGATAAGTTTAATCAAATATTCTTTATTAAAAGATATTACAACTAAAAATAGAACAGAGAGAGCAAAAACTTCAAATTACATTGACAATTCAGTCATCTTAATCGTAAAAAGCTATGTGATCTCGTTAGGAAAGCAAGAATAAAAAATTCTGAATTCATGAAAATTTTACAAGAACTTCCTAATTCTCATGAAATATGCATTAGATACAAAAGGACTGAACCCAAATCAATCAGTGAGTTCTCATTAGGATCATATTTCAATGAAAGCATTGCCATGAACATCAAAGAAATCAATGGCAACAAAGTACCACACCTAATCAACCATAGTACAAGATAGTAGGAATCCTGACTCCAACACTAAGGAAATTTCTGACATCATTAGTGCCATTTTCAAGCACTGGTTTGCATATTTTGGAACTCCAGAATCGATTCTAACCAATAATAGCAGGGAATTTAATAACCAGTAATTTAGGGACATGGCACAAAACTTGATTATAATATGTACCACTGCTGCCGAAAATCCATGGAACAACGGACTGAATGAATAACACAGTGGCATATTGAAGAAATGGCAAAGAAAACCATAGAAGACATAGATGTTTCCACCAGCAAAGTTATTGTAGGTAATCTAAATGCCATGCATGCTGCCAGAAAACAGTTCATAGCATGTGAATCTCCAGAAAAACTAAGATATGCACCTTGTCACCAAGTTAGAGCAATCACAGCAGAAACCTATAAAAATGGAGATGATTTTTATAAATGTTATGGTGATATACTCCATGACGTCACTGAATGGACCTTCCTTGACACTATAAATAGTGACTGACTTGATAAATGAGTCAAGCCAGTCTAATCAGTTACTGGTAACTATTACTGTCTATATTTCCATAAATATATACTGCTGTAAACCTTACATCTCTTTGTGTTATTCATTTCTGGCCCTTCAAGGCCACACAAAAAAAACCCCAAAAAAAACCTGTGTCATAGATGGCTTAGGCCAGGAACTGTCTGAGAGGGAGCACAAGAGTACATCTCATTCAGTGTCCCATATCAAAATTCTTCAGAGAATGGTAAAATTGAACCTAGCACCTAACAGAAAAGGTCTGATGAATCTCCAATTTCTGAAGATAATGATATGGATAAAGATTTAGAAATCCCCAAAATAACAATATTTAAAAGATCATTTAAACTAAGCTTCACTCTAAAGAAAATTGAGCTTTCTAAACAAGGACAAACCATTAAATGCAAACTTTTCAACAAAATAGATTCAGAATAGAGAAAGCAAAGAAAAAAACAAAAACGGCAAGAACAAATATTTGATGAATTTGGTTGTGAAACAAGGTGAACTTTTTGGTTGGACTTTGAACATGAATATCAGAATGACAAACAAGTAAGGTTGAGCAATATGAACATTAATATGAACACACTTCTTGTGATGAGGAAAATATAATGATCTCTTTAAAAGACTAGAAAGAAGGAACTCCAAAGCTGGATAGAAAATAAAGTGTATAACTAAGTGTGAGGATTTAAAAAAAAAAAAAAAAAAAAAAAAAAAAAAAAAAAAAAAAGAAAAAATGTAAACAAAAAACCCACAAAATTTCAAAAGTTTCCCAGGAAGCCTCAGACAGGAAGCAAAATTGGCACATGCCTAAAAATAGGGGCTTCCTGGCACCAAAGAGAAATTCTTCCTCATTAAGCATTCACCACTTCTACTGGATTGACCTTTTCTCTTGGCTGCTGGTAAGAGTGCATATGCTTGCTAAGTCCCAGATGCTTAGTGGCAGGTTGCCTCCCTTTGATAGCAGCAGCCAATGCTGAATACACCCACTGGACACATGACTAACTTCAAACTTCTAAGTCACTGAAAATGACTAATATATTTCAACATCTTGTCTGAGAGACATGACTTTCTACTGGTTCAGGAAAACATTCTTCACTACATAATAGTCATAAAACCCCAAGATAAAGTTTAAGTTTAAAAGTATTGTTGTCTCTTACCTTCTATCCTTAATTCTCTTGCTACTTCCACAGACAAAAGACAACAAATGAATGGAGTCAGAAGAAAAGGAGTCAGTTTACAAACTTCAGAATTTCTCAAAAATCACATACACCATACAAGTAAAAGACAAAAGTCAACCAAAAATTTCCACAAGATGGATAAAAGATCTGATGACAAACAAACCTGTAAAGATAGACTTGTTGCAAGAGATTTTCAGGATAGGGATGCTTGCAACATAAAGAATGATTCTCCCACATGCTCTAAAGAAGGTTTATGCCAATCATTGGCAATAATGGCAGATAACCATTAGATGTATAAGTCAATGGACATAAAGATAGGATTCCTGTAAAGCAAGTGGTTTGATCAATTGGTTTATATGGATCCTCCTAAAGAGGAATTAATAAAGTTGTCCCTACAGTTAAATTATAATTCACTATTGCTTCAGAGCTTGTTAAATTATTTGCAACTACAGTTGGATTTGTAGTGGTTCCTAAATACAATTCATATTTTAAACTTACCGACTCTCTCCGCGTCAGGATCATTTCCTTCCAATCAAAAGCTATTGTATTTGTAGTCGACTTATCTAAGGTTATTCATGCCTAGAGGTTATAGAAATACATTCATTATAAACTTATATTTACATTTTTGCATTGTTTTTAAAGATTTTTTTTAAAACAGTTATGATATCAAATATTTTTCTTATACTAATAATTATATAGTTTCAAATAATTATTTCTATTTAATAATAGTCATTTGTTTGCACACAGTTATATGGGTTTTAAATAACTAATGATAATCCAAAGAGAACAATTATAGCTCAAGTAACTATTCTTAATACAAAAAATTTAGTTATATGGCATAAAGTATTCTTATCAAATAAGAGTAATTTTTTTAAACAGCTCCATTTAACCCATACAGGGGACCCAAACAAGTACTACTACTACGGGCCAGAGTGAACATGGGAGTAATGGCAATGAAGGTTTTTGTTTTGTTTTATGGCATATCAACTATTGTAGGTTATTTAATGTCAAATCCTCTTTATACATATATAAAATATATACGTACGATTTGTAAACATTTTGTATATAACATTCTTGAATGAGTGAGCTCTTTTGCACACAATTAAATGGTTTCAAGTATTGCAATAAGTCACAATTTAACATTAATCATTTGTTTGCACACAGTTTGTTCTATTTGACCCATAGATAGAACCTTATCAGGTGCTACCACTTTGGGTCAGAGTGGTACAATAGCAATGAAGGGGTACTCCACAGTCCCCAAATCTCCAAGGCTTGCCATAAGATTGTTTACTGTCATATCCAAGATACTCGGTGGTGGTGGTGGGGGGGTCTTATTCCTCTGCAGACATGCAGTTGGTGTATTCTACAGCCCCAGCAAACTGGGCTGGGTAATGAAGGAGTACTTCACACTCCTAAGTTCCAGAAGAGAACCTCACAATCAGATGCAATTTACTGTCATATTAAAGAAACCTTTTTTAGAACGAGGCTTTTCAGGGGATACAATCAGCATATTTTTATATATATATATATATATATATATATATATATAAGTTATGCTGACAATGCAAGACTATCTACAAAAATCTTATGGTTGGTGGCTTGTGCCATGAACATGGCAGGCTTTTTTAATTTCCCGTGTCAAATTAAAAGATATCATTAATTCTACTGATATAATTAAAAGAGAGAGGAGTGTGTTAAAATTTAGCATATGCCATGGAATATTATGCTAGGCCATTTTTCATTTACAGTCTGTTCAAGGCATGTCCTCAAATACCTGACACAGCCAGTTGTTTGCAAGTATTTGGTTTGAAGTGACATGGCAAAAAAAACCCCCAACTTAAATTAGCACATTGTGAGAATGCTTGAAGTCTGTTTCCCTTCAAATCAGGTCTTTTATTGTCAGCTGTAAACAGAAATGTAAGTGAGCAAAGATCAATGCTGATACTTCAAAAGACCAAAGGTTTCTATTAAGTTCTCTTCCAACTGGCTCTGTTCTCTGAAAGTCTGCAAGTCAATAGTCCTGAACCACAGTAATTGACAACTTCAATAACTCAACACAAACCATGTTTAAAAGAAAAAGTATTAGCTGATTGATAAGGGTAAATATACACACATATATATATATATATATATATATATATATATATATATATATACACACACACACACACGGGTCATTCAGTCACCAAGTTCCCTGACACTATCTGTCCCTATTATCCACCACATCTGGCAGGTCCCCTAGACAGCGTCCACTGTCTGCACAGAGCTGATGCATGCAAGTCCTTGCTGGTTGGCCAACACTAGTGTGATCACATGTTGAAGTCCATAGAAAATATCACTTACATGGTGAATCCAATAAGTTTCCAGACTTTTTGTACAGCCATTTAAAATTGTCGTAGACTCTTGAAAATTTACTATGTTATTGCTATACATCTTATGAGATGACTGACAAATTTTTATGATTTCAGGTTCAAATGAACAGCAGCAATTGGAATACACCCTACTAATGCCTGATTGCCACAGCTGGTGAATTTCAAAAATGCAATCTGGACCTGAGGACAATTTAGAAGAATGATATGCAATAAAATTCTGTTTTAAACTTGGAAAAAATGCTACAGAAACATATGGAATGCTTCAGACAGCTTTTTGACCATCTTGCATGAATTGAGAATCAGTTTTTGAGGGGCATAAGAGATTCAAGGAAGGCAGGGAGTCTGTGAGGGATGATCAGAGGTGTTGGAGGAGTAAGGAAGTCAATACACCACAGTTGAATGGCCAAAGGGTTAGGGTTACTATGTTGAGGTTTTAAGGGGGTTCAGCAAGAGATTCTGTTGGAAGAGGCCAGCACTCTTCAAATCGGTTCAGTGGCATTTCCACCAGGACAATGCATCAGTCCACAACTACATCCTTGTCACAGACCCTTGGACTAAGATGGGCATCAAGACAGTTCCTCACCCTCCCTACAGTCTAGAACTTGCTCCCTGTGACTTTTGCTTATTCCCTAAGCTCAAGGAAAAACTTAGAGGCTGTCGTTATGAGAGAATTGAGGAGATGAAAGAGGCTGTGACAAAGGTCATTGACATGCTCACACAAGAGGACTTCCACGGTGGCTTCCAGAAGTTGTTGGAATGGTACAACAAGTGCATTGCAGCCGGAGGAGATTAGTTCGAAGGGGACTAGAGTTTCACGTGTGTACTATCAATAAAAGTGCCCATACGAAAAAGTCTGGAAACTTATTTAATGATCCTCGTACTTAGATGATTCATGAAATAGGAAGTAAGTGGCTGTACAGCTGCTTCTAGGAATGGTTCAAAACAGCACATAGCATTCTTGTGTAGTTTCCATCTAGCTTTTTCTCCATGCTTTTCATTAGAGTTCAGTTAGTGTATCCATACAGTAGTATTGACATAGCCACAGCTTAGAAGAAATCCCATTGTATTAGAGAGATCAGATTTCCAGATGACTGACAATCTATCAACACCAGTCCACACTTTCACTGTTGATATCACTTTCAGTAGATGAGATATTGCTGCTGAGGTATGTGATTTTTGGTAGGTTGGTTGGTCGGTTGTTTTTGGTATTAACTTTTATAGTTTATTTAATACCAAATCCATTTTTATATAAATAATCAATTCTATTTCAAGCAATTCAGTTTAGCATGAGTACACAGTTTAATTGTCAACAAAACATTCCTATTTCAAGCTATTCAATTAAGTCAAACAGTGTTATTTCAAACAATTCAGTTTAGTACACAGTTTAGTTCTATTTGACCCATAGATAGGACCCTATCAGGTGCTACCACTCTGGGCCAGAGTGGACCTGGGAGTGATTACAATGAAGGGGTACTCCACAGTCCCCAAAACTCCAGCATCACTGGAACCTCACCATCAGATTGTTTTGTCATATCAAAGACGCTTGTTGGGAGGGTGAGGGCTTACTCCTCAGCAGAGATGCAGTTGGTGTATTCTACAGCCCTAGCTGACAAGGCTCTGAGGTATGTGAGGTGGTCTATTCATTTCAGAAATTTACCACTTAAAGTGGAGATGGCTTCACATAAGCTTTGTTTTATGTGCATTCACATAAAAGGCCAATGGCCCCTTGTTTTTGCTTTTTTAATGTGAAAACAATTCCTTTTATTAGATCTATTGATGTTTGTCAGTTTATACTCTAAGTGGATTATAAACATATCTGGTACAAATTTATCTCCTTGCAAAATTCCAGTGACAATGTTGAAGTTGTTAGTGGCACCACTTAGTGAATGAACCATTGCTTTTGGGTTTCAAAATTAATTTTTTTCAGAATCTTATTTCATAAATGTTAACTATACTGTACAATTATTTTAATCTAAGAGAAAAAGAAAAAGCAAAAAGAAGTGTTTTGAGGTTGTTCAAAATGGTGGCAAATTAAACAGAATGCTCCAGGTTGGAATAGTAGTTAATCATTAGAATTTTGGTGACTGAAAAGTGTTATGCAAAATGTTTAGAAGAATGTTTTAATCAAAAAATTATTTACAAATGACCTAAACATGGATTTGCCACCATGACCCTGAATCAAAAAGACAGTTAAAATAGAAACACGATAATACTTTGGTAAAGAAAAAGTTCCGGGCTCAGCAGTCAGTAAAGGGAATGTTGACAATCTTCTGGAAAATGAAAGGACCCACCACTATTGATTTCCTGGTAAAAGGTTCAACAGTAAACAATGCTTCTCGTTGCCAACTCCTTCAGCAAATTCACCTTATTTATAGAATGACACTCATTTTTGTTATATACTGTATAACTTTTTTTTTTTTTTTAAGATGGACTTTATATTTTGGAAAACTGTCCCCAAAACTCACTCTGCATCATATAAGGTTAAGAGCAAGCTTTTGGTTACTGGCTAATGGATTTCTGGTGCTGCAGTGGCCCTTGAATTAAACTACAAACATTTTTGCAGATGTAAACAAGGTTTGAATACTTATGAAAATAACCCGATAGTAGTGAGGTTTAAACCATTTCATTTTTTTCCTGCCTCAGTAGTGGTGCATCTTATAAACTGTCATATATGATATATATAATTAAAAAATGCTTAGAACCTATAAAAAATAAAGAGGTTATTTACATGAGTCAGCTAGAATCATAGTATCTTTGTAATATGGCTAAGACCAGATTGTCACTCTTCTGCTTAGCATTGGTGTATTTTATCAGTGCATTTTGTGAGAGCGTTACCCATGCATACAATATATACATTTCTAATTGATAGTATTGAGGATCCTGTGTATGACATTAAACTGCATCTGGTGGTGAGGCTCAAGTTCTGAAACTCTACCATAACTCCAAGGTGTCCTCGTGGTGTAATGGTTAAAGCGATGAACTGCGGAATCGTAGTACGCGAGTTCGTACTCCAGTCGCGCTATTACGTTCACTTTCGGGCAAATACCCTTGGGAAAGGTATGAACCCCCTTATTCTCCCTCCAGCTATGGTTAAATAGTAGGACGGACTAGGTTCTTCAGCCTTGGTTAGGCAACTAGTCTAGGAGAAGGAAAACTCTGAATTCAAAACCTGTTAAACTCCGCTTAAAAATTGACCTTGTGTCATATCCTGCCCGAGCGGAGGGGTTGGTAAATAGTACCATAACTCCAAGGTCCATTCTGACCTGGAGAGGAAGTACCTGTTAGAGTTCCATCTATAGTTCAAATATAACCTTGTACAAATTATTTGTATTAACTGTTACTTGAAACAATAATTGTTTACTAAGGATTATTATTCTTAGTTACTTGAAACTATATAATTGCTTGAAAATTATTGGTGTTAGATTAGAATACTTGAAATTATAACAGTGTGCAAACTAATAACTATTAATAAATAGTTAATGGTTGCTAAAAGTCATAGTTGTGTATAAATTATTATTAGTAGATAAGAATATTTTATATCATTAACGGTGCCAAAAAATAATCAGACAAAATAGTCAAATTAAAAAAAAAAAAAGTATTGGAACATTGAAAAGAGTTATGGTTGGTTGGTTTGTTGGGTTTTGTGGCATACCAACCTTTGTAGGTTATTTAACGCCAAATCCATTTTTATGTAAATAATCTGTTCTATTTAAAACAATTCACTTAAGCATAAGTACAAAGTTTAATTGTCAAAAACATTTCCATTTCAAACTATTCAAGCAGTTATATGTAACAATTCAGTTAAGTGTAAATACAGTTTCAATGTCGAAAAACAGTTCTATTTCAAATAATTCAGTTAAGCATAAGCACGCAGTTTAAATGTAAGTACGGTTTAATGGGCAATACACAGAGTTAAATGTCAAACAGTTTTATTTCAGATAATTCAGTTCAGCATAAGTACACAGTTTAGACGTCAAAAGCAGTTCCATTTCGAGCAATTCAGTTCAGCACTAGTACGCTGTTCCAATGTCAAAACAGTTCTATTTTTAAAAATTCAGTTTAGCATAAATACAGTTTAAATGCAAAAATCAGTATAGTGAAAGAAGCACAGTTCTATTTAACCCATAGATAGGACCCTTATCAGGTGCTACCACTCCAGGCCAGAGTGGACCTGGGAACAATGGCAATGAAGGGGTACTCTGCATTCCCCAAAGCTCCAGCATTGCCGGAACCTCACCATCAGATTGTTTAGTGTCATATCAAGGACACTCGTTGAGGGGGGGGGGTCTTACCCCTCTGCAGAGAAGCAGTCGGTGTATTCTACAGCTCCAGCCGACTGGGCAATGAAAAGAGTTATGATTACAATCAAACATGAAGAAATAAATCAAATTTTGGCATTAAATAACCCATAAAGAGTTGATATGCTTTTAAATAAACCAAATCAGAATATTGACTTCTTGTCAGTTAATTAAAATATTAACTCACAGAATTAAGTTTGTTGTTGGAAAGTTGTGAATACAACAGAATTAGATTAAGAGGTATCTTGATTTGGCATTGCCATGATGTAGCAACAAAGTCTGATGGTATTGTAAAATACTGCTGAGGTCCTCTGGTTTGTAATAATGCTTTGATCTCCAAACCATACCTGACTCCAAGTGCTTCATTAAAGTCCAAATAGTGCAACCATACAGAAGTATGGACAGCTATAACTTGGAAGATTTCCCATTTTATTTTATCAGAGATCAGATTTCCATATTAGTTGATAACCTATCGATACCAGTTCATGCTTTACCAATGTGTACGTTGACATCACCTTCAGTAGATGAAGTATTGCTACCAAGGTATAGAAACTGGTCTAGTGATTTCATATGCTTACCATTTAATGAGACAGCTCCATCTACTTAAAGACACTACTCCAAGTAGCACAAAAGCACAGCTTGACTATATATCTATCAACAAGTGGATAAACAGTGCTATGAATTGTGAGGCTTACTTCTCTTTTGAAGGACTAATTCTAGCTAACAGAATCATTTTAGTAAAAATTCACTTGAGTTGTCATAAGAATATAAAAAAAAAAAAAAAAAAGTAAGGACTTATGATTGACTGGTCCTCACTCACTTTGCCTTCTTTGTTTTTAATGGCATATTAACCTTCATGGGTTATTTAATGCTAAATCCATCCTTGTAGAAGAACAGCAGAGATACTATTTAAGTCATACCTTGAGGGTTAAGAGGATTCATGCCTTTCCCAAGGGTATTAGTTCAAAAGTAAACACAATAGTGCAACTTGCTTTGAGGCTGCAGTCCAGCATGTTAGCTATTATATCATGGGGACTTCTCACCAAAAAGTGTTCGCCAATGGCCCAGGAGACCAGGGTTCAATCCCAGGTAGAGTCATACCAAAGACTCAAAAATAATGGTACTTGTTGGCACCTTCCTTAACACACAGCATTATAAGGTATGGATCTAGGGTAAAGTGGAGCAATCCAAAAAAAAAAAGAGTAGCGTCCTCCCCTACACCTTGGTGAGGTAGCTAATGAAAAGGGAGCCTTTGGGTTGTGTGTGTGTAGTTGGGCAGCAGTCTTTCATTTAAGCATGTTTGATTAAATAATAAAGACACATTTGGTCTATATAATTTTATTATTTATTCTATTTGACCCTATCAAGTGCTACCACTCCAGATCAGAGTGGACCTCAGAGTAATGGTAATGAATAGGTACTCTCCAGTCCTCAAAGCTGGAGCCTTGCCATCAGATTGTTTAAGGTCATATTCAAGGCACTTGTGGGGGTGGGGTCTTACCCCTCTGCAGAGACACAGTATATTCTTAATATGATGTTACGGTCCAACACTAAGCCAAAAGGACTTCCTACCACTTTAAACTACTCTGCCACTTATTAGACGGCTTTGGGTATAAAACTAAAAGATGGGCTGAAATATGTCTGTGTTCCTAGATATAGGAAGAATCAAAGAAAAAGATTTCAAATGATCCTTTATTTTCTTTTATCTATCCACTTCTATTTATTTAATATCACTAGGGTTTTAACAGTCTGAAACAGAGATTGATTTAGCATAATTTTTTTGTTATTGGCATGATTGTAAATTGAAACACTATCTTAAAAAAATAAAAAATGTTGAAGTGAAGTGTAGGTATGTCAGCTAGTAATTTATAGGAGACAAATACGATAAAAATGATAATCTGCCACTAAGAATTTTTGTGTGAAGGATTTTATATACAAGTTAAATATAATTCAGAAGATACAAAATCACATTAACTTCTCTGATGATGGTTTAATGTAAAAAAAAAAAAAAAAAAAAAAATACACCCCCCTGAAATGTTTAATGTTGGCAAACAAAAATAAAACCATCCTCTTTCATATATATATATATATATATATATATATATATATATTACACACACAAAGATCAACACTTCACTTCTGCTTATTCTATGAGCGATTCATTCAAGTTTTTGTACAAGTCATTCAGCATTTGGATGGGATGAATTCAAAAAGTACCATACCCCCCACCCCCGGTCCACAAAGTACTTTCAGTCCCAGCTGGAGCCATCTTCAGGGAAATTAAGATTTGAAATAACAAATACAATGATGAGTCATATGCATTTATTTAAAAAGTAGGAGAAAGAACAAGTGAAAGGAGAATTTATGAAGGAAGAATTTTACTGGAGGTAAGAATTAGCAAGAAAAATGTTCAAGGCATTTTATGATGTGGCTGCTATATCTGAAATTGATCTTGTTTAATAAAGATTTCTTAATCACACACACACACATATATATATATATATATATATACATATATATATATATATATATATATATATATATATATATATATATATAGAGAGAGAGAGAGAGAGAGAGAGAGAGATTATTGCACATAACTTCAAAAAGATTCCTACCAATCCTAGCTTAGTAGGTAGATATCTAATAAATTTAGTTCATTGGTTAGTTTTATGCCATGTCAACCTCTTTTAGGTTATTTTATACAATCAATGGTGTCCAATTATATACAGTATAAAAATGTATCATCACAATTATTTTAAACAGGTAAATGCTTCATACTTAGTTTCAACATCAATACTTCAAGAACAAATGCATTTATGTAGTTTAAAATCATTTTAAATAATCCCAAAGATCTATTTAATATACAGATGAGAGGTACTACCACTCCAGAACAGTGAACCTGGAAGTAATGGCAGAAAAGGAGAGATTTCACACTGCCTAGAGCTCCAGAAGTGGACCTTCATCAAAAGATGTAAATTTGTGTCATACACAAGACAATAAATTTAGTCTACAAGATGAGCATAATAATGGGATACCTAATTAGGATTGAACTCTCATGCAATTGACTGTAAGCCATTCTCTGCCAACTGATAATATTTCTTAGTACCCATCAAGTCAAAATTTTCACTATTTACAGACAGTTCATTGAAATCAATTCATATTTTTTTCTCTTTCTTGAATAAGAGAGATTTGGTTTTTCTAAAAATCTCATCAAGTAATTCAGATAGAAAATTAGTCTAAGAATGTGTGCTCACATACACATTCTTATATAACAAGAACAACTGCTAATCTGTAGGTGGTAGTTCTGACAGTGCCAAATGATAATGTTAGATTTGCTGCCTCAAGTGTAAATATCTCCAAGTAGATCACATGATCTAGTAAAATTAATTTGATTGGTTAGTGAACTAGCCAAAAGAAAACACGTACAATAATAAAACATTCTCATTGGATGTTTAACACAGACTCTTTTTTAAGAGATAGAATTTTTAGTTCAGAAACTATTTTTGAAATTGAAAAGTAATTAAAAATCAATACTGACTCCAAACTCTTTGAGAAAACAACAGAATGAAAAAGATGTCTTAAATTTGGTTGGAACAAGAATTGTTAGATTATTATTAGTAGTAGTGTTGTTTTTTTTCATATCTCTCCAGAATCATCATAATTGCTATAATTTTGTGTCTTTTTTTTAAAAATTATATTTTTATCATTTCATCATATCTAACTTTCCTTAGAATTTTTGCACATTATCATCTTTTATTTGGTCTCATGTCCTGAAATACAGTTTTAAAACCTCAAGATTATTAATAGAAATTTGTTTGCTGACACCTTGATCCTCTTAATGAAGAGACATTTTCAAGCTGTATATGAATTGAAATACTCCAATTACAGTGATCTTTTGTTTCTAAATATTTTCAAGAATTATTTAAAATGAATAGAAACAAATTCCAAAGAAAATAGTAAAAATTTAAAACACACTTTCATTCTATCTCATCTACTGTAACTAGCAAAAGAAAATACACACTGGGGTTTGAAAGAAGAAATAACCAACCTGCAATCTTTAACAATGATAAAAACCTAAGCCGATATATCCAATACTAACAGTTCTAGTCATATACAGTTAAATGGTTTCAAGTATTGTTATTTAACACTAATAATTCTATTCAACATTACTCATTTGTTTGCAAACAGTTAAAAGGTTTCAAGTATTGCTATGTAACACAAACATTTCAATTTAACTTCAGTCATTCGTTTGCCCACATAAAATGGTTAAACAGTCCTATTTGATCTATAGATGAGAACCTAACATGTACTAACACTCTGGGTGAGAGTGGACCTGGGAGTAATGTAAATAAAAGTGTATTTTCAGAGTCTTCAAAGCTCCAGGCATAAAGCCTCAACAAGTTAATGTCATACCCAAGATACTAGTTCTATTCGATTCATAGATGGAATCCTAATAGGTACTACCACTTTGAATCAGGGAGTAATGGCAAAGCCCTAAGACTTCACCAGGAGATGGTTGAGTGTCATATCAGGACACTCATTAGGAGGAGGTCTTACCCCTCTGGCAGAAATGCAGCTGGCATATTTTACAACCCCATTTGAGTGTGCTGCGAAAAATATGTCTGTCCTGTAATAGTTGGTCTATTTTCATATAAATTATATATATTCAACAAGGCTCAAGTAGCTGAAGTGCTACACCATGACATCATAGTAAGCCTGTTTGATTTCCAGTCACACAATTATGTTCACTTTCAAACTAATACACTTGGGGAAAAGCATGAACCATCTTATCCATCCTGTAACTACTGGTTTAAATAGTACCTCTACTGTTCTTCTCCAAAAATGGCTTTGGCATTAAATAACCTGCAAAGGTTGATATGCCATTAAACAAACCAAACCATTTTTGCAAAATCATTCATTTATGGGATTTATTATGAGGCCTGGAAATATGGAAAAACAGTTGAGAGGAATAAAAATAAAATTTGTATTTTTTTAAAGATATGAACACACAAAAAAAAAAAAAAAAAAAGAAAAGAAAGAGGTGGAGTCTCCAAGGTGTAGTAGTCAATCATGCAGAACTCCAAAATTATAGTAAGTGAATTTAAAATCCACTCACACTTATTATTCCCTTTCAGATTAATATGCTTGGGAAAAGTGTTAACTCCTTTATTCTTCCTCGCCTCCCAGCTATGGATTAAACAGTACCACTACTGTTCTACTACAAGCATAGCTTTGGCAATAGATAACCTACAAATGTTGATATGCCATTAAAATAAAGAAATCAAACCAATCCTTACATTCAGTGGAACTACTATTCTAGGACAGTTTACTTTTTGTAATAGCATATCAACTCTTTATGGGATATTTAATGCCGGATTTGATTCATTTGTAAATGTTTCCCCGTAATCATAATCATACTTTCAAGGTCCCATAGCATTTTTAAAAAAATTGCACTTTATTTGTAATCAACAGTTTGTTCATAGTTATGATTTCCAGTATTCTATCAAATACAAATAATTTGCTAACAGTTGTATGGTTTCAAGTATTCCTATCAAATACAAAGATGTTAACAGGTTTGAATTGAGATTTTTTTTCCCTTCTAGATAGGTTGCCATACCAAATTTAACGAGTTCAGCCTACCTCACTATTTACCTATAGCTGGGAACAGAATAGTTACCCTTTCCCAAAGGTATTAAGCTCTATTGTGAAATGCAAACAGCCTCATCTAGGATATGAACTTGGGTCACGGTGTTCTTTTTCTACAAAGAACCTCCTTCACATCAAGATGGTTTTTATTTTTCTCCATTTCAGCAACACTGGCTGTATCAAGTCTGGTCAAGGCCTTGTAAAGTAAGTGTGCTGTAAACCTCTAACAACCCACTTCTGTTAGCTCACATCACAATATTAACTTTATAATATAAAACATAATTGATAAATCTCTTGTTATACAGATTTGTGGTTTTACTAGCAGTATCCAAAATTCCACTTTTTATTAAAAAAAAAAATTTCTTTTATAAACAACCTGTGGTTGAAAAGTACTTACTGACATGTTGGAACTGGGCATGTGGTCAAGCAGTGTTTGCTGGTGTGCTGTAACTAATAAGAAAGCTAGAAGCAAAGAGAGATGGCTTCTTATAGGAGAGTGCCATACATTGTTGGTGAGAGACAAAGAAAAATGGAGGGAAGAGAAAGGAAAGCAGCAGGTGGAAAAAAAACCTGTCACAAACTTATTAAAGAGAAATAATATATATTAAGAAAAAAACAAAGCCTTGCCCCCCCCTTTTATTTATAAGTTTATCTAGTAATACTAACAAAAGCATTCTTTATTTCTTTTTTATACTCATCTCTACCTTTTTCTCAGTCTTCTTTTCCTCCCCACCTCCTTTCTTTCCAGAGAAGTAGATAGAAAGCATCCAATGTATAGCATCATCCTTTTCTTTTCTCTTAGATTGGCCTTCTTTTTCTCTCTGATGTGTGATGTATTCTGTTTCTTTTCTCCCCTCCCAAACAAAATGGAATAGTCCATAATTTATCTGAGAGGATGATATTCAAACATAAGTTCATATCTTATCCTATTAATATTACAGATTGTAACAATTATGGTTGGTTGTTTTTTTATGGCTTATCAACCCTTGTAGGTCATTTAATGCCAAATCCTTTTTATACACACACAATTTATAAGCAAATAGTTCGGAGGTAACATTTTTAGATGAGTCTGAGCTCATTTATTTGGACACAGCTAAATATTTTCAAGTATTTCTATCTAACACTAATAGTTCTATATATATATATATATATATATATATATATATATATATATATACATATATATATATACATACACAGTTAAGTGGTTTCAAGTACAGGCAAAAGATTAAATGGTTCTATTTGACCTATAGATAGTACTCTATAGGTACTACCACTCATGGTGGACCTGGGAGTAATGAAAATGAAGGAGTACAGAGGTTAATACCTTTACCAAAGTGAACATTATAGCACAATGGGAATTCAAAGTTGTTTACTACAATCCTGCAATCCAGCATGGGACTCCCTCCTAATCATGAGGAAGAGATACTATAACTAAAATTATAGATGCTTTTAATAAGTCTTATTAAAAAAAAAAATTAAACAAAAAAAAAACCCAACTAATCCTGAAAGTTAAATTCTGGTCTTTATTAAATTGACTTTCACCCTACAAGCCATAAACATTTATGGTCTTCCTTAAACTCATAAACCTGAAATTCCTTAATGACCAATTATTTCTAGAATTGGAGCTGCCCCTCCAACCCCCCGCAAAATCTTTAACCAAAATGTTATTCATTCTTTTAGGCAAGATCAGCAATTTGCACATCAAGAATTCAAGTATTCAATCTAGCATAATTTATTTATTTGCACTCAGTTTAAATGTAAAACAGTTCTAGCAGTTCGTAGAATTGACCACAGGCTTCAGAATTGACCAGGTCAAGTTCAATGATATTGTTTTCCAAGAACATCACTTTGCAGATATTTTGACAAAAAGAAATTTTTCCCCACATAAAAAAAAATACAGAGATACTTTATTTAATGTCTTTAATGATGATAAATAAACAGACTACTCATTAGAAATTCTCTAAATTGACACTTTAACATTCATTATTTAACAATAATACTGTCAGAAATTTCTTTGATGAGTCCTTTCAATTATTAATTTCCAAGAACTATTTTCTTTTTTTATTGCATTTTATTGAAACTTCCATGAGTTCACCTTTCTAAATGAGTTCAGGTGTGCCATACAAATCTCGTCCTCCAATTAATTAAATATATCTATATGAACTAGCAAAAATATGTACCCTCTGGGTGAAAGTATTTAAGTTTTAATATTATAAAGTATTAAAATTAGAAAGACAAACAAAACTAAATAAGACTGCATATAAAAGATTTGAAACACAGGGAGTATAATAAAAACGAATAGAACAGATGCTAGCTCTTCCCATCACTCCCACTTTTCATTGCTAAATTTTCATGATTTAACTATATAATTAAGCAGTAAAGAATACAATCAAAGATGTTTCCTTTTTGTTAATTGATTTGTTCAAAGAGTCATTAACAGGATTTTTGCTTATACCTATCAAAATAAAACCAATTAGAAATCAATAAAATTTTTAAGATCAACATGCAAATTAGCCTACCTATTCACACTGTAAACCGCTATTTGGTTGTATATATAAATACAATTGTATGTCAGGAGTAAGTACATAATGCCAACAGTATAAAAAAACCCTATTTTCTTGAGAGTTGAATAAAAGTAAAATCATGGAGAGTGTATTGTAAATAATTAAAGGAATTGTGATGTCATTGGTGACAGTTTTGTTTACAGACAATCTCCATTATTCACTGTTTTTATGCAATTTATAGATAATGACCGTTACTTCACTTAATGAAATTTTTAAACAATTAATATAAATATATCTCAATGAACCTGGTAGCTCAAACATTGTTGCTTAATAGTATAAATATCCAAACAAAGAATTTTTAACCTGTAAAGAAAAATCTTTGATAAGTCATATTGTACAAATCAGGAGTAAACAGTCTTTTAAATTACATTCTTTTCTACACATGAGTTCCAGTAATCTTGTACTCTCATTAATTCTTGTAAGAAATATTTATATAAATAGATTTAGTATTTTTATACCATTTATTGATTTGATATAAAGACATTACTTTTCTTAATGAAATTTTTGAGTCTGTTTTTGATTTTTGCTAAATTTTTATGTTTCAAATTAAATTACTGAGAGCTCCAGAGAATTCTTTAGATTTTGATCAGTTAGATGAGATCTTGTTTCTTGTTTTTAATTTCATTGTTTAAAATGTTTGTTCACATCAATCATCCATTCTGAAATAACAGATATAATTCTGAGCAACTTTTGTTTTACTTCTAGAAAATGGTCCCAGAAAATGATTGCCAGAAATTAATGACTGCTGCTGTTTCTAACTTTGGGAAAGTCATTAATGCCCCAGAATTTGATGAGATATCCAAACCTCCTTGTATTCTTGATACTGCTAATATATTTTAGTCAACCCACTCATTGGCCCTTGTCAGGTGTATCATCAAAGAGAAAAAGAACCCTTTAACTATATCAGAAATACCTAATTGTCTAAATGATTTCTAGAATGTTAATAAATATTCTAAAAAATATTTTGAAAAACTCAGAACATTTTGGTAAAGTGGGAAGAATTAGACTTTATCATTCCTTATTTTCACTATTATAGCAACTGGACACACCTATTCCAGCATTCCCTCTTGGATCAGACACTTAATGAAAGTTAAAGAATTGATTTGCCATAAAACCAAGTTGTGCTGATAGCATGGATTCCCTTGGTCCTCTCACCATCCATCCCTATCACTCTTGGCAAATTCTCTAGATGACATCCAGTGTCTGCACAGAGCTGATAAATGTAAGTTCTTGCTGGTTGGCCAATACTAGTGTGTCTATGCAGGAGAATTTCACATGAATTCATCCTTAATTCACCAACAGTACTCAGCATGTCTTGTCTGTCTTAAGTGGATAGTCTGTGAGATGGGAATTTAGTGGCTGTACAGTTGCTGTTTTGTGGTGTGCTGCTGCTAGGATTTGTTCAAAAAAGCATGCAGCATCCTTGTATAGTTTCAATCTTACTTTTTCTACAAGTATTTTGTTAAAGTCCAGCTGGTACAACCATACTGTAGTACTAATACGGCTACAGCTAAATATTAATGATGATGTGTATGTATTTACAAATTTGGCTATTTCATTGTAAAAAATTTATATATTTAAATATATTTTAATTTTCATGAGGCAGAAATTATTTTCAACAGCGGAACCTAAATTTTAAAGAGAGTGGAGTCACTCATTCTTTGCCATTACTCCAAGGTCCACTGTATCTGTGAGGGTGTAGTTTACGGGTCAAAAAAATCTGAGGTAGTTTTTAAAATGTGTGAACAAATAACATATTGGTTCTTGAAACACTTCAATTGTAACTAAGTATGGTGTGTAATTTGCTTATAAATTATTAGATAGGAATACTTTAATCTATATAATTGTGTATAAATTAATTGTATTGAGAATAGTTACTTGAAGCTATATATAATTGTTTGCAAGTGACTCATTGAAAAGGAATAACTACTTGAAACCACATGACAGTTTGAGAGAAAAAAAAAAAGACTGGCATTAAAGGCTCTAACCAACTTCTGTAAGTTATGTTGCAAGAAGCAACAATATTTATAATTTCCAAGTGTGTACCATAATACCAACTGGGCCAGCCTATTTCAACATCAACGGGTACACCAAATACCAAGGCGATTCCTAATTATATCTATGATAGGGATCTTTGATACCACTTTGTTGTTGTGGTTATCGGGAGGTGTAACAATTTCAACATGGGAAATGGAATCAGCAGCCAGAGTACAAATCCTGGACTGGGCTGTTTGTGTTTTCCTTCATATTAATGCCCTTGGGAAATGTATGAATCCTTCTCTTCTCACCCTAGATATGTATAAATAATAGAGTAGACTGGGTTCTTTAGCTATGGTTAGGTAACAAGTCTAAGAAAAACAAAAGTCTGAATTCAAATCAGATGTACTTTGCTTAAAAATCAGGGCTGTGGAAACACATACCCAATTTGTTAAGGAAAAAAACCCAAATAAACCCTGCAGTATGGTATCCTCTAATCTTCTAAATTCCTCCCCCGCAGATTATGTACCTGTGTGTATTATTGTGAACAATATCAAAAATAAAAAGATGTTCAACTTGTCAGAACAATCCCTGACATCTTATTTCATTTCCAAGATTTTTTATATAACTTCATCAATAGTTTGATTTAAAGAACTATTAATGTTATAGAGAATTTCTTTTTTTGAAAAGTACATATTCCAGAATATTTATTGGGTGGGAGGGGAAGAAGAAAAAGAATTACTTTCTCCATTCCACTATTCTTTTTAAATCATTATTCTGCAATGTCTTTTCTCCCTCCAGTTCTTCATCTCATCTTTCTGATTCACAACTTTCTGCTTGACTGCACACTTTTCTTATTAACAACATCTAAGGAAATGTCAGGATGAATGAATGTTCCAACATTTTCCAAGGTAAAATTTTGGATCTCTTGCCTTCTTTGGGTAAATCAGAACACAGTTACAGCAATCACTAGAATAAAACAATATTTGGACACATCAATGATTACAGGCCTTACAGAACCAATTCTATTGAGAAAAAGATTTGTTCAGAGCAAAAAGACCAGGACAGAGAAACAATAGAGTTCTGTTCTGTTTTTTTTTTTTTTCTTTTCCAAGCTTAAATAATGATTATGCTCAGGCTTCTTTAAAAGGTTTGGTCTGATTTCAAGCAAACTTTGCATAATATATACATTTCCTCACATTCAGTAGAAATTGTCAATCATGTAAAAATTGGTCTGGTTCATTTGTTAAACGGCATATCAACTCCTTATGGGTAACTGAATTTCAAAATTTAAATAATTTGAAAATAAATGAGTAACAGAAAAGAGATGAAAGAGAAAGAGAGGGAAATTAGAGGAGAGAAAGATAAAAATTAGAAATTGGAGATGAGGAAAGAGAGAGAAAATAATTAGAAAGCATGGGAGAGAGAGAGAGAGAGGAGAAATTAGAAAGCATGAGAGAGAGAGAGAGAGGAGAAATTAGAAAGCATGAGAGAGAGAGAGGAGAAATTAGAAAGCATGGGGGGGAGAGAGAGAGAGAGGAGAAATTAGTAAGCATGGGGGGGAGAGAGAGAGAGAGGAGAAATTAGAAAGCATGAGAGAGAGAGAGAGGAGAAATTAGAAAGCATGAGAGAGAGAGAGAGAGAGGAGAAATTAGAAAGCATGAGAGAGAGAGAGGAGAAATTAGAAAGCATGAGAGAGAGAGAGGAGAAATTAGAAAGCATGGGAGAGAGAGAGGAGAAATTAGAAAGCATGGGAGAGAGAGAGAGGAGAAATTAGAAAGCATGGGAGGGAGAGAGAGAGAGGAGAAATTAGAAAGCATGGGAGAGAGAGAGAGAGAGGAGAAATTAGAAAGCATGGGAGAGAGAGAGAGAGAGGAGAAATTAGAAAGCATGGGAGAGAGAGAGAGAGGAGAAATTAGAAAGCATGGGAGAGAGAGAGAGAGAGAGAGAGGAGAAATTAGAAAGCATGGGAGAGAGAGAGAGAGAGAGGAGAAATTAGAAAGCATGGGAGAGAGAGAGAGAGAGGAGAAATTAGAAAGCATGGGAGAGAGAGAGAGAGAGGAGAAATTAGAAAGCATGGGAGGGAGAGAGAGAGAGAGAGAGAGGAGAAATTAGAAAGCATGGGAGGGAGAGAGAGAGAGAGAGGAGAAATTAGAAAGCATGGGAGGGAGAGAGAGAGAGGAGAAATTAGAAAGCATGGGAGGGAGAGAGAGAGGAGAAATTAGAAAGCATGGGAGGGAGAGAGAGAGGAGAAATTAGAAAGCATGGGAGGGAGAGAGAGAGGAGAAATTAGAAAGCATGGGAGGGAGAGAGAGAGGAGAAATTAGAAAGCATGGGAGGGAGAGAGAGAGGAGAAATTAGAAAGCATGGGAGGGAGAGAGAGAGGAGAAATTAGAAAGCATGGGAGGGAGAGAGAGAGAGAGAGAGAGAGAGAGAGAGAGAGAGAGAGAGAGAGAGAGAGGAGAAATTAGAAAGCATGGGAGGGAGAGAGAGAGAGAGAGAGGAGAAATTAGAAAGCATGGGAGGGAGAGAGAGAGAGAGGAGAAATTAGAAAGCATGGGAGGGAGAGAGAGAGAGGAGAAATTAGAAAGCATGGGAGAGAGAGAGAGAGAGGAGAAATTAGAAAGCATGGGAGGGAGAGAGAGAGAGGAGAAATTAGAAAGCATGGGAGAGAGAGAGAGAGAGGAGAAATTAGAAAGCATGGGAGGGAGAGAGAGAGAGGAGAAATTAGAAAGCATGGGAGGGAGAGAGAGAGAGAAGAAATTAGAAAGCATGGGAGAGAGAGAGAGAGAGAGAGAGAGAGAGAGAGAGAGAGAGAGAGAGAGAGAGAGAGAGAGAGAGAGAGAGAGAGAGAGAGAAATTAGAAAGCATGGGAGGGAGAGAGAGAGGAGAAATTAGAAAGCATGGGAGAGAGAGAGAGAGAAATTACAAAGGATGGGAGAGATTTGGCTTTGATGGTTTTATCACATATCAACCTTTGTGTTTTGCTTAACGCCCGATCATAGTTATATATACACACATTATGTGTGTGTGTGTGTGTGTGTGTGTGTGTGTGGTAATTTACAAAGCCTTTTGCTTAGATGTGGCACAAGGACATATGAAAGGGGCACCCAATGAGACTCGAAGTGTGTGTGTGTGTGTGTAAGCCAATTGTTTGTAGGTAACAATTTTAAATTAGCCAGAGCTTATTTGTTTGCATACAGTTCAATGGACTCATGTATTATTATCTAGCACTAGATTTAGGTTATTTGGTTTAATGGCATATCAACTCTTGATGGTTATCCAATTCCAAATTCTGTTTAAACATATTCATAAGTGAATAGCTTGTAGGTAATTTTATTTTTAAAATCAGATTTGTTTTGGTTTTATGGCATATCAATCATTGAATGTTATTTAACCCAAATCCTCTTCACAAATTATATATATAACATTTTGTAGATACAATTTTTAAATGAGCCAGAGCTACTTCTTTTTGTTACATAGTTAAATAGTTTTAAATATAAATATAACAGTAACAGTTCAACAACAGTCATTTGTTTGTACACATTTAAACAGATATACATGTATGATTTGTAAGTGAAAAGTTTGTTGGTGCTTTCATATTTAAATTTATTAGGACTTATTTGCTTGAACACTATTATTGCTATTGTTTCTACAGTTACATGGCTTTAATTATAGCTATATAACATTAATAATTCGATTCAATATTAACCATTTGCTTGTAGAGAGGAAAGTAGTTACAAGTATTGTTATTTAACACTAATTATTTGATTCAACATTACTCATTCATTTGCATCAAGTTGAATAGTTCCAAGTATTGCTATGTATCATTAACAATTAAATTAGACAGTCATTTGTTTACACACAGTTCAATGATCAAACAGTTCATTTCTAACAATTCAATTTAGTATAAGTCATTTGTTTGGACACAGTTTAAATGTCAAACAGTTCTATTTGACCCTATCAGGTGCTACCACTTAGAGTCAGAATGGACCTGGGAGTAATGGCTATCAACAGGTATTTTACATTTGCAAAGCTCCATGACTGGAGCCTCACCATCAGATTGTTTAGTGATATATATCAGGACACTCAGTGGGGGGAGTTTTACCCCTCTGCAGAGATGCAGTTTCTATATTCTACAGCCTCAGCCTACTGGGCTTGAATAAGTTAGAGCTAATTTGTTTGCATACAAATGGTTTTAAGTAATGCCCTCAAACACTAATAATTCTATTTATATTAATCTTTTGTTTGCACAGTTGAGGGGTTTAACTATTTCTAACACTAATAGTTTTATTTGCACACAGTCAAATGGTCTCAAGTATTATTTTTTAACACCAATTATTCTATTCAATATTATTCATTCATTTGCAGACAAATGGTTCCAAGTATTGCTATATAATAATAATTCAATTTAACATTAGTCATTTGTTTACATACATTTAATTGGTCAAACAGTTCTTTCTGACCTATAGATGGGCTCCAGACAGGTACTACTGATTCAGGTCAGAGTAGACCAGGGAGTAATGGTTGATTGGGTTTTATGGCACATCAACCTTTGTAGGTTATTTAACACCAAATCCATCTTTATGCAAATAGTTCTATTTCAAACAATTCAGTTTAGCATGAGTGCACAGCTTAATTGTCAAAAACATTTCTATTTCAAGCTATTCAGTTTATTCAAACAGTTCTAATTCAGCTAATTCAGTTTAGTATAAGTACAGATTTTTTTTTTTTTTTTTTTACACACACAGTTAATGTCAAAACAGTTCTTTATTAAACAATTCAGTTTAGTGTAAGTAGTTTCAATGTCAAAAACAGTTCCATTTCAAACAATTCAGTTTAGCATAAGCACGCAGTTTAAATGTAAGTACAGTCTAATAAACAAAAAGCTATTTCAAACTATTCAGTTTAGTCAAACAGTTCTGATTCAAATAATTCAGTTTAGCATAAGTATGCAGTTAGTTCTATTTAACCCATAGATAGGCCCCTATCAGGTGCTACCATTCCAGGCCAGAGTGGACCTCAGAGCAATGGCAATGAAGGGGTTCTCTGCAATTCCCAAAGCTCTCGCATCATTGGAACCTCACCATCAGATTGTTTAGTGTTATATCCAGGATACTCATTGATGGGGGGGGGCTCTTACTCTTCTGCAGAGGTGCAGCCAGTGTATTCTACAGCCCCAGCCGACTGGGCAACAGGGAGTAATGCTAGTGAAGGGGAACTTCATATTCCCCAAAGCACCACCATTATATGGTTTTGTGTCATGTCTGATACTTGTTAAGGGAGGTACTCTCAGCAGAGATGCAATCATATTTTACAGCTCCAGCCAACTGAGAGAGAGAGAGAGAGAGAGAAAAAGAAAAATTAGAAAGAAAGAGAGAAATTAGAAAACAGAGAGAGGAGAATGTTAAAATCAGTTGGTTATATATATTGTTCAAGTGTACATTTTTTTTAATTTGCTTATAATCATACACATAGTTATACGAGTTCAAGTATTCCAATAAAATTCAAATAATTTGCACAATTGTATGGTTCCAAATATTCTATCTAATATAAATAATTGATATGCAATTGCATGGTTTCATCTTACTATTTCAATTTACTAAATCATTTGTTTGCCCAAAACACCAATATTGCTGACTAGGCAAGCAATAATATAGTTTCAAGTGATTGTTAATAATCCTTTGTAAACAATTATATTTCCAGTTTGTATACAATTATATGCTTTCTAGCATTCCTATCAAATAATTTTTCAAACAGTTTTACTTGAACCAAAGATAGGACTAACAGGTACAATAATTCCAGATCAGAGTGGACCTGAGAGTAATGCCAATGAAAGTACCCCACACTCACCTGAGCTCCAGAACAAGAGCCGTAGCACTAGATACAGCTTAGTGCCATATACAAGACACCCTTTTTTTTGAGAAGGGAATCTTATTGCTAAATCTTACATTTAAAATATGAATGCAAGAGGTGTTAACATAACACAATATAGAAGAGATGAGGAAAAATCCAAGAGTGGATTGACGTTGAAACTTCAAGAGATAAATGGATGTGTGTGTGTGTGTGTGTTTTAGGTTTGGTTATTAGGTTTTATAGCATATCAACCCTTGATGGTTATTTGATGCTAAATCCTGTTTAAACTTACATATGATGTTTAGGTGAAGAGTTTGAAGGTAACATCTTTTAGAAAAGCAAGAGTTTTGTAAGTAGACAAATGGTTATAAGTATTGCTATTTATTGTTTGGACACAAATGGTTTCAAGTATTGCTAAGACTAATAGTGCTACTTGCTACAATTAAATCATTTCAATTATTGCTAGGTAATACTAATAATTCAATTAATATTAATCATTTGTTTGCAGACATTTAAATAACTTCAAGGATAGTAAAGGGTTGAACAGTTATATTTCACCCATAGATGGGACCCTAATAAGTTCTACCACTCTGGGTGAGAGTGGACCTGGAAGTAATAGCAAGGAAGGAGTACTCCACATTTCCCAAAGTTTTAGAAGACACTAAGCCATCAAATGGTTTAGAGTCTTATCCAGGACACTTATTGTGAAGTGGTTAACCCCTCTGCAGAGATGCGGTCTGTATATTTTACAGCCCCAACCAACTGGGCTGGATGCATGTCTGATTTGAATTATTTGGATTTTATGGCATATTAACCTTTGTAGGTTATTTAATGCCAAATCCATTTTTATACAAATGGACAGTTCTATTTCTAACAATTCAGTTTAGCATAAGTACAGTTTAATTGTCAAAAACATTTCTATTTCAAGCTATTCAGTTTAGTCAAACAGTTCTAATTCAAAGAATTCAGTTTAGTATCAGTATAGTTTTTGTTTACACAGTTAAATGTCAAAACACTTCTATTTCAAACAATCCAGTTTAGCATAAAAAAACAGTTTCAAACAATTAGGTTTAGCATAAATATACAGCTTAGTTCTATTTGGCCCATCGATAGGGCTATCAGGTGCTACCACTTCAGGCTAGAGTAGACCTGGGAGCGATGGCGATGAAGGGATACTCTGCATTTTCCAAAGCTCCAGCATTACTGGAACTTCACCATCAGATTGTTTAGTGTCATATCCAGGATACTCATTGAGGTATCTTACTCCACTGCAGAGATGCAGTCTGTGTATTCTATAGCTCCAGCCAACTAGGCAAGTCTATATTGGGAGGGGGGGTTAAGACAAACAAGCTTTCAATTATAGAGTGTGCAAGTTTTGGCTGTATACAAGATTACATCAGTTATTTAATTATCTGCTTTAGTTTATCTACTGTAAATAGTTTAAAAGGAAAAAAAGTGACACAAGGCTAAAAGTGAGGTATGTAAGAGGCTGGTCTTTATTATCCTATCTTTAACATAACAAGATCATTTCATCATAATGATGCATTAATTCAAACTAGTTTGAAAAAAAAATATGCCACTCACAAAAAGTTAAGTTAACTTCAGGTGTAGATACATTAGGAGAAAAGAGGAATGATTGAAGTCCTATTTACAAAAGAAACTCCCAATGATGAGGAATCTACAATTAACCAATAAGAGAATTATTAGAACTGATCTTCACGAGTTAGAATGGCCCAGAACCCCCCTCCAACCCCCCCAAAACACCTGTTTGCTAGTCGAAAGAATTAGTACAAGAAATGCTTTAGCGGAGGCTACCACTTTGTTTCCTACCTGCTTCAATCAATCTGCCATATTGTATACATGTTAATATATATATCATAAGTGAGTAAAGTTGGTGACCTTCATTGAGGGCAACTTAAAACGTTCCCTTTTCAATAACTACTACACCAAAGTGTAGGGGAGGGTGCTACTCCTTTCCTTGGATTGCTCCATTTTACCCTTGATATGTACCTTATAATGCTGAGTGTTAAGCAGGGCAGCATCAAGTACCATTTTTTTTAGTCTTGGGGGGGTGTATGTATATATATATATATATATATATATATATATATTAGATTGATGTGTGTGTATTTAGACAGCAGATTCTCTTGGGTAATAACACATCTTCATCAAATGAACATATCCCCTAAAAAAAAATTCCTTGAGCACAGAATAAATCCTGAACCCCAGAATACAAGAGTATCCACTTTCTTGACAATGATCAAAGATTGTCAAAAAGACCCATACTCGAACTACATGAACAGATACTTTGGATTGTTTTTACACTAGCTTAAAAACACAGCTGCAACATCTTCAGTTACAAGAAAAGATGAATAAAAAGATAAAACACCAAATCCTTATTTTATTTTCAATATACTGTCACGCGATATCCCACTGGGAGGAGGGAGATAAAATTACTACTCCTCGTATTTGAATTGACAGTATCTAGCCGTCAAACAAGTGACCGTTAGGAAGGAATGTGGGTCACACAGGGGAGACCAGATGTTGGTACATAGTAACCTCAGGTCGCCGGACACCAAGGGGGAGAAGAGAGAAGCCAAATGATTGGCTGGGACCTCAAAACGGAAGTGGGGACCCCTTCCCCTCAGCGGAAGTAAATAATAAGAAGGCCAGTTTTTGAGCAGGGTCCGTAGCGGGCAGACGAACCATAGCCATTTTACTCCGGGTTGAAGACAAAAGAATACTGAGACACGAGGGACCCCAGGTTCTTCAAGCCAGTGTAAAAAAATAGAACAAAGTCTATTAGCCGGTGAAAGAAAAAAGATTCTCCAGTGGAACACCATCGTAAAATAAGATAAGTAACTTTGGGGACATTTCTCCTTTATACCCAAATTTTGTATACCACTCTCTCTCTCTCAATTTGAAGAAAGACAAAAGTCAAGAAAAGACATTTATATTCGTGGACTGTCCAATTATTATATGTTTTGACACTTTGAAAGTGTATATAACTGTAGTAAAGGAATTCATGTATTTTTATGTTACCACCTGGTCTAAGTTGTTCTTTGCTGTTCTACTACGAATTTGTTGTTGTCACATTTTCTTTTCAGCTTCTATTCGCCTTATGTTGTCTTGCTTAGAGTTGTCCTATTAATTCCTTAAAAATATTACACGGGAAACCTGAGTTGCCGACTACTACAATATAATATTATTACGACTAAAACCTATAGGCTCATTATCTTCCATTGTCGAGGGGAGGGAAGTTTAGCGGCCTGGTGGGTGTGTGATAGTGTGAAATTTGGAACCCCTTTGCCAGCGGCGGTCAGTCTGGCTCTAAATTAATCCCTCACGTAATATGCCAGTTCTTATATGCCTGAGAGAAAAACTGAACGAGGACTTATTCTATAGGGGATCAAGTGAAAACCTGCCCCGTCTTCACACGTTTGAAAATAAAGTCCCGTTTTGGGATTTTAGTCAATTTGCCGTCACAATACACACATACCTCAAGAAAAATGGAAATCATTTAATTTTCATATAGGAGCGTGTTTGCATGAATGATGTGTGTATATGTGTGTGTGTGTGTGTGTGTGTGTGTGTGTACACCCATGTGCATGTTTGTATATACATGTGTATATGAATATGTTTAAAACAGTGCTGAAAGTCTTTGACTCTGGTTAAATTTGGTTTTCCACAGTGTTATGTTCTCAAATTGTGATTATGAAGCTAGCTTACTTTTTTGGGTGGTGGGTAGAAATAATCCCAAGGTAAGAGAGTTAAGAGGGCTGTGGTACTGCAGAGAGATTGTGCAAAGAAAATAATGGGACCAATTCTTTTTTTTATTTTTCAGGTTAGCAACCCTGATTGAAATTCAACTGACCTATGTTAATTCATCAGCAATCTTTCTTGTCATCAAATGTCCATCAGATCTGATGAGAGTTGTAACTTTTGTCGCATTTTCCTCAGTTCCTGAAGTGACCTAAATGGGTTTAGTTTTCTAAAAGTTCCACCTTCTCCCCCAGTAAAAATGCACCAGCTGAGCACTGGAATTAAAACCAAGAATCCCCAATCCTGCTTTCCTGTACTCTAACCACTTTGCTGCACTTGCAAATGTCTTTGAAAATGGCCGTGTCTAACAATGTATTGCTGGTGTTTATGTGACCTTTTAGCAAAATAGTGCCAGAGCATAAACAGTTCCAAACTAGTCAATAGTTGTCAGGTCACAAACATTATTTACCGAAACCAGTCTTGGTTGGACTCTAAACAAGATCATTGTTAGCAATTGATTGAATAAAACTAAATGTGAAGTGTTTTGGACTTAGGCCTGCAGGGTATCACTAGCCTTTCACCATGTATAGCTAAGCGATTTAGCTCTAGTAAGTAAGGTTACCCAGCACTACCTATGCTCAACCAGCTAAAATGATCTATGAATATTTTTTTTGGTGGGGAGTAACTCTTAACAATTATGCATCATAAGTTTGGTTTGGTTTTATGGCATATCAACTATTGTAGGTTATTTAAAACCAAATCTGGTTTATTCATATGTATTAGATATATATGATTTGTAAACATAAGTAAACAAAGTTAAATTGTTCCAAGTATTGCTACGTATCACTAACAATTCAATTAAACATCAATCATTTATTTACACACAGTTAAATGATCAAAAAGTTCTATTTCTAACAATTCAATTTAGCATAAGTCATTTGTTTGCACTCAGTTTAAATGTCAAACAGTTCTATTTGACCCATAGATAGAACCCTATTAGGTGCTACTACTCTGGGCCTGAGTAGACCTGGGAGAGATAGTACTGAAGAGGTACACCACATTCCCCAAAGCTCCAGCATTACTGGAGCTTCGCCATCGGATTGTTTAGTGTCATATCTAGGACATCGATAGGCTTGGGGTATCTTACTCTACTGCAGAGATGCAGTCGGTGCATTCTACAGCCCCAGCTGTGCATCATATAAGGTAAAGCATGGTCTACTATCGACAGATTAACAACTATATGGAAATCTGATCTCTCAAAAAAAAAAAAAAAAAAAAAAAAAAAAAAAAAAAAATACAGCAGGAATTCTAACTTTTAGACTTATCAGTACAATTGTACTAAGACTTTAATGAAATGGCTAGAGAAAAAGCTAGATGGAAACTACAAAAAGATGCTGCATATTATTTGGAACAAATCCTGGAAGCAGCATCCAACAAAGCAGCAGCAGTATGGCCACTTACCTCCCATCTCAAAAACTATCCAAAGACATGCTAGCTACTGCTGGTGAAGTACAGACCAACTCCTAAGTTGGACACACCAGTGTTGCTCAACCAACAAAAATTTACATTTCATCAACTCTGTGTGGATACTCAATGCCATCTAGAGGACTTAGCAAGAGCAATAGCTGATAGGGATAGATGGCAAGACAGAGTCAAAGGAATCTGTGCTGTCAGCATGCCTTGATGATGATATATTCTAATAAGGTTAGAATTTTACAGCATGAAAAGAAAGCCTGTTATAATTTCAAAAGCATCAAGAAGATAAATTCAATTGGAGATTAAATTATAGTTGAGCAGGGTTAGAATGAGTGGACTGGCAATCGGTGAATACCCAAGAGTCCAAAGTAGCAAAAAGTTCAAGATAACAGAACCCACATTTTAAAAGTGACTCAATTGAATCAATGTGTTTATAGCTAAAATGTTTTAACACTAGAAATCTTAGCTGTTTTGTATTAATAGAGTCAGATATGTTTGTACCTAAATTAGCCTATTAGTTAGACCTAAAATACACATTGTCTCATCTCCAAAGGAGTAAGACCCTCAACAAATACACATTAAAAAGGTTTTTCCTAGGTATGGTTGGTTGGGTTCTATAGCATTTTAACCTCTTGTAGGTTATTTAATGCCAAATCTTCTTTATACATATATATTAAATATATATGATTTGGTTGGGTTTTATGGCACATCAACCTCTTGTAGGTTATTTAATCCTCTTTATACATATGTATGCATTAAGTACATGATTTGTAAACAAATAGTCTGAAGGTAACATTTTAAACAAGACAGATTTTTTTTTGGCACACAGTTAAACAGTTTTAAATATTCCTATCAAACACAAATAATTCTATTTAGTATTATTTATTAGTTTGCACACAGTTAAATGGTTGAACAGTTCTATTTCACCCTTAGATGGAACCCTAACAGGTACTACCACTCCAGGTCAGAGTAGACCTAAGAGTAATGGCAATAAAGAAATAGTCCACATTTCCCTCTGCAAAAATGCAACTGGCATATTCTATAGCACCAGCCAACTGGGCATGATACTAAATTGGATATGGTGGTGAGGACCAAACACTGGAGCTTTAGGGAATGTGGTTTTGTTTAATGGCATATCAACCTTATTTAATGCCAAAGCCATCCTTGTAAAAGGACAGTAGTGGTACTATTTAATCTGTAGCAGGGGAGGGGGCAAAAGAGTTGATACTTTTCCCCAAGGATATTAGTCTGAAAATGAATATAATATTGCAACTGGAGTTTGAACTCACTACAATGTCATCCAACACATTAGGCACAATATCACAGAGACTTCCTCCAGGTGTTTTCTAGGGATGTATATCTTCTGCTAGGATTGAAAAGTTTGCATCTAAAATTTAGATATTTAATCCAAAAGTCTGCTTCTGGGATAATAATCTAAACATTCATTTGAAAAAGTATTTAAATAAAACAGCAGTGGCTGTTTGGATATTACAATAGTAACAAATAAATGGAGTTTAGCTTAAAGGTACATATTTACCTAAGCCTTTCTACTAGACTGGTTGTCATACACAAGATAAAGAGTCCAGTCTGCCCTAATATTTACAATAACACTATATAAGCTCTTCCATTCCTCATTGAGCATATTTATGTACAATAACCCATATGCACATAGATATCAGTAAGAGGATATGTACATATGGGCAATAATATACATGGATGTGTGTGTATAGTAGGTGTATAATCGTATTAAGTGGGAGCTAAACAGTTCCAACATCAGGAAGCTTTAAAAAAAGGTAGATAATTTTTTTTAAAAAAAGTGTTTTTTTCTTTAAATTACTGAAGCCCTCAGCATTTGTAAGACAACAAAAATCTAATTTTTTTAATGTTTTAAGCACAAGTACTTTTGTTCAGTAAAAAGAGAGGTTCATCAAGTTATCTCATTTTATTAACTGTTACTTGAATGACTTTTCATGTTGTAAGTTTTCAGATTTCCATTTTATCTGGAAGAGGAATCCTGTTTAAATCTACATACTATTATTTTTTCCGATTTAAGATGGTTTTCATTTTGTAGGTTTTCAAACCACTATTTTGTCTGGAGGAGGAATCCTGTCAATCTATTAACTATTATTTTTCTTATTTGGCTCTGGGTAACCTTCCACACATGGAGTTGCAGCTTTGTCTCTCAAGGATAACTAAATGTCTGTACGGATACTGTTCCTTTCCCCATCCTTTGACAATGCAGTAAGTAGTCAATCAAATCCTTTCCTTGTAGAGAAAAGAAGTCCTTGTCTCTTACTATTTTTCCTATCGCATAAAGATACACCCAAACAAAATCTTTTTGAATGATGGTTTATTTGTTTCATTTGGGTGACATGACTCCTTAGAGCCATCCTTGAACTCTGTAGTAATACATCTATTGCTGACTTTGCACTGATCAGCCTAGACCATTACATAACACTTGGTTTGCCTGAATCCAGTAATTTTAAAGTCAAAGAAGTGTAGGCTAAAAAGAGAATGAAAATAGGGAGAATTACCTGGTGTATCAACGTCAATGTCTGCAAGAGTACTTGAGCTTTGGTTCCTGTAATTATCCAATGTTGCTGAACTGTTGCTTACTTCAATCATCACATCTGGCCTTATGCCATTTGTGTTGGCCGCTGGCCGTGGAGAGTGGTTATTCCCAAACACCTCATCCTCTGTGAACGAAGGGTTATCTTGTTCTTCCATGTTGCTCATTTGGGGCTGGTCAGTAGAGGCAG
Source organism: Sepioteuthis lessoniana (assembly GCA_963585895.1). Lineage (NCBI taxonomy): Eukaryota > Metazoa > Mollusca > Cephalopoda > Myopsida > Loliginidae > Sepioteuthis > Sepioteuthis lessoniana. The sequence continues at coordinate 55,755,830 of OY757931.1, read as the reverse complement.
GTTCTGGAACATGTGGTTCCAATTCACTATGAAAAAAACAAAACAGAATAAAACAAGACTTTCAATTATACATACCAAGAGAAGTGGTATATAATAGGGCAGCCCCAGGAAAGAGGAGCAGCAGGTATGAAAGGAGCCAAGAGCAAAAGTGAAGCCACAAAAAAGAGAGTAGATAGCAAAAGACTATACACAGGAAAAAAAAAGGGGAGCTGATAATAAAAGATGGGGTGCAGGGAAAAAAAAAAAAAAAAAAAAAAGGAGTCACCAGCTAAAGTGGGGCACAGGAAAGGAGGAGTCACCAGCTAAACTGGGGCACAGGAAAGGAGGAGCCAACAGTAAAAGATGTGGCACAAATGGATTCAAGGAAAAAGGGAACCACCAGCTAAAGACGTAGTACAGGAAAGAAGGGGATGGGGTCTCAAAGGTAAAAGGTGGCAATTGACACTCATGATAATTTCTCTAGACAAGTTGAACATATTTGATGAGACAAAAAGCAAAAGATTAATGAAGATAATTTTAAAATCAATATTTCCAAAGGAAAATATGATGCAATTATGAGGATGATTAAATTATTTGTGGTATTCATGAAAGACATCAGAAAGAAATAATGAAAAATCTGTTGATAAATTTTTGTTAAAAGAAATTAAACTTATAGTAAATAACTGAATGCTGTTTTTTTTTTCCTTAAATTTATTTACGAGAATAACAAAATGACTTGTTAAGGTCCCCCCTTTCATTACGCATTTGCAAATAAATAATGAAAGGAAACTACTCAGCAATTATTAGCATTTACTTATCTCCCATAAGTGTTGCAAACCAAAAAAAATATGCAAATATATGTGACTTTCTTTGAAAGTTTGTTTTCTCCAAATTTTTTTTTACTCAGTTCTCAACAAGTACCAAAAATATAAAGAAAAATTGATAACAAGGTAATCCAAGTAGAAGGAGAGATTTATTGAGAAACAAAGTTGACACTATAGCGTTTCAGTTCTAATGAACCATCATCAGGACTATAAGGGATGATATTAGTGATGTTAAGTACCAAAAATATAATTAAGTCAGAGCTAAATCATAATTAGGCTTCTCCCATTTTGCATTTTGTCCTTCCCCCCACAAAAGTAAATTGAATTCTTTGACGAATTTAAACCATGATTCATCAAATTAGTACATTAGTTGCTTGTAGTGATATCTAAAAAGTAAAGTACAAGCATTTAATCCAACATTTATTATTATAAATAAGCAAAGAAAATATTTTACATATGTTACCAGCACTACTATGTTACTTTTTCACAAAGTCACCATAGAGACTGATGTATTCTCCTCAAAAACATGCAATTAAACATAACAGTGTCATCTGCATAGAACTACTTCCTAGTTGAATGTTATTTGTGGGACCAAAACAGATGATAATCTGAAAGAAATAAGTCAGGATTATATAATAAAACCTCTCAACTATATCAACCCATATGCAGGAAGTTGTTTTCTTTGGTGAATTGCTTCAGTACACTTTCTGATATTCCAACTCCTGAAAGAGTTAATGGACCACCAACTTTGGAAATGCAAGATCCATGTTCACATCAAAGTTTACAATACCTATCATCTTAAATCAAATCAACACACAATGTCGTCGTCGTCTTCTGTTCTACACAGGTCTCATCCTGCAGATTTGTACATCCCTCTGAATGCAAAACCCAAAACTGGTATCTACTATCATACACCTAAACAAGTTCAGTGAATTTATATAGGATTTTTATCATTGGTAAGCTAAAATTCAAAACATTTTGTACTTTCATGTTTGTCCACTGTTTTATGGTGGCAGTCAACTTTATTGACATCACATATGCTTGCACTCAATATAAAGGCTGTTCTGGCTGTTACAGAAAGTATAGCATAACACAAGCTACTTGTTTTTACAGCTTTTACAATAGTAAATTTCTACCAATCTGTACTTTACTTTTCAAACACCTAGTTGGAGAATGCACTCCATCAAGAACAATGTATGAGGGCCCAACAGTTCAGTTAAAAATATGAACCACCAGACTACCTAGGTGATTTGTTCATAGTGGTGAAAGCTTATGCAGGACCCACCACACTATTTAGATGAGCTGGTAACAGAAGAATAATGCACCATTCTACTGTACTGAACACCATTCAAGTTTTGAGTAGAGAGTTTTTCCTTTTCCTGGACTGGTTGCTCAATCAAAGTTAGAGAGCCAAGTCTTCCTTAATATTTTACATATAGCTGGAGGCAGACTAAATGGATTCATGCCTTTTTCAAGAGCATTAGTGAAAAGTGAAACGCCTTCTCCAGAATTTGGCCAGTTAAGTCTTTTCCTCAATAATAACCATTACCACACACGCACTTCTAGTATTTGATTGATGCTATATTATTAAACAAACTTTTTAAAATACTTTTGACAACAGTTTTTAAAAAACTGCTCAGAGAAAAGATGCACCCTTCTCTATTCAGAATAATTTCTTTTCAACTTAAAAGCATTTAAACTACTTTAGAAGTTGACAATAGATCAGTACTTTAAACCATTACTGCAAGTCAGTCTAGAAAATAGCCAACAAAGATGAAAGATTTTTAGGTAAATATTCAGTTCATTTCATACAATGACAACTAATCAAGCAAATATATCTTGCAAACAATTTTAAATAAAGATATTTCTTTGGTTATTTTTACAAAAATCTCCAAACTAAAATTTAAAAAAAATCATGAAGCAGAGATAAACTATAAGCCAACTTATAATAAAGAACATATTTAAAAAAAAATTAATAATATAAATAAAAAGCCTCAATAAAAGATAATTTGATAGATTATCCTATTGACCAAGATGTTTGAGAGCCCACTTAATGTGGATCATTGGATTACCTACACAAGTAATCATCATCATTAATTTTACTTAGATTCACCAAAGTCCAGTCAGCTGGGACTGTATAATATGCAGACTGCATCTCTGCAGAGAGGGTAAGATCCAACCAATGAGTGTCCTGATTATGACACTAATCTATCTAATAGTGAGGCTCCAGTCTTGGAGCTCTGGGGAAAGTGGAGTACTTTTTCACTGTTATTATTCCCAGGTTCACTGTGACAAAGTGATAGTACCTGTTAGGGTCCTATCTTTGGGTCAAATAGAACCGATTAATCATTTACTATACATGAAACCATTTAACTGTGTGCAAACAAATGATTAATGTTAACTTGAACTTAATATTACATAGCAAGGCTTGAAACCATTTACCATTAGATAGAAATGCTTGAAACCATTTAACTGTGTCCAAACAAATGAGCTCTTGCTCTTTTAAAAATGCTACTGACAAACTATTAGTTTATAAATCATACATATTTAATATATATGTATAAACATTATTTGGCATTAAATAACCAAAAAGGATTGATATGCTATAAAACATAACCAAACAACTAACTAGAATTATTAATATTAAATTGCAATACTTATAACCATTTAACTGTGAGCAAACAAATGACCTCTAGTTTGTTTAAAAATTTTACCTTCAAACTATTTGCTTACAAATCATATAGGTGTCTCAATATACATGGGACCCATGTGACTCCTAATAACTATCAACAATAATAATGTGTTCTTTTTTGTTTTAGATATGAAAATAGTATACCCTAACTATTACTCCTTGATCACAATGCCTTGGACAAAAGAGGAAAAAATATTTTGCATCACTACTTATTTGGGGACAAAATCATTCAAAACTGTCTCAAAATAGATGCAACCCATCAATATGATAATGGATTATTATTGAGACAAGAAACTCAAAAAACGTTGGCATGCTCTGGAAGCTGGTATAATAACAGTTAAAAAAAAAAAACAAAAAAAAAAAAACAAACCCTGATTTGATGTCTAGCTCAAAGGATGCACTTTTTATAGAATGTGCTCCAAATGACAGCCATTGCACTTGTCTCGTTAATAAATCATTCATATTAATGGGTTGGATCTATTTTAAGACAAGATTTGGCATTAAATAACCCACATGAGTCGATATGTCATAAAACTCAACAAAACTAACCTAGAAATACTGATTTAAATAGCAATACTTGAAACCATTGAACTCGAATGAATTCTGGCTTGTTGAAAATGTTACCTACAAACTACTCATTGCAGATCATATATATGGAGAAATGGTTGGTTTTGGTGAATCTGACAAGATGATAAAAGTAAGTGGAAAAGTGGATAACTCTAACACAATGAGTTTAGTGGTGATATTTCATTCTTTATTCACAAGAACTTCTTGAGACTTAAAGTCTGTACCACTAATCCATTTGAGTAATCCAGTTGACCACTTATTTTTATCCACACACACACACACACACGTATACATATATACAAACTATAGCAAGTCAAGAGTTTTGCAATATTTTGGTAATGTGAAGCACAATTTGGCAGCTCTGAATGCTTTTGCCGAGGTTGTGAAGGCGATATACCACACAGGACTATGAGATGCCAAGCTTGAAGGCTACGCTATAGATTTGCCTTTATAACTGAGCACAGCCTTGAAATTCATGCTTTTAGGCCTACCTAACCTAGCTAGATTATCAAAGTTCTTGCAACCTGAGCAAAATATTTCATCAACAATCTGTGATCAAATGTGTCTTTACCTTTCACACAAATGTTTTTGCTTGTTTCCACAACATTATGACCAATTCAAACTCATAAAGCATAAATTACTTAATCAGAACATGTCACACATTCATCTGTGTGGCTTTCAAATCCCATACAGAATGAATCAATGCACAAGATGTTAGCACACCAACTACCATGATACTATCACCTACAGTGGGTACTTTCCATGGTTTGAACTGCTTTGTGATATACATGCCACAAACTAGCATGTAACAATATTTTGGAAAACTTTTGACTCATCCAAGCCTTGTTAATTTTACCTTTATTTACATACAAAATTAGTTTGATTTATGGCGTATCAACCATTGTAGGTTATTTAATAGCAAATCCTCTTCATACATGTATTGAGAACTCTGGCAGAGGAATATAACAGTTACCACTCACATAATGCAAAGATCTTCAAACGAATTGAGCACTCTGGTATCCGAGAGTGCAAAATGTAAACAAATGAAATTTGATACGTGTGTGTTAATTCCTGAGATGACGTTGAGTTGCAGGCTTGGCCTAGGGGTATGTCTTCAGCCTAATTTCACTTTTGAATGAGAACTAATTTTTTGCACACTAGTACTGCTATTGTTTCTATACAGTTAAATGGTTTCAATTATTGCTATCTAACATTAAGTATTCTATTCAACATTACTCATTCACTTGCACACAGTTAAATTATCAAACAGTTCTATTTCTAACAATTCAATTTAGCATAAGTTATTTGTTTGCACTCAGTTAAAATGTCAAACAGTTCTATTTGACGCAAAGATAGCACCCTATCAGGTGCTACCACTCCTGGCCATAGTGGACTTGGGAGCAATAGCAATGAAGGTGTACACTACATTCCCCAAAGTTCCAGCATTACTGGAGCCTTGCCATCAAATCATTTAGTGTCATAAGTAGGACACTCATTGGTTGGGAGATCTTATCTATAATATGCAGTCCGTGTTTTCTACAGTCCCAGTTGACTGGGCTTCATACAAAATTAAGAAAATTTATATGAGAGAGAGAGAGGAAGGGAGATAAAATACCCTATGGAATACAAGAAAAATGATATTAAACAAATTTGATGGAGAACTTATGTATTATAACATTTCATTCTGTATGAGTGTCATCAGATAATGATCTGGAAAATTTTTAAATTATAGGAAAAAAAACATGAGGTTAATGTTAAAACAATTAGGAAAGAAATATATTTTAAATGTATACTTCTAACATTTAAGCTATAAACTAAAAGCTTTAACATTCTGAATATTTTTTTTTCCAAAATTGATTCCCCCCATCCCACCCCCACAAAAAATTATTATTTGATAAAAGCCCATGCTGGGTTAAACATCACAAACTCAATCAAATTGGTTTTCATGTCATTCCTCTTTTTGCATGATTTAGAATATATATGATATTGAAAAGTTATACTGTAATTATTTGTGTATAAGACACTAATTTTGGAGGTGCACACGAGGTAAAGTTTATGGTCAGAGGAAATAGTGACTGGAGTTCAAACCCTGGACAAGGCTGTTTGCATTTCACATAGTGTTAATACCCTTCTGAAAGGTATGAATCCAGTTATTCTCTCTCTAATTATGGGTAAATGATAGGGCAGACTGGGCTATTTAACCAGTCTAGGAGAAGGAAAACTGAATTCCAATCAGTTCAACTGCTTAAAAATTGACCTTGTGTCATATCCTGATTGTGCAGTGGGTTGAGTAAATACATAGAAGACATTTTATTTTTCTAGATTTTACAGCCCAAAAGTTAGGGGTGGGTATTATAAACAAGAACAATATAATTAACTGTTTCTGGCCATATGACTCAATATTTGCAACGAGATGACCAAAAGTTATGTTCTACAGTATATCAACACTTGTAGGTTATTTAATGCCAAATTCTGTTTATACATATGTATTAGATATATGATTTGTAAATGAATAGTTTGTAGGTAACAAGTTTTATACAAGCCAGGGCCCATTTGTTTGCACACAGTTAAATGGTTTCAAATATAGTAAGTAACTAACTATTTCTATTTGATTCATTGATAGGACCCAAACAGATACTGCCACTCCAGGTCAGAGTAGGCCTGGAAGTAATGAGTACTCCACATTCCCCAAAGCTCCAGGACTGGACCCTCACCATCATCAGATACAGTTTAGTGTCATACCAAGGATACTTGCTGCAGGGGAGTCTTACCCCTCTGCAGAAATGCAGTCGATCGGAATATGTGTTTGATTATAATTTTGTTTCTCTTAATGTAAGCTTATTTTTGCACCAAGCTAGCTGCATTTTTCTGGGAACATGTCCCTGTGTTTCTTCTAAATACTGTCAGAATATTCTGTTTTTAAGACATAATGTAAACTATATAAATTCTTATTCTTAATACAAATCAATAGAAATTTGAAGAATTGCTAAATTTAGGTTGAATTTAGCTAAAATATCAGCATCATACAAGCAAATTTTTTCTGCAGAATTTTGTTGTCCAGAATGCATGTTAAACACAAATAATAATGATATATATTCTAAGATTTGTTTGGGTTATTAAACTCATTTAAAAGGTTTTTTTGGGTTTTTTTTTTTAATTTCTGATTTTTTTATATTACAGCTGCTCTATTCTATAGCCTTCCAAGAAAAATGTAAAGGCTTTTGCTTTCACTGCCTTTTATTTACAGAGAAGGAATTCTCCATATATTAGAACAACTCTATTGATGGCTGTGAATGGTACTGTTGCTAGTAAGGAACAGAGTTGTCATCTTTTTCTGTTAAAAAGAGATACTTCTCTTATGAATTGTTCATCAGAAGAAAGCTATGAATTTGACTGAAATAATATATCAGTAATACTATAATGGAATAGGAGAATATTATAATTAAAGACAACTTTTCAGCAAACAAGTAAATGTACAAGATAGATAAAAACAAACCCCAAAAAAGAAAAAACTAAAAGAGGTTGTAAGGAAATAATTCTATTTCTTTTTTAACCATTAACTAAGAAAAATATTTACAACTTTATTTTGTAAAAATGTTTAATTTGAGTAAATATTCAAGGTACTTACTCCTTTTAATCAAAAGTCTGACTTATATTAAAAGAAAAAAGCTTAAATAAAAATATTAGCAGAAAATGACATTACTTGTCCCATAATAATTGTTAGATTTGCATATGAATTTCATACACTAAACATAACACGTATTATGGGACAGAGGTAATTGTTTGATTTTAATGGTAGTTTTTTTTTTGTTGCTTAAACTAAAAATGATTTCTAATTGAATAAACTTCATTAAAAAATGAATATGCAATTTTGAAAATTTCTCATTTCACACTGTAAGTATGAGAAAAAAAAATGAAGTAAAATTTTTTTAGTAATATGATGATCACAGCAATTATTGAAAAAAAAAAAAAAAAAAAGAGAAGAGAATGATCACTAATGCATGAGCATTACTTGACTTGGATAAAAACTTAACCAGTGATAATTTAAAAAATTGCCAAAACAAACTTTTTTATTTATCAAGAAAAATATTGAAATCAAAAGAATAAAATTAGAAAAAAAAATTGAAATGTTAGTTCAAATGTAAAAGAAATTAAATATTTACATAACACTATGTAAGAAATTTTAAAAACTTTTTCTTGTTCCTAAACAAAAAGTTTCATTTCCTAATTGCTTATACCTAAAGTAAATGAAAAACTATTTTCACTTCAAACTTGGATTTTGTGATCTGAATAATGAAATTTTCAAAATATGATGGAAGACTATATTTAGAGGTTGATACATTACAGTTGTAAATCTCAAAACTACTTCTGAACATTTTTGTTAATCTTTTGTATAACTTTCGTATAAGTACATATGAATTTTAATTCCTATTTTGTTTTATTCAGACCTTATATAAATAAAAAGATGCAAACATGCCTGTTTTTACATAGAAAATAGATAATGAACTTTGGAAATTAACCTAAGGTACAAAAAAGTCTGAAAGGAATTATAGCCATTTTCTATACTTTTACAACATAAACAATTAAGAAATAACACACTATCCAGGAATAAAAGGCGTTAAGTAGTATAAATGCTGGATAACAATTAGAATTTTTTTGAAAATTTCTAATCAAAGATTTTAAAATTACATTTTTCCTTAATTAAAATAATGTTTGAAATTCAATTTCTTGAATTTTAAACTGTTAATTAAAACTCCTTTGACAATAAAATTGTTTCTTGATATATAGAAATAAAAAAAATTTAAAAAAATAAAAAATTCTAAACATTTTTTTGTTCAAATTATAGGATTTGAAATATGAAGAAAAATTTAAATAACCAGCAAAACTTCAACAATGAACTCCAACAAATATGAAAGAACAGATAGATGCCTCTTAAAATTATAGTAATACAGGGTGTTTAAGAAAAAGTGATATCATTTTGTAATCTCATAACTTTATCAATTCTCATTCAAATGATCTAATTTTATAAGCATGTAAAGAAAAAACTCTAAATGTTGTACACTGGAAAAGAAAACATGTTTAAACATTAATCATAGAATTTTGAGTTGTTTTCACACATGCTGTTAAGATCATTTGAATAAAATTTGGTCAAGTTATTAGATTACAAAATGATATCAATGTTTCTGAAACACCCTGAATGACATAAGTTTTTTTTTCTTTACAAAAACACCCTATATTACAATTTTTCTGAAACAACCCTAAATGATATAAATTTTTTTGAGACACTAAGAAACAATTTTTTTTAACACTAGATAATTCATCAAGATTTATATTATAATGATTAAAACTTGTTGATTCTAAGTCTTTGTGATATGTACCTATGATTAATTTATAAATCACACGTTAATGTCATGTGTATATGTAAAATATACAATATTTCATGCAAATAGCCATGAATAATAATTGTTTAAGTTTAAATTGGTTTTTAGTGAATCTCAAAGATGTTTTATTAAAAATGTCTTTGGAAAAGGGACAAATTTCCAAATGTCTTATTACTGATATAACAAACCATTGATAAATGGCTGAAAAAAAAAATAAATAAATAAATAAAAATAAAAAAAAAATAAAAATCATTTTAATTCATATTTATTGTTTAGAATGGTAAAATGTTGATCAAAATTAAATGTGTTAACAGTAAAACTACTAAACGGCAAATGTGTGATAGTTTGATTTTAATGGCATGTCAACCTGTCAAACATTATTTAATGCCAACAGGTTAGGGAATCATGTTCATATATACATTTTTGTTTTGTTAAAATGTTTTTGTTATTTTTTTTGTTTGCTGCACATTGTCCAACCGAATATGAATCACTTTTAAATAGATCTATTTGACCCATAGATGGGCCCTAATAGGCATCACCAATTCAGGTCAGAGTGAATCCAGAAGCAATGACAATGAAAGAGGACTCAACACTTCCCAGAACTGGTGCCTCACCATCAGATGCAGTTTCGTGTCATACTCAGGACACCATAACAGGTAAGCGAGTGCACACCTGAGTTTTCTACGCTCTTCTACACATGCAATAAATAATTTATATTTAACTTTTTTTTTTTTTTATAGTCAAAAATAGGAGTGTCTACCTGTCCTCACATCCAATGGTAAACATTACCCGCTTCCCAAAATCCATTACTCCTTTTGGTGTATTAAACATTGTTGGTGTTGCTTAGAGTAGCACTGAACACAAAGTGTAGTTTTTTGTTGTGATTCTTCAAGGAGGGATTAGTTAACATGCTGCTTACAAACAATTATAATAAGCTAAACACTTTGACAGCACCGACCAAGGCAGTAGACTGATCATGGATATTGGTGGGGAGGGAGAAAGTAAAGAAAAAAATGGAAAGCAGAATAATGTTTACCTAATTAAAGTCTTTATCTTACCTGATCGTCACCTCACAGGATTAGCAGAAACATTAAAAAAGTACATAAAACGTAACTGACAAAGTAGGTGAGAAACAAATAACTGTCATTTGTACAACTTGCTGATATTTTCACTAATTATTAAGATTATTTATCTTTTTGTATTGATATATTGAATCAGTTTGATCAATAGAGAAAAGAAAAAAAAGTTGGCCAACAAAAACAAACAAATTTACTGTTATCTATGGCTTTAACTAAAATTGCATAACTTTTTATTTCTTTAGATGAGCAAGGTTTTATATTAAATCATGGTATTTTATTGTTTTGATAATAAAAATGATACAAATGATGTAATGAAGGATGTCATTGAAGATGAAGACAATGGTAATAAGTATTAAAAAAAATAGAGATTCTTAAATATAGAAAATACAGGTGCAGCAAGAAATAATACTGAGAATAATGATGACTCTTTTAGATATTTGAGGCACATGATGTCAACATGGGGAATTCTTGATTAAGAACAGTTTGACAAGTGAACCCCAACATTATTAAAGCTCAGAAAAATTAAATTGTTCAGTTCTAACTTAAGAAAAGAATGTGAAGCTAAATGATGACTCTTTTAGAGATGTAGATTAAAGCAGTGAAACATAAGATCAAGATTTGGCATTTGCTCCAAAATCTTCACAAAGATATATCAATATTTTTCTGCAGTTATAATGTATTCAATTTGTATTTGTGTGAATAAGAAGAGGGGTGCTGAAAAGTTGTTGACCCAACCAAGGGAATAATTTAGAGTAGGAGTAAGAATCTTTTCATGTTTTGTCCTGTCAGTAGGTTTAAGATGCCCTTTTCTACACATACAATAAATAATTTATACTTAGCTTTTATTTTTTTTCATAGTTAAAAATAGGAGCAGCTACCTGTCCTCACATCCAATGGTAAACATTACCCACTTCCCAAAATGCATTACTCCTTTTGGTGTACTAAACATTGGTGTTGCTTAGAGTAGCACTGAACAGAAAGTTGACAGCTTCCCCCACCAAAAAAAAGGTGAGGGTGTCTTAGGTGACAAAGTTGACTGATATTCACCAGGCAACGGTTACATCATTATTTACCACTAATTTTAGCTTAGATGGGACAGCCAGTGAGATTTGAACTCACAAGTAATGGTCTACCAGTTGAGCTTACTACGTAGGCTACACGAGTAGCTGTTAAATCTCAATAAGTACCAATAAACTTTTATTAGCTTTATAGGCTGAAACCATGTGAATCAGCAGGTGCGATAGGCAATTGCAAACAAGCAAAACATTTGACTAGAGGTTGCAGGTTCTATCCCAAGGCCAGGTAGTAAATGTATATCCACTGAGAACACTGGGTATGATACTAAAATGGTACATAGTGGTAAGGCTTCAGGACCAGAGCTCTGGAGAGCGTGGAGTACCCATTCATTGCCATTACTTGCAAGTCCCCACTGATCTAGAGTAGCAGTGCCAGTGAGGGTCCTATATTAATCAAATTCTGGCATTAAATAATCCATAAAGGTTTGATATGCTGTTAAACAAGTAAACCAAACCTTTTCATACTTGAAGGCCACACTGAAACATAATCTCTGCTAATGATGCTTAACTCATATTTTTAGTATATCTACAATAAAAACTTAAATTTACACTTTTAGGAAATAACTTAGTCCAAATTTTATTAATGGCACTATTTAAAAAAAAAAATTTTAATAACTTTTTTTAGATTGCTTGTGTAGCAAATCATCCCAAGAGACTTCTTACTTTGTTACAAACTGGTAAGAGATTTATTTCTCATGTCCCCCAAATAAAATGAATTCTGGTCACTTTCATAATATTCATTTCATCACTATCTCACAAAGGTTCCCAATTAAATGTAATTTCATTCTGGTTTGGTTTCTTTATTTAATGGCATATCAATTTTCATGGGTTATTCAATGCCAAAGCTATCCTTATAGAAGGACAGTTGTAGTACTATTCAGTACCACAACTGTCCTTCCATAAGGATAGCTTAATAGCTAGAGGCATTGTTACATATTGACCCTCGACTGAGCTGTCAATCAAGAGACAAAACAGGTGCATCCAGTCAAAGATATTGGAATATCACCTTGACCTGTGGACATGGTTGAATTCGGTGCAGATACGTATACCCACAGGAAGCAGGTGGGCATCAGACAATTATATAACCAGGTGCCACAGACAGCTTGGTGAGTCAGTTCGAGGCAGTTCCAGTTGCAGTTGGGGACAAGATGCTATAGTGAGAGCCAGTGCCAGACAGAGGGCTTGGGCCCTCAGTGACCCACGGTTGAGCAGCCCAGCCAAGATGAGAAAGAAGTGCTATGTTCAAAGGAACTTTGGGTCAATATGTAACAGTCTGTCCCCGTCTCCAACTCACCTCTCACACACAACCAACATCAACCCTTTTACAACCCTTTCAAGAATAAAGTGTGAGGTATATTTTTATAAAGAATTGTGTTCGTTCGTTCATTGAACTTCGTATATTATGTTGACTATGTTTCCGCTTCTGCTTATATTTATATATGTATTGTATAGTTGTATTACGGCTATACGACAGCATGAGGGGGGTTCTTACTTTTTTCAAGAGTCAGAAAGGGAAGATAAAAACACAATTGGAATTTGAACTCACATACTATAATGTTGTAGTTCAGCATGTTAGTAATTACATCCTGGGATCCCATTTACCAAACTTTCATTCCAGTTTGCTTCTAATGGCCATTTGTGCACTTGTACTCACTTGAGTCAATGGCCATTAGAAGTAAACTGAAATAAAGGTCCCCAGGGTGTAATTGCTAACATGCTGAACTGTTGTTTAGTGTTATACTTAGGATACACCTTTTTTGGGGATGGGTGGGGAGGGGTCTTACCTCTCTATAGGGATACAATCAGCATATTTTTAGCCCTGCTGATAGGGTCAACTGAGATATTAGATTCTAAAGAGATTGTTTAAAATTTTTATTGTTTTCATTTTAACAAGGTTGTATCTAATGGTTTAGAAGGCTATATTTGTCCTTAAGTTTGGTTTGCTTTTATAGCATATCAACCATTGTGGGTTATTTAATGCTAAATCCAGTTTTAATATATGATTTGTAAACATAAGTCAACAAAGTTAAATAGTTTCCAGCATTATTATGTATGTTATGACAATTCAATTAAACATCAGTCATTTGTCTCACACAATTAAATGATCAAACAGTTCTATTTCTAACAATTCAATTTAGCATAAGTCATTTGTTTGCACTCAGTTTAAAAGTTAAACAGTTCTATTTGACCCATCAGGTGTTACCACTCTGGGTCAGATTGGACTTGGGAGTGATAGCAGTGAACAGGTACTCCACATTTCCCAAAGCTCCAGCATTACTGGAGCCTCACCATCAGATTGTTTAGTGTCACACCTAGGAGACTCATTAGGGGTCTTACCTTTCTGCAGAGGTAAAGTTGGTGTATTCTATAGTCCCAACAAACTGGGCTGTTGTCCTTAAGGTTGAAGGTTCTGTCCCCTAACCTTAACATACATACATGCTAAAGCACTGTGGTGGACCCCTCACTGGCTATGAGGAAGAGAGGTCAAAATATCAATCAGCATGGTGGTGGGATGCTGTTAAAAACATATGACCTCTCCTTCAGCCAAGTGAAACTTGAAAAGTGACAACTAGCACTGAAAAGTGATAGGTGGTATATTTTTTTTGGAAGAGGGTGGGATCAGTGAAACTGTTTCACTTCCAGTGTTGTAAGGGTGACGATTTATTAAGGAAAAAAATCTTTCTTTCATTGATTGAAGAACTGCATTGTACCTTCCATTTATAAGATCAGTCACATGTGTAACCAAATCTAATTGTAATCGGATTTTTTTTATGTGTTTGTCATTTTCTTCCAAGAATCAGATCAAGTGACAACCCTGTCATCTATCCTTTCAACAGACTTTGAGATCCCAACAATACACTAGTACTCCATATGTATCCTGAAGTTTAATACACTTGGTCAATCATTTCTCAAGGTTTTTTTTTTTTTTTTTAAACACTTTAATTCAATGGATTATGTAATGGCATATCAACCCCTTATGATTCTATATAACACTGAAAAATTTTGTGTTCCTTTGTACGAGAAGGATTAACTCTAAACTGTCAAACAATTTAAAAGATTATCTTCATAATTTAAGGAAATTATGAGGTGCATACGATAAGTTTCCAGACTTTTTTTGTATTGGCACTTTTATTGATAGTACACACATGAAACTCTAGTCCTCTTCGAAGTAATCTCCTCTGGCTGCAATGCACTTGTTGTACTGTTCTAACAACTTCTGGAAGGCCCCATGGAAGTCCTCTTGTGTGAGTGTGTCAATGACCTTTGTCACAGCCTCTTTCATCTCCTCAATTGTCTCATAACGACAGCCTCTGAGCTTAGGGAATAACCAAAAGTCACAGGGAGCAAGGTCTGGACTATAGGGTGGCTGAGGAACTGTCTTGATGCCCATCTTGCTCAAATAGTCCATGACAAGGATGGAGTTGTGGACTGGTGCATTGTCCTGGTGGAAATGCTACTGACCCGATTTGAAGAGTGCTGGCCTCTTATGACGGAATCTCTTCCTGAACCCCCTTAAAACCTCAACATAGTAACCCTAACCCTTGGCCAATCAACTCTGGTGTATTGACTTCCTTACCCCTCCCACACCTCTCATGATCCTTCACAGATTCCCTGCCTTCCTTGAATCTCTTATACCACTCAAAAACTGATGCTTGATTTATGCAATATGGTCCAAAAGCAGTCTGAAGCATTCCATACGTTTCTGTGGCATTTTTTCCAAGTTTAAAACACAATTTTATTGCATATCGTTCTTCTAAAGTGTCAGATTGCATATTTGAAATTCACCAGCTGTGACAATCAGGCTTTAGTAGGGTGTATTCCAATTGCTGCTGTAGCTGTTCATTTGAACCTGAAATCATAAAAATTGGTCAGTCATCTCATAAGATGTATAGCAATAACATACTGAATTTTCAAGAGTCTACGATAATTTTAAATGCCCATACAAAAAAAGTTTGGAAACTTATTGTATGCACCTCATAACAGATAATTCATTGCTTTTTAGAATGCAGTTAAATGTTTTAAGATAATCTAAAACAAATGAATTTTTTCTGGATTTTTAAATCCAATAAAATCCAAATAATTCAACAAAAAAAAAAACAAAAACAAATTTTAACATTAATTCCATCCTTTGTCATGTTGGATGCTCCAAAAATACGGCCTTTTATTCAATATCCATGGAAATTAGACACAGGCAGCACAATAACACTTAAACAATGATGGTAACATCATTATCTAACACCCCAGCTGGCTGGGGCTGTAGAATATGCCGACTGCATCTCTGCAGAAAAGTAAGAGCCCCCCACCCACCTCAACAAGTATCCTGGATATATCTAGTGGTGAGTGGTTTGGTTTAATTTTATGGCAACCACCATTGTAGGTTATTTAAAGCCAAATGCTGTTTATACAGAGACACTAAATATATCCAATGAGCCTGAGCTCATTTCTTTTTGCACACAGTTAAATGGTTTCAAGTATTGATATCTAACAGTAACAATTTAACAGTCATTTGTCTGCACACATTTAAATAGACATACATAATATGTAAGATTATTTTGTTGGTAATTTAATTTTAAAATGAGTTAGAACTAATTTGTTTGCACACTAGTATTGCTGTTGTTTGAAAACAGTTTAATGGTTTCACTAATAGCTATCTAACATTTATGATTCTATTTAATATTAATCATTTGTTTGCACAGTGAAGTGGTAACAAATATTGCTATTATTACTATAGTCAACATTACTATTCTAATTATTCTATTTAATATTATTCATTTGTTTGCACACAGTTAATTGGTTCTAGGTATTGCTATGTATCATTAACAATTCATTTAAACATCAATCATTTGTTTACTCAGTCTAATGATCAAACAGTTCTATTTCAAACAATTTAATATAGCATAAGACATTTTTTGCACTCAGTTTCAATGTCAAACATTTGACCTCATCAGGTGCTATCACTCAGGGTTAGAGTAGACCTGGGAGTAATGGCAATGAACAAGAACTCTACATTCCTCAAAGCTCCAAGATTGGAGCCTCACCATCAGATTGTTTAGTGTTGTATCCAGGACACTTGTTAAGGGGAAGCTTACCCCTCTGCAGAGAAGCAGTCAATGTATTCTACAGCCCCAGCTGATTAGGCTGTGCATCTTTCATTAATTCAAATATGAGAGCAAGTGAAAAGTTTGCAATATTTTGCTAAATATGACTTTGCAGGGTATACATCACATGACTAAAGCTGTTCAAGCAGTGGAGGTATATATTGTGTTTGACAGTATCATGGTAGTTAGTGCCCTGACATCTTGGGAATTGTTTCACATGTGATTTGAAAGCCACATAGGTTTGGTTTGGTTTGGTTTCTTTGTTTAATGGTACATCAATCTTTGTTCATCATTTAATGCTAAAGCCATCCTTGATGAATAATAGAAATGATACTATTTATGGTGGGGATAAGGGGGTTCATACCTTTCCAAGGATATTAGTCCAAAAGTGAATGTAATAGAGCAATTGGAGTTTGAACTCACTTACTTTGAACAGATGCTCCACCCAATGAGTAATAATTTTTCTGAATTTTACAAGTACTAGATTCAGAATGCAAAGATTGAAATGCTACATGCATGTAACTTGTAATTTTCCTTTATTGATAACAAAGAAAAAGCTCATTGCAAATCTTGTATTTAATCTGATTGACTCTTTATGAGAAGGCACATGAGGCATCAGGGAAGTCAAATGCACATGAGGCATTGTAGGAAGTCAAATGCAAAGAGCCTTGTCCAGGGTTTGAACTTGGGTATTAGAGCTAATACCCTTGAGAAAGGTACGACTCCAACTAGTCTCTCTCTCTCTCTCCAACTATCAATAGATAATAGGGCAGATTTAGCTCCTTTGTCTGTTGGAAGCAAATCGGTTTGGGAAAAGGAAAAAACTCAGAATTTTGTTCTTTATTGCCGAGTATAGATGCCTAATTGATTGAATATCGTATGAAAACCAATACAGTTAGGCTTAACACCATGGATTCCAAAGCTGTGCTGCAAGCCATAGGGGCAAATATGGTGAGTAAGCACCCAGAGAGTATCAAGTGAATTTAGCATACAGTCTAGTGTAGTCTGTCACTTTTACAGCATCAACAAAAGCATACGAAGCTGCCAAATTACCAAAATATTCCAAAACTTTTCCTTTACCCTAGTACATTAAAAATTTTATCAGTACAGCCAATGCCTTTAAGAATTCTTTATAGCTCATATATATATATATATATATATATATATATATATATATATATATATATATATATATATATACACACACACATACATACATACATACACACACCTATATGTTGACTTTTTAGATTTAAGAAAAAAAATTTTCTCCCCCTGCAAAATTTACAAACAATATTCTATTCTCCATTAAATAGTTCTTAAATTTAATTAAACAAACTTACCATGAAAAGTCCATCAAAATACCCAGGCCTATCGATAGGACACTGTGAATAGGAGAGTCATCCACTATGTCCTTCAATTGAAGTGCATTATGATATAAAATATTTTTTACTGCACAACTTAGTTGATATTCTTTTCATCAACTTTGCAGCAGTATAAATCTTTAAAACTATTAATGATTTTAATTTTAAATAATTATAAAAAAAGAAAAAAAAGAAAAAGAAATGACAAAGATAAAAAGGAAAATATTGTCTAAGATGAAATTTAGAGAATTTTTAATGATTAGAAAAATAAAGCCAATGTCAAATATTGATGAAGAAAAAGATAAGGAGAGAGAGAATAAAAAAATGTATGTGCTGCTTTTCACTATACACAGTACTTAGATGAGTGACCCCTAGCAACAACAAGTATTGTAATCTGAATTCTGAGTTTCAGACTCAGCAAGACCTAGTAAATAACACTAGGTTATCAAATTTTTGCTACTAAGATAAAAACGTGTTTTAGACTAAATTGAATGAGCTCATTATGAATCAGTGTTTAGAATTGTGCTCGCACATTGTAAAATATACATGATATGCCACTGTTATACCTGTAAACAATATTCTTTTTACCCTTTTACATTAAACTCTCCCTCATTAAGAACTTTGTTAAAGCAATGCTATACAATTGTTATTTAAAAAAAAATCTGATACCTAGAAAATTGATACAAAACAGAAAAACATTTTCATTGAACCTGAGATCAGAGAATTGATATCTGACAAGTTAAGAGGTAAACTGAATCCACTTGAACTGAAAGCATAGGATTCATTCATGTTAATTGTATGGAGCTTTCTTGGGTGTAATAGAGCTGATTTAATAAACATGAATAACAGTATCATGAAGAATCACATTTATACCTTGATTTTTTTCCTCAGAATCTGGGCAACATAAAAGATGGGCACTGAGATTCCACCAAGATAGTTCAGTGGTTGAAACTAAATATCAAGGGCATTACAACCCAAATATTATTGGTGACCTGTGCTACAATTTCTACAATGAGAAACCAGTACCACCAACAAGTACAAGAGTAAATGTTTTCTTAGTGAAATTTTTTTTAACTCGTGTATTACATCAGTTAAAAAATACAATGTGAATAAGATGCAATAAATTGGGCTGTAGAATACACTGACTGCACCTCTGCAGAGGGGTAAGACTTCCCCGCCCCAATGAGTGTCCTGGACATCCATAGCAGCCAAAATATACAATACCCTACTACGAAACCACATGGAACCCAAAATTGACAACATTCTGAGGAAAAACCAAAATGGCTTCCAAAGAAATAGATCCATGACCTTACAAATATTGACTATCCGTAGAATCCTTGAAGGCGTACGGGCAAAAAACCTATAGGCGACAATACTATTTGTCAACTTTACCAATGCCTTTGATTCCATTCACAGAGGGAAGATGGAACAAATTCTACTAGCATACAGCATACCAAAAGAGACTGTTGCAGCAATAACGATTCTCTATAGAAATACCAAAGTGAAAGTACGTTCTCCGGATGGAGACACAAAATACTTCAACATTGTAGCAGGAGTACTGCAAGGTAACACACTAGCCCCATACCTCTTTATCATCTGTCTAGACTATGTGTTTTGAACATCGATTGATAAAAATCAAAGAAAACGGCTTCAAGCTGACAAAGAAAAGAAGCAGAATGTACCCCGCAAAAACAATTACCGACGCTGACTACGCCGATGACATACCAATTCTGGCAAATACAACTGCCTAAGTCGAAACACTACTGCATAGTCTGGAATGAGCCGCCGCAGGCATTGGGCTCCATGTCAATGCACACAAAACAGAATACATGTGCTTTAATCAAACAGGCGACATTTCCACACCAGGCGGTAGCTCTCTGAAACTAGCAGACAAGTTCACCTACCTAGAAAGCAGTGTCTCATCAACCGAAAAAGACATTGACACATGGCTAACAAAGGCATGGACAGCTATCAATAGGCTATTGGTCATATGGAAGTCAGACCTGACCGATAAAATGAAACGCAGTTTCTTCCAAGCAGTGGTCTTGTTGATACTGCTATATGGATGCACTACATGGATGCTAACTAAACGTATAGAGAAAAAGCTTGACGGCAACTACACAACAATGCTGCAAGCAATATTAAACAAGTCCTGGAGGCAGCACCCAACAAAGTAGCAGCTGTACGGCCACCTATCTCCCATCATGAAAACTATCAAAGTTAAATAAACCAGACATGCAGGACACTGCTGGAGAAGCAGGGACAAGCTTATAAGTGATGTTCTCCTATGGAGCCCCTCATATGGCCGAGCAAAAGCAGGATGACCAGCTTGAACCTACATACAGCCGCTCTGTAAGGATACGGAATGGAGCCCTGAGGACCTACCAGAAGCGATGAACAATAGGGAGGAGTGGCGGCAGGACATGATGAACAATCTGATAGTGAGATTCCAGTAATGCTGGAGCTTTGGGGAATGCAGAGTACCCCTTTATTGCCATTGCTCCCCGGTCCACTCTGGCCCAGAATGGTAGCACCTAATAGGGCTCTATCTATGGGTTAACTAGAACTATACTACATACTTATGCTAAACTGAATTGTTTGAATTAGAACTGTTTGACTAAACTAAACTTGAAGTAGAAATGTTTTTGTCAATTAATCTGTGTACTAATGCTAAACTGAATTGTTCGAAATGAAACTGTTTTTGACATTGAAACAGTGCTTACGCTAAACTGAATTGTTTAATATAGAACTGTTTTGACATTTAACTGTGTGTAAATAAAATCTATACTATTAAACTGAATTGACTGAATTAGAACTGTTTGAATAAACTGAATAGCTTGAAATAGAAATGTTTTTGACAATTAAAATGTGTACTAATGCTAAACTGAATAGTTTGAAATAAAACTGATTATTTGTATAAAAATGTATTTGGCATTAAATAACCTACAAATGTTGATATGCCATGAAACCCAAACAACCAAGATGCAATAAAGTAGTTACTGAATTTAAATACTCAAGTTTGATCAATTGATTATAATGGCATGTCAACAAATCTAGGGTAATTTTATGCTAAGAGGTTAGAGAATTGCATACATTGTACATTAATATTTACATTTTTTTTGTGTAGTTATTGAGGGTTTTTTTGCATAAAGATATTTGACATCAAGTATTTTTATCTAATGCCAATAATTTGCAAAAAGATCTGACTTCTAGATGGGACCTTAGAAGTGAAAGTGATTCCACACACTTCAGAACTGGAGCATCACCATCAGATGCAATTTAGTTTGGTTGGTCGAGTTTTATGGAACAACAATCCTTGATGGTTGTTTAATGGCAAATTTTGGTTATGCATAAATGATTTTTAAGTGAATAGTTTATAGGTAACTTTTCAAATGAGTTAGAGCTCATTTGTTTGGGTACAGTTAAATGGTTTCAAATATTACATTAATCTTTAATTGGAATTTTTTTTTTCTTCCATTGCTATGAAAGAAAACAGTTATACATTTATATTTCTGTGTTAATTCTGTTTGCTTTCAGATATACTTTATATATCTTGTAAATTGTAGTTCACAACTATGTTGCCAGTTTCAATATCCATACTTTCTATACTTCAGGATCTATTTAGGGATTTGGTTGATCCCTGGGGATTGCATTGTTTATGAATTCTTTTAAGTGATTTTATTCTTGATGTTGAGTTTGGTTGAGGGTTGTTTGAAATGTGCTTCCTAATCTTTCATTGTTCACTTTGGTATTGATATGGATCTTTTTAAATTGATCAATGGGACTGTTTGGTTTTTGTTTAATTGGTTCTGGCTTTTTGGTAGACAAGTTCTGTTTTTTTATTTATTTCTCTTTGGTGATTTTTGGTGGACAGATTAGAGATCTATGTGACCTTTGTTTTGTAGGAAATTGCATATTTTTTGGAGGGGTGGTTTGTGTATGTTTTGGGTCTTTTTTTCTTTATAGTGAATTCTTTTAGTTTAGCTTCTGTATGATGAATTTTGTTGAGTTTTTTAACTGCTCCAGAAACTTTGGTCAATCATTTGCTTTAGCTTCTTGATGAGAGGTCTGCAATTGTCTTGTTGATTACTGTTCTGATTGGGTTGACCTTTCATGGTACAGAGGTGTAAGTATTCTCTCACATGTAGGACCCTACTATCCTCCAAGTTTTAAAAAGTGGCATTTCATTTATACTTTAATTCAAATATTTTTCGCTCTCTTCTGTATGTCACAAGATCTTAAGAAAGCAGTTTAGGCATTTAGTTTCATTTTGACAAATCTTCTGTGTAGTCTGGGTCTTTTTGGCTACACTTTCCACATGTTTGATGTCCTCTGCTACCCACCCTATGGTGGCTATACCTTTGACATTTAAAGCACCTCAAGGGTGCAGGGTACTTCTTTGGACATTTTAGGCTGATTGAAACTTAATAGGTAAGTGTCTGAATTTCCACTATCCTTTTTGATGGTAATTCTTTTGTAGTCTCAGAACCCTTGTCTTCCAAATGCCATTCTTATTACTTCTAATGCAGCCAAAGACAGCCCCCTGCTCCTTATAACTTCTTTTGAAGTATCAAGTCTCTCATACAGGTACACCTTGCATTTTACAGTGTGGAATGTCTTAATTTCTGCATGTCTCCAGTTGTCCACCTCCACAAGCAAATTGCTTTTTGTCTTTTTGACAGTCCAAGGGGTTGCTCTGCTTGAAATAACCTTCTCTATATAGGAGATGATTTGGCAAGGCAGGTTTCTTCCAAAAGATTCAAGTACAATGAATCTTTGGAACTCTGTAGCGTTATTCTCTGAATCCAACTCAGAGAGGATACGGGATGTTGTCCTGAAGACCTGCCTAGGGCGATGAACGATCGGGAGGAATGGCGAGAGAGGGTCAGGGATATCCGTGCTACCAGCGCGACATGATGACGATGATTTGAAGCCATAATTAGTGTTTGTTCTTTACAGGTCCTATGCTCCGTCATTCACCATGGAGTCAAAGCTTTAGTTGGGAATTTACTTAGAGGGGAAACCTATTCACCTTGCTTGAGATGGGGGATACACTACCAGTATAATCAAGTTGGGAGTAGGACTTCAAGCCCCAGTCAATTTCAGGCTTTTAGTAAAAAATAGTTATTAATTGAATTACCATGAACAGGAAATCCAACTAACACTTACATGCGACACATGGAATCACTGGACAGATATTTCGACCATATTAGGTCTCATCAGCAGTGTATACTGTGATTTCCCCCACTGGAGATTGAACCAGCAACCACAGATTGCAGAGCCGAAACTTTACCATATCACACACAAGCAACACCAAATCAACTAGTCATGGTAGTTACATGGCCAACATTTACAAAATAACTATTGTTGTACAATTTAACAGAGCTCAAATTTTTTTTCTCCTAATGCAGTTGACCCTCAGTCATCACCTTCAAGCAACTATAAGATAAGGCTTCAGAGTTTGCAGCAAGTGCAGATGGGAGAATATGGTTGGGACTAAACATATAGGAACTAGAGCTTTATGTGACTAGTCAATTGTTATTTTCTCATAACTTTCTATTTCACAAATTTTATTCATTTCTCTATTTTTATTGTCTTAATTCGTAGTCCTATAAGCTCAATCACATGCCAGTTCATATCCAATTTACTTAGGTGAATGAAGGAGGTTGATGTCCAAATGCTTTATTACTAACATACATAACTTTTAGAGAAAAGATGAATCAGCTTTTAGATTTTAAAAAAAAAAAAAAAAAAAAAAAAAAAAAAAAAAGCCACTCTCCCATAACTATCTCACTTGCCCAGCAGAAGGCGCCCAGGACCAACATTAACAAAATAAATAAGTAAATAAAAACACATGAGAGTGCTGAAAAATTCTCAGTCAGACCAAGAGCTAGAGCTATTTCACACACACACACACACACACACATTTATTTTTGTGCTCAATACACTCAGCCCATCATTACTCAATTTTTTTTCATACTTAAAAACTTTCTCGGAACAATAACTATTCAGCATCATCTCATATGTAACAGGTATGTAATATGTTAGTTTGCTCAATTCATAGTGCTCAAGATCAATAATAGAGCATATATATGTATGTTAGGCTAATGTAGACACAACAGCACTAATTAGCTTAGTTTCTTGTGATAATCTGATGATCACATAGATAAGAAACTGACAGTCATCAAGCACCACTGACCATTTACACCATCCTATATTTGTAATATCCAGTCAGCATCCGAAGATAATATTCTCCGACGAAATAAATTTATAATGACAACTTAACCAGGTTTGAGTTTCCTTCTAATTGCACTATATATATATATATATATATATATATATATATATATATACACACACACACACACACACACTGTGAGTGCATAAGGGATGGTAAATAAGATAGTTATGAGAGAGACTTACAGAGAACTCACAGGAATTAATGTATTGAATACCAAAGATTATTTTAAAGAAAATTATTGTTCAATTCATTATTGATTTCTGTCGTGTTAAATACACGATTACTTCTTATATATTACTTCTTTTTTTGAAGACACACACACACACACAATCATCAAGTTGTTCTGACTGTAAGGATTTCCCTAACTTTTTCTCTCCATTTGTCCCTATCATCCATCACTCCTGGCGGGACCTGAAAACCAAATCCTGTATCTGTACAAAGCTGATGTAAATAAGTTCTTGCTGGTTGGCCAACACTGGCACGTTTATGTGTAGGGGCCCATAGAAAGTTACTTATGATTTCTTCCTTGCTTCTCCAGCAATGTGCCACATGTCTTGTTCATATTACCTTCCATCTCAAAAACCATCCAAGTAAGTAGTCAAACAACTGTTGTTTCATTGACTGTTGCTTCAAGAATTTGTTCAAAATAGCTCATAGCAATTTTGTGTAGTTCCCATCTAGCTTTTTCTCTCTGTGTTTTGTTAGCCTCCACATGGTGCATCCATACAGTAGTATTGACAGCTTAGAAGAAATCCTGTTTTATTTCATCAGATAGATCAGACTTCAACAAATTATACACACACAGACAGAGGTAGCTCTCCAATCATGCATTACATAGGAGTGCTCAATAGTTCAGTTAGAGCTGCAAACTTGTTATACTGCGGATTATTGCATATAGAGGTTTATCATGGCTTATGTTGAACCAGGCATACTTTTTGGTTAAGCAGATGGCAGAAGAATAGTTCACCAGTGAACCATAGATTCTCTGAAAAACTTTCTTCAGAGCTTTAATTCACAGTTCTTCCTTCTTCTCGACTTTTTACCCTCATTTTACCTATACTTTGATCAGAGTGGGGAGAAGAGAGAGAGAGAAAAAAAAAAGGGGAGGGAGGATTCATGCTTTCCCTAAGGACAAACAGGATTTGAACTCTGCTTCTCATATCTATTTATTCTGATGATAACCATTAACCCTATCATACAAACAAATTGGCAGGTTTGAATCCATGTCTTCTATTTCCTGGTAAATAGTAGGGAAGATAGGGTTCTTTAGCTTTGTAAGGCAATTACAATCTAGAAGGAAAACTGTACTTTGCTTAACAAATTGACTGTGATGCATCCAGTGCAAGACAGAAGAGTTGGATAAATACATAATATTTTACGCTTAGTTTAGGGCTTTGGTTTTTATCCCCAAGGAGGAACAGTATTTGAACTAGGTTCATCAGATCAATTTCAATGACGATCATCATTCCATGCACACATATCTTGTACAACACCATGGTAAAATGATTGATTGGTTGGGTTTTATGGCATATCAACCCTTCTAGGTTATTTAGTGCCAAATCTTGCTTATATATATGTATAAATGAATGAATTACAAAAAAGTAGTTTGTAGGTGACATTTTAATTCAGAACTCACTTGTCTGCATACAGTTAAATAAATTTTATTGAATATAACTCATTTGTTTACAAATGAAGGGAGTGAGGTGTTAAAAGAAAAAGGATCTTAAAATTGGGAAGAGACAAGAAAAAAATTCATTATATATATATATATATATATATATATATATATGTGTGTGTGTGTGTGTACACACACTCATACCAAGTACATGCTTGTAAATACATACATAAAAAATAAATTAAATAAAAACCTCTACAGAGACCAAAGGTTTACATAGACAATTAACTCCAAGAGGACATTCACAGACAAATCTATAAAAGCCAGAAAATTAGTCTCATGAAGAAGACCATAAAGTTGGAAACATATAGAGCAGAATTATACCACATTCAAATTCTTTATCTGACCTATTCATTTTAATATATATCATCCACAGATAAACTGTTTCATTGTATCACAACTCTTCAGTGTGGCTAGATATGCGAGATGCTTCAACCTGAGATTGAAATCTGGCTATCTTACCCTGGAGCAATCATTCTTTGCATTAGTGAAGGAATTTTTTTTTTTTTTTTTTTTTTTTTTTTTTTTTTACACATACATTATCAGCTACAGGGAGTGCTCAATTCTTAAGAGCTACTGCATTTCAGCTTATGTGGTAGCTGGCAAATTTCCCACTAAAGTGCTCAACCCAAGGGGGGAGAATACACACACAAACATACAAATATGAATACTGAAAGAATAGACACACACACACACAGAATTATATGTTAGCATATACTTGTAATTCATACAGCTAGAAGCATTGGATTGTTTTTCAAGATTCTGATACTATATAAAGACATCAAAATAAAAAACAGGATGTTTAATTTTTTATATAAAAAACAAAAGAATGTATAATAAAAAGTTTCATCTGATGATTGAGCTTTTTATTCTGTAGAAGACATGAAACTATTAGCTATGAGACAAAGGTAAAGTTTGGTTTGATTTTATGGCATATCAACCATTGTAGGTTATTTAATGCCAAATCCTTTTT
Organism: Sepioteuthis lessoniana; assembly: GCA_963585895.1. Classification (NCBI taxonomy): domain Eukaryota; kingdom Metazoa; phylum Mollusca; class Cephalopoda; order Myopsida; family Loliginidae; genus Sepioteuthis; species Sepioteuthis lessoniana. The sequence continues at coordinate 55,728,880 of OY757931.1, read as the reverse complement.
ATACATATATATTAAATATAAAATTTTAAAAACATTTTGTTGATAACATTTTTTTTAAACAACCCCGAGCTCATTTTTTTTTCATACAATTGAATGGTTTCACTTACTTCTATCCAATACGAATAATTCTATTTACTATTAATCATTTGCTTGCACACAGTTAAATATTTTCAAGTATAGCTATGTATAACTAACAATTCACTTAAACACCAGTCATTTGTTTACACACAGTTAAATGTCAAAAAGTTCTATTTCAGACAATCCAGTTCAGCCTAAGTATAGTTTAAATGTCAAACAATTCTATTTGACTCATAGATAAGACCCTTATCAGATGCTACCATTCCAGGCCAGAGTGGATGTGGGAGTGATGGATATGAAGGAGAACTCAGCATTTCCTAAAGCTCTAGCATTACTGGAGCCTCACCATCAGATTGTTTAGTGTTGTATTCAAGATGCTTGTTGGTGGGGTGGGGGTCTTACACCTCTGCATAAGTGCAGTTGATGTATTCTACAGTCCCAGCTGACTGGGCCACGAAAGTAAAAAGGTGAAATTCTAATTCTTTAGTTTTTATCGTGCTCTGCTGACCAATATTTGAGCACTTGATTCATCAAATGCTATTTAAAGAATTATTCTCATCTTTTTACTATGCATATATATATATATATATATATATATATATATATATATATATATATATATATATACACATACACACACACACACACACACACACACACATACATACATACATACACAAAATATTCACAAGAAAGGAATTGAGTTAGGACTGATTCTCCAAGACTGTTGTTCTGATGTTTGTTATTTAATGGCATATCGACCTTCTCAGGTTATTTAATGCCAAATCCATTCTTTCAGAAGGATAGTAGTGATACAATTTAACTCATCGATAGGAGGATCAGGGGGTACTTGTCTGAAAGTGAACATAATAGCGTGACTAGAGTTCGAACTCGCGTACTACAATTCCACAGCCCAGCGCTTAAACCATTACACCATGAGGACTACCCCCTCCAAGACTGTTGTATTGATATACACATTTATTATTAATTCTATTAATGAACTTGGATAACCACTTTTAACAAGACAACAGAGTGGTAGTAGCAGCAGCATTCGGCTAAGCAGACAGCTACTTAGCAGTAATCAAAAAAAAAAAAAAAAAAAAAAATCTGCTTTAGAGTTAAAGATACTCGATTTTTGGAAATAACCTTTCATACAGTAGTTTTCTTCTCAACCACCCATTCAACCACCACCCTCTTCTGAACAGGGATAATCTAAATGCTTTAAAATCAAGAAGCATATAAAAAGCAACTGTGCATAGTGAGGCAACCTATATACAAAGCAGGAAAAAATAAATTGATATTTAGATATGAGAAGCAGCAAGTGTCCAACATTGCCATCCAAAGAGAATGACATGCTTATTAATTGAAGCTAGCAAATTTGAGAAGTGTATGGAAGCATCAAAGTGCTAAATATATATATATATATATAAGATTTGAAAGTGCCAAATAACAAAATGTTTCTACTTGCCATAAGTGAAAGTTTGAGGTTGTGGCCGAGACACATTTTCTGTAACATGAGAAACAAAAAAATTTTTTTCCTCTTTCAGCTTTAATTCATTTATAATTAAGAAATAAAAATAAATTTATGATAACAGAATGAATGTCAACTTGAACGTGTCTAAATTTAGACATTTATTGAATACATTGATATACACAAGAAAAATTGCCTCTAGTAAGACATAAACCTATAAGTCTAATTAGGTAAAGACAATTTTACATCAGTATTTTTATGTTTATACAGACATGTATTTTTGTAGGTGCTAATAAATTGTTAGGCAAGTAAGATAGTGATGAGAAAATGGTTTTACATCAGTTATGTTTACGGAGACTTCTTAAATCCTATTTATATATCAGAGATGCTCCAGAAATAATACCTCCAATTTACTTACCCCTTCTTCCTATGCATGGGATGCAATCAGTATATTCTAAGCCCTGTTGTAAGGGCAGAAACGTACATTATTTTTGCAGTTCAATGTATATGATACATTTATCAATTTCCTTTAACCCTTCCCAAAAGTAATTCCTCTCTTGTTTGTGCCAGGAACTCTTCATTTTATATATAATTTAATCAAACAAGCTTAGAATTTATAGACATTTTTTTCAATATTTTATTAGGATCCTTTCAAGTTTCTTGGTTTTAGATTGGAATTGGTAGATGAATTTACTGAAATTGTCCCAAGCGCTTTCAAACCTTTCATAGGCCATCATCAAGGGTTGTTTGCAAATGTAAAGATTGTTCTTTTTTAAAAAAGTTTTTAGTTTTTTTTTTTTTAAAAACATTGCAAAAATTACATATAGTTTGATTAAACTGAGATGCTGATGACATTGAATTTACAACAGAAGGCTTTCAACAGAAATAGAATATTACAGACACACACATTATATATAAAATAAAATAGGAAAAATTCTAACCTTCATTTGGTTATTGTGAATTTATTTCAGCTGGCCATTCCATAAGACAAATCAACCTTTTCAGATAGACATCACACAATAGAGAGAAAAATTTTTTCAAAATTATGAAAATATTCTTTCAATAGATTCTTACTTGTTAAAAAAAAAAAAAAAAAAAGTAAGAGAGACAGTTAAGATAAATGGATGAGAAGTTTGTGTCAAAACCAGATGATTATATATATATATATATATATATATATATATATATATATATATATATATATATACACACACACACACACTGACTGACTGAAGAGTTTTCAAAAATGTTAATATCATTTGAGATGTACATGGTATTTCAGAAATAATATCACTTCATACATTTAACAACTTAACCAATTCTCATTTAAATGATCTCAAATTTTAACAATATGTGAAGAAAAAACACAATATCCAAGGCTTAAATGTTTAAACTTTTTCTTTCCCACTGAATGGTATTTCTATATCTGAAAATATTAAACATAATTTTGAGTCGTTTCTACATGAAATGTTAACATTTGAGATCATTTGAATGAGAACTGATCAAATTCTCAATTACAAAATGATATCAATTTTTCCAAGAAAAACTCTGTGTGTGTGTGTGTGTGTGTGTATCTATCTATATGTATACAAACACCAAAGTAGTCCGAGGCTAAATTTATATTTTCATTTTTATTCTTCTCTGATGTAAGATTTTTCATAATGATATCTGACTTGAAGAATTAAAAACTGAAATCACTAATAATATAACAGATAAAAAATAAAAATTATACACATACTGACAGTTGGTTGGCTGATTTTATGGCATGTCAACTCTTGTTGGGCTATTTTAAAGTCAGTTTAACAATTGGAGTTTTCAATTCAAGTATCTTAATCATTTTTAAACAGGTAAACACTTCATACATAATTGTAATATCAATGTTTTAAGAACAAATATATTAATGTCATTCAAAATCATTTTAAACATTATCTCAGATCTGTTTGACTTATTCATGGAGCCCCAACAAGAACTACCCAATTCAATCAGTGATCCTGAGTGTAATGGCAACAGATTTTATTAATAGAATATATACCATGATTATGAATAAGAGGAATTGTATTTACTCAACCTTCTACCATGGTTAGGATGTGACAAGGTCAATTTTTAAGTGGAGTGCAACAGATTTAAATTCAGAGTTTTCCTTCTCTTAGGCTGGTTGTTTAGCCAAGGATAAAGAACCCAGTCTGCCCTACTATGTACCTATACGTTCAAGGAGAACAGATAGATTCATGCTTTTCCCCAAGAGCATTAGTGCAGATCAACCACCTTGTCAGGATTTGAACTTTGGTCACCAATTCCATTTCCCACAACAACCATTAGACTAAACATGAATAGGAGTAAATAGTCATTTTTCCTTTGACATCTGTCTTGTAAGATAATGGTAGCACTGTCAAAAGTCGAGTTCAGTCCTGTTAAAAGCAAAGTATAAAGTGGTTCAGCAATCCAATCCTTATGAAACAATCTCTTTTGCAGGTAAAATTTGAGTGTGGATCAAGTGCTTGAACTTGCTATCTTAGCGTTTTGCATTGTCTTCTGTTCTCCAGTCACTGGTTGTGCTTTTTCTCACCTTTTTTTGAAGATTGTGTCATCTGCAATCAATTCCCAGTTGTTTGGATTGATACTAAAGTTTCAGATTAAGCTTGTAGATGTCCTTGAATTGCAGTGTTGGGCAGTGTCCAGCAGCTAACTCATGACATCCTTTGGTATGTAACCATCCTTCATGTGAGATATGCTGTAGCCACTGCAGTTGGCATTAATAGAGGAGATGATACATTGGAGCAAATAAGGAAACTTTTTTGACTTGTACAAAGTTAATTTTCCTCTAAACCAAAAATACAAGGGTTTTCTTATTTCTAGTTGAACATCATACAACAAAAGAGATATTGTTATTCCTTGACCTTTATCAATGCTCTCATAAAAGTTATACTCCCTTCTGTAAATTGATGTTTGGAGAGAGAGAGAGAGAGAGATTGATAAACATAGATGCTGTTAGAATATTTACATGACAGTCATTCTCTTGGGCCATTAATCAATCCTAACTGACCTGCAATAAAGACCACGGGTATATAAGATTCACAAGAGAGGGAGTCATTCAGATGTTTTTGTTTTTAATATTCATCATTCTATGGCAAACTCATCCTGGATGATTGGAGATTAAATGCAATTCCAGACCAGACTGCTGATTGTATTGACTAACATTTAGAGATGTAGGTTTGGTTTATCTGATAACATTTGAAAAATTTTATTTTCATAAATAATAATGATTATTATTAGTATGAGTGATTGATTTTAATGCCAGATCAACCCATCTAGGACTATTTTATGCTTAGAGGTTAGGGAATGGCATTCATCGTACACTTATATTTACATTTTTTGTTTAGTTGTTTCCTGAAGGTTTTTTTTTGCACAGTTATGATATCAAGTATTTCAATCCAATACAAATAATTTGCATATGATTGTATGGCTTCCATCACTTTTTTAAAACTCATAATTTATATACAAATACATGGTTGGTTGGTTGTTTTACGGCATAACCCTTTTCAAGTCATTTAATGTCAAATTAAATTTCAAACAATTCAGTTTAGTATAGATTTTGTTTACGAACAGTTAAATGTCAAAAACAGTTCTATTTAAAACAATCCAGTTTAGTATAAGTACACAGTTTAATTCTATTTGACCCATAGATTGGACCCTATCAAGTGCTACTACTGTGGGCCAGAGTGGACCTGGGAGCTATGTCAATGAAGGGGTACTCTGCATTCCCTAAAGCTCCAGTATTACTGGAGCCTCAACATCAGATTGTTTAGAGTCATATCTAGGACACTCGTTGTGGGGAGGGGGGATTTTACACCTTTGCAGAGATCCAGTCGGTGTATTCTACAGCTCCAGCTGACTGAGCAAACAAATATATAATTTCAAGCAACTACTTTTATTTATTATAATGATTATTTTTCTTGCTCAGAGTTATATAGATTCAAGTAACTATTCTTAAAAAAAATTATACACAGTTTAATGGTATCAAGTATTGCTATCTAACCTGCCCATTGGCCTAATGAGTAGAGTGTTTGCCAATGGTCCGGGAGACCAGGGTTCAATCCCAGGTTGAGTCATACCAAAGATAAAAAAAAAAAAAAAAAAAAGGGAAAGTACTAGATATCACCTTGCTTAACACTCAGCATTATAAGGTAAGGATCAAGGATAAAGTGGAGAAATCCAGGGAAAAGAGTAGTGCCCTTCCTATACCTCGGTGTAGTAGCTATTGAAAAGGGAGCCTTCAGGTCACCTTCGACTAAGGTCGCCATTTTTACTTTGAATTGCTATCCAAAATGAAATTTTGTAACAGATCTACTTGACTTGCTGATGGGACTACCACTTCAGGTCAGAGTGGACCTGGGAGTAATGGCAATGAAGGAGGTACTCCATACTACTCAAAGCTTAAGAACTGGAGACTAACTATCAGATATTGTTTAGCGTCATACTCAAAACATCCATTTTTGGGGGAGGGGCGAGTTTTATTGGCTTAATGGGTAGACTGTTCTCCAATGGCACAGGAGACTGGGGTTCAATCCCAGGTTGAGTCACACCAAAGATTTGAAAAATGGTACTTGATACCTCCTTGCTTAACACTCAGCATTATAAGGTACGTATCAAGGATAAAGAGGAACAATCCAGGGGAAGGAGTAGTACCCTCCCCTACACCTCGGTGTAGTAGCTATTGAAAAGGGAGCTTTTGGGTCGCCAACTTTACTTTAGAAGGGATGCAGTCAGCATATTCTAAGTCCTGCTAACAATGTGGATCATTTGTTTGCACACAGTCATATGATTTTAAGTATTTCTACCAAATGGTAGAAAGTAACTATTTCTAGTTAATGAAAATCACTTGTTTACCAACAGTTTTATGGTTTCTGTTATTACATTATTCATAACTAAACTTGACAACACTGAGACTTTGTAATCAAAAATACATGTAACAGTTCAAAAATAAGTACACCCCTTATTTAACTGATCAAAAATGGTAATGCTACGAAGTTGATCGAGTGCTCAATACAGAACATGTAGAGCAAATATTAAAAAAAAAAAAAAAAAAAAAAAAAAAAAAAAAAAAAAAAAGAGTTCTCTAAGAACTACTCAAGGTTTATTAGATTAGTAGTCAGTCATCAGGTACAGGAGGAATAAAGTATCAAAAATACCAAGCAGTGCATATATCATGTGTCCAAAGCAGTTCAAGTTGTGATGGGCCCCCACTGTTGTTGGTAGTATTATGTTAGTGGGTGTGCTAACATGTTGTGCATTGCTTCACTGTATGATTTAAAAAGCTGTACAGAGGAACGTGCAAATTAAGGAACTTATGCTTTATAAGATTAAACTGGTTCATAATTCTGTGGAAGCAAGTAAAAACATTTGTCGTACAAAAAGTATAGGTGCAGTTTATCACAGGCACAAGAAATTTTGCTTCGGTTGTAAGAACCTCGATGATCAGATGTCAGGTAGTAATTTACGAAGGTCTTTACTTCGATTTAGCACAAGGCCAAATGAATGGGGCACCCAATGAGACTCGAACTCACTCGTGTAGGTTTGCTAGTCTAACTTGCTAACCATTACACCACCAGAGGTGCCCGATCAGATGTCAGGTAGGCCTAAAACTGTTGATAATTAGGTTGTACTCCAAGCTATAAAAGCAAACCCAACAAGTAGCATTTAGAGTGTATCAGGCGAGCTCAGAATCTCATCCTCTAGTTTAATTTGTCTTCTTCACAAGTTTGCCAAAAGCAAACGGAGCTGCTGAATTGTGCCTCACATTACAAAAATATTGCATAATTTTTGACTCACCCAAGTATGTAGCTGGGTTGGTTCAAATGCAATATTATTTTTGGTTTATTTCAATGGTGTAGAATTTGGTAATGATATGAATATCAGTTTGGCTTGTTGCACAAGGATAATAAAATCCCAATATCTTTGTTTAGAATAACTTTATGAAAAAAAAATTAGTATGTGCTTATTCATATATGATATAGTATCTGTTTCATTAGAACTTCATTCGTAATTTTGATTCAAAGTGTTCCCACATAGCCTTTATCTAAACAAAGGCTATTAAAATAAAGTTTTTACTTAACATTGTTTACTACTTATAATACCTGTGTATATAATATGTACACATATTAGCAGTAAACAAATTTACATAAAAACTTCATTTGCTTAACTAAAAGCTTTTGTTTAGGCATTAGCTAGACTATGCAGAAACATTGAGCCAGACTAATGGAAAATTAGACTGAGTCATCAATTAGGTAAGTAATTATTATATTATCAATGCTATTGTATATCAGTAGTGAGGTTTTAGTATGTTTTGAATCTCCAAGTAAACGTAGTAAACTTCATCAAGGTCTAGACTACATTGTTTGGTATTTCATTGAGTTTGATTGTATTACCATAGTTTTGAAATAAGAACTTGAATGTTTTCTTTATCCCATTGGATGTTGAAATATTTTTTAAGCTAGCATAGCCAAAAGTTAGGGGTCATCTATAACAGGCAATATATGATAAAAACTTTTTGTGGCTAAAAACTAGGGGGTTGATTATTACATGGTATATCTAAAAAAAGAAAAATTTGTATATTGGTCAGAGTTGGCATTATTATTCTGAAGAATGATACTATTGATAATGAAATTTGATTTTAATGCTACATTAAGAATTAGTTCAAAACCTACCATATTATATTGACTGTTCCCCAAAACCTTTGAGTTTAAAGGTCCAAAGTTTTTTTTGTCTAGAATAATTGCAATCATAATATTTTCAATCTTCCATTACATTTTTTAAATTACACTTTATTAGTCTATAATCATTAGTTTGCACAATTTTATGAGATCAACTCATCCTATCAAATGCAAATAATTTGCATTCAATTTATGTTTCAAAAATTCCTAACAAACATTAATAATTCTATTTAGTAACATTCAATTGTTTTCAGAACTATATAATGGTTTAAGTGACAAATAATGATAATCCTTTGTAAACAATTGTAGCTTCAAGTAACTATTCTTAATACATTTTGCATACAGTTAAATGGTTTCAAGATTTCTAATATTAATGATTCTATTTAATAAGAATGATTGTTTGCACACATTTACATGGTTTCATATATTCCTATTCAATACAAATAATTCTAACATATACTACTACTCTGGATCAAAGTGAAGATGAGAGTAATGGCAACATACCCAGAGTTCCAGATGTGGTGCCTCATTTTAGTGTCATACTCCGGATACCCACTATTTTTTTTTTTTTAGAAGGGAGGAGTATCTTATACTTCTGCAAATTTTGAACCCATGAGCAATAGTGGTGCTTAGCCTAGCTCCCTAACATTACACTAGGTCTCTTCCTCTCTTAAATATGATAAAAATATTCAAAAGGTGCCTCAGAATTTACTTAGAATCATTTTAAAATCCATTACTTAAAGAATGGGAGGATGATTTTAATAACTTAGTATTTCATTGGAGTTGTACCACTAACACATATATAAATAAAATGTCAAAAATGGGAGGACTCTTTGCTTATATATTAGCTCTTCTATCTTGTTAGTATCTGCACTACATAACGTTTTACAAAAAATATGTAAAGATTATATATATATATATATATATATATATATATATATATATATATATATATTCAAGCTAGTTTTGTTAAAGACGATGGAACACTTTATTTTCGATTTTATTTTTTTCAAGTCTCATTTTTCTTGTGTTGGATCTAGATGGCAAAGGAATTGTCCTGTATCTTCTGCTCAAGTGCTTTTGATCATACTTTTGGTTGTCATCAGGGGTAGTGTAATTTTTAGTTGACAGTGAGTTTTTACTGTTTTAATCATTTATAGCGTTTAGTTTTGAAGTTGTCGAAACATTTTCAGCATTTTTTGTTTTAAAACTTTCAGTTGGAAAAAGGTTGAATAATAACTTGCTGCCTAAATATAAACTCTTCAAAATTTATTATATATTTGGCCACTCGGTTCAAAGAGGATTGAAGTTCATTTTCCAGTTGTTGTTTAAAATTAAGAACCAAAAGACGACATTTACTCATGACAGACCAGTTGAGTAATGGTATCCATGAATATATCAGGGTTACAGTAATGACAAAAAGTATTTCTAACAATTGAGTTAGAACATTCTGTCAAACTAAAATTCCAGAAATTCTTTTTTGCAAATAATTTCTAGTAGATAATATAAAAAGATGATCAAGTATTATATTTCTAACTTCAGGTTTAGTTTTATACAGCCTGGAAGAGAAATTATTTAAGAATCACCAAGAGGGTAGCTGAGTCCACTTACCCCAATACTAACTGCTATTCCATGAGCATGCACTAAGTGAAATATAAAAATTGTTGTTTGTTAATCAATGTCTTCTCCATTTTTTAGATTTTCATAATTTTATTCAGATGTCATTTTATATACATGCAAAGTTTGGATGATACTAAATACTCAGCATTGAAAATGCATTTAATGATGTTTTTTTTATTTTTATTTTTTATTAGTACTTTGAGAATGAGTAGCAGAGAGAGATAAAACTTTATAAATTGGACATGTAAATGAATAAAAACATTCTTGATTACAAATTCAGTCTTATCAGACAAGTTAATCTGTGTGGTTGCAATATTTCTTTGCATACATTTGATGAAAATCTAATGAATTTTTTTAGTCAATGCCAACTGACCAGAAATGGAGGTAAGGCAGCTGTGAAAATGGGTTAAAAGGTGGGACATTGGAATCTATAAAAAAGGTTAAATTGTAAGGAGAAGCTGGAAGTGACACATGGCTAAAGACTAGAGGGTGATCAGAGAGAAGTAAAAGGGGGCACATTGGAGATGGACCCCAGGCAGTCAAACCCAAGAGGAATGAAGAATGAAACTGAATATTTGGCCTCTTTGTAGGGTTGACGCTGAAGTGAAGGTGGAGATGCAGAGCCACAGGGTCAAAGATTGCAAAAGAAAAGGGGTAAGTACTGAATAGCATGGAGTAGTTTTATTGAGGAAAAGGGAGATAAATATAGGGCGAGAGAGACAGATAAGAGGAATAGTTGCACTGAGGAGACAAGCTCTCTTAAGAGAGAGGATTGGTGGGTAGAAGGAAGAGCAAAGAGAGAGGAGAGAAGGAAAGGATGAAAAGTGGGGAGAGGAAGAAGAATAGGAGAAAGAGAAAAGTGCAGTACTAAGAGAAAGGAAGAAAGAAAGAAAAGGGAGATAGAAAGAGAGAGAAAAGGAAGCAGAGAAAAAGAGCAAAGGGAAGAGAAAAAGAAACAGAGGGGAGAGAAAACAGGAGAGAGAGAGAGAGAGAGAGAGAGAGAGAGAGAGAGACACACACACACAAAATACATTACTGTCAACTATCAGAACTCATGATTTTGATAATTCTGATTTTATTACTTAGATAACAGAACTGCAATTGTAGTCATCATGCTGTCATTCTAAACTTTATTTAAATTCTCAAAATCTAATCCGGTTACATGATTAAAGACTTTAATTTTTAGAAAACCTTTAACACCCATTCTCATAATCTAACAAGCAACCAATACC
>OY757931.1:55252071-55714571 GCA_963585895.1 Sepioteuthis lessoniana | reverse complement strand
CAATTTCAGTTATAAACATACATGAAAGTGTGACAGAGAGGCACAAGAGAGAGAGAGAGGGAGAATAACAGAGAGCAACATGAGAGAGAGAGAGAAAGAAAGAATGACAGAGAGGCACACGAGAGAGAAAGAGAATGTCAGAGAGACACACGAGAGGGAATGACAAAGCAACACACGAGAAAGAGAATGAGAGGGAGAGAGACACATGTGAGGGAGAGAGAATGACAGATAAACACATTAAAGTAAAAGAATGACAGAGAAACACATAAGAAAGAAAAAAATTGACAAAGAGAGAGAGGCTAACAGAGAGACACATGTAGCATAACAATTATGATATGAAATAGACTCAACAAGCCAAGTTCAAATTGTGGACATATACTGCTACATACACTGAAAGGCAATAGCTCTTCTCATGAATTGAGCATTTGAGTGTATATGTAAAAAATTCCTTCACTTATGCTGAGAATGACAATGGTCCAGGGGTAAGATATCTGACTGACATAAAGTCAGCTGGGTTTCGATCTTGGCCAGAAGAATCTTGTGGGTCTAACCACACTAAAGAGTTGTAATACAATGAAACTGTCTGTGGATCACTATATATATATATATATATATATATATATATATATATATATATTAGGAGGTGCCCATGGTGTAATGGTTATCGTCGTAGGAAATGGACACGGCAACATGAGTTCAAACCCTGGACGAGACTGATTGCATTTCACATAGCACTAATACCCTTGGGAAAGGCATGAATCCAATTATTTTCCCTCCAGCTATGGGTAAATAGTAGGGCAGACTGGGTTCTACAGCCTTGGTGATGCAACTAGTCTAGGAGAAGGAAAACTCTGAATTCAAACCTGTTAAACTCTGCTTAAAAAATTGACCTTGTGTCATATCCTGCCCGAGCGGAGGGGTTGGTATATATATATATATATATATATATGACAAACTTAACGGCAGTCTATGATGATATAAATGTTTATATTTAGAAAGGAATAAAGGATTCTAAATAACATTTTATAGTTACTTCCATTGAAAATTTAGAAGATTAAAAATCATGTTCAGCATGAATGCAAACCAAACAAAATTACTATTCAATTGGAAATTGATTTATTCTCTAAATAAGACCATGTTTTGCTTTCATAAAAATCTTGCTATGATGTGCTATTTTTGTTGGGTTAATGAATTGTGATTTTTCTGTTTGGTTGTTGGTTCCTTTATCCTTAACTTCTGCAAGGATGAAAATGTAGTATCTGCACATCCTGCTTAGAGTGAAAATGTCACTCCATGAACTTCTACTTTAATGTAGCAATATTTATACACATAAAAATCTAAATACATTACAATGAAAAAAAAAAAGTAAATAAAAAAATCAACTATATACTTTGTGAGACTTAATTTTTATTTATTGCGGACTTTTTTCCTCATCTTGGTAGTTTTTTTTTCTGTTTTTTTTTGTGTTGTTTCTTCTTTCACTACGTTTCGGCCAAATTTCACCTCTGGCCTTCTTCAGGTGATTTACCGCAACCTCGGATAGGAATGCTGAGTCTTGTAACCGTATCCCCAGTAATTACTGCCTTCCATAGTTGTTGTCTATCGCACCACGTTTTTGACCAAGTAAACCTCTGGCCGGCTTGGGTAGGATTTGAAACCGCTATCTTCTGACAATGCTCACCTGGAATCGCAGACTCAACGCCTCTATCCGCTGCGCCACGGGCCCTGAAGAGCGATCAAGGATGGACTTTTTGGTCTTATAAATCCTTCCAGAGTCGGGTCCGTGCCGAATTTTTGTACTTGTCTTTAATTGGAATCATTTTGAGATGAGGTTTCTTAATCTGAGACTTAATTTTTATTTATTGCGGACTTTTTTCCTCATCTTGGTAGTTTTTTTTTGTTTTTTTTTTGTGTTGTTTCTTCTTTCACTACGTTTCAGCCAAATTTCACCTCTGGCCTTCTTCAGGTGATTTACCGCGACCTCGGATAGGAATGCTGATTAAGAAACCTCATCTCAAAATGATTCCAATTAAAGACAAGTATATACTTTGTATATCTGCGGTTTATTTTATATTTACTTCTGAAGGAGTACTTAAGATTTTTCTATTTTCATAAACTGAAATGATTGTTTTCACTGCATATTTTCTATCTTATAGTTGTATGAGAAAAGCAATGGAAATAAGACAAAAGACCAGGCAGGAGTTCTCATCTGCATGTTAGTTTGGTTTGGTTTTATGGCATATCAACCATTGAACGTTATTTAATGCCAAATCTGTTTTAGACATATATATTGAATATATGATTTCTAAACACATTCTTTAGATAACATTTTTAAACAAGCCTGAGCTCATTTTTTTGTACACAGTTAAATGGTTTCAAGTATTGCTATTTAACACTAATAATTAAACTAAATATCTGTTATTTGGTTACATACAGTTAAATGATTAAACAGTTCAATTTCAAACAATTCAGTTTAGCATGTCAAAAAATTTAAATGGTTCCAAGTATTGCTATGTATCACTAACAATTCAATTAAACATCAGTCATTTGTTTACACTCAATTTAATTGTCAAAGTACACAGTTTGAATGTCAAACAGTTCAATTTAACCCATAGATAGGACCTTACCAGGTGCTACCACTCCAAGCTAGAGTGGACCTGGTAGCAATGGGAATGAAGGTTTAATCCACATTCCCCAAAGCACCAGCACTACTGAAGCCTCATCATCAGATTCTTTAGCATCATATCCAAGACACTCATTGGGAGTCTTATCCCTCTGCAGAGATGCAGTGGGTGTATTCTACAGCCCCAGCCTAGTGGGCCATGCATGTTAATAATCCAGTCACTTTTAACACAGGTGCGTGTGTGTGTGTGTGTGTGTGTGTGTGTGTAAGCCATTGTCACTAAATTTTTTTGTCTGTTTATCCAAAAGTGTCACAGTGATGCAGAGAAATAGGATAGGAAGCAAGTACTTGAACACATAGACATTGCATTCTCTATTTGATTGTAGTTACTGCTACCACAGACTGAAAATTTTAAAACTTAGGTTTTGTCTCGTAACAGAGGCCAGACTAACCATTTAATGGCTAATTCCCTATAAAAACCTAATTCTTATTTCCCAATTAAGTTTGGAGTTTTTTGTTCGCTGTTGTTCATTGGTACTGAAATAATCAGAAATTTGTAGTAGTAATAATTTTCTTTTTAAATTCATATTAAAAACATTTAAGTAAACTAGAGAAGAAGAAAAACCCAGGTGAGAAGAAATACAATCATAGCTTGGAGTAACAAATTTTATTCATTGCTTTTAAGTCCTCATCTGTTTTCTGTTATTACTCCCTGATGGCAACAGTAGTGATAATAGTAATACAGTCAAATATTGTTCATTTTCTAAGGATGTTGTCATAAACAGTTGTTTTCAAACAAAATGACCAGTGTTTTGAGTAAGAAGTCTTTGAGTCAAATGATTCTCATACTAGCAAAATACTCTGTTCATGAGATCAACATAAAATTTGAAATGAGGTATGAAGATTTTAAATAGTTTTTCTTTTCATGTAAAATACCAAACTAAAGAGTTTAACATTTGATCATGTGCCTACCCTACACTTGAGATATATATATATATATATATATATATATATCAGTGGCGCCTCTAGCCTACTTTTGCTACTCGTGTCCCCCCCCCGCACTCTGTCAACTTCAGTTCCCAACCCGTGGTCCGTGGACCCAAAGTAAGTCATCATAGTTGCTATTGCGTGATTCTCCATTGTATAGCACAGATTGACAAACGTACCTTGCATGGTGTTTTTTTGTAAACAATCAAGATACTATATAATTTGTAATCTTGTTAATACAGTTGATAAGATAATTTTTTTCCTTTCAAAAGTATAGAAGAAAAGAGAAGATGTTCATTACTATGACGAGAAAAATATGTTTATTAGAATAAAGAAACTGATGACAATATACACAGACACAGCTAGTAGTTTCAATTTCGCTTAGAATAAAGATTATATGTTGAAAATGTATTCAAATAAACAAATTTTAGTTACAGAATGTAATATATGCAACATTCATTAAAGAAATAGACATCTGTTAGTGAAAAAACGAATTAAAACACGCCGTTTAACCAACATTTACCATAGCGATGATGATGACGTCGGCGACTGCTCTAATCTGCTATCCTCTCTCTCTCTCTCTGTCCCTCTCCCTCTTCCCAATATATCTATCAACAGTCGCACATGCTAAGATTTTTTAGCACAGTGGTAGGGTTGCTCTTGCTATTGGCTACAGCCAAAACCGTATTTCTCTAACATTACTGTTATTATAAGGGTCTAGTGCCTGGCACGGATCGGGCGTTCAACATTATAGTCGATTTTATGGGATGTTCAATGAATCTGACGGTGGCCGGACAAAGACCATCCGTTCAAAACAGCATCGTTGTATTATTCCCAGATATATTTATGAACTTTTGGCTACTTAGTTATCGAAACTTGAATAGATACGTAATTTAATTGAGATCAGACTAAGTATGTTTGCTTGAAATTAATGGATGATTTTTAATCCATTTTGAATAACATTGACCGAGTTATTGGTCGTGCCGGGCACGAGTAGCACTAGTCCCGTCTCTGCCCCTGATATATATATATATATATATATATATATATATAAAACATTGGCACTTAATTCTTTTGCTCGATGTTATTTAATCAAAAGTTAATCTTTGACATTTTCCTAGCACACTGAAGACTGATAATTTGAGGCAAAAATCAAAATAAAGTTTGCAAAATCTTAAATTTCAATTGTAACTTTAATGCCTGAATTAATTATTTCAATTTAGTGGCTATTTCCATTGTTACTATATTTTTGAAGGTGCCAAGGTTAAAATGCTAATTCTAGAATTCATTTTTGCTTTTTTTTTTTTTTTGTTAAATTTTTATAAGCAAATTTTTGTTGAATAGGCTTTTTAGGCCATTTAAGATCATCAAAATTCTAAATTTTAACTATGGTAACTCACAATGTACTGAGATGGTGGAAAAGAGTAGACCTGAGGAATTGGGAGGTTTAAAGTGAATCATCTTATACACATCAGGAACAGGAATGGTGGTAAAGCATTTTTTTGTTTCTATCACTTTGGCCATTTCTGAGCATTTTTTTTTAATATTTAGTGTCTTTTGGGCATTTTTAAATACAAAATGATTATTTTCGTTTTTTTTAACTTTTTTTATATCAGGTACAACCCCAAAGGGTAAGTTTGAAAGATAATAATGCATCATTTTGTATTTTAAAGCCTTTTTGGTTATCTTTTAAACACAAACATATAAGCATTTAATTTTTTTAACTAATTCTAAATACAAAAATATGGACCTTGGAAATTTTCCCAATCTTATGAAAAATAGTAGAAAAATCAAATTCTTGGCTACTACCTTGAAAACAGATTTGATTTTTATGATTTAGTTTAAGTTTACATTTTAACAGGAATACCAGTTCATTAGTCATTTTTTTGTTCTTTAGTTTATATTCATGTGTTAAGTCTTCCAAATTACTGAGCATAGAAGATTTGAAAGAAGGCATCAATTAGCTAAGAAAAGGAAGCCTAGGCTAAGAACTAAAGACAAAGAAGTAAACAGAAACAACAAGACATAATTCAGACTTTTAAATAGACAATAGAGAAATACAAAGGAAACAGACACAGAGAAGTTGCTCGTCTTCGAACAGCAGAAAGAAGAGAACAGTTAACACAAAAATAAATCAATGACATGATTTGGACAGGAGAAAAACTGTTACAAGACAATGACAAAAAAAAAATCAACACAAAAAGAAACTTCAACAAGGCATAAAATGGAGAGATTAAGAATTACTCAAAGATCACAGATGAATCACAATAAGAAACAGAAGTCAGGCTCCAAATTGAAACAAAATGATCATCTTAAAGAATTCAAAATGAACATGTAGGGGAAGCCAATGGAAAGAGGTAAGCTGTGAGATAAGATCAACTCTTATTGATATGGAGTTGCTTGAAGAATAATGCTTGTGGCAGAAAATGGTTCAGTTCAGTTTTTTTGTTTAAAGGGATCTCAACCTTCATAGGTTATTTAATGCCAAAGCCAATCTTTGGAGAGATTAAGGGGTTTCATACCTTCCTCAAGGGTATTAGTCTGAAAGTGAACATAATAATAGGACTGAAGTTTAAACTTGCTTACTTACGATGTCTCAGTCCAACATGTTAGCAATTACACGATGGAAACATCTCCACAGAAAATGGATTCAGTAAGATAAATTCAAGTCCTGAACAACGCTATTTGCATTTCACTGTGAGCTAAAATGCTCTTCGGTAAGATAGAATAAACTGAATCCTTTAACCTTGTTAAGGGCATTTGGTCTAGGAGGAAAAGCCTGAATTCAAACTCCCTACCAGCATTACCGAAGATAAAAATAATATATCAAAGCACATTTGTTTTAAACAAAAATTTATTCAATTGGCTTTCTAAAGGTGTCCAATTTTATTAATTTTCTTCCAAAAAGTACTAGTCCCAGATTTTAACTTTATTTGCTTTCAGATCAATTTTCATCTAAAAATGTTCTAGGTACTCCCAGGAGCAGAAGTAATGGGCTCCATTGTACCATTCCCCCAGTATCCATCTTCCAAAAATAATTTTTAAAACATTCCTTGAGATCAAGAGAATTCACATGTTCATCAAAATTTGCCCATCAACCAAAGAATCTCTGGATTGAATGAGTTGTTTCTGATTTATTTTTCTCCCCAAAAGTACAAGCTCTCCTTCAAGGAGGCACTCCTGCAGATGCCAAATTCAACCTTCCCGGTTAATCTTTAGCTAAAATGGCTCAGATACCACCCCAATCAACAAGATACCATTAAAATACTTCTTGAGATGAAAGGAATGTTTGACTGTTAATTCCCCTTTATGCCATTTCTCAGAACAACAGGCATTACTTGGTAATGACCATCTCTGCTTAAAGTAATATGCAACAGGTTGTATAAGGTTATATGGTACAAGTAGTAAAGAGTGACTATTTTTTCATTCTCTGCTATTTACCTGTAGTTGCCAAGTTTCAAGATTAGTCCATCAACCTCAAAGTCCATAGGTTACAAGCATAGAAGCAAATAAATATATATGAATGGCAATGCTCAATACCCCCTAAAACATTGTAGACACTTGCATTTTTGGTGGGTTTAACATATAAAGGAAAAGTGTATTTCAGCTGATTTTTTAAGAAATCTCTGTAGATGATTCTTGCTTATTATGGTGATTATGAACAAACTAGTTAATATGAATTTATGAAAAATTAATAAAAGTCTGTTTCACTGATTTGTGATTGAGTGGAATTTTTACAACAAATGTTACTATACCATAGAAGCTGAACTTTGAAAACAGCTAACAACAAACGTAACTGACCCAGCTAAACAGCTAACAGACTAGGTCAAATGGCATTCATTTGAGCAAATTTACATAAATGAGTTTTTGTAAATAAGCTAAATATACTAACAGCAAATTTTACATATACATGCCAAATTTTGTTGCTTTATCTTGAATAGTTTTTGCTGTAAATGAGATTTGTCAATAAAAACACAATACATTATCTAAATATTTTCAGGAAAATAGAGACCATATGGGATTTAGGTTTTCCAACTTCAAGCGCTAATATTTCAAAAAGTTATGGATAGATTCAAAAATTCAAAAATCTAAAATCTTATATTAATCAATATTTCATAAATACCCTTATGTTATAGCAAAATCTAATTTTAAATTCTTTTGTAAACATTGCTATATAAAGCAGACTTTGTTAAAAACAAGGAACTTTTTAGTAGTTTTTTTCTTCCCAAGCACTTTCTACCATCATTGATCTTTTCCTATTATTTACATATTATTGCTTTCCTTTCAAATCCAGTGAAACTTTTGTTTTGAATATTTTTAGTTTTTCCCTAGTGTTTTCTTATATTAACATTTTTAAATTTAGATTACACATGTGTTAAATATGAAACCAGTATATAGAAAGAGCTAGTGTACACTTAACAGTAACAAAGTTTTTTTAGTTATTAAATACATCTAGTACACATACTATTTTGCCATATTTGTTCAGTAAATTCTAACTCATGAAATCATAGATGATATTAACAAGTAATAGATAAATTATACTCTTTATAGCGATTTTGTTGAGGAGAGGGAACCTGCCACCTTCTTAGCTGTCAAGTGTAGTCTTCTACAGCCATGTTGAAAGACCTTGGTTGATTAGTGTTTTATGGCATATCAACCCTTGTGGGTTGTTTACAGCCAAATTCTGTTTATATATATCTCATCATCATCGAGTTGCACTGACAGTAGAGTCCCCTGACTTTTTCTCACCATCCATCCCTATCATCTATCGCTCCTGGCAGGTCTTGTAGACTGCATCCTGTGTCCACACAGAGCTGATGTATGTGGTTCTTGCTGGTTAACCAACGCTGGTATCTCCATATGTAGGAATCCATAAAAGAATATCACTTATGAATTTGTTCTTGCTTCTGCAACAGTGCCCTGCATGTCATGTTTGCTTTACTTGGATGGTTTTTGAGATAGAAGGCTGGTGGACCATACAGTAGCTGTTTTGAGAGGTGTTCCTTCCAGGATTAATTAAATACAGCACAAAGCATTCTTGTGTAGTTTACATCAAGCTTTTACTCTATGTATTTTATTAGCATCCATATGGTCCATCCATACAGTAGCATGGACACAGCCCCAACTTGGAAGAAAAGCAAATAGTTTATAAATAACTTTATTTTTAATCAAGTTAGAGCTCATTTATTTTCATAATTAAATATTTACAAGTATTCCTATCTAACATTAATAATTCTATTAGATATTAATCATTTGTTTGCACACAGTTAAATGGTTTCAAGTATTTCTATTGAGTACTAATAATTCTATTTAATATTAATCATTTGTTTGCACACAGTTAAATGGTTTCAAGTACTGCTATTTAACATTAATTATTTTATTCATCAAGTATTTCTATGCAATAAAAATAATTTGCAAACAACTATATGGTTTCCAATAACTAATAATACTTAGAAAATCATTTAACAATTCTATTTAACCCATATATGGGACCTTAACAGGTACTACCACTCAAAGTCAGAATGAATCAAGGAGTAATGACAGTGAAGAGGTACTCCACATTCCCCAAAGCTCTAGAACTTCGTCAGATGCAATTTAGTGTCATACTTAAAACACTTGTAGAATGACCAATAAAAATTGATCACCACCACTTTAAAATCTGATATCCCAATTCTTTCATCCTAAAAAAAATTTTCAATAAAGTCATTAAAAGGTTAGCAAAATATTTCACTTTTGTTTGAATAGTATTTATTAATTAAATTTAGACTAAGCTATTAACTAATTTTAAACTTTAGATTTTGTTGTAAATATTCTAAAAATATATTGAGTATGACCTTATTAGTAGACACTAATTTTCAATGTGGCCTTTAAACATGAAAAAGATCCTCACTAGTCTTAATTGCACAGAGGCAAATGGTTGGTTTTATGACATGTCAACACTTGTTGGGTTATTTAATGCTGAAGTCAGTCATTACATTTTTGTTTGTTTGTTTTTTTTACTAGAAATTATGTCGTTTCAAGTAATAATAATAATTCTTAGTTAACAATTATACTTTCAAGAACTATTCTTTATACAAATAATTTGCACAGTTATATGGTTTCAAATATTCCTATCTAATACTAATAATTTTCAATCAGATCTATTTCAGCCATAGATGAAACCCTAACAGGTACTACAACTCTAAATCAAAGTGGACCTGAGAGTAATAGCAATAAAGAGGTGACTATTTAGAGAACTAGGTTAACAAACCATTTTTAGTAAATTTGTCTCACTAGATGATCCATATTTCTAGCTTTGTGCTAAACTAAGTATGCTTTGGTATATGACAACTAAAAGATGCTAATATTCACTTCTAAATGTCAACTGCCAAAACCAACTTCAAAGCAATCAATCACGTTATATGAATCGCAGCAGAACTTTGCAGCCCACATCAATAAAACTAAATTCCTATTATCTTTAAACAAGAGAAAACAGGTTTAGGATTTTTCTATTGCAATTGATAAATCCAATTCAGTTGAGCTTAATATTGCAAAACTTCTTTAAACCAGATTTTTCCTTGGCCTTCAATTTATAGATTTATCACAGTTGCCATAACAACTCAAAATGGAAACTATACTGATCCAATAATTAATGATGGTAAGAAAATATTAACTTATAAGAAATACAAAAAGGTTAAGTCACAGAAAATAAAAAGGTAGTATTCCTTCTTTTCAATTTTAAAAACTCCTTGGAATGATTTACCCATATTTGCAAAGCAGAAATCAGATTTCAATTTTCCCTGCACCTGTACAATATATAAAATTTGTATTTTCTCCATCTTCTGCCACAATAAGGATACAACACGAAGTCAATTTCTAAGCTGATTTGAATTCAGAGTTTTCCTCCAATAAAACTGGTTGTCATACCAAGGTTAAAGAGTCCTACAGTGTGTCCTACTATTTACCCATAAATAGAGGTAGAATAGTTTAATTCATATCTTTCCCCAAAATATTAACACAAAGTAAACAATTTCATCAAAGATTTGAACTCTGGTTGCCAGGTCCATTTCCAATGACAATAACCATTATCCCACAATTATCTCATATATTCAATCATATATAGGTTAACTCGATTTATGGTCATAAAATAGCTAATTATGAGAATTAACTTTTGAAAATAAGGGTTGATCCAAGTCATTCCCATTATAGTTGAATTTCATCCTTACAAAATTATCACACACGTATAAGTCGACTCTTTATTTACATTTCTAAAGTGATTAATTTATAAAATTACCTTTTGAAACTAAGGGTTGCTCAAAGTTCCTTTCATTATGTTTGAATAACAACTTTACTAAAGTATTTTCATACATAAGTTGAGAGCAATATTTTGCCTAAAAATTAGAACTTCAAAGTTTGAATATATGTTATACAGTTTGTGAATAAATAGTGTAGTAGGTTAAAAAAGGGCACTGTTATGTTATCACTGTAACAATCAAAATAAGAACATTTGTCTGAATAAATCAATGGATAATCTTATAATTCCCAAGTATCTGTCCATACAGCTAAAACTCTGCTACTTTTTACCCATTTTATTAGAGTCACAACCTGGAAAGATTTTAAACTGTACCAGAAGATCTGATTCTGATTTGTTTTTAGGCAGGATCTACTTCTCACCATGTCTTACTGTCCCCTTTGCTGTATAAAAAAAAAGTGTCCATTTTACAGTACATACCCACTCTCTTGGTAATCATTATGAGAAGCAGATGGCTCTCTTTCTCTTTACATACATTCAGACTCTCTATCACAATAAGATATCAAACAGATAAGATGGAATGCATTTCATCTGAATGGTCATCTAGCTTAAAAGTTTAAGAAAGACCAATTTGAAAAAACAAAAACAAAAAAAAAACAATATGTCAATACAAATACTCCAAGTGTGTAAAATAATAAAATTAAACATTTGGATTATTTATTCATTTTCAGGGGTCTTCAAGAGTATCTGAGATCTTTGAATGAACTCAAAGTCATCTTGCATATACTACATTTGTAAACAAGGTGTAACCTGTTGTAAATAATAAAAACAAATTAAAACAGCCTTTAAATACAAATTATCTTCTTCAAACTTTAATAAAAGCAACTCTATGACTTATTTTTGATAATGATCATCTTACAACCCATCATGAACACAATAAAAACAAATAAAACATCCTTTAAATACAAATAATTATCTTAACTTTAATAAAAATGATTTTCATTTTTTTTTCATAATGACCATCTTCCAACCTGTTATGTAATATAGGTAAGTCCTGCTAACTCCTAATAATTCCAAGAAAATAACTGAATATAACAAAATCTTGATAAAATCTAAACAGTACACAATGGCCAAAAAGCTGTGACTGAATTGTTATCAATTCAGATAAGGACTTTTGTCTGATTGGATCAATCTTATAATAATTCCCCAAACATTTGTACATCCAAGCCACCAAGGTTCCACCAATTTTGCCAAGATGTCAACAAAACTTTCAGGAATTGTTAGGATTATTCCTGAAAAAATTTTCAACCTCATTAGACAATTTATTTGATCTTTTTTTTACTTCTCAAAATAAAACTAATTATACTAATAAAATGTTAAGTAATTCCAAAAGTTGACACCAACTTTTTTTTTTCTTTAAATCAAACAAGGGGAACACAAATTCCAAACAATTTTGTCTTTCATAATGAAAATATTTGTGATATTAATTTTTTTTGGATTACTTGGTATAACCCATAAAAAACATCCTATTTGAAATCTAACAAACTGCAATCTAACAAAAATGAATCATAATTACTGTAAAAAAAAAAAAAAAAAACTTAGTTCACATAAGCCATTTAATGTGACATCTGCAAAGAAAAGGACATCTTGCAGATGTATTTACTATTTGAAACTTTACTCTTTCAGGTTTTAATACTGAATTGGGTTGAGTAATTTTTATTTTCTCTGAGCTTGATATCAATCATCTATGAGTTAACTGGAACTAAATTCTTCTTACAAGTTTATTTTCTGTATTACCACTTTAATAAGCCACAGCTTTCAATAGATTTTGAAAGGGAGATGCCCATTACACATAAATAAACATTTTAACAAAGGACTTAATGAACATCACAGACCATCTGAAAACATATGCAATGTAGGTAAGTACTACTTGTCTCAGTATAATTTTTTAGTCCATATAACCAATAAGTTTTCCTTGAATTACTAACAGGAGCATGGTTTTAGTTAAACTGAATCTTCAGTTTTTTGTTTAACCATATAAAATAGATATTGTGGTGAAAATTTCTGAGCCAGAAACCAACATTATAACTGTTTTTTCTAGTAACAGGTAAATAAAATATTTAATAAAAAAAATCATATTGCATTTACATTAGTACTACAATGTCCACCAGGAAAGCATAAACATTGACCTCACGACAATGTTCAAGTGTTACTAGCTTAAAATCCTACCTGTGTGGCAAGTTTTCAATGAGTAAAGATAATTTCTAATCTCAGAAATTAAAAGATTAAAATGTTCAGGAATTATTCAAAAGAAAAAAGTGTCTGCAATAATAAAGAAATATATTCATTGATGAGAAAAAATTGTTGTTTACATTTGTAGTATAAGGATTGTCCACAAGGGGATCTCAAAAACATTTAAATGTTGACTTTGCAAAAACAGCTCAGTATGACTAGCTAAAAAATTTCACTGGTAGGGCAAATTTTCAGCTAGTAACTTTCTATTTATCATTAACTTTTCTATTCTTTTTTAATTTGAACAAATTTGGGCACTTGTGTAGAGTAATATGGAACAAGGCTAACAGTTCATTTAATACCTACAGGGTGTTACATATTTCTGGCTTATTTAGACGTTATTTTTTGATACATTAACATTTGTATGCATTTACCAAACATCCAAGCTGCCCTGCTATTCTCACATAGCTTGGGAGAAGGATGAATTCTTACCTTTCCGAAAGGTATTAGCATGAAGTAAAATGCAAATAGCTTCATTCAGAATTTGAACTTGGGTTACTGATTCCATTTCCTATGATGATAACGATTACACTAAGTATGCCTCTACATTAACATTTGTATGGACTAAGTATTTATAATGGATAAATAGACAGAACAAGACTGTTCTTTAATAAAGTATAAATATGAGATCAGAACATCGCTGCATTTTTCTTCACCCAAAAAAAAAATAAATAAATGGGATTCATTTAGTTAGAGCAAAAACAATGACATTAACTAAGTCTGTTTATAAGATTGGATTTAGACACACCCTTTATAAAATACTTGTATTTATTACTAAGCAATAAATGATATAGTGGATTGTATTTTTCTCTATACGATAAAGCTTAAACTGAGTATCTAAAGAGGAATTGTTGGAATGTCATCACTTTCAGAAGATATCAGGTTGATAAAAACTCTCATAGCTTACATATCAATCCGAGGAATTTATTTTGATCTTATTACTTAAGAGTCACTCACTCTAAAAACACAGCAAAGAAAAGAAGGTTGATGTTATTAAAATTTTTTGTTGGTATGGATTCAACTAAAACCTTTTTTTATGATTAAACTTTTAAATGCTGGACTTTTAGATATTCTCTATCTGAGCTCTCACAAAAAAAAAAAAAAAAAAAAAAAAAAGACAAGATGTAACATATTAAACAGTAATACAGAAAATAAACTGGTGAAAAGGGTTTTAGTTCCAATTAACTCACAAATGATTGATATCTAATCATAAGTCAATAAAGATTACACAATCCAGTTCTGCATTAAATCCAGAAAGGGAAAATTCCACATAGTAAATATATTGATAAGATGTCCTTTTCCTTGCAGATGTCACATTGCATGGCTTGCATGGGCTAGGGTCTTTTTAATAGTAATTTGAATATTCATTTTTCCTAAACTGCAATGTCAGTAGTTATTTGTTTCAGATAGGAAATTGTTAATGGCTTATACCAAGACAACGATCCAACAGTAAAAATCCAGTATAAAACATTTAAATTTCAATCTAAGGTGGAACATCTTTGCTTAAAGCTATTCAATCACTTCATTAAAACAAAGACTATGAATGCTCACTATATTGAGGCTTTTATCAGTAGTATCTGACATTATCTACCCAGGTTTAAAATACCTAACTTACAGTGTATAGTAAAATGGCACTCGAGGAGGGAATAGAAAAAGAATAGATTTAAAGTATTAAATTAAAGAGAATAAATTTAAAAAACTAGATGTGTACTTTAATAAAAGGTTCTTGCCCTGCCAGTTATTACAATGTCCAAACTAGGTCATTACTTGGAAAAAGCAACAAGGAAAAAAATCTCAATTTATAGAAGATTGTGCATTCATTACTAATTGAATAAAAATTTTCTAAATTATTATAGTTTGAGACATATTACCTGACCAAGGGTAAAGACAATATTTTCAAGATTCATGGTTATGAATTCAGATTTATCCTTCTTCTAGACTGGATGCCCATCAAAGCTAGAAAACCCCCTCACCTGCTTTACACACACATTATATGAGTGCCACTAATTACATTTATGCTATATATACACATATATTAATATATGTATAGGTGATACTCCCTTAAAACTTTGTTTCACAAAACTGGCAGGATCTTAAGATTTTAACACATGCATGATTCCATCTTTTGATGTTGAACACTGTAATGGAAAAATCAACAAGATGTTTTTGAATTATATAATTTTAGTAATATACATCATCTAAAAATTAAAATAAATAAATAAAAGATAACCAGACAACTAGAATTATTCAAAATTACATTTTTTTCATATAGTCAAATATTAATTGTATATCTAAACTACAAGACAAAATTGAAGATGATAGAAAACTGATGAAAAATAAATAAATTTGAAAATGCTATTTGAGTGCTTTTAAAATGAATGCATCTATATTTTATTATGTCCAAATGTGCATATGACTCAAAATTCCTTCTGTGCTTGAATCAATTCATTAAGTACTTCCTATTCATTAAGTGCTCTATCTTGATAGAAAGAAAAAAAAAGTCTTGTCCATATATTTGTTCATAAGAAACTTTCTTTTATTCTAATAATTTCTAATAATGTCTTTCAAGTGACTAAAGAAAGCAGAAATAGTCAGCAATTTGGGGGGGGGGCCTTCTTAAACTAAAAAGAATTCAAGAGTTCATGAATAAACTTTACATGAATAGATATTTGAAATGAGGTCAGACCAAAATTTCTTAAAATACTAAACAATAACAATCTATTAATATTTTCTTTTTTTACCAATTTAGTTTAGAATATAAATTCTTAAGCAAAATTTTAACAGGCCAGTAGAGGCAGGAATCATTCATACAGAGATAAGAAAATTGAAGAGGTTTTCTAAAAAGGGTGAGGTCAGGTTTATTGCCAGAGGTACCCCACCAAAAAAAAAAAAAAAAAAAAAAAAACTGAAGGGGAATGTCAGCAGAAACCAAGAGTTTTTAGTACTGGAATTCTGCAAATGGTGGAGTGACTACCTCAGAAATCAAGATATATTTATAATCTGAAAATGATTCTCTTTCAATTATTTGTATTTTTTTTAATTTAGGATTATAAACAAATCAACAAAAGAATATGTATTCAAAAATAATATATGAGTGAGCCACCAAATAAAAATAAAAGAAGCAAAAAAGATAGACAAATACAAATAGGCTTTTGCCCAAGAGCTGAAGAAGTTGTGGAACGTGTAATCTTTGGATTAATCTTCGAACAAATGAACAACCAGCGAGCTTGACCATCTAACACAAAACTCCCTCAAATCTTCAGTGTCGCCTTCAAGTAGTTTTCTAGGCGGTGATTCATTGGCCTAACGATGGAGTCTTCATTTACATGAGGCAGCTCATTTGCATTACTATCATGATGTTTATGTGTGAGCTGCCTCCCATGCAACTTGGAGCTTTTTATTTCATTTTTGCTCACCCTCAAGACAACCACAGAATATGAGGGCAATAATGATTGTAATTGGTGCCTTTTTGAAATGGTCCCCAAAGGGCTGAAAATGTGAGTGGGAGAACAGAAGATCAGAAGAAGAATCAAGATCATCCAGACCACAGCACTGTTAGGGTCAGCAAGAATACTTAAAAAGAGTTTTGGAGACCTGAAGAGGCTTGTTGCTGCTCAGACTCCAGTTGCAGCAAGTAAAATAATAATTTGTTTACACAGTTATACAGTTTCAAGTATTGCTGTCAAATACTTATAATTTGTACACAGTTGTGTTTTTATGTATTTCTATTTAATACTAATACATTTCAAACAGATCTATTTGACCTATAGAGGGGACACTAATATATACTAAAATTCTGAATCAGTGGACCAAAGAATATTAACAACAAAAGGATATTCCACTCACTAGAACTGGAGCCTCATAACAAGATGCAGTTTAGTGTCTCCCCCAGGACATCTGTTCTTAGGAGAGGGAGAAGTTTACTCCTTTGTAAAGAATACTGTCAACATATTCTGAATACTGCCAACAGGTAAATGGATTGAAAGGGTCTAACTTGACATTTTCAGAAGTTTACCAACAGCTAAAGGTAAAATGGTCAAACTGTAAGAATTAGAACAAATGGTAGGGAATATGTGGCCTTCTAAACCATCAAGTTCAGCATTCCATTGCTCGGTTAAATGACCAATTATAATTGCATACTTCTACTTTAGAATTTGATATCCCAACATTTTCTCCCAAAAAGTAATCTTTAAATCATTAAAAAGGTCAGAAAATTTTTACATTCATTTTTTTTTTAATGTATAATTAAATGTTTGATTAATAGCATGTCAATCTGTCTGGGGTTATTCTATGCCAAGAGGTTTAGGAATTGTGTACATTGTAAGTTTATATTTACATTTCTTGTGTAGTTTAAGATTCTTTTTATAAATAATTTGTAAATAGATCTACTTGACCTATAAATGGGACACAAAGAGATACTGACACACTAGGTTGGAGTGGACCAAGGAGTAAACGGCTATGAAGGGATACTCCAGAACTAGAGCCTCACCACCAAATGAAGTTTACTGTTATATCCTGGACATTCTTTTTTAGAAGTGGTTTTACAATTCTGCAAGAGATACAGTCAGCATATCGTAAGCCCCACCAACTAGATTTAAACTTTAAATTTTGTTGTAAATATACTAAAGATTTATTGAGTTCAATAAATGCCAATGTAGCCTTTAAACATGAGATTTTCTGCCTTTTGATGAGAACAACAAAAATGTGGGCAAAACTTAAAATACACTGACCTTATCTCCAGTAGAGAGGTAAAAAAAGAAGAGGAAAGGGGGTTCTGGTTATGACTCTAAAATTCATCTGATGGTGAGGCTCCAGTCCTGAAGATCTGGAGAATGAGGAGTACCCTTCAGATTAACTCTGACACAGAGTGGTAGTACCATGGCCAACAAGTAAATACAGCCCCGCATGTTACATCAACAGGCTGATTTCTAACAGGTCAATGAAATGTAAACAAAAAAAAAAAAAAAACTATTCATGACCGCATAGGAAATTAACCTAAAAAGAGAATTAACTTTCAAAATTGAACAGAAAAAAATAATATAACCATGTTGGTAGAATGTATCTGACGTTATTTTAATTCCTTTCAACATTAAAATGTATATTTACTATTTGTATTTGACTAATCCACAAATTATAAACAGGTGTGAGTTACCTTGCTATTATGATTTCCAATTGCTTATACAGCCTGTTTTGTTTATAGATACAAACTTTTTTTTCTTGAGAAACATAATAATAAAAGATTGTAAACAAATAAAAAAAGTTATTTTTTTGTTGTTTACATAACATCAGCCAGTTAATGTAACATGTGGGGCCATATTTACTAGTTGGCCATAGTAGTACCTGTTAGGGTTCCATTTATGAGTCAAATAAATCTGTTAAAAAATTATTTGTATTTGATAGGAGAAGATGCAAAATAAATAAATAATCTTTTAAGAAACAACTACATAGAAAACGTATCTATGAACATAGGATGAACACAATTCATCATCATCATAATAATAATATAATACTAGACTGTTCAACATGCTGTTAAAATCAATCAAAGATAACACTAATCCAAATAAATCTGTATATAATAATGATAATCCCTCACCTCAAAAATTCAGACAAAAGTACTTGTAGATTTTATTTCAACAGTATTTTAAATAAAAAGTTTGCAAATTGAGTTACTAAGTCAGCTTAGCAGTTCAAGTTCTAATTTAGATACACATATTTGTGTAAGTGATAAAGGACAAATAGCACTATCAATTATTCATCTATTTGGCTTCTAAATTTATTATCATATACAATTAAAATACCTAAAGGTAAATTGAAATTTATAAATATACAGTTGCACCTTACTTCTGATTTTAGAAATGATTTAAAACAAACATCAAATAATATGCTTGACTGTATTATTACAGTTGTTAATGAAATCTACAGCTTAAATATAACCCTGACTTAGTGGATTTCTTTATAACAAAGTGTTAGTTCAATGATATGAGTTCACTGATTAGCAAATAAAACTGAGAAAGAATTATATAAGTACAATGATACTTATACAAAATAACCATTTAAAATAAAACATATGATAAAAATAGTAATGTCATTTTTTTCCCCACCAATAGTAAAGTTCAAGGTTTGTTTTTTTTTAATATCAGAACATATTAAACAGCCATCAAGCTCAATGTTGAACTACATATTAGATATAGAAATTATATTATAATTAATTCAAAATAAATAAGGGTAGATACTTTATAATTAGCAGTTAATAGTTAACTCTTTTAAGGAATTATAATGATTGAGATGAGCACAACTATTAACTATTATTAATTATTGCAAATTGAACTGAGTATTGTTTTATTCTCTTAACACAATAGCATTAAAATATTCTAACAAAAATTCCTCTATGATGTGCCATTTTTTATCATACATATAAATATCAGAAATTATAACAGATACAATCTAGAGTATTTGGCAAACAATTTTCCATTGCACAAATCTACACAATCTTTACTCTCTAAATTTAATGGACAGTAACAAATACAGATTTTTCTTTTAGATATCTTATTTTCTGAACATCTAAACTCATTTAGCAATCAACGATTGATTTTGAACTAAACCCAAAATGTTGGTTGGTTGGTTGGTTTTATAGTATGTCAACATTTGTTAGGTTATTTTAAGCTCAAGTGCACTGATGGACTTAGTAGACAGCTAATGTATAACAATTTTAATGCTCTTATTAATGTCAACCATTAATTTTGATAAGCATTTTCCTTTATTTTCATTTTTAGTGTCTTTAGTTATTTTCTCAGATTGTCGATCAACAACAAGCAATAGACTAGATCATAAATAAAGGATAAGTTCTCAGTGAGACTTGAACTCACATCC
This sequence comes from Sepioteuthis lessoniana, assembly GCA_963585895.1. NCBI lineage: Eukaryota > Metazoa > Mollusca > Cephalopoda > Myopsida > Loliginidae > Sepioteuthis > Sepioteuthis lessoniana. Next base: position 55,694,568 of record OY757931.1, on the reverse strand, counting down.
CTTTTGTCTGAGGAAAAACTGATTAAATAAATCAGCTGTTCTAACTAAGGAATTACCAAAGACCCATCAGTTTACAGAAGCCAAAAATCAAACTCTCAATTCAAAATTTCTTGTGATTTATTTTTCTACAAGTATTACTAGTAGCATCTTTCATTTATTTTAAAATGAGACTTTGTCAACCATTAATTTTGATGAGTATTTTCTCTCATCGTCATTTTCACTTATTTTTTTTATCATGACTTAAGTCAGGCTGTCAGTCTATGGCAACGAGGACAATACAGATCAGACATAATTGAGGATAAGCACTTAGAGAGTTATGATTTAAAAAACAACTATAAACTAAAGTTTAAAAAATACAAGTGAGAATTAAAGATTGACAACAGTTCATCTGAAATTCTATAATATTAATGGAATAAGGCATGAATGTGCGTGTGTTCCAGTGCTATGCCTGCTCATCACCTCAGATAAATAATAGACCATTCCGTTATGATTGTGAAGAGAGAAAAGAAAGAGAAAGAACACACTACACATCAGAAAGAAAAAGAAAACAAAGAAAGGATTGAAATGAAGAAAAAAAAGAAAGAAAAAAGGGAGAAGAAAGAGAAAGCAATAAAACTATACAACAGATGCTTATTATCTGCTTAAATAGAACAGAAGGAAAAAAAGGAAAGCAAAATAGAAAGAGAAAAAAATTGAAGAGAGAGAGAGGGAGAGAAAGTGAAATGAGTAAAAAAGAAATGAAGAAAACTTAATAATAATAAAAACCTCCAATTGTCAACAAATTATTCAATTTTGGTAAAATGTTCTGTAATTATTTATTAACAGATGAAAAAATGAACACATATTAAATCCAAAATAGTCTAATTACCCTTATTTGTCTATTTAGTTTGAGAATGTGCAACATCTTATAAATGAAAGGCTATCTTCTTTCCTGCAAAGGCACTCTACACATCTTCCTTTTTGAGACCAGTCCAAAAAAAATATCAAGGAAATAAACATGAGTGGTTTTTGTAACCAACAAATTTGTCTTTCTTTCCTAAGCATCAGGATTAAGTGACAAATTTCTTTGGGTTGGTTTGATTTCTTTGTTTAATGGAATATTGACCTTTGCAGGTTAATACCAAAGCCTTTCCTGTAGAAGAACATATTAGTGCTATTTGACCTACAACTGGAAGAATAAGGGGATTTATACCTTTCCCAAAGTATTAGTCCAAAAGTGAATGTACTATCATGACTGGAGTTCAAACTTGCTTATTACAATGTTCAGAATGTTAACTAACATATCACTGGGACACTTCCCAAACTTCTTTGATACACTTGAAAATATTACATTCCTCTTTCTTGACATACATACTCAATAATATCAATCTATGGAACATCAAGCGGTTAGCAGATAATATTTATTTCAACTGATACTAAAAAAAAATTTTAATTTAAAAATAAACATCCATCACTGAAGCAGTTATCTCTAAAGTCAACATTTAAACCTTTTAAAATTTAATTCCTACTTAATACCCTCACCAGCCCATTATCAGGTGGGTGAGGCTAAAGGTTTATAATCTTGAATTCAAGTGCACTTCCCCACTACCTAGCAGGAAAAAACAAAAATGTGTTTATATACAAAGCTTTTCATCACATAAGGTCTTGGGAGTGCCTTTGGCCACTTGATATTATTTTATAGCCATTATTATATAAATATAAAAGACAGGGTTTATTTTAGATGGATATTGTTTTTATTGCTAAAAATAATGTGTACATACATAATTATTTACTAAGCTTAGGTTAACTGTGGCACAAGGCCAGAAATATGGAGCACCTTGTAAGGATTGAATTCTCTACTCAGTAATAATTGATCTGCAAGTTCACCTTGTTAACCATTATACCATGATAAGGTGTGCGTGTGCATATGTACATATTGCGAAAGAGAATTTATGTATATAATTCTCTCTCTCTCTCTCTCTATATATATATATATAGGAATGAAATTTGGAATTAAATCCAATGGAATGACAATATAAAAAATCAGATTGATATGTTTCACTATAGGAAAAACATCAAAATCAGATTCTAATGATGCTATTCTTATAATGAAACATGTCAATCTGATTTTCCATACTATCTGCCCTTTTTTCTCATTATATATATATATATCTCATAACCCAGCAAAAATAATACATCAGATTTTTACTAAAATAATACTTAAATTTTAGAAAATAAAGCAATTTTCAATCTAATTTGCAAATGAATGATAATTTTCTGGAGTTCAAGGAATTAAACTGAATGTCATTTTTCATTCAAATTCTAAATAACTATGGATTGATATTTAGAAACTTTCACTCCTTTTTTGAATAGAAGTACCCAAATCATAATGGACTGATGTTACAATGAGAGCCTATTGGGTTCATGAGCTATCCAGTAGATAAATGTGTGTGTGTGTGTGTGTGTGTGTGTGTGTGTACTGTATGTATTTACTCAACCCTTCTGCCACAGGCAGGATGTGTCATAAAGTCAATTTTTAAGCAGAGAACAGCAGGTTTGAAATCAGTTTTCCTTCTCATAGACTAGTTGCCTAGCCAAGGCTGAAGAACTCAGTTTCTTCTATATTTACCAATAGATGGAAGGATATTAGATGTATTCATGTCTTTCCCAACGGCATTAGCATGAAATGAAACAAACCACTTTATTCAGGATTTGAACTCAGATCACCAATTCCATTTCCTATGGGGATAACCCTTATGCTAAGTGCATATGTATTTGAATGTGCCTGCGCTTCTGTAGTTCTTTGGAGCAATTGGAAATGGTTTATAGAAAAATTAGTACATGACAACATTCAAACTTTTCCAAGAGTCCCAGAAGAATTTGAAAATCAAAGAGGGAGTAGAATCCGATTTTCATGATTTGAACTTTAAAACCATGAAAGATAAAACATAGCTATAATAAGCATTGAGATTACTTAAATTGTATTGATTTGTTAGCAATGGTTTTGTATTAACTTTGATCATACTTTTGTTTGTTTTTAAATAATTTGTTATCTCGTTTTCATTTCATAGATTTATATAAAGCAATTCTTGCCGAGTTAAAAAATAAATACTTAATAACATTAAATGATATACACATCAATATACCAGTGGGTCCATAAATTTTTTCTAAAATCATAAATAACAGTAAACAATCTGATGGTGAGGTTCCAGTAATGCTGGAGCTTTGGGGAATGTAGAGTACCCCATCATCACCATCACTCCCAGTTCCACTCAGGCTCAGAGTAGGAGCACCTGATAGGGTCCTATCTATGGGTCAAATAGAACTGTTTGACATTTAAACTGAGTGCAAACAAATGACTTATGCTAAATTGAATTGTTAGAAAAAGAACTGTTTGATCATTTAACTGTGTGTAAACAAATCACTGATGTTTAATTGAATTGTTAGTGACACATAGCAATACTTGGAAACATTCAACAGTGAGTAAACAAGTGAGTATGGTTAAATAAAATAATTACTATTAAATAGCAATACTTGAAATTAATTGTGTGCAAAAACAAATGATTAATATTGTATAGAATTTTAAGTGTTACATAGCAATAATTGAAACCATCTAACTGCATAGAAACAGTAGCAATACTAGTGTGCAAGCAAATTAATCCTAACAAATTTAAATATGAAATCACCTACAAACTATTCACTTACAAATCATATGTATATCTGTTTAAATGTGTGTAATGTGTTATATTGTCACTGATACATAGCAAATACTTGAAACCATTTAACTGTGTGCAAATAAATGATTAATAGTAGATAGAAATACTTGAAAACATTTGATTATGTACAAAAGAATGAGCTCAGGCTTGTTTAAAAATATATCTACAAAATGAGTTTTCAAATCACATTTAATATATGTAAAAAGAGGATTTGGCATTAAATAACCAACAATGGTTGATATGCTATAATAAAACCCAACCTAAGAAAAATCAGCAAATTTATTTCAAATTAAGTTTTCTATATTGTACATTTGTCATTAATATATTCATATAGTTTCTGTCATAAATAATAAGATTATAAGTAAAGTATGGGTGGCTTTTGACAGATTAAGAACCATATAAAAGTTTGATCTCTCTGATGAAATAAAAACAGGAATTCTTGCAAGCTGTAGCTATGTCAGTACTATTGTATGGTTGCACCACTTGGACTTTAATAAAACGCCAGGAGAAAAAAAAATACACGGGAATGCTGTGGACTGCTCTGAATATATCCTGGAAGCAGCACCCTAAAAAACAGCAACTCACATATCATTCAAGTAAGCAGAGCAAAACATGCTGGGCACTGGCTGGTGAAGTAAGAACAGAGTCCTAAACAACATTCTCCTATGCACTACTACACATAGACCCACCTATGTTGACAAACCAACAAATATTAACATTCATCAAGTGCAGACACTGGATGCTGTCTAGAGGACTTGCCAAGAGCAAAGACCATAGGGATGGATGTCAAGAGAGAGAGAGTCAAGAAAATCCCAACTGTTCGAACTCCTTAACAATGATGATATATGGAAGTGTCCCAATCCTGATTGTCTTATAGGATTGAAATGACGAGATCAGTAGTATTGGTGGATTTAGTATGTATTAGTATTGGTGATGATTGATTTGGGTATTTTAGCCAAAAATTGTGTTTTTCTGTTCTGTTTTTATTTATTTTTAACAACTGGACAAGCTACCAGGAAGAAATTACTAATTACACCATAACAAAAAACAACATACACACAAGCTAATCTACTTAGGGATATTTTTAAAGCAGATCAACACAGTGTACGTCAATCAGAGATTAACAAAATAAATCATAGTATTTAAAAAAACAACAAACAAAAAATACACCCAAGTGAGCTGATCACGTGAAGAAGTAAACAAAATCGCCTGTCACTAACCAACCCGGTAAGCAGTTTTGGGCTGTAACAGTGGTCCATGATGCTTCTATTTAAGAAAAGAGTGAAGGAATCTGAAAATATTTTTCATAGTTATATCCAATTCCATTATATCAAGAATTTAGACAATTAAAAGAATGGCATTCATCTAGAATGCAAATTTTATAAAATTATTATTCAGTTCCAAATTGGACTGAACATTATTTTATTCTTCAAACATTTTAAGTACATTGCTCTAAAAAAACTTTCACTATGTTGTGCAGTTTTCACTGGGTTATAGTTATATAAACAATGAGTATAAATATATAAATACCAAGGCTATTCATTTGTGAAATTAAATAAGTTAATATATCATAATTGTAGGTTTTCACCACATGAGCCAAATTATCAACTGTCATGTTTCAGCAAAATATTGATTCTTTAGCTTGGTTAGGTTTGGCTTCTTTGTTTAATGGCATATCAACCTTCATGGCCTATTTAATGCCAAAGCCATTCTTGTAGAACAGTAGTGGTACTATTTAACCTATAACTGAGGGAATAAGGAGGTTCACATACCTTTTCCAAAGGTATTAGTCTGAAATTGAATGTAATAGCACAATGATGTTGCAGTCCATCACTTTAGCCACTACAAGGACTCCCCACTTCCCAATTCACTTTGGAAACAAAGAAAACTTACTCAGCATCATCTTCATGATGTGAAAATATTACTTGTGTGTTTTTAGTGACAAATAAAACCACAGAAGAAGATAGAAGAGTTACATTTCCCTGTTGATAAAAGTTGAAATTATTTTAATACTTTAGCAATGATTACCAAACTTTTTTGAATACCACACCCTTGACCCCACTTCTATTGTCTCATACAGAACACATAAGGCAATAGGGCAGGAGAGTAATTTAGGGTAGGGCATAATGCTATTTTATAATTTGGGAAAATAAAAATTATGTAGTTTTCCGGTTTTAGTAACTGGTGGGTTGAGGACCCTAAAAAGTTTTTCTCGGAGTCTATCATTGACGACCTTTACATAGACTTATTCTGTAATTGGGTTTTGTCTTAGAAGTGCTACTCATGTAGCGTGTCTTGGGAAGGAATAGCATGGTGGAGCCCATGCCTCTCCAGGTCTGGTTTGAGTTTTCCATCTCGTACACCAGTTACTATACCAATGTTCTAAAGCATAGGCTGCCCTACTATTTACTCATAGCTGGAGAGAGAATAATTTCATTCGTACCTTTTCCAAGACTATTAGCGCAATAGGCAATGCAAACAACCTCAGTATTTGAACTCAGGTAGCTGACTCCACTTTCTCGGACAATAACCGTTACGCCACGATAGTCTCCTCATACATACTATTTCGTTAATTTTAAGGCTTAGACGTTATTTGGTTTTGATTATTATTATACCATCCTATTGCCTCCAGGGAAGCTGTACTACTCACTTTGAAAATAACAGCTTTATTTTAAATAAGATATGTTTAATGGTTATTCAGTCACACATTCTTTTTTTAAGCGTAGAAAACTAGTTTAAAAAATAAGTTGTAGCATAAAAGACAGCCTAAATAAAACTGCTTGTGTCAGCACTGGCACTTAACCTATATGCACATTAATTTTGTAATATGTTGAGGAGTGTAACTAAAGCAACATTTTTCTCTTTTTTATTATTTTTTTTTTTTTTTTTTTTGTTTTTTTTAAGGTGAAGTCTATTTTTTAGTGTCTATGTTGAATCGAAATAACTGCTTGAAATTCACAAAGGGTCGTGTTTGTACATTTAACAGATTGTATTTCAAATTTCATTCTAGAAATTTTTCACTTAATTTTTCCCCCAATCATTTTTTTGTTTTTACGAATAATAACACAAAGTTTACAATGAAATTAATCACAAGTTTAGGACGTTTTTATCAAGACCTGTTGCCTGTTTGTCGAAAATCCGTTAAGATGTAAGAATTGCTTAAATCTCCACGTCAACATTCCACAAGTAAATAAATTCAACTTTGTACCTTAATAGTTGTTACTTAGAGTGCATGATGTCATATGCAAATAGTAACAACGATTGTGGGACAGAGGTAAAAAAAAAAAAGGCAAGAGTTGTTTAGTATTGTACAGACTAAACAAGAAATTGGAATTTGTGGATTAATAATCCTCTAATTGTTCAAAATCTAATATAAACATAGCCACTTAAAACCACAACAAACTACATCAAAAGTTGAGCTTAGACAGTTAATGATTTAAAATAAAATTATCATCATGTTTATACAAAAAAAATGCAACTAAGCAAAAAAAGGCACAAGATAGCAAATATTTTTATTAGAGAAATAATGCGCAAAGCAATTCACAGTCAAATATGCAACTTAGCGAGGTCGATGCTAAACGTCATTTTTTTTTAAATCATCCTCATTCTTGGTATTACGGAGCGGGAAATGACTATTAGAAAAATCAATTAGAATCCTTCACTTCTTTCTTAAAAGAAGCATTGATATCATCATGGACAACTGTCATAACAGAAAACCAACGGGTTCACAGGTTGTCTGAATGTTTAGGTCAAATAAAGACAATCTCATTTTTTAAAGAGATTGTCTCTCTTTTCCCAGTGAGTGGGAGAAGAAATAATAAAGTTTAATGAATTTCAGAGGACTAAATGATCAGAAAGTCAACGTTTTCTTAGCCAAATTGAAATCATGCAAACCTTTATTCCAGAATATATTATTCTTATGTTTTTTCATGAAGCTAAACAATATTTTCAACGTTTTTGTTTTTTTTTATTCTTTAGGTTAACTTTTCAGACATATCCTGTCTCCCTATAACAATGAAAGAAATCACTTAAATTTGTGATCTAAATTGTGTTTTTCTCGTCAAATGTTATTTTATTTTTTCTACTAACTTATTAATGCTTACTAATTACACTAAAAATATTTTAAAATATATTTAGATAGTTAACTGCAATTAGTCTTGACTCTTCGTTTTTGTCATAAAAATTATGATGATATTCATTGAGGAGGCGGATCCGACCTGCTTAGCTTAGCAGGGAAAAAACTAAGACTTCAAAAACGTGATTTTTAATTATTAATAACTTTAGCTGAAATAGATGTATGATTTGCTAAAAATTATGATTAAATTGATATTTTATAAAATAAAGACAACTGTAAGAATTTAGATTATTTTTTGTAATAGTAAAAATTAAAATCTCATAAAAATGCTTTGAATATCTTTCTTCTTTGGAGCAATCAAGTCTAGTAAATTTCAAAATAATTAAGTACAGGGAAATATTCAGATATACATTAAATACTTCCATATAATTGTGGCACAAGGCTAGAGTATGAGCACCCAGTGAGAATCGAACTCACAGGTAATGGTATCATAATATTATGGGAGGCACACATATAAAAGATTTTTATCTGAAGTTGTTTTTTTTAATTATTAATGTCCCAAAAGCACATCTACGAACTGTGATAATATTGATCTCAAGAGTTTTGTTAAATCGAAATTTAAGTGGTTATATATATATATATATATATATATATATATATATATATAAATGACCACTTTTTAAAAATAAATCAAATAACTTGGAAGATTGTTGTGTTTTTTTTTTTAAATAACACGAATATCTAACTTTAAAACTTTAGAATATATGTTCAGCTGAATGAATTTTTTCGTTTTTTTTTCTTGTAGGAGGACGGAACAATAAATTAATCATTCATTTCCAAGAATGTTTTTAAAAGCACCAAATTAAAAGAAAGTAAAAAATTTTAATACGATATTTGGAGGGATGGGGTTCGTGGTGGTTCTTACAACTTTAACAGGAGATTCATCTGAATTTTTTAAAAGGTAAATATAAACAAGTTTCAATTAATACGACCAAAGACTAATGAAGAAATCATCATAATTAAACAGTGGTGGGGTGCTAATAGGAAGTGATCTCTCATTTCTAAGAATAAAATTGGATAAGTCCTTGTTTTTGTTTGGAAATAAAACATAAGCCAGACACGAACTGAAACCACAAGATCATTTTAATCCACATTCATTTAATCTAGCAATAGTAATAATAAAAGTTTAAAATTAAATTTAGAAATGATAAACTTATGCTATTTAATAAGATTCTTATTGTGTATTTTGTCGAAAAGATAAAACGAAAAAAAAACTTTTTTAGGCATAACGTCAACGGGTTTCGGGGGTCATACATTCACAAGAAAATCATTTTGACAAAAAGAAAATAGGAAATAAAACAAATTTTTCACATTATACGATTTCTTTAAAAAAAGCAGGTTATATACTCAATCATACTTGGTTATCACTTAATTTAGCTTAAATAACCTTGCATTCTGAATTAGTAAACTCTCACTCAGACAAACCAAAAACATTACTATTCTTTACCTAAATAAACAGTTTAGTCAGTTGACGAAACTTAATACGTAAGAGAAGAAAAGAAGACTTTAAAAAACTTACCCATTTTATTAACATCTGATATGAATATGTTCGATCCATGTTGATTAGTTTGTATCTAACTTTTTTTTTGAATTATAATGATTTGGTCTTCTGTTTTCACTCTTCTTGTCAGTATTTATCCACTGGAACTGCTCAGTCATAGACATTCATGTTCACCTTCCGACATATTGATTCCTACTACGGTGGTTAAGACACAACATAAACTACATAAGTTGACATTTGTAATTACGGAAGGCAAACTACATCAAAATACCATCATCGGCTTATATAATTTCTTACAAAGAATTTCTACGAAAAAATAGCAACTCTGATTTGATATTTATGTGTCATTTCTTAAAATAATCAATGGTGCTATATAGTTACTCCATTTTAAAAAGATAAAAATGACAAATGTACAGATAATTTGTGTTTGTTTATAGCTTTCCTTACATAAAGTTTTGTACTTTCTGCTGATCGTTTAAATTTTTTTAAGTGAATAAAGATCAAGGTAAGTAACTCTGTTTATTTCCGTTTTTACTGGCATGTCACTCGGATAAATTTTATATTATATTCAATTTTATGGAAATAGTGTTTTACTACACATCGTAACACTACTGCTTATTAAATAATTATTTATGTTTCTACTACTTCAAAGAAATTGTCTTTAATATATATTTTCTCTTCAGATGAAATTATTTGTCGACTGCTGGGCCACCTCATCAGTTCACGAAAAGGTCACTTCCGGGAGGTAAAGGTGGACGAATCCGTCTTCCCTCCTGGAGAAAAGTCTTCATAAAAACACAGACACCTTGACAAAATGCAATTTATTGCATCTTTTATTTCATAATTTATTATCAGCGTGATTACATTCAAGGGTAAAACCATAGTGTTAAATAACCGTCAAGACCGAAACCAATGATCTGAAACTCTTCTCCTTTTTAAGGCAACATCTAAAGAAAAATTGGATAGTCTGTTTTTATTGACAAAAAGTTACATGTTGTTAGCTTTCTATTTAACAACAAACGATAACATTTTATCGATTGAAAAAAAAGTTTGTCCACTTCAAAAGTTCTTTCTTGATATTCGATTGTATACTTAAATCCCAATGTATTTATTCAAAAAGCGGATCTAAGACTACAAAAACAAAAGTAAGTAAATCGTTATTTTTGTGTAGAAGTTGACGCAAAGTGAAATAACTCTATCTGTAATTTTTTATTATTTTTTGCCGACTTTTTAAAAAATTTTTATCTTTTAAAAAAAAATTTTTAAGAGTTGATTTCATTTTTTTTATTCAATTTCTAAAAGTTTCATTTAATTTATCACAAACTTTATTCTTGAAAATGAAAAAACTAAAAAAAAAAAAAAAAAAAAACGTTGAAAACGAAAAATTACTCGATTAACAAAAAGTGATTATCATTTTAGTTATTTTAATGTTTATATTTTTTCTTCTACAATATTTGTGAATTTTTTCACTGTTTTACAACTTATATTTCAATATGAGTCTATTGATGTTTATTTAGTATTGAACTATAGAATATTTCCATCTTTTTTAAAATAACGTCTACAAACACTGTAACTTGTAAAAAAAAGTTTTCCCTATCAAACTGGAAATAAACAAAATATTGTTGCGGGACCGGTATATGTGAATGCGTCGCCCCGCGAATAGGTGATTTATGTGTTATTTGATTGACACAGGGTTGGACAAAAGACAGAGGCAAGTGGATAAGTTTAAATTCAGATTTTATTGAGCGAATTTTACACAAAAGGTGTAGAAATCGCAGTTGTTGTATCACGTTGGTATAGTCTTTGTTGGGTGTCAAAAGTCTATGTCGCAGAATGTCTTAGACTCAGCTGTCTATTAGTTTGTGGCGACAGCTCCTCTAGAAGGTGAGGATAGTCTCTGTGCTTGGTGCAGATATTAGGTGTTACTGTATGGTCAGGTTGTAGATATTGCTGGAGACTGTCAATGATGTGGACGCATTGGTTGTAAAGAGCTGGATGATCGATGTTCCTGTTGTACAGTTCTTTGGTTTAACCGGGGTTGGGTCGATGTCGCCTTGAAGTGTTGGTGTTAGTCCGAGCAGATAGTCGCTCGTGGGCAAGATGCTGCAAACGCTGGTTGCAGAGGCTGTGTGATCGATGTCCCGGTTTGTTCAATCCTTGGTTTAACGTAGGGGGGAGGTCGATGTGGCCTCAAGTGTTGATGCTAGTCTGAGCAAAGAGTCGCTCGTGGACTGGATGCTGCAAATGCAGAAGCTTGGTCGTGCAAGGAACAGCTGCTGGGTTAAGTTGGAGCTGGTCTGCAGTTGGTACTGGCTGCTGCGTCGTCGTCTCATGGCGAACTGGTCTGCAGGTGCTGGTGGCTAGAGGGTACAGTGAGGAGACCAAGTGATCTCAAAAAACTTTCTGAACTTAGCTCTTAGAAGAGCTGTTTAGGATGGTGAGACTTTCAGAGATTAGCTCTGAGAAGAGCTGTTTGAATGAGAAAAAATATAAGGCTGTGATGGGTTCGCAGCTGTGGTTGGTTGGATTCCACATCTTTTGCTTCGGCTGGTGGTAAAGACAAAGACCCCATGTTTGGCAGCTTGGTTTGGTGGTGAGAATGCAGACTTCATGCTGCTTGGAGAGATAACAGATTCCTCTCCTTTGGGCTAAGCCCGGCGGGCGCATTAGATATTTGTCACTACCTCGCACCAGACAGGACTTGACACAAGGCCAATGACCTGAAGGTCAATTATAGTGGTAGTTGAGGGATGGGGAGGTCGGGCTCGAGCAGAGACTCGAACCCAGCTTGACTATGTTGGTCATCATCGCCCACCCGATGGTGGCCCCCAACTGAAACCAGTAGCCTTTCAGCCTCGAATCTATCCTTGACTTTGAGCACTACACCGGGCCAAAGCCCAGCTGGTGCATTAGGATATTTGTCACTGCCTCCCAACAGATAGGACTTGACACAAAGTCAATGACCCGAAGGTCGATTATAGTGGGGATTGAAGGAAGGAAGTCGGGCTCGAGCCGCGACCCGAACCCAGCTTTACTATGCTAATCATCATCGCCTCCCTAAAGGTGGCCCAACAGAAGCTGGGAGCCTTTCAGCCTCGAATCTGTTCTTGACTTTGAACACTACGCTAAGCCGAAGCCCAGTGTGTGCGTTGCAATTGTCGACTGTCTCACTAGCCAGACGAGTGTGGTACAAGGCCTTTTTTTAGGCGGGTCCGGGTGCAGGGCCGAAGACCAGACGCACCCTGTGGCTCCAAAAATGCCTCGGGCCCTGTCAGCATTCCCTTTAAAAGGAGCGCCAGGCGATAAACCCAGTCCCTCCAAAGAGGGTTAGAGCCTGGGTGAACTCCCCCCTGTGACTCGAGGATGCCAATCAAGGTGCACCTCGACTGACTGCCACCCGAACCAGGACACACCCGACCAGATCCGTGTACGCCCAACACGGCCGATCGAAGTGCGTCCCGATAAACAGTGTCACTGACGGACACGTTTACTTTTGGTTACTGCTTGTGTGTTTATATAGCGTTAGCCGCTGCTACTTCACTGGTCTAACGAAGTATTTCAAGAAGTCCCCTTATAAGATATAAGTGATAATGAGATACTTAATTATACTTTGAATAGGAACTTTTGAATATAATATGTTTTATCGTGGTAATGATTTTGTCTCTGAAAAACTAGCAGAATTAACTCCTTTCGAAAAATAGTTCGGTTGTTAGTAACAGAAGTTCACTCATGACGTACGTACGATGTTTTGTTGTCTGACGTCACGAGTGACTCAGCGTTTTCTATCTAAACTGGATATTTTGGTTATTGTAGACGTCCGTCCCATCTACGATACCCAATTTATCCAGTTTGACGGACGTCTACGATATCCAAAATATCCAGTTTAGAAAAAAACGCTACGATAATATGAAAGCTATGAATTTAAAGTCTTAGACCTTTTATCAGGCCCTTTCTTATCGTAGATTAAAAGAAAAAATGATTTAGTTTTACTGAAAAAATTTTTTTCCTTCAAGTGTTTAACCTGAACCGGTATATTAAGTAATAATTTTTTTATTAAATATAACAAAAAGATGTTTAAATTGTTTTTTGTTGTTTTGTTTTTGCTTTTGTTTTCAGACTTACATTTGTCACGTAATTGTTACTTACATTATTCTTTATTTTATTTATTTTTCCTCAAGTTGTCAAGGTGATTATTTTGAAATATTTGTGGTCATGACTGGCACGTTTATAGAAGGTGTCGGAGACGAAGTGATCTACGCCGTGGTCACGCTGGTATTGGCTATTTTCGTCACGATTTTGGCCAATATGGGTAAAAGGTAATTGACTGATTTTTATTTATTTCGTATATTTAATTGTATTTATCCAACTACTTAAAAAAAAATCTGCATTAGTTACTGTTATGAATAAGCATACGCAAAATTTGCTGTCACTTGAGCTCGATTTTTCTGGGGATGGGTTGAACTTCTGTCATTTCTGTGTGAGTCAAAACAAATTGGAATTGTTTAGTAGAAAATGTCTTTTTCTCTGAGATTTTTTTCCTGAGTCTCCGTTAATGTCAACCGAATGTTTAAATTTTTTCCCCAGTTTCATCATCAAAAAAAAGTTACCCCAAAAAATACTTCAGCTGAAATGTTACCCAAATTTGCCACGACGTAGAGACGAGCTGAGAAAAATCGGGTCAAGTGACAACAAATCTTGTCTACCTATTCATACTGACAAAGTTAACCAGTTGCCCAGTCAGCTGGGGCTGTAGAATACATCGACTGCACCTCTGCAGAGTAGTAAGAACCCCCTGCAATGAGTTTCCTGGATATGACACTAAACAATCTGATGGTGAGGTTCCAGTAATGCTGGAGCTTTGGGGAATGTGGAGTACCCCTTCATTGCCATCGCTCCCAGGTTCACTCTGGCCTGGAGTGGTAGCACCTGATAAGGGTCCTATCTATAGGTTAAATAGAACTAATGACATATTTATGCTAAACTGAATTGTTTGAATTAGAACTGTTTGGCTAAACTGAATAGCTTGTAATAGAAATGTTTTTGACAATTAAACTGTACTTATGCTAAACTGAATTGTTTGAAATGGAACTGTTTTTAACATTGAAACTGTACTTAAGCTAAACTGAATTGCTTAATATAGAACTGATTATTTGTATAAAAATAGATTTGGCATTAAATAACCTACAAAGGTTGATATGCCATAAAACCCAACCAACCATCTTTCTTAGATTATTGTTTTTGTTGAGACCTATTGAGTTCCTGTTATAACATCAGTTTCTGATGGCATTAATGCTTCTGTTAGGAAGACATGAATAGTTCAAATTAGCATTTGATCTATTTAATCAAGAATTCGAATGATTAAGAGATTTTCAGAGTACATAAAAAAAATTATTATTCACTTGCAAATTTGACTGAAAATTACTTTATTCTCTAATTATTTTAAGTATATTGTTCTTATAAAAATTTGGCTATAATGATAATTTTAGTTATACATAGATATTGTCAAGAACTTAAAAAAAACTTTAGTACCTCTTCATTTCCATTTCTTCCAGGTCCACTCTGACCCGGAATGGGTAGTACCTGTTAGGGTCCTGTCTATGGGTCAAATGGAACTGCTTAATCATTTGCTATACTTGTAACCATTTAACAGTGTGCCAATAGAACTATTAGTGTTTGATAGCAATACTTGAAACCATTTAACTATGTGCAAACAAATAAACTCTAGCTCATTTAAAAATGTTACTTACAAACTATTCATTCACAAATCACACACGCACATAAAAACAGGATTTTGCATTTGATATATCCCTGGGGGAATATACTCAATATAAATAAGACTCCACACGAAGAGTAAGTATAACAAATTTATCATTTGAAAGGACAACGTACAAATTATATATGGACACTCGATTGTATCTTGAATGCCAGAGTGGGTACTCTCACTTCTACCACTTGGTTACCGCTTACTCGCGTCTTTTATAGACCGAGTAATCCATTCACAGGGGGTTTCAGGATCTTCCCCTGAGCTAAATTCTTCATTGAATTTTGCTTTCAGTATTTCGTTCTTATAGGATTAAGATGTAGGTGTTTAGTCCTCTTCCTTTTCCTACAACTAATTCTTTTCTTAGTCCGTGTACTTTCACATTTAGAAGAATAAGTAGTTTTTTGTTTCGTTGTTCCCTCTATCGGCATTCCAACGTTCATGGGTGGTTTTATTTAAAAAGAGTCATGCAATACCTCCATTGGTATTTCTTCATTATTTTCGACATTTTCTATGTATCAGGGTCTTAATTAATTAATATGTCTCTTACAGACAAACTTTGATCCTTGAATTATGTAGATAACTCTCCCAATTCTTCTAGTTACAATACCATCCTCCCAAAAATATTTTCCAGCCCAATAGTTCCTAAAGAAGACTTTATCCCCTTCTTTATACGATTTATAGTTCATCTTTATTTTCATAGAGTTCTTTCTATTTGACAACAACCTGTCAAATTCTGAACGTATTTTCCTTGCATACATGATCTCGGCAGGCGATAATTTTCCCTTTATATTCTGATTGGGCATTATTCTGTAAACCATCAGAAAAGTTTGAATGTTTTTCTCTTCAGTGTCGAACCGTTTGGCTTTTTTTAACGCTCGTTTAAATGTATCAACAAACCTCTCTGACTATCCATTTGATCGAGGATTATACATCGGTGTTGTTATGTGTTCAATTGCTAACGAATCACAATAAACTTTAAATTCACTTCCAGTGAACATCGTTCCATTGTGACTTACTATGGTATTAGGGACTCCCAGCTGACTAAACACTTTGTTTAGTGCTCTTATCGTATTTGTAGCTGTTGGATGTTTATATTTAAAAACTTCTGGCCATTTAGAGTAGCTATCTACGGTCACCAAATAATAATATCCATTTGATGGCCCTGTGTAGTTCATATGAATACGTGACCAAGAGACATCCGTCTTTAGCCAGGGCTGAGTTCTTACTGGTGTTGATTTGGCTGCTAATTGACACCCTTTACAATGTCTTACCAAATCCTCAATGTTCTGGTCCATTTTCGGCCAATACGTGTAACTTCTCATTCATGATTTCATTCTGGATATACCTGGATGACCCAAATGAAATTCTTTCAAAACTTTCTTTCATAAGACACGTGGTATTACTACTCTTTGTGCATACATCAAAGTTTCATCACATATTGAAAATAGCGATACTTTTAATTTTTTAGTTTTCTCGTTCCCTTTCACTTGTTTATTCATGTTGATTATGTACTCGTCCGTCTTTGCTGCTTTTTTCATTTCTTCCAGCATAACTGGTAATTCGCTAACGGTATTAATCAATACTTTAATTTTTGTTCTTGCTTCAGTGCTGCAATCACTGTTTCTTCCAACTGTTCAGTGTTGTCCGGGATTAGTCTCGAAAGACCATCTGCGTGTGCAATTTTCTTGGATGGCATATATTGTATTTTGAAGTAATTTAATAAAATCACACTCCATCTTTGTAACCTATTTGCAGAATGGGTAGGAACACTTTTTTCTGAACCAAAAATTGACAATAACGGTTTATGGTCGGTTTGTAGAACAAATGTTCTCCCATGAATAAATCTATGAAATTATTTCACAACATACATTACTGCGAATCCCTCCTTCTCAATTTGACTATAATTTCTCTCCACAGATAGTAAAGCTCTTGAAGCATGAGCTGTAGGTTTTGTTACTCCATCCTCAAATTTGTGTAGCAGCACGGCCCCTATGCCATAATCACTTGCGTCTGAAGCTACAATTAACTCCTTTTTCGGATTGTAGTGGGCTAAAGCTAAATCCGATAATAAGCACTTCTTTATTTTATTAAATGCATTGTCGCATTCTTTAGTCCAGCACCACTTTTTATTTTTACTCAATAACTTATTCAATGGCGGTCTCAATTCGTACATATTAGGAATATATAAATGATAATAGTTTGCTAAACGAAGATATGATTGTAGTTTAGTTACGTTATCCGGAATAGGCATATTTTTTATGGCTTCCGTTCTTTTTGGGTTCGGTCTTCTTCCTTCATGATCAATTATCTGACCCAAATATTCTATTTTTTTTCATACAAAATTCACACTTTTCAAGTCCAACCTTAAATCCGTATTTCTCAATTCTTTTAAAAACTTCTCGGACATGACTTTTGTGTTCCAGCAAACAAGTAATATTTCGACCATTAACTTTCATGTCTACATATTTTCTTTTCCCGTTATTTTTCATAACTTTTGATAAAACTGCATTTATCTTTTTAGGCTTCTGATAATTTCTCTTTCTATGCCCTGTCTGAGCACATTCGAAACAAATCTTGTTCCTAAAATAACGTCTACTTGTAATATGATTCAAACTTTCACATGCTTTGCAATAAATTTTTCTCTCATAGTGTTCTTTTACCCTTCTTTCATAAAGTTCACTTTCCTTTCTTTATTGTCATGTTTGACTTTATTTATTCTGACAACATTTTTTTCTTCAATACATATGTTATCCCGTCTGATATTAATTAATTTCTGGCATTCTTCTGACACTTTTTGCAGTGTTATCTCCGTATCTTGTTCTAACATTATCAATATCTTTGACCAAATCACTTTATCCTTATTTGATGTCAAGCCCTGTACAAATATTAAACACTTAAACATGTCCTCCTTAAGGTCTTTAAGTTTGAACCATTCACACTGGGCATTTACTTTCCCAGCGTATGCTACGAAATCTTCATTGTCTTCTTTAATTATGTTCAAACATTTGAAATATGAAACAAACTATCCCATTCTCCAAACATTTTGATAGTTTCTTCAAATGACATCTCTTCCAGTTTATTCAGCAATATGTAATTCGTATATATTGTGTTTTCATGAGTGCCTAACTTTTGTTGTACTAACATAATTTTTTCTTCATCTGACCATGATTGGCACCTTTTTGCAAAAATTGTTTCGTACCTTTTGAAGTACGCAGGAAAAGTTATCCCTTCCTCAGGTTTATAAATAAATTCTGACAGCGAGTTTGCAGGGTTTCTGCAGAAAAAGTGTTTGAACCTTTCTCCCATTCGCCTTGCTTTAACAATATTTTTTTGCAATTTGTTTTTGCACATCTGTCTGTTGTTTCTGGAAATTTTCTTGTTGCTGTACAAACTGTTGTTGTAATTGTTGTACTACAGCACCTAGCATTTTTGTCAATTCCATTAATTGTTCCATATTTAGCATAAAACAAATATGTAAAACAAAATCCAACCAAACAGTTGACCAACAATTAAATAGTTTTGGCCAGAAAGACGTAGTTTTACTTTTTCTTTCAATGGTGGGGGGGGGCAAAAAAACTACTTATCTTTTTTATTTTTTATTTTTTTTATTTTTTTTTTTTTCTCCGAATGCCACTGTTGGTTTTTTATTTATTCACACTCATTTGAAGTACTTCAAATCCTTGTTATATTTCCGGGTGTGTTGAAAATTTTTTTTTTTTTTTTAACTGGTCCACCTAATACGGTGACAAAAATACTCTACGTTGTTCGTCCAATCTTATAGATAGGATGGGAGTTTGTTTTTACGAATCTTCGTCACCAAATCTGATATAGATTTGGGTGTGAGTTCATCTTGAATCCCTCGTCGCCAAATCTGATATAGATTTGGGTGTAAGTCCGTTCTTGAAATCCCTCATCGCCAAATCTGATATATCCCTGGGGGAATATACTCAGTATAAATAAGACTCCACGCGAAGAGTAAGTATAATAAGTTTATCATTCAAAAGTACAACTTACAAATAATATATGGACACTCGATTATATCTTGAATGCCAGAATGGGTACTCTCGCTTCTACCACTTGGTTACCGCTTACTCATGTCTTTTATAGACTGAGTAATCCATTCACAGGGGGTTTCAGGATCTTCCACTATATCAGCATTAAATAACCTACAAAGGTTGATATACTATAAAACCTAATTAACCATCAAAAAAACTTATAAAAAATTTTTAAATCCCTAAAAACTGAGATGTTAATCACCACCAAAAATACATAAATAAATAAAAATAATAATGAACGAAACTTTGAAACTTATTCAGTTTACAGTCTGATACAAGGCCACTAAGGGAGAGAAAAATATTTTCCTCCAAGTTTGGGAGGAGGATTAGCTTACAGTCAATTCACACTTAAAGCACCAGTTATTACTAGATCATCAAAGTTAAGCAGTAATTAGCCTACTCAATAGTTGGATGGGTTTCTGCCTAAGATTGCCCAGTCAGCTGGGGCTGTAGAATACACTGACTGCACCTCTGCAGAGGAGTAAGACCCCCACCTACCCCAATGAGTATCCTGGATATGACAATGAACAATCTGATGGTGAGGTTCCAGTGATGCTGGAGCTTTTTGGGAATGTGAAGTACCCCTTCATTGCCATTGCTCCCAGGTCCACTCTGGCCCGGAATGGTAGCACCTGATAGGGCCCTAGCTATGGATTAAATAGAACTGCATACCTATGCTAAACTGAATTGTTTGAATTAGAACTGTTTGACTAAACTGAATAGCTTGAAATAGAAAGGTTTTTGACAAACTGTACTTACATTTAAACTGTGTTCTTATGCTAAAAACTGAATTGTTTGAAATGGAACTGTTTTTGACATTGAAATTCTACTTACACTAGACTGAATTGTTTAATATAGAACTGTTTTTGACATTTAACTATGTGTAAACAAAATCTGTACTTATACTAAACTTAATTAGCTGAATTAGAACTGTTTGAATAAACTGAATAGCTTGAAATAGAAATGTTTTGGACATATAGATTGTGTACTCATGCTAAACTGAATTGTTTGAAATAGAACTATTTGCATAAAAATGGATTTGTTGTTAAATAACCTACAAAGGTTGATATGCCATAAAACCCAACCAACCAACCATTCTGCCTAGGAACAGTAAGTAGCTTAAGTAATTTTAAGCAAATTCTAAGTTAAGAGTTTTTTTGGTCTTGAACATTTGAAATCTTGGTTTTCTTCCTGGGCTGAAATACATGCAACTACACTTTGAAGCTACAATGGAGAACTCCTGTTGTAGAATGTTGCAAAGCTTAGAAGAGAATATTACTCGTAGAATTAAAAAGAATACTCTTTTCTTATTGACTTTTGTCACTTTTTCCAGGATGTCAATGACTCAACCCTCTGTTTTTGGCGACTCACATAAGTTACCAAAAGCCAAGAATCTTACAATAATTCACAAAGTCTCATTTTTCAAAATTTTCTTTGCTTATGAATGTGACTTAGGAACATATTTTTAGCATATTAGTTTTCAAATTTTCTAAAACTAAGTTTTTGTCAAGGTATTTGATTTGTAATGTAGGTATTGTGCTAAACTGTCTTGCGTGTGTGTGTCCATCTGGTTTGCTAAACCAAATCTTTATCTTTTTTTACTTAACTGTATATAGTCCAGTCAGTTGGGGCTACAAAATACACCCACTGCATCTGCAGAGGGGTTAGACTCCTCCCCTGGATATGACATTAAACTATCTGATGGTGAGACTCCAGTAATGCTGGAGTTTAGGGAAATGCAGAGTATCCCTTCATTAGTGGTAGCACCTGGTAGGGTTCTATCTATGGGTCAAATAGAACTGTTTGACATTTAAACTGTGTGCAAACAAATGACTTATGCCAAATTAAATTGCTTGAAATAGAACTGTTTGATCATTTAACTGTGTGTAAATAAATGACTAATGTTTAATTTAGTTGTTAGTGATACATGGCAATACTTGAAACTATTTAACTTTGTTAACTTATATTTACAAATCATATATATCTGATGTATGTGTGTGGACCAGATTTGGCATTAGATAACCTACAATGGTTAATACGCCATTAAAACAAACCAAACCAAACCATTAAATATATACTTCAGATGTTCTTGGCAGAAACTAAAATTGTTTTTTGTTTTGTTTCCTTCTTCTCATCACTAACTACCAGAAGCCATTAACATTAACTTTTCCTTAGCATTTAATAACTTATAAGTCCTTACAAAAAACAGTTCAATTCTAGTTTTTTAAACCTGCCAAAAGAACTTGAAATGACTTTTCGATAAGATGGGAGACTACTTCCATTAAATGAATTACAAAATCATAAAATTTTAAAAGTTTCTCAAAATTTTCCAATTTGACAACTAGTCAACTTCGCTGGAAACTTTTGCACACAAGTAATATTTTACAGAATTGATTTTTTTTATCTATTGTAAAGAAGGATCCTGGGAACTTTTAAAGCCCAATTACGTAATTAACCAAATAGAAGTTGCTTCCCTTATTTTACTTCTCACTTAGGGATAAGATAGTAAGGTCAATTGGGATCTTTAGCCTTGGTATGGCAACCAGTCTAGAAGAAGGTAAAACCTAAATTAAAAGTGGCTGTATTGTGCTTAAAAAATAATTGACCTTGTGTCACATCCTGCTTGTGACAGAGAAGTGTAGTAAATATATATATATTGCAGTATATTTTTTTGGCTGTAATTAATAAATCCAGTCTCTCCATCCAGCATCTGTCCTCCTCTTCTAAAAGGAATAGGGTTAGGATTATTGTCTGATGCTTGAGGCACCTCTGTCAGGGAAGAATGCTAACAAGAGGACTCAAGAATTTTTACCACTGACCACCCTGGCAGGTCATTATGTTAAGTTAACCTTGTGTCACATTCTGCCCCTTGAGTGAGAATAAGTGAATCCTACATTGCAATTGGGATGTTAAGTTATATATGCTCTTAAAATTACCTACTTATTTTCAGAAAACAAGTATTTAGATTTTTTTTAAATAAACAAGAAGATTGAATTATAGGGGTTAACATTGGTTAGACAGTAATTACTACCTCTATTTTTAATCTGAAAAATTTAAATATATGCTTTTATTTCTTCCTAAATTTATTTTTACCTGACTATTACTAACTTGAAAGACTTTATGTGCAGGTTTGTTACATGAAGTTATTTCATACTCATGCTGCGAATAAAACAAAAAAAAATTAACTGCTACCAATGAAGCCCTCATCTAATGATGACTCTGTCTCCAGACATGGTTTTGGGACTGAACACTCAAGCAGTACACAATACTACCAAACATTATTGATTTATTTGTCACAATGTGGGAATGTCAGATGAAAATGTAGCCTTCTCATATTTCTTGCATTCGCATCTTTATTGATGTAATATTTGAACTAACTGATCCGATGGTTTTTTTGGGGTTTTTTTAATTTTTGTGTGTGTGTGTGTTTGTTAGCATATATGTAAATAAGATTAACCCTCACTGCAATGATTAAACTTTACATACTAACATGCAAATATGAAATTAATTTGTTCAAAATAACTGAAATTGACATCCCCCAAGTTAGACACAAATAATAACTAAAACTTGTTTGTTCATCCATATTCACTATTCATTGGATTCTGATATACTTTGGTTCGCATTAATTCTTTTCCATCATATTTAATGAAACATCAAAGAAAATTTGCTGTCAAAATACACATGACTGATATCTAATTTGGTTTAGATAACACTAAAAGAAATGAAAATCTTATCTCTTTTATGATAGTTTCATTACTAGTTGATACATGAAACTTCTAGTAATGAGACTATCAGAGATGATATTTTAATTTCTTTTAGTTTTTATACTGCTGGCCACTTTTTGATTTACCTAATGTTTTTAAACAAGTTGTTTATTCTCATCAGTCCAATATATATATATATATATATATATATATATATATATATATATATATATATATGACAGATGAGAATATTTCAATTGTAAAAACTATAAAAGATACAAAAGGTATTAGTGATATTGCTCTGCATTTTTATGTCTTTAGCAGTAAAGATTTTACAAACTAGAGGAGATTTTAGCATTAGAATTTAATCAATTATATATATATATAATGACCAGTCCATTGGTGCAGTGGATAGAGTGTTCACCAATGGTCTGGGAGACCAGGCTTCAATCGCAGGTCAAGTCACACGAAAGACTCAAAAAATGCTACTCAGCATTATAAGGTATGGATCAAGAGTAAGTGGAGCAATCCAGGGAAAGGAGTTGTACCCTTCTCTACATCTTGGAGTAGTAGTTAATGAAAAGTGTGCCTTCAGGTTGCTATCTCTATATAAGTACAATTTACTATTTGCTTTAAAACTATAATGGCATTGTTAACACTGTCAAATGAAATGGTATTTAATAAAATATCACAAAGCCAATACAACAACATTAAAAAGAAAAAATGATCTAACTTGTAACTCACAATTGTCACAGTTTTCAACATTTACCTCATGATCAAAAGATTGTCAAACGTCAAGTTGTGAGTTAAATGTTGTTTTCTTTTTTTTTAAATTGATGTATGTATGTTTCAGTATATTCATTTGTGTGGGTTTTTTTTTGTTGTTGTTGTTTTTTTACTTTAAACAAATGATTATTTAAAATAATCATTTACAAGTTTCTTTCCATATATAAAATTACATTAATGTTTTAAAGCATGGCTATGCATGTACACTTGTATGGATGGAAATAGTAGAGTAAATAGTAGAGTAAACCAGCCCCTTTAACCTAAAGCAACTTGAAAGAAAACTCTTCGAAATATGAGGAGTACTGTTTGGAGAATCTGTGTCTGCCTGCTGGACCATTTTTTTCTGTTATCAGCTCATCCAAAATGTGTGGCAGTACATGCCTAAGCCTTCACCATGATAGATAAATCATTTGTGTAATTTATTTGCTAAATTTTGTCATAGTTAATTGTTATCTCCAAATTGTTGGGCCCAGTCAGCTGGAGCTATATAATACTCCCAGGTCTACTCTGGCCCAGAGTGATAGCACCTGATAGGGTTCTATCTATGCGTCAAATAGAACTGTTTGACATTTAAACTGAGTGCAAACAAATGACTCATGCCAAATTGAATAGCTTGAAATAGAACTGTTTGATCATTTAACTGTGTGTAAACAAATGACTGATGTTTAATTGAATTGTTATTGTTAAATAACAATACTTGGAACCATTTAAATGAGTGCTAACAAATGACTAATGTTTAATTGAACTGTTGATGATGCATAGTGATGTGTTTAAAAACCAAGATTTGGTATTAAATATCCAACAATGGTTGATATGCCAGAAAACCAAACCAAATGTTTGGACAAATATTACATATTGATTGAAAGTTTAGCAGATTTTATAACTTCTAACTACAACAAAAGTTGAAAAGAAAAAATTCTTGTTTAATACAATGATATTTTATTTTGCATGGTCTTTGATATTAATGTTCGGAAAAAATCACCCTTTTTATTTCTTTTTCAAAGTTAATTAATTGCTCCATAAAGTTATAAGCAATCTTGTATCTTGCTTTAAACTTCATAGCTTTATTCTATATTACTTCTTTCTGTATGTGTGATTTAAAAAAAACAAAACAACTCTTTTTTAATTGAATATTTTATCTTACATTATTTCATGTTTCTTGTGGTAGTTGTGGCATAATGGTTATCATCATAAGAAGTAAAGTCTGCTACTTGAGTTTAAATCTTTAACATGGTTGTTTGCATTTCACATAGCACTAATATCTTTGGGAAACATATAAATCCAACTATTTTCCCTCTAGCTGTGGGTAAATAGGGTAGATTAGGCTCTTTAATTTTAATGTGAAAACTGATCTTGGAGAATGAAAATTGAATTCAAACTAGTAATAGGCCTGGAGAGGGATGGGCTCTGCTAGGTTATTCCTGTCCAAGACACACTTCATGAGAAGTGTATCCACAACCAAACCAGGATACAGGATCCCAGGGATTAATGTTTTGAAAAATCACCTACCCCCTTTTTTTCTGAATTGTTCTATAAAGTTGATAAGCAATCTTGTCACTTGCATTAAATGTTACAGCTTTGTATATTATTTCCTTCTGTATGTGTAATTCTTTTAAATGACTTTATTATTTAGGTACAACCTGCAGATAATTCACCCAGACAGTATGGAAAATGTCGAAACTGCACGTGAACACCTGAATCGAGTCCCAATCAGTGATTCAGACAGACGACAGAATGAGACAAATTGTCCTGTGTGCCTAGAAGACCTTTGCTATGGGGTGGAAACAAATTGTGGACATATTTTCTGTGGTAAGTATTTATATATTGTATACCACTCCTATGTTATCAAAGATTTAAGTAGCTGGGATCACCCTGTCAACAGGGCTTAGAAGATGCCAAGTGTATCCACCCCTCTTACAGAGGGCTACAACCCTTTCCACTAAAAAGTTTGTTCTAGGTATGACATTAAACTGAATCTGGTAGTGAGGCTTCAGTTCTGGGGAGGGTCAAGTCATCCCTTTGTTGCCATTACTCCCAAGTTTACTCTGACCATGAGTAATAGTACCTGTTAGAATCTCATTTATGGGTCAAATAGATCTGTGTGCAAATTATTAGTAATAGATTGGAATACTTGATACTTTGTGCATATTATTTGTATTAAGAATAGCTACTTGAAGTTATAAAAGGAGGTGCACCTCACAAAAAGGTTATCATTGCAGAAAATGGAATTGGCAACCAGAGTTCAAATCCTGGACAAGGCTGTTAGTGTTTCTCTTTGCACTAATACCCTTTAGAAAAGCATGAATTTATCTCTTCTTCTTCTAGCTATGGGTTAATAGTAGAGCAGATTGGGTTCTTTATCTTTGATTTGGCAACCAATCAAGGAAAAGGAAAAGTTTAAATTTAAACTAACTTTACTCCACTTAAAAATTGATCTTGTGCCACATACTGGCTGAGGCTTTGGGTAAAATACATACTCAAAACTATATAATTGCTTGCAAAAAAATATCCTTCAGTATTAAATAATCCAAAGTGTTGACATTCCATACAACCAATCAAACTGGTTATATTTCCAAGTCAAGAATTGAATGTCAGAGCCCGATGGAATTTTGTAGTATAAGACTTTTCTCTCTTTCAAGCTTTATTGTTTGGTCAGTAAATTTATTATGAGTGTTACTTAAAATAGAACTAAGGAGGCATGCTTAGTGTCAGAAATGAAGTCGTTCAAATCCCGGATGATGCTAATTGTGATTCACTTTGTGCTAATACCTTTGGGAAAGGCATGAATTCATCTGTTCTTTCTCCAGTTCTGAGTAAATAGAAGAGCAGGTTGGGTTCTTTAGCCTTGATAATGCAACCATTCTAAGAAAAGGAAGACTAAACTTCAAACCAGCTGTACTCTACTTAAAAGTTAAGCCTATGTCACATCCTGCCGGTGGCAAAGGGATTGGGTAAATACATTCTCAAAATAGAACCCTAAAGCAATTTTCCTATTTGGTCAGATGATTGAGATAAATATAAAAGGACACTTGTAGTGTAATGGGTATTGTCATAGGAAATGGACATGGCGAATCAAGTTCAAATCTTGGATAAGATTGTATTTTACATACTCTTGGGAAAAGTGTGAATCCAACTATTCTCTCTCCATCTCCAGCAGACTGGGCTCTTTAACCTTGGGTGGTAACCAGTATATAAGAAGGAAACACTGAATTCAAACTTGTTAAACTCTGCTTAAAAATTGACCTGGAGTCACATCCTGCTTGTGTTGAGGGGCTGGGTAAATAAAAAAGTACTTCATAAAAATAACACTGAGAATTTGGCTTTCAAGCTATATTAGAGAAAGTTAACTCCTTAACAGATTATGCTGACTACTAACAGCACTCATAAAAGATGTTAGGATTATTTACATATCGATCATCACTTCAGTCTTATGTCAGTGTAGTATTAGTATTTGTGGAAATCTATAAAACCAAAAGGAATTTTATTCCCCTGTTAAATATTGTGACTTATCGGTGATGAAATTTTTCTCAAGTAACTTTGTTACTAGACAATGCAGGGAGATTTAGATTCAAGTTTTTCTCAAGAGAACAAGTTGATATCAACAATTTCTGTCAAAGATTTCAGTAGTTTGGATCACCCTGTCAGCCGGGCTTAGAATATGCCGACTGCATCGATTTAAGAGGGCTATAACCCTTTCCACAAAAAGATGTGTTCTAGATATGACATTAAACTGCATTTGGTGGTGAGGCTTCAATTCTGAGGAGTGTCAAGTTATCCCTTTGTTGTGTTTTATATTACTTTGCACCCACTCTATCTGCAGAGCTTAGAATACACTGACTATATTCCTTGCAGAGGGGTAAGACCTACCAGCACTACTACCACAAAAGGAGTATCCTAGGTATTGTAATAAACTACATCTGATGGTGAGGCTCCAGTTCTAGAGTATAGAGTCACCCTTGTCATTACTCCTACATCCCCCCTGTTAGTGTCTCATCTATGAAATGAATCACATTTCATCATTAAATAACCTTTAAAGAGTTGATATGCTGTTAAATAAACCAAAAGTATTTCTTTGTGTCTGAAATTAATGAAATCTCTTGCTATAATAATTACAGGATAACTTGTTAGGTTTGCATTCTAAATCTTGAGGACACTTTATTTTCCACCAACAAATGATTGCCTCATGTCACTCCCTCCAAAACTTAAGAATTTTTTTTATCAATCTCTCTAATTTAATTAACAATCATAAATGTTTTTCTTCAGCAAACTCAAATGTATACCCTTCTCAAATCTCTGTCTGCCTTAACTCATATTTGCTATCTGCAAAGTAAATTGTAAATATTTTAAATAAAATTTGATTTGCATATCTATTAATAGCAAGATATTTAAAAGCACATAAAGTAGTTTCCAGTGCAATTTCTCAGTTGGTTGAATGACTAGTTTTAACAATTTCAAATAAAATATTTGTATTATCTTGGGGGTTTTTTTTTGGGGGGGGTTCTCCTTTGATACACATGCTCAAAATCCCCAAAATCTTTTTTCTTTCCCAGCTCACTGTATAATTGCATACTGGCATTATGGTTCTTGGTTAGGAGGTATCAAATGTCCTGTCTGTAGACAAAAGGTAAGCATCTCCATTAAATTCTTTTGGCTGGCATCACTTTTTCAAAGTATAATCATTTAATTAGCTCTTACCAGACTGGCCAACCGTGTGTGTGTGTGTGTGTGCTTACAAATTAATGTAATAAAACAAATTAGTCATAAAGGAGTATATGCTTATAAATCAGACAGAGCAACATGGTTGCTTTGATTTCATGAAAACAGGCTTTGAAATTAGTGGGGGGTGGCTAATCCTTTCATAAGACATCAACTTTTCTCTCAACAAAACATAACATTTTTTTCTTTTGATTGAAATGTTTTTTTGTTTGTTTGTTTTTTTTAGTTAGTTAGAAAGTTCTCATATTCCCTTTTTATTTATTTATTTGTTGTGCTTCCTTGGGCATCTCTACTTTTTACAATCTTCTCTTATCAACCTTGAAAACAAAGAAAGAATCTTTGCACTGAACATATACACTATTAATACAATATATATATATATATATATATATATATATATATATATATATATATATATATATATATATATATATACAGATCAAATTCTGTTTAGTAATTCCTCCGATAGTTCCTAAAAATGTCCTCTTGAATAAAGAATTCAAGAGGATATTTTTAGGAATTATCTTAACATTTGACCAAATATTCTTTAAAATTATATATATATATATATATATATATATATATATATATATATATATATATATTTTATTTTTTATTAGAATTAGATAGATATTTATAATATAATTATATTAATATACTTATTTACATCAGCTTTGTGCAGACACAGGATGTAGTTTTGAAGACCTGCTGGGAGCGATGGGTGATAGGGACGGATGGAGAAAGAGAGTCAAGGAAAACCATGTTGTCAGCATGATTTGATGATGATCATTTACAATATATTTATAACTCTGAAACTAGTCTTAAATTTCTAGACAATGACAAAATTTTTAAAAATGAAAATATCAGTGTTCCTAAAGTAATAACGCCGTATCAGAGCAGATATCAAAACAAATGAAAGTTAAGATTATATAAATATTATCAGAAATGTAATCCCCTTGATTT
The DNA here is from genome assembly GCA_963585895.1 of Sepioteuthis lessoniana. Taxonomy (NCBI): domain Eukaryota; kingdom Metazoa; phylum Mollusca; class Cephalopoda; order Myopsida; family Loliginidae; genus Sepioteuthis; species Sepioteuthis lessoniana. The sequence goes on along the minus strand of OY757931.1, from coordinate 55,665,249 downwards.
TTAACAACTGTAGTCCCAATGAGAAGGGTTAGTTTTGATTCTACTTTTTACTGATATCTGAGGTTTTCCCTGAAAACTTTGAAAGACTGTTTTCAACTTCAATGTTTCTGAATGTTCTGACACTTATGAAATTTTCTAGTGATCAAAACAAATCTATAGGTGTTAAATCTGGTGAGTATGGAGGATTTGAAAGAATCTCCCATCCTAATGATCTTGTGGTTTCTTGGGGTTATTGGGATGCAGTCATTGAAAATGAAGGTGATTACATTTTTTCATGATAATATTTTAATAAATTTACGCTTGTTTCTATATCCTCTCAAATAAAATGTAATTAATTTCTGAACTAACTAATACTTTTGATTGCTCGAATATATAGGCTGATAATGTACATCCTTAAATGATATATAAGATAAGCTTTGGAGTAAAGGTTTGTGCAAAAATAAAATAAGTTAAAAAATACTTTTGATTACACAAATATTTTTAGATGCTGGAAAGAAAAAAGCCCTTAATTTTCTTATTTCTTTTTTCCAGGTGACTCTAATTCTACTCTGCTTCACAGAATCAGAAACTCAGTCTGCCTCTCAAGAACAAACAAATATTTTAAATGAAATACATGATTACAATAGAAGGTTTTCTGGTGAACCACGGCCTGTAAGTTTACTTTTTATTTAATATAATGTCAATCCTTTGTTGCAAATGGTTAGATAAATGTTGTTTTTTTCAATACAAAATTTAAATATTATTTGATATATATATATATATTAGTCTAACAATTCATGGTTTATACTAGCTTACTATCTCCAGCCAACTGATACTAAAACTAACCAAGAAATATGAAGAGATTTAATCAAGCTTCAAGGTAAAACTCATTCCTAACAAGCAAGGAGGAGTCCCCATGGCACAGTGGCTAATATGATAGACTGGAACATTGTAGTAAGCAACTTCAAACTCCACTTACACTATTAGGTCCACTTTTGAACTAATACCCTTAGAAAAGGCATGAACCCTCTTATCCCTCACTAGCTATGGGCCAAGTAGCACCACTATTGTACTTCTACTAGGATGCTTTTGGCATTAAATAACCAATAAAGGTTGATGTGCCATTAAATGAACCAACAAGAAGAGGTAAAAAGCTATCTTAAAGCTGATTGGCTGTTAGATGTATATGATATGCTAATCTAACATTAAAGATGACATGACAAATGAAAGAAGCTATTTCCAAAGAAACTGAATATGAATCCACTTTTTCTTACCATCTTTAAATTTTATAATTAAAAAAAAAGGCATTTAAATATATCCCTTGCTGGGTATAATAGAATATATCCTTTACAGTGTGTATGATAGTGAATGAGCTAAGACTGCAATTTATATTTAAAATTGAAATAATAGCTTTTCTGTCATCATTTGTAAAAACTTTTTTGAATGAACAATCAATAATATTGAAATGGAAACAACCACATCAGATGGATACTTAAATGGTTGATCTGTCAACTGTACGTCTGATTTATGATGGATCTTTTGTTCGTTGGGGTGGGTACCAGGCTTATTATTAAAATCAGTTATCCAAATTTTAAACTTGGGTGAGACCCCACCCCTTCAAAAAACAGGGTGTTCTGAGTGTGACACTAAATTGGATATGGTGGTGAGGTTCCAGGTCTGGAGTTCTGAGGAGCATGGCATATCTTTTTATTGCCATTACTTTCTGGTCCACCCTGACTCAAGGTGGTAGTACCTTTTAGGGTCCATCTATGGGTTAAATAGAATTATTTGAAAATTTTTATTAGATAGGAATACTTAACAGCATATAATGGTGCGGAAAATATACTCTTAAGAAACTGCATAAAAAATGTACAATCTATGCAATTCCCAAACCTAGGCATGAAATAATCCCAGACTGGTTGACATGCTGTTAAAAACAAATCAATCAATCAATCAATCAAATTATAAATTGATGGTATCAATTTGGATTTGCATCCAATCATTCATGATGGACATACACCTCCCACAGTTCTACTGAATACAGTTTAGAAACCACCAGTCTACAGTATTTTGGTTACAAATTTACATAGTCTTTTAAAAAGGAAAGAAAAAAATTTTTTTTTCACTGCTGTGTGTGTGTGTGTGTGTGTGTCTATTGTCAAAATCTTAGCAGGATACAAATGCATTCAAAATCCCAGCAATATGTTGTATACAAATATAATCAAAATCCTAGCAATATACTGTTTCCAAATGCAGTTAAAATCCCAGCAATATGCTCTATGCAAATGTTGTCAAATTTTCTCCTACATTCTGTTTGCTGGTTCATATTCCCCACCCGAATGCAGTTTCAATAGTATTGTTCTTACTCTAGTTAATCAAATTTATATTAATATATTGTTTTATGGGGACTTAAAACATTTTAAAGTGTTGCATTCCAGCAGTATCAAGTTGTGACTTGATCTCAAAAAGAACCCAAAACCTGTTGTAGTTTTCATACAAATGATGGAAGATTGGTTTATTTAACAGCATATCAACCTCTTATGGGTTATATAATAGCAATATTTTATTAATATGTAAATTTTTGATTATAACTACATTTTCAATACTCAATTGCAATCATTTTTATCACACTTTTTTATCTTTGATGATAATCTTTTTGCACACAATTATATTATATCTAGTATTCCTATTTAATACAAATAATTTGCACAGTTATAATTTCAAATGATGATGACGATTTTTATTATTATTATTATTATTATACTCCTTGCGGATTTTTCACACCAGCATTAGCTGATGGTCTTTCACTGGAGTCTGAGTGACAACAAGTTTCCTCAGGTCTCCAGGACTCTTCTCAGTATTCTGGTCAACCTTGTTTTCTTTGATTTTCATGCTGTAATTTGGATGGTCTCTGCTTGTCCCCTGATTTCCAACTCTTCTAGCCTTAGGGGATTGTTCTAAGTGCACCAATTACAATTGGCATCACCTTCATGTTCCATAGCTTTTTTAGTTTTTTGGCAAGATCTAAGTATTTTTCTCTTTTTTTTTTTTTTTTTTTTTTTTTTTTTTTGTTAACTATAATAAGGTCTGGTCTTCTAGCCAGGATTAGGTGATCTGTTTCTATTTTAAAATCCCTGAGAATTTTGTGCATCCCATTCCCCAGAATGGATTCTGGGTTGTGCATATACCCTCTGGCAGTAGGGTTGAATCTAAATTTCTTGTACAATTCCCAGTGGATCAACTTCCCTACCCAGTCATCTCTTGTCTTGTACTCTTTTTGTGCTAATTTTTTTACATTCACTTATTATGTGATTAATCGTTTCATCTCTATTATCACATAACCGACACTTGCTATTCTGTTGCAAACTATCTATTTTCACTTTAATATAGTTGATCTGTATAGCATTGTTTTGAGCTACTATTAAAATAGATTCAATTTCTCTCTTAAAGTTTCCTTTTCATAGCCAGATCCAAGTCTTTTCCTGTGAGATTTCCCTTTGGGACAATCATAGGTTCTAGAGTTTGACATGACCAGCCAATTGATCAGATCAGGCCTCTGTGACTGCTCAACTAGCTCAATAAGTGCTTATAGCCTCTCTAGAATGGGGTTGGAAGGGGGTCTTAATTCTCTGCTGAGGTGCAGTCAGCATATTCTGTAAGTCCAGCTGACAGGGTAGGGCAGGGCTTAGAGTATGCCAACTGCATCTCTTGCAGAGGCATAACACCCAATTACACTAAGCTGCATCCAGTGATGAGGCTTCAGTTCTGGAGGTCTAAGAAGTGTTAAGTCACTTCTTCATTGCCATTACTTCCAGATCCACTCTGACCTGGTATGGTAATACCTGTTAGGGTCCCATCTATGGGTGAAAAATATGCCTGTGCAAATTATTCATATTAGATAAATCACTTGAAATCATATAACTGTGTGCAAATTATTTGTATTTAGAAAAGTTACAATTATTATTAAATAGGAATACTTATTTGAAATTATATAATTGCTTGCAAAAAAGACTTTGCCATTAAATAAATCTTATAAAACAATTTACTCGTTTAAAAATTAAATGAAATAACTTTTTGTTAAGTCTTAATAAGAGTTATCTCCCCTGTTTTGCAGTTTATATTGCTTAGTTCTCTACTGAATTTTTTTATCATTTTTCTTTAGGTGATGGATTACATTCGTGATATTCCAACTTTATTGAGACACTTTTTGCAAGAACTTTTTACTTGGAATGGCCTCATGATGATGTTCCGCATGCGAATAACAATATGTACAGTCTTTGGCATCTGCTACCTCATCTCACCCTTGGATATAATCCCCGAGGCTGCCTTTGGTCTTTTTGGACTTTTAGATGATGTCTTTGTTCTTCTACTCATTGTTGTCTACATTTCAATTGCATATAGAGAGTTTGTGGCCTCTCGTAGGTCATAGCAGAACTGGTATTTAAAAGAAGAGAACAAAAAAATTAAAATATCTTATATTTGTGGATGTGTGGACTCTTTTTCTGGGCCATTTCCCCTTATCCCCATCCTCACCCCCTCTCATTGCTGCTGTTGAGACACTTGCTATCTTTCGGCACCGGACCCAGACATGGAAATTATTGGTCAACCCCTGGTGCTAACTAATCCAATTGAATTCTAAATGTTTCATATCCAGTAAATCTAAAGAATTTTGATGTGTCACTCAAAAGAAACCTAAACTTTTTATCTAAAAAAGAAAAAAAAAATCAAACTTAGAACAAGAAATTTCTGAATGTATTTATTCAGGTTTTGTATTGTTCCTTTTGTACAGTCAACTATAGATTATCTATGATAATTGATAGAAGCCTCTGCTTTGGGAATAAGTTTGTGGATAATCTTGATAATGTCAAGTGGAATTATTTTCCCTGTGGCCATATCAAAAAAATAAAATAAAGAATAATGCCTCAATTATCTTTTTGGATTCTTTAAATTTAACTTCTTTTTTTTTTCTAATGACTCAAGTTTGAAAGTTGTTTTTGGCTAATTTGGAGTTGATGATTACAAACATGGCATCCAATTTTATCCATCATATCAAGTTTTTATTCTATGACACACTGATGATATTTTTAATCGTATTATCTCTTTAATGAGATGTCTGAATGTTGGAATTTTAAATAGTATTTTAACTATAAAAAAAATCTAAATATATTTCACAATAACCATTGTATACAGTCATAATTATTGGCACCCATGAAATTTCAGTACATAGTAGAATATCCCTTGGAGAAAAAAAAGTCTATTAAAACTGATTTGGTTTATTGACAAATGATGGTTGATAAAGAACAGCAAATGATAAAACAAGTTTATATAACTTTGATTATTTTCTGTTTATTTCTGAAAATAAAGCAAAAAAAAATGAAAGCGTGCCAATAATAGTGATCAGGACTGTATGTTCATTTTGTTGTATAGACAATATGATATAAGAATTTGGCCTAAAAGTTCAAAGTTGGACCACTAAGAGTTAAGGAACATTATAAACTTTATTTTTTTAAAGTCTTTTTTTTTACTTTCCAGATTGATGTCATAAAATAACAATGAATTAAAATGACCTCACTTCAAATAAAATGTTCAAATTATCCAGATTCTTTTTTTTTTTTTTTTTTTTTTTTTTTTTTTTTTGATGACTTTAAAAATAGTACCTGCTTTTGACTATCATGTCAAGGATTTATTCTATGACATGCTGATAAAATTTTAATTGTATTAATTTTCTGTGAGATGTTTGAATGTTGGAATTTTACATAGCATTTTAACTCAAAAACCAAAATATATTTCTGAATACCTATTACATATAGGGAAGTCCTTGTGGTGTAATGGCTAAAATACTGGACTGTGGCCTCAAAATAAAGTGAGTTTGAACTTTTTTTCTGTTACATTAACTTTTGTACTAATACCCATGATAAAAGTATGAACCCCCTTTGCCCTCCATTTATGGGTTAAATAGTACTACTTCTGTTCTTGTACAATGATGGCTTTGACATCAAATAACTTTCAAAGGTTTTATTAAACAAAGATATCAAATCTATTACATATATTCATTTTGTTGCATAGACAATATAGTGTAAATATTTAACCCAAAAGTTTAGGTTTGGTTTAATATAGATTAAGGAACAGTATTAGATATGTATAATTGCTTGCAAATTATTATTATTAGAGATACAGGAAACAATAATTGTGCACATCAATATATTGACTCTTAAAACATTGATACTGCAACTAAGTATGAAGTGTTTATCAGCTTGAAATGTTTGTAAAGATAGATTCTTGTACTATATATAATTGAAGACCATAATTGTTGATCTGACTTTAGCATCAAATAATCCAACAATTGACTTAAATGACAGACTCGCTACATTTTTATTTTTACATTTCAGATGTTCTAAAATAATAAATCAAATAGAATAACCTTGATTTGAAGAAAATATTTGAATTGCTTCAATTTTTTTGTGATATTGTACCGTAATATAACTACACGTATACATATATATGCAGAAACATAATCAACAATAATGACGACTTCAATGAATGAACACACTTCTTTATAAAAATGTATCTCTCACACTTTATTCTCGAAAGGGTTGTGTGTGAGAGGTGAGTTGGAGATGGAGACAGACTGCTACATATTGACCCAAGTTCTTCTGACCATAGCAGCACTTCTTTCTCGTCTTGGCTGGGTTGCTCAACCGTGGGTCACTGAGGGCTGCAAAGCCCTCAGTCTGCAAGATGTTCTCACACTGGCATCTTGTCCCCGACTGACTCCAACTGGCTTGAACCACCTCAGGCACCTGGTTATAAAATTGTCTTACGCCCACCTGCTTCCGCTGTTCTTCCGCTTATTTACACAGGTGCATCTCTTGATCGATGGCTCGGTCAAGGGTCAATATGTTACATTACTATTTCAAGTCAAAGTGGGAAGGAGATGGTTCCCATAGCGGACAGTGACATCATCATGGGTTCAAATTCCAATCATGCTAATACATTCACTTTTGGACTAATACCCTTGGGAAAGGTGTGAACTCCTTTATTTCCCTCAACTATGGCTTAAATAGTACCACTACTGTTACTTTACAAGGTTGGCTTAGGCATTAAATAACCCATGAAGGTTGATATGTCATTAAACAAAAGAAACAAAAACCCAAGCCAAAGGATGAACATTAGTAATTTGGTAAAGAGAGCATAATTTCAAATTAGGGTTATAACATAGAATAAAAACTTGACATGATAGACAAAAACAGATCCTTTTTTTCTCTCCAAGTGATCTTCAAATTACCTAAAAGATAACTCTCAAATCTCAGTCACCAAAGGGCATGTTAATTAGTTATAATTTTTTTCTTTTTTTTTTTTTTAAACAAATATAGGATATCTACAAAGGAATTATGTTTAATATTTTAGATATTGATATTTTGGATACAGTTTAGTAGAGAAAGATTGGAAGTTTATTAATAAAGCTTTCAGTAGCACCAGATGCTCCTTATCTGTCAGCTCTTGTCATTTGAAACCATTTATCAGTTTTAAAATGTAGTCTTTTGTAATGTTACAAATTTAAGTCCACATTTGACAGCTTGCAACTTTTTCTAAAGTAAGTTATTTGTCCCTTCTCATTTATATTATTAGATATAACTTCTCACTATGACCAATTGTTGCAGTAGATAGATTAACTTATACTACTCTTAGCAAAATTTTTGAAATTTGTACACCTACATGATGTTCATTTAGGTTTTTTATTTAGCAGTAAATTTTTCTTCAATTTCTTTTCTTCCTCACTTTTACTTTGACTATTATTCTCCTGCTGAAAATTATAAAAATTATGTTCTTCCACAAGATGAGACAATTGTTTAAAGAATGGTTTATGTTTGATAATTAGCAAGATGACTCTATAGTAGTTGGTCATGAAATATTTGAATTGGAGCTGTGAGAAGACAATACCACTAACTGTATGATAATTTACTGGAAGATGATGGCATTGTGTTTCAACCAAGAGTGGAAACCAAATACTAAGTAAGTAAAGTTGGCGACCTTAGTTGAGGGTGGCTCAAAGGCTCCCTTTTCAATAGCTACTACACTGAGGTGTTGGCAAGGGCACTACTCCTTTACCTGGATCGTTCCACTTTACCCTTGATCCTTACCTTATAATGTTGAGTGTTAAGCAAGGCAGCATCAAGTACCAATTTTTAGAGTCTTTGGTATGACTCGACCTGGGATTGAAACCCGGTCTCCCAGCCTGTTGACGAATACTAATTGGCACACTTAGAGGATGTTTGCTTACGTTTTTTATTTAGCAGTAAATAAACTAATGACAGATAAAATGCAAAGCATTTTTCTTTAAAATAAGATTATAGAATAATCAGGTAATTTGCATTCCTAAAACAAATCACAGAACAAAGGAGATCTGACCTTTGAAATAATCTGGATCTAAATCCAGTTTAGCCCAGTCAACTGAGGCTGTTAACCTATGTGCAAACAAATGCTAAATTGAAATAGAACTGTTTGACCACTTAACTGTATCAACAAATGACGAGTTGAATTGTTAATTGTTAGTGATACATAGCAATACTTGAAAGCATTTAACTGAATACAAACGAATGAGTAATGTTGAGTAGGATTATTAAAGTTAAATAACAATTCTTGAATCAGTGTACTTAAATTAAATTATTGGTATTACATACCAATACTTGGAACCATTTGACTGTGTGCAAATAAGACTATTAATGTTAGATATCAATATTTGAAACCATTTAAGTGAGTGCAAACAAATTAGCTCTGGCTCATTTAGAAATAAGATTGCCTACAAACTATTGACTTTCAAATCATGTGTATAACCATTTAACTGTGTGCAAACAAATGAGCTCTGACTCTTTAAGAATGTTATCAACAAACTATGCATTTACAAATCTGATGTGTATAAAGAGAATTTGGCATTAAATAACCTACAAGGGTTGATATGCCATAGAACACGACCAACTAAATCCAGTTGAAAATTTATGGCAGAGATTTTTAGAATATGCTCTGTGAGAACGCTCCATCCCTCTGAATAAAATTTATTAACTATCAGTCTGGAAAGTTGGAACCACTTTGATAAATTAGTGAAATCCATGCCTGAAAGAATTTAGACTGTCATAAAAACTTGGGGAGGGACAACTAATTATAATTAATCAATTGTAACTTTTTGTCAATGAATTCCATAATTTTTTCCCTCAATATAGGATTATTCTCTGATATTTTCCTATGCATAGCTTGAAAAAAATTATTCCATTAATTTAGATATTTTAATCTAGTTTAAGATACATTTTTAAGGCCAGAATGTTTAGCTATTTAAATATCTTTTGCATCTAATGTTTCTGTTAATTCCATAATTTTTGCCAAGGGTAGCAGTTGGAAAGAAATTGAATACTGGTTAGGAATGCTCACTTTAAGCAATTCTAAATTGCAGTCATACACTTAAACAGTTTTTCTTAAAAATTGTATATTGTAAGTGTCAATAACTTATATAACATTAAAACTGCATCTGTGTGTAACCAAATTATTGGGGAAAACAGAAAATTTTAGCATAAACTCTTTTTATGATAAGGTACTCAGTGATAAAAGCGAAATTGGTTTCAAGTTGATTTGGCTCCTGGGAGTCAAGTTATGGGTACTTTTTTGGTATATCAACTTGGATAATTTTCAGATTTTATATAAACCTTTACAATTATCTCCCTTGTCTTTCGCCTTTTTGAAATTAAATCAAGACCAAACATTTCTGCATGGGGAAAACATTTATATTTCTTATGAAGATAAGTCCTCAGAGAATTTAAATCATTAAAGATTTTGAAAAGCAACTCATTTTCTTGCAGAAAATCTGCCCTAAATTATAAAAAGAAAAAACTTTCAAACTAAAACATTTTTATTTATGGAAACTTTATGCTTTTATTTTAGAAAAAACTTTGGAAAGATATAATTTTTTTTTCAAAGTCTGTTACCATTTTTTTTTTTTTTGCTTTTTTTATTCTACTAAAAATCAAACTGGCTAGGGAAAATATTTATATTTTTCATATATTTTGTTCATTTAGCATTGAAATAAGATTATTTTGATTTAGATTTTACTGAAATCCAATTTTAAGTAAAAATAAACAAATATAATAAAATGAATTAATTCATTTAGAAAAAATATATAAAACAGATATCTTACTGTTCTGCTATATGTGATGTTCTTCTTTCTGCCAGTTCAATGCTGGGTTGCCCTTCTTGTCTTATATATTGTTTTTGTGTATTTTTTTTATTAAAAATTTTTTATCAATACATATATATAGTTTAGCAAAGAAGAGTTGTTACATTAGTTCCTCGCTATATTGTTGGAAAATAAAGGAGAAGAACGAAGATGCCGTAAGGTTTTCAAGAAGGTTTAATGGCAGCTAGAATTCAGAAGGCTAGATGAGGAAACAAAAAAAAAAAAATGAATATGAGCACAAGTAAAAAATCATACATAATTTTTTTTCATCATACAACGTGTGAAAGCACGTGCGATACCATGTCCTCATCAGCCAACATCCAGGGGTGATAACACAGTTTCGGTAGCTAAAGGCGGTAGTGCCACCCCTGGCACTACCAAGCAGCTTTTGCCACTGGACAGGGTATTAAGAGAATCATATATATATATATATATATATATATATATATATATACGCCAGTTCAATTAAATGCAGAAACTACATTAGACGTTAATCTTCATTTTCTGAGTGCAGTTTGTGATTTAAAAAACGCGTTTACTTTCAGCAGTTGATGTTATTACGCGTTTACAGTAACCGTTTCTTACGTAATCCCACGGGAATGATGGTTCCGCGTGTATTTCCTTCATGCTGAAAACTTTCTCGCTTTCGACCAAATCCAACTTGATGCATATCGCGCCGTGGTCTGAAGACGATTTGAGGTAACTTTCAAACTGTGGCCAGTGATTCCTATTTTTGAAAGCAACGAAATGACTGAGTGTCCTATAAAACCATCACAACCAACCTCAATAGGAATCACATGGCATATCCAACCCTTTTCCACGCAGTCAGCACGCAGTGTCTCATAGCGGTTTTTCTTCCACTCGTGTGCTTCCTCCCGGTTTTCTTCCCAGGAGACAGTCAATTCTATGAGGAGGACACTCTTCTTTGAATTGGACCATGCTACAATGTCCAGCCGCTTTTCTGTTTGAATAATGTGAACTGGAAATTGTAGAGATGTCTTGAGATCTGCTGAAACTTTCCAGTCACTAGCTCTGTTCAGTAGCTTCATGTTAGGATTTTTTTGTTTCCTCACAGGACATTCACCTTCCTTGAGAAAATGAATTATGGGTTCCTTGGCTGTTATGGATTGCTGATTTGCTGTCTCACATTGTGCTCTTAACAATTCTATTATCACTTCTAATACCTTATTATGTCGCCATGTGTACATCTTAAGCGAGTGTGGACATGCAGATAGGACGTGGCGCAAAGTACCCCGATCACTTTTACACGACAAGCACAGGTCCGAATTGGTATATCCCCATAATTTTAGGTTGGTCGCATTTGGTAAGAGATCATAAGTAGAGCGAAGAAGGAATGATATCGCCAGTGGTTCCATTGCAATTAAGGATTTCCATGATAATTTAATTGGTTCGATATCATTCCATTTTGTCCAAGCACATTGTTTGGCCTGAGTAACAGCACTGGCTTTTCTTTGCTCTTCCTCAAACATCCTGACTTCTTTGCTCACCATGTCTCCTTTTCCTTTTGGGTCCATTTTGAAGAATACCTTTATGCTTGTCCTACCCAGTCCAGCTCGATTGGTTTGAGTGACACCTATGATGTCTTTGATTCGTAGGCTGCATTCCGCCTAAACGGCCGACAACTTCATACCTGATTTTATTTCTGGATACGCCTTCTGAATGATCTTGTTGGCTGAGTCCTTCATCATCCTGTGAAGGCGTACTTTCCCAATTTTGAATTCTTCTACCAGTAAGCATATTGGGAGCTGTAGGTTTCCAGAATCGGTATATAAACCCACTTTCGAAAAACAAGGAGGAACTCCAAGCCACTTACGCAGGTATTTGTTGCTATACTGTTGGATCCGTTCAACATGAGATATCGCAATCTCGTACATCTGTTAGGGCCACAAAAGATGGGGTAGCAGATCATGTTGGTAACACCAAGCCTTCATCCTTCTGGGTAAACAAGTTTTATCAATTGATTTAAGTCCCTTCAAAGCTACTTCTGGACCTCTGTACCCCTATGATGATCAGTCAGTGGGATTGAATAAAGACGTCTGAGACTCTTTACCGGCTTCTCCCTGACTGTTGGGATCTTATCACCCCCAATTTTGAAATGGATCTCCCTGACAGATCCACCGACTGAAGATAGGCTTTGACTTTTCTTTGGCTTAGCCTTCATTCTTGCCCATGCGAAAAGGTCATAATACCTTTGTAGTAAACAATGGTGATGTCATCCATAAAAGCTCTGGAAGGAGGATGAGTCAGATGTTCATTTTTCATTACTCCTTTCGACGTATTTGCTGCACCTCGTAAAATGAGTTCCATGGCTAGAACGAAAAAAAGTGGGGAAATCACACAGCCCATTATGATGCCGATCTCAAGTGCCTGCCACTTGGTGGTATAGTTTTTAACGGTAAATTTCATGAAAGCTGATATGAAGTATTTCATTATGATTTCCCCAACTTTGCTAGGGAAGTCGAAAAATTCGAGGGCCATTCGGATTAAGTGGTGCGAAACTGAACTGTATGCATTGGCAAGATCAAGCCAGATCACATGTAGTTCTGTTTTGTCCCTTCTAGCTGAGAGTATTGAGTTCCATATCATTTGTGAATGTTCCAGACATCCGGGGAAGCCAGGTATCCCAGCCTTCTGGACAGATGTATTTATATAATGATTGCTCATCAGAAAGGTTGTCATACCACGAGCAAGAACTCCAAAAAATATTTTCCCTTCTACATTTAGGAGGGATATTGGGCGAAAATTTGTTATACCTTTTGACTGCATTTCCTTTGGTATCCAAATACCAGACACCATTCCTGTGGTACAATAGCCTTCTTCCAAGCCTGCTGAAGGAGGACAGTGAGTTTCCTGAGGACACGTGGGCAGTTTTTATATAACTTGTACGATATCCCATTCAAGCCCGGGGCACTACCTGCGTGAGCCTTATGGACGAAATCTCGAACTTCTTTTAGTTTTATCCCGCTATCATCAAACATTACCGTTGGATCTTGGGGTTTTGGTGAGTCTCTTAGAGGAGGTATTGGGATACCGTTTAAATCATCTGAGTACGTCATCTTCAAATGATTCTCGAGCTCCTCCTTTGGTACATCAAGCTTGCCACTCTTTGATTCCACGAAAAGCTTTTTTGCGAAAGCGTAAGGATTTGAGTAGAATGCTCTCCGAGCCTGATGCTTTTTCTTTCGGTGTTTTCTCTGATTTTCAGCTCTGAAGATCACCAAAATCCTTTTTTTTTATATCATTTAGGATATTCTGAAGTTCCGGCCTCTCATGAATCTGGGCTTCTTTTAATCGGCGCTTCGGCATTCTCTGTTCCGATCTTAGCTTTCCTTTCTGTATCTGTCGTCTATTTGGTCGTTTTCCTTCGGTTTTATTCGTTACTGCACCAAACCACTCCAGACAAACGTCATATATAACTCTGTAGAAAGATGACAATTGATGGTCAATGGGACCCTTAAGATGGATGGTGAGCAAAAAAGAAGTAGTAATTCTAGTCAAGTAAGAACATTAAGTTTATAAGTCCCAAAAATTCACTCTGAATTGTCCAGCAGGACACATGGTGTAACGGTTATAGGCGTTGGTTCCCTAAGCTTCTAAGGAGACCATCAATCCTCACAGCATTACAGGAATACTTAACACTTGTACCCGGTTATGGCTAATGGAATCAGAACAGGCGACTCCTGTATTCCTTGAAGGATCCCGAGTTCGACAAACACCAGAAGAAGGTTGTGGAAATAACTATAAGGAATGATGTAGTGGTCCTGGTTGCTGTAGGATAGAGGTATGAAGGTCTCCAGAGAAGGAATGAGGTAGCTGGATGTCTGAACGATATTGCGCGTCGAAGTAGACATAGCAAAAGTTAGAGGTGACATAAAGGTGTTCCTGTAAGTGGTGGATTACGTGCATCTAATTCATATTCAACTGGGAACCCTTGGTCTAAATTTGATGGCTTTCCTCATGGTGTTGTGATTCTGCTGTTATGAAGGGAGCGAACAGAGTACGTCCGTCCTGCTTGAAAAGTTTGGTGGGCTTTCACCATTTTTATGTTGTCTGGGAAAATGGTCTGGGCTGAATAGAATAAGTCATCCTCATTGGGTGAAAATATGCGTCGACCATAACGGTCAAATTACGTGCCAAACAAAAATACGAAGTTCTTTCTGCTACATATAGTATCAAAATAAAGTGTGTCCTGGGTATAACATTGAACTCCATCTGATAGTGAGGCTTCTTTGATTTTATCCCGCACATTTGGAGCCGATCACTTGACAAGGATTAGTCATATATACTCACGACTTACAATAACTCACTTTCTCTTACATTTTGACTTCCAGAGACAGCTTGGCTTTGCCAGCTAGTGACACACTGCTCAATACACGCAACATGAGTGCATATATACTCTGTGACCTTTTTCTTTCCTGCTCTGCCTTTTCCGTTGGACTTGTTCCAGTCTCGCGCACAGCCTCAGACATTTTGTCAAATCCCGAAAGAGACAAACAACCAACATGGGAGAAAACACGTCTTCCTAAAATACATATATAGTCTACAGGACACATTTAATATTTAGTCTTTCACCATAATATTGGTAATATGAGCATAGATTATTGACAAACGGGGGGGGGAGATCTAGGCAAATAAGTATGAGTTAATCTGTAGCAAATGATTTCGTGAGCCAAATAAATGGGAGTTTTTCCTTTTTTTTTTTTTTTGCTTCGAATAAGGGTATAAGGTAAGAGTTAAAGACTGACTGAATAGTTAGAGTAGGGGCTTATTTCATGTTAGTTTGAAAGTATTAGTATAGGATAGATTTGGTGGGGGATATGTGTAAGTCTTGTTAAGTGTAAATCATCGACGTGGACGAGTATTAAAAATACCATCTTACCTCGGTACCGAATCCGGAAGTAGTCAGCCGAAACCGGATGAGGTAAAGATGGTATTATATATAGTAGAGGAGGGTGGAATGCCCAGTTTTTCATTGGCTGTTACTGAAGGACAGATGTCTATAAGAACGGCCGAAGTCCGGCCTCATTATTTTTTTTTGCTTTGGTAGAGGCACGAGCGTAGCACGTCGCGATCAAGGAGGCGGCTTGGCTCTTCCAGAGTCATGCCGGGGTTTCTTTCGGAGCCGATATGATGCAAGAAAACCCGAAATCGGCGATGAAGACAGTGCATCACTGAAGACCTACCTTGATGCATCTAGGATGTATGATTGAAAAAATTCGTGTTACTTACATACACATATATCTAACAAGCTAGGAATATTTAACAAGCTATATTTGAATATTCATGGTTTGTAATGTTTCATTTTATGTACTTATTGTTATATAAATTTATTTTTGTTTGCATTGCTTTCTTTTGAATGTTCTTTTGTCTGCGTTGTTTACATCGTTTGCTTTTCAATAATGATTTAACATAAATTGTGGGAACAAAATATTCAGCCAAACATACCACCACAATTCTTAAGAAACCACTCACTACAGTCGTGATTTAACACGTTTTATTGTTCTTATGCGAAAAGGACATTCAAATTGTATTACCTATTTATTTGCTCATTGCCCAACGTTGTAAAAGCATACAGCTGATTGTGTTCTATTGAAGGAGAAAAAAGTGCCTTTAAATCGCGGCAGGGTTTGTTTGTGCTTGTTCCCGGACTGGACTCAAAAGCCACCGATCGTCATTCTTATCCGAGTGACGAAAAGAAGTAGACAAACATGATATGATTTTTTATTTTCTCACTTTTATTCAGAAGTTAATGGCTAAAAATATGCTGCTTGGTTCTTATAGTGGGTTATTAGAATTCAACTATGGTTATTGAAGGAGAAAAGAAATTCGTTTTTCATTCTTTAATATGATAGCCCAGAAGGGCTAAAAAATTGTGAAAACCTCTTAAAGCCACTTAAATTACGTCTTTGTTTTTATGTTTCGTTTGCAACCCCCAGATATAACTAAAAAATCCAATCTACAGCCTTAGTGGAGGTGCCCATGGTGAAATGATCTAACATCGTCGGAAATGGACACGGCGACACGAGTTCAAACCCTGGACGAGATTGATTGCATTTCACAGAGCACTAATACTCTGGGGAAAGGTATGAATCCAATTATTGTCCCTCCAGCTATGGGTAAATAGTAGGGCAGACTAGGTTCTTCAGCCTTGGTGAGGCAACTAGTCTAGGAGAAGGAAAACTCTGAATTCAAACCTGTTAAGCTCCGCTTAAAAATTGACCTTGTGTCATATCCTGCCCGAGCGGAGGGGTTGGTATATATATCTACAGCCTTTGTTCACATGTTTGTATAAACCAATCAAAATCCATATTTTCATAAACTTTATTTTTCATGTTCGGACTCTCATGTACTAATTGAGGTTGGATGGTGTAATGGTTAGCATGTTAGACTGGCAAACCTACACGAGTGAGTTCGATTCTCATTGGGTGTCCCATTCATGCGGCCTTGTGCTACATCTAAGCAAAAAAAGCTTGGTAAATTACAACCTCAATCAACAAAAACCTATCATACATTAAACAGGTGTCGAAATACGTCAACTAAACCAAATATCCATTCTCACTGTATTATAACTGTCTGTCATCGACATACCTGAGCACCCGTTAAGTCTCTAAGCGCTCTTTTCCATCATTCAACCGTGTAAAAGCATATAGACGAATTCATTAATTAAAACGGTGAGTGAACATTTATTTTCTATTGCTCTTTGGTGAAGATGTACCATCGCCAGATACGGCTATGTGTGAAATGTACATATAATGTTCATAACATATATACATAGAACATAGGAATCTCGAAACACGAAAAACACTTACGACTTCTTAGTTCAGGTACGAAACTTTTTATTACCTTTGAGTTTAAAGGTTCTTTGACATAAGGAGAGAGATACAAATTCTTTCTATTCTGATTTTTCCATCTGCCCCCACTCCATCTCGTGCAACACCTGCCCAAGGCCTCGGCGAGCAAGCGAAAGTCGACCCTTCTCGTTCGGTGTCCAGTTCTCAACTCAACTAACTGACTTTTTCAAATCTCCCAAAATCCTCCGCGCGCTTCCGGTGCGTGATGTCATTCGCACCCCCTAGTCCCGTTTCCCATCTCGGGTTTCTATTGTGACATCTCTGAGTTACACGTCCGCTCCGCGTGCGTGCGTGAACACCTGCGTTAATGTTGCACCTAAGTAACCCATGCACTGAGCCGAAAGGTTCTCAGCCTAACTAAACCAAAAGGCATAAAACGAAATCCCTCGGTCATTATATTACAAAGATGATATTTGAATTTTATTACTAACTTATTTGCTCATCACATGACTGTGTAGAAATATGGGGTCAGGCTGAGGTCAAGGTAAACTGTGTTAACGTTTTTTATCTGGCTCCATTCTGAGGTCATTCTATTTTACCCCACGTTGATTTGTTGATGTAACTCCTTGAACAAGAAGGCCCAAAAAAATTATACGAAAGAAGGTAGCAACAGATAGGAGACGAAGACTTTTTTTTAAATTTTTCCTTTATTTCCTGGGTTCAACAAAATGGGTGAGGTAATTTTCCCTGAATACAATTGAAATGGTTGAATCCCCCAGTCAAGGTGTTTAAAGATACTTAAATCGTTTCTTGGTATATGCGTGTCCTCATTTGGTATTTTAAAGCTTTAACAACGTGTTAGTCGCTTTTGGGAGTTTGTCCAAGTCCAGTGTTTTAGTTCGTAGTTCGATTGGTCCATTTCCTAGCTTTTTATATTTTGGCATACTGTTAACCGAGACGGCTGCTACTAGTGAAAGATTAGCCCAACGTTGGTTTCACTAGCAACCGAGAGATTTAGATGTAATTCCGCCGGTTACTGCTGAAAAGAGAATGAGCTTCCTACTTTTGTCGCATACATCGCCCCTTTTTCCTGTCAGAGGCCTCTGGGAGTTTCTGCATATTTTGATAATTTTCTTTTTTAATTCAATTAAAAAAAATTTTGTTTGTTTATTTATTCCCTATAGAAGCATATAAACGAATCTATTTATTAAAAACGTAAATAAACACATTTACTTCCTATCGCTTTTAGGCGAAAAGTGATTTGAATTTTATTACCTATTGATTTGCACATCGTTCGGCAGTGTAAAACCACATAGCTGACTAAGACATGATTCTTAAGAAATTTTGATATTTCCGTAAATTTTATTACCTTTTTCTGTGATCATAACAAGACGGTATAAAAGTATATGGCTAACTTTCCGTTTTAGGGATTTCCCATAATTTATCAAATGTTTGCCCTCAGACGTTCTGTCCAAAATTCCATAATGTCATATACCATGATAATTTGTCACTACCATTTAATTCATATCCAAACTATATATCCCCCCCCACCTTCTCAATCTCATAACAACTTGTCCGCATCCAGACTTCCCTCACCCCAGTAAAACATTTTATTGGAATATAGAAATCTCGAAGAAATTTCTACAATATAAAAAGCATGAAATAACTATTTAAAAAAAAACAGATCCTAATAATATAAACTACTTCCTGGGAAAATATCAGCATTCTGTCAAGTATCTAGTTCCGTAAACCTTATAGAATACACATTTTTTAGCTTTAAAATAATCAACCCCCAAAACATACATAAGAACATTCTAGAAATTTTGGATCAAAATCGCATTATCATTGAAATTACATTTTTATATTTTTCAACCAATCAGCTAAAAACATAGAATAAAAACATTCTAGAAAATCCAGATCAGAAACTAATTAACAGAAAAATTTTAGGCTCTAAAACAAATAAGTAAATATACGAATCTGATCGGTCAAGAAATGTCTACGCGCTTGAATTTTTGTACCTGCAATAAAACTTTTTTTTTTTTATCCACTTTAGTGACCCCAAAAAGTATAAATAACGAATTTAATCAATCAGGTCATTCAATTCATTCCTTTCACGACCAAAAGTTCATTCCGTCCACTACCAAAAAAGACTTTACCGTCTACGAGAGATCATGAACGGACAGCAGAGAGCCGCGCCGTAAGATTCAAAGGGAAAAGGCATGCGACCTTCATTTATCAATGCGACACGTTGTCACCAAGATCATAAGAAAACACATGCGCGGACTTAATGAAAGCAAAGACCCATACTTACGGTCCATCACTCATATACACACACATACCCATGTATGTAAGTAAAGACAAAATTTTCATCCTCCTTATTTCGGCCAACAATGGACCCATTTATTTGATAGACTATACTAACATGTAAACACGCACACATGGGCGAACAACCCTATTTTCATTCAACTGGCCATAGCTGTATTTCTCATTATTTTTATTCCTATTTTGTTATGATTATTAAATTGTTTGTTTCTTAATATTCGTTGTTGTCATATTCCATATGTTTACGTGCTTCTAAAATTTGTGTTGTATTTGTGGTGGAACTAAACCTGAAAATAATACCCGTAAAATACGGACGGATACTCACTCACACTCACTCACTACAAATTGGAGAGTAACATATCACACTAAACAATAACATGCACCCACTACAACCTTACCTTTAGATAGATATTCGGATACACTTGGATATCCAAACCTCCGGCAGAAATGCTGACTTCAACAAATTCCTACTGAACCCTTACAACAATATTCAATTACCAACAGAAGCAAAACCAAAAATAATATACAAATACCAACACAAATAACAACCACACCCCACAAAGAAAGAATTAAAAAACGTATTTGGCATAAAATAACAATCGTGTTGACATACCGTAAAATAACTAATGAGTTAACATAGCGTAAAATAACACAAAGGTTGACATACTGTAAAATACACAAAGGGATTAACATACCATAAAATACCCCAAGGGTTGACAAAGCGTAAAATAATCCAAGGATTGACATACTGTAAAATAACCTAATGGTTGCCACACCATAAAATAATATATATAACTAAAATAATATACAAATACCAACACAAATAAAAAAAAAAAAATACACCTCACAAAGAAGGAATAAAAGAAAAACGTCTTTGGCATAAAATAACCCAAGAATCGCTATAACATAAAATAATCCAAGGGCTGACATAACGTAAAATAGCCAAAGGGTTGACTTACCATACAATAACCCAAGGGCTGACCTACTGTAAAATTACTCAAAGGTCGACATACCATAAAATAATCCAAGGGCTGACATCTCAGAGGGTTGAGATACGGTAAAATAACTGAAGTGTTGACATACCATAAAATAACAAAAGGGTTGACAAATAAAATAACCAAGAGTAGACATACCATAAAATAACCCAAAAGTTGACATAGCGTAAAATAAGCTAATTGTTAACTTACCATAAAATAATCCAAAGGTTGATATACCATAAATAAACCGAGGGTTGACACAGCCTAAAATAACCGAAGAGTTGACATACCGTAAAATAACCGAAGAGTTAATATACCATAAAATAACCCAAAAGTTGACACGGCGTAAAATAACTAAAGGGTTGACATACCATTAAATAAACCAAGGGTTGACACACTATAATTTAACCTAAGGGTTGACATACCTTTGAATAAAACAAGAGTTGGCACACTGTAAAATAACCATACCATAAAATAAACCATAAAATAAACCAAGGGTTGACACACTGTGAAATAACTAAAGGGTTGACATACCATTAAATAAACCAAGGGTTGACACACTGTAAAATAACCTAAGGGTTGATACAGCGTAAAATAACCAAAGCGTTGACATACCATTAAATAAACCAAGTGTTTAAAAATACCATAAAATAACCCGAAAGTTGACACGGCGTAAAATAACTAAAGGGTTGAAATACCATTAAATAAACCAAGGGTTGACACACTATAAGATAACCTAAGGGTTGACATACCATTAAATAAAACAAGAGTTGATACACTGTAAAATAACCTAAGGGTTTGTTGCGGAGCCGATAAGCATGTCGACCCCGCAAATGAATTAAGTTTAATGCGTGTGAGTAAGTGACAGCCAAAGACAATGAAAGAACAAAGGCGAGGTAACAAATATAACAAATGACAAATTATTGTCAGATCTACAGACGTGTGTTAAGTCCGTAATGGTCGAATATGGTCTTCAGCTAGAATGGTAACGATGATAGCTGGTATAGTTGAGACGTAGATGAGCGCAGCTTGATGTTAGTCGCGGGTAACTGGCGTAGGTTGAGTCGTAGAATGCAGCTGGATGGTCGAAGTCGAAAGCTGAAGTCGGACGAGTCGTAGAATGCAGCTCGATGATCGAAGCTGAAAGCTGAGGTCGGACGAGTCGAAGAATGCAGCTGGATGATCATCGTAGGAAGCTGGCGTCGGTCGTAGTTGGTAGATCGATATTCCCGGTTATATATATTCCCGGTTATAACCGAGGGTGTGTCGATCCGGTTGCTGGCTCGTACAGCGGGTCGTACGTGAGCCAGGTGTTGCAGTGGAAGGACAGTCCGTAACAGCGAGTCGTTACGTGGACTGCGTGGTACCTTGCAGGAGCGTCGAGGTCGAGTTCGGTTATGGCAGCTTGGTCGTATAGTGTCGGGCGAGCTAGTGACTAAGACTGAGCCGTGTCTTAGTGTTACGGACCAAGTGAAAGGTCGGAGAACGTGGTTAAGGTTTGCCAGGCCTTAGTACAGACGAGATCGAGCGAACGAGTCGAGAGAAGATAGGGCTTTGTCGTGCCCCCTAGCCGTGCGGACGTAACGAGACGAAGGCGGAGGCTTTGCCGTGTCAAAGTCATACGTACGATGGCTATGGCTGGGTCGCGCCAAAAGCCGTGCGGACGTATCGGACGGGAGCGAAAACTTTGCCGTGTCAAAGCCGTGCGGACGATATCGGACGCTAGCTAAGGCTTTGTCGTGCCGAAGCAGTACGGACATATCGGACGGAAGCTAAGACTGGGCTGCACCGAAGCTCTGCACAAACGAGCAGACAGGCCAGGAGGCCGAGGCTAAGATGGGCGTTATCTTAGCACTGCGCAGATAGTGAAGCGGTAGCTAAAGGCTGAGCTGTGCCATTAGCTCTGCGCAGCTTATCGGACAAGCGGAACCGAGCGAGGGTTAAAACCGGCTGGTCTTAGAATCCGTCTTCGTGTTTGCCTCCGGGCCGTCTATTTCGGCGAGCCAATTAAGGCTGCCAGAGATGCTCTGACCCGCAGACAGAGACCTCTTATGGCCCTTAAAAGGACCGTTTGTGCATAAATATGTGATGTCAAAGGCGAATGCACCACGTGATGTAGGATTCGAGCCTTTTGGAGACCGCTAAGAGCGGCTCCTGAGAGCATCCGAAGATCTCCCGGTTTTTGCCGTCGAAGGAGCCCTTGTTATATAAAAGTAGGGCAACGCCACGATGTGGAGTTTGTGTAAATAGAAAGTTATAAAAATGGGGGTAAAGATAAATTACTTCTTTAGCTTAGCGTCGGCTATCGAAGATTATTTATTCCATTTTTATAGTGTTGTTTGTGACAGAAGTGTTCTGTTAATATAGTTAATTTCAAATTTTATCGTTGACGGGAGCTATGGCTTTGTCGCGCCAAAGCTGTACGGACGTATCGAGGCGGTAGCTAAGGCTGTTTCGCGCCAAAGCGGTGCGGACGTATCGAGGCGGTAGCTAAGGCTGTTTCGCGCCAAAGCTGTGCGGACGTATCGAGACGATAGCTAAGGCTCGCGCCAAATCTCTGCACTGTCGAGCGAACAGGCCAGGAGGCCGAGGCTAAGATTGGCGTTATCTTAGCGCTGCGCGGATGGTGGCGCGGTAGCTAAAGGCCAACCCTTGCCTTTAGCGCTGCACAGCCAAACGGACGAGCAGAACTGACCGGCTGGTCTTAGTGAGTCCTCTTCGTGTTTGCCTCCAGGCCGTCTATTTCGACTGATCATTAATGACCGCCAGAGATGCACCTACCCGCAGAAGGTGACCTCTCATAGCCCTTAAAAAGGACCGTAAAAAAAGGTTGAATCTGCCACTAGAAGTGGTGGTGAGGTGGGTGCAACCACAATAACGTAGGACCCGAGCCTCGTGGAGCCGAGTGGCCCCTGAGAGCGTCCACGTAGACCTCTGAATTTTCGCCGCCTGAAGCCTTTTTATATGGAAGAAAGGGAACTCCATTTCTGTCGCGCCACGTGGATAGAAAGTTCTTCTACAAAAAATGGACGCAGAAAATAAGTATTTCTTTAGCCCGGTATAGGCTAGCGAAAAGTATTACTTCCATCTTTATAGAATTATTTCTGGCTGAAGTGTTTTGCAAATGTTGATAAATGTTAATTTATCCCTTTCTTAGCTGTAACAGCCGTTAAAAATCGAAAAAGGGCTTCATCATTTCCGACCGCGCCCGGAT
This sequence comes from Sepioteuthis lessoniana, assembly GCA_963585895.1. Classification (NCBI taxonomy): domain Eukaryota; kingdom Metazoa; phylum Mollusca; class Cephalopoda; order Myopsida; family Loliginidae; genus Sepioteuthis; species Sepioteuthis lessoniana. The sequence continues at coordinate 55,641,723 of OY757931.1, read as the reverse complement.
GTTATTTCTCTAGGGCGAAATGTAATCCGATCTGTTGACGTTCGTAGGCCGGTCGCGGCAGAATAACCAAAAGGTTGACATTGCGTAAAATAAACCAAGGGTTGACTTACGTACCATAAAATGATATATAAAACTAAAGTAATGTACAAATAACTACACATTTAACAACCATACCCACAAAGAACGAATAAAAGAAAAATGTCTTCAGCATAGAATAACCAAAGGGTTGACACAGCGTAAAAGGACACTAGGGCTGACATACCAACCAACCAACCAACCAGATCCTTTCAATGTTTGCTTAGGTTTATTTAACTCCTTCGTTACAACTCATTTGTAAATACAATAACCTTCCATATTTTTAATATTCCATTGCAATCATTTTTTTTAAAGTGGCACATTTTTGTTTGACTATTGTAAATCTATTTAATCTGATTGTCCTTGTGCTGTAAACTTCAGTTTATTGTAGACATTAAAAATAACCATTTCATTTCCGTTTTATTAATGTAGAGAAATCCTTTTCTTTCTATTTTATCATTTAGAAATCCTTTTTGTTTTATCTATCTTTTAAAATTTGCTAACCTCCCAACTTTTTCAACGACTAATTTAATACTCTTATACACATAGATCTATATATGCTACGTTTATACGTATACATAATCCGACAATACCTCAATGCATGTTATCATGAAATAGAACCAGCAACTTGAATTCAAATCCGAGACGAAATCGTTTGCATTTTACTTCATGCTCGTGTTCAAAGGCATGTCGTCGTTGAGTAAGATTTAGCAAACTAGTCTCACGAACCAGTTACTGTTTAGTAGATAGGGCGCCTTGAATGGTGTAATGGTTAGCAAGCTAGACTAGAATAACTTTACGAACGAGTTCGAGTCACATTAGCTGTCCCATTTATAATTGGAAATGTTAAGTTACCTACTCGTTATATTAGAAGGAAATAAATGAGTCGGAACGAAGATTTCAAGAAGGTTTAATGACGGCTTGAGTGGAAGAGAAGTCTTTTGTGCCAAAAGTCGCGCAGGAAGAAGAAGAAAATAGTTATTGAATTGAGAAAGAAAAAGGAGTTAAATGTCTGAGCGAAATATGCGTCGCTACCGTCAAGGCAAAATATTGAGTTGCTGGTTTTCGAACACAAGAATGAATGTTCATCATTGTCTCCTTAAAGGTTGTCCAGGAATGAAGTAGCTGAATTGTCAAAGGCGGAATTAATTCGTCTAATTCATATTCAACTGGAAACCCTTGGGTCTAGAAGTGTAGACTCAAGGGTCCATGAATTAGACGGCTCTGCTCATGGCGTAATGTAACTGCTGCCATAAGAGTGAGGACAGAAACACGTCCGTCCTGCTTGAGAGATGCTGAGGAAGAGGTAGTTTGGTGGGCTTTCACCGAATTTGATATGCCCAGGAAAGTAATATGGGCCGAATGGGATTCATCATCCTCATTGCTTGAAAATATATGACGAGACCAACGGTCAAAATAATTTACGCGCCAAACATACGAAGTTCTTTCTGCTACACATTCATGTGGCTCAAAGCCACATCTAATCAAAAAGCTTTGTAAATTACTACTGATGATTAGAGCATTAGATCCTAACTATATGCCACATACATGTGACCAAGTGTCCAATCTAAGCTACTGTTAATTGTTTTTTTTTTAAATAGCTTGCATAGTGTTGGTGAGCACAGCGAGGAAACTATTGTAAGTGAATTCGATTCCCATTGGATGTCCCATACTTCTACCCTTGAGCCAAACTCAGCTCATCTTAGTAAATGACTACTATGTCGTCTGATGAAAATTGTAAATTTGGCAGTTAATGTCTCCTCGAATCTGATTGGCTGCTTTGAAGTTGAGCCGTTAGGTCCCGCCCTTACTGTTATTTAAGTGAGACCCGCAAGTGTCTGCTCTCTTTTTTTTCTTCTTTTTTTTCCTTTTTTTAAGCACGAGCAGAAGCTCTCTCTGGCTCGTTACTTTTGCTTTACGAGCTCTTGTTTATTCGCCTTCGACTTTAGGCAGTTTTTTCTTGAGCAAGGTGGCTTAAGCAAAATAGGCCCATTAGTCTTAGGCTAAGCCTCTTTTTCTTACCGGGTTTTTATGGTTACTTGTTGAAACAATAAGCCTACTGCAGGCTATTTGTGGCTTTGGTATGCTGTCCTCTTCAAAAGAAAGTTGAGTCTAAGGTCTGGAGGCGGTATTATATTTGCTGACAAAGGAAGCTGTTGGCCGGGTCAGAAAATGTGGCAAAAGCATCCGTGGGCTCATCAGAAGAAAATTCGTATTGAAACAGAAAGATATTTATCTAAGACGAGGAAGCGGTGGTCTACTCGAAGTTTACTGAAAGATTTAGTAAACTTCGTTTTCAACAAGTCTACACAGGAAACCAGAAGAACACGGCTGTCCGGGTTGATTCTACACAAGAAGGAGACACCAAGAAGAAGAAACCCTAAAAATGACTCCAAAATGAATTTTGACATAAAATATCAAAAAAAGGTATTTTATCATTAAAAAAGTTAAACTGACAGTAGGTGGTTGACGGTATTGCTCTAAGCAAGTCAGTCTTATATTTCTTTATACCCTTCTTTTTTTTCTTTTTTTTTTTTTTTCGGCTATAATATTGTCGTTACTTGAATATATGTTATTATTTTGTAATGACAAGCATAAGGAAAAATATGCAAAACTGGATTTTTGAAATAAATTACCTTGTGGGAATTAGTTGTTTTTGTTTTTAAGAAATATAGATACGCTTCTCTTTCAGGTAACAAAAGTTAGCTTTCTCAACCCCCCTTTTTTATCTCCTTTATTTTTTTAATACATTTTTCAATCCCTTCGCTGAGCCTGAAAGTTACAGCTAGACTTCTTGGGCTAGGCAGAGATAAAGACTAGTATTTCGTTTCTAATACGTCTTAAATTGATTTTAGTTATTCTTGCGTAAAACAGACGGTTAAGTAATATTAACCCAGATTCAGAAATCCGATGCTTTTCATGCACCATTAAACTCTCTCTGTATATATATATATATTTAGCCTTCATTTAACCCATATACACCGGTTGGGATTACATCTCTTGACTGCCGACAAGTTATGCTAGTTGGTGCTATGGCGCACAAAAGGTCGTTATCTCCCGTCTCTGCCAAATAGTACAGCTAATGACCACCTGAGGGCGTGATCTAAGTAGCATATAACGTGAGGGCACTCAAAATTCTCTTGGGCGTCGACAAGAAAGCAAAGTGAAAAGTTTCAAGTTCCAGGTAATTGCACTGCGAAAAGATGTTCCTTCTTTCGGCGGTTAGGGGTGTTCCTTATGGGTCCGGAGCAGATAATTCTAATGGGCGATTGGATGCGATCCTTGACTCCACTGGAGCGCAAGAGGGTCGGCAAAATGAGAAACTTTCTAATCGACCTGATGGTGAAGCACGACTTAGTCGACAGATTTCGTCTGAATCATCTAGTGAGAGAGATGTGAACGTGGCCAGTTAGTTCGCCCTATATCCATTGCAGATCCTATTTGGGAAGAGTGTTAGTCAGCAGAGCAGACATAGAATTCGTTTCCTGCCCCACGTTCCACTGGTAATGGCTTGCTGACCACAAACTAATTTTGGTCAGCTTGTGTTTAGTTGATAGGCCTAGCCTGGCCGGCTACTAGAAGTTCAATTCATCTTTGCTGGAGATATCGGACTTTCGAGACCAACTGAAAAATATAATTCAGAGAGCATTAGTGGGAGCGGTTACTGGAAATAGATGGTGGAGATCCCTTAAGAATAGGATTACGAACTTTGCCACCAAATATTGCTAATGGCTCGCCTTAGAGTCAAGATGACGAAGTGGAGGGAGTCCCCTAAAAATAGAGCTAACTCGGACGGACCCAGAGTTCGAGGCTAGCAAACAATACCAGGGATAAATAGTTAGATCTAGGTTTTAAATGAGTATCGAACAAAGTGGTGAAAACCAACGCCTTTGCGCGTAAGGAAGAACTGACAAGATATCCACTTCGGTTTATCGAGTTCGTCAATTGCTCGGATAATCACATACGCCAGAAGGATTGGGAACTTCGTGAGACCTTCCGAGTGCATTTTCGTGATTTTTTGCCGGTTTACCGGACCTCCCGGTGCTGGAGATTTGCAATTATTTAGCAGACTTCCTTTGCCTACTGAAAATAGAAGCAGGTTGCCGATCAATTTAGATCAGTTCAAGGCCTTTGATCGGATGGACCATCGGTTTTTGATGGCAGTTTTGGAGACTGGTGAATTCGACCTGGAGTTCCGCAAATGGATTTGTATTCTGCACCAGTTCCCCACAGCAGAGATACATGTGAACTGACAGCGTTCCGGATCCTTCATGATCGAACAGTCAGTCCAGCAGTAGTGCCTCTCGTCCCCCTTTTTCTATGTCCTCGTTTTGGAGCTTTTGCTCCATAGGCTTAAGGATGGGAGGCCTCGTCCGGTCCAACGCGGAATCTCACTCGCTGACTTGTCTTAAAGCAAAGGTGTCTGCGTAGACCGATGACGTCACCGTTTTTGTATCGGGGAACACAAAAACGCTGGCGTCATCGACTTTCGGATATAATTGCGGTACAGCTGGCACTTACGAGGTACGAGAAAGTAAAAGTAAATGTCGGAAAGAACGAAAGTTTGTGGTTGGGTGTCATAAGGTTTGCTGTTGGGTGCCTTCCGCTGGAATGACGGTCTTGTCCGTATTATCGGGGAATGGTTAGATCCCGATCCCCAACTGGAGAGAAATTGATTGGAAGGACAGGCAAAGGCAAAAGCGCGGGTAAATATTCTGACAGAAATCGAAAGTATCCTTTCGACCATTTTTGCTAAACCTGAAGTACTGTACTGGCCATTGTTCTAGAGAACGGAAGTATCGTTCCATCCATGTTTACCTTGTTCTCATAAAAAGGCGGCACTTCTGTTACAACTGGAAACCGGAGCTGTCATTTACTCAGAAGTATTCAGTAAAGCAACGTGTAACAACAACCAAAAAAATAATTTCATGTCTGTTTAATCGCTAGCGCGGCTATGTCGGTTTTCAAATGCAATTTTTTAAAAGCCAAAACCACAATATACTTTGCAAATTGTGTCACTTCATTAAAACTTATAAAGACAAGATATATTTGTTGTTGTACAAAACTATTACTTATATACCGGACATTGGCATAATGGTTAGAGTGTTCGCCAATGGCCCGGGAGACCCAGGTTCTAATCCCAGGTCAAGTCAAAGACTCAAAAAATGGTACTTGAGGCTACCTTGCTTAACACAGCATTATAAGGTAAGGATCAAGGGTAAAATGGAGCAATCCAGGGAAAGGAGTGGCGCTTCCCCCTACACCTTGGTGTAGTAGCTATCGAAAATGGGGCCTTCGGGTCACCCTCGACTACGGTCGCTAACTTTACATACTTTATTACTTATATACGTATATGAAAATAAAACGATAACAAATAAATAAAACAGGACGGTTATTCATTAAAACCTGCCTTTTTAAAACCATCAAGCAAACTATGTAGGTTTGGTTTATTTGTTTAACGGTATATCAACTCCCTATGGGTTATTTAATGCAGAAATTTGATTAATTTGTAAATGATTGTATTCATTCTAAAGGATCGATTGCATTTTTTGAATTTCACTTTGTCTATAATCATTTATTTTCACACAGTTATATGGTATCAAGTATTCCAATTCAATACTAATAATTTTCAAATATATCTCTTTGATCCATATATGGGATTCTAACGAGTACGATCGTTCCGAGCCAGAGTGTACCAAGGAGTAATAGCAATAAAGGAATACTCCACCCTCACCAGATCTCCAGAACTAGAGCCACACCACCGGATACGGTCGGCATATTCTAAGCCCTATTGATAGGATTGCATATAAGTTGTGTTCAAAAAGTATTAAGACAGAAGCTGCCTTTACCAAGAAGATAAAAATTGTTTTATCCTTTTTAGTTGGTTTCGTCTATTTAGGGCTTTCTCACTCACGAGACGAGAACACGTCTGTTGGGTTTAACCATCTATTACTAAGTGTAGAATAAGCAACAATAAAAGAAGGGCACACAACACATGATATTCGGATGTAACAAAAATTAGTTATGACCTATTACTACTTATAGTATATTTCCCTTCCTAGGAATATCTAGTAATTTTTTTTTCTCTTTATTATGTCATTTTATTTATTAATTTATTTATTGTTTGTTTAAGTCTTTGGAACGTCTTCACTGTCTCTTCTGAGTGATAGTTCACTTTTTTTCTTTTTTTTGTGTTTGAAAAGGTACTTACCCATAAACCGTATAAGATTTTTTTTATTGTCCTTGAGGCCCAAACTGCTGCGATGAATTCTTTTCTTATTTGGGCATAATTTCTTTCAGAAGTCGTAAGGGTACGCGATTCGAAAGCTGTAGATTTCCATTCTCCTTGTATTTCTTAATAAAATCCCACTCCCAGCCAATAGCTACTAGCGTCCGATGCTTCTACAAATGGTTTCGTGGGACCATAAAATGTAAGGACAGGGGGCTTAGAATTAGAGTTAGGGTTAGGGTTAGCTTGTAGGGAACGAATAAATAAATAAAAAATTTTAATTGAATTAAAAAAAAAAAGAAAACTTAAATTTGCAGAAACTCCCAGAAGTCCCTGACAGGAAAGGGGGATGACACATGTGTAAAGAAAAAAGCAACCTCCTAACAAGGGGGAACAGGCTCGTTCTCTTTCAGGCGGTGACCAGCGAATTGATAACATCATTGCTGACGGGTGTCTGCGCGCCACGCATATATCTTTGGACTAGGCGTTGGTTTGTCCCTTTAACCCAGTAGCAGCTCTCTCTCGGTTATCAGTATGCTGAAATATAAAGACTTCGAGATGGAAACTACAAACTAAAACAACCGGACTTTGACAAACTTCCAAAAGAAACTAACCCTTATGGAAGCCCTAAATACCAAATGAGGACAAATATATGCAAGAAACGATTAACGTATTTTTGACACCTTAACTGGGGGATTCAACCATTTCAATTGTATTCAGGGAAAACTCCCTCACCCATGTAATGGTTGCTGAACCCAGTAAATAAAGGAAAATATAAAAGAAACGTCTTCGTCACCTATCTGCTACTGTCTTCTTGTGTATAATTCTTTTTGGGACTTTCTTGGGCAAGGCGTTACACCGAGTAGCCAACGTGGGGGTAAAATAAAATAACCTAATAATGGAGTCAGATATCAAACGGAAACACAGCTTTGCCCATTGCTCTTGACTTACAGTCGAAACCCCACAAGCTGTTTTACATTCGAAAATAATTTTCTCTGTGGTTCGTCCCGATTTGCAAGCTATTACTTCTTTTAGTAAGTCCGACATTGGTTGTGTGACATCCGCTACATTGGGTAGGAATCGTCTCAGGTCAGAGTTCGGATACTTTGATAATTCCAATATCGCCAGAATTTTTTCTTTTTTTGTTTGTTCTCCGTTCTTCGTTATTATGTGTCCGAAGTATTCGATGCGACTCTAATTTAATTCCCGTTTTTCGTTATTGGGTTTAATACCAGTTTTTTTATTCGTTCGCGAGTTTTCTTCTGTCGGTCATTGTGTTCCGAATTGGTTCTCCAATAAACCAGAATGTCGTCTGTTATTGTTTCTACTCCTTCTAAATCTCCTAATACCCCCGGCTAGCATTGAGAAAATCAAGAAGAGAATAAGTTGTTATATCCCGATTGCAAATTGGTCATACAAGGCTTACTCACTCTTTCATTTTGAAACAGGAACCACAACCACAGTATTTAACCTGCCAGACAACTTGCACGGTTAAACACATTTGTAACAAGGTAGAGCTCTTTAACGTATAAGAGTTGCCTCTCTTGCATTAAACCTGTATCATATCATTCGTCGCTTTAATAAAAATACACGTAAGAACATATCTCGTGCCTTCCTTGTTATACCCAACGGTCCACAAACCTATACTTAATATCACATGGTGGCAGCGGTAAAAAAAGAAAAAAAAGACATCAACCTCAAGAAGAAGGAATATTGGATATAAATCTATGAAAAAAGTGAGTACATCACGATAAATTTTTATTTAAAAAAAAAAAAATGGCGACTTCAAATATTTCATTACCAATGTTAAACTGGACGAATGAAAACAAACATGAAGCCTTCAGTGAATGGGTTGACTTTATGTCATCCTACTTCGTAATTCATAACGTGGAGGAAAATTGAAACATAACTACATATTAATAAGCATGGGACCAAAGGGTCGCGAAGTTATTAAAAATGCTCAACTCACGACCGAGCAAAAAGAAAATTCAAAAAATGTATTCAAAGTTTTTGAAACACAAATGATTCAAAAACCAAATAAATGGGTTGAACATTTCACTTCATTCGAACAGAATGACGAAACAATTGACGAATACTTAGTCAGACTGCAAACGAAAGCAGATAGATGCGAGTTCGGTAGTTACAAGGACGAAAGACTCCTAGAACAAATTATAAAAGGACTAAAATGTTCAGACGAAAGGAGAAATTTAATAAGCAAACCCAACCTCACACTAGAGATAGCTATCGAAAACATAAGAGCATACGAAGCTACAACCAAAAATAATACGCGCTATAAGGACGCAGCGAAATGAAAGCGGGAGTATACTACGAGATAGAAATGAGAAGGACCAAACCGTGCACAAGATGTGGAAGAAATCACGGAAAAAGAAAAGAAGACTGTTATGCCTTCAACAAAGAATGCAAAAGATGCCGTGGACTACATCATTTTGAAAACTACTGCCTCACAAAAATGTATATACGACAAAATAGTAAATACAGTCCAAATAAAATGAGACATAAAATCAGAAGTCAAAGCCCACACAACAGACACAGAAAGCAGAATATCGCTAAGAGAAATGTGAATGCCACTTATAAAGTAGAAAATGAATACAAACAAGAGGATGATTTATGCCTATACACCATAAATAAAGAGAATGGTGACAAGAGAGAAGAGATATTCGCCAATATAGACTGCGAAGATACAGAAAAAAGAGAATATAAAATAAAAATGAAAGTGGACATTGAGGCAAACGGAAATATAATACCGTACAGGATTTATAAAAAAGTGTACCCCCAAAATAACTATGGCAGCATAGAAATACCGATCAATTTAAAAAGGGAGATAACCACTCTACGGGCAGTAAAGGGTACCAAAATAGAACTATATGGTTCTATAATACTGAAAATCAAACACAAAAATTCACCTACTATAAAGGCAAAATTCTTTATATATGTGAAAATGACACAGCAATATTGGGTTTAAGACCATCCATACTGCTGGGATTGGTGCAGATCAATTGTAGTATAACAACAGTTGATACAAAAAGAGAAATAAAAATATAGAAGACCTGGCAAATGAATACCCGGACAGATTTCAAGGTATTGGAAGCTTCCCAGGGAAACAAAAAATACACATTGTTGATAATGCAACACCAGTCATCCAACCTCCAAGAAAATACCCTGTTCACATAAGAGAAGAATTAAAGAGAGAACTTGAAAAAATGGAAGACATAGGTGTGATAAAGAAGGTAAATGAATCAACAGACTGGGTGAATGCAATTGCATGTAGCAGGAAGAAAAATGGTGCATTACGAATATGCTTAGACCCGAAACCACTGAACAAATGCATCAAAAGAACACACCACAAAACCCCAACCCTGGAAGAAATTTCTTATAAACTGGCAGGTGCTAAACATTTCACAAAACTAGATGCATAACATGGATACTGGGCTATACATCTAGATGAAGAATCGAGTCTGCTCACATGTTTTAATACTCCGTTTGGTAGATACAGATATTTAAGATGTCCGTTTGGTCTAAAGATGTCACAGGACATATGCCAACAAAAAATGGGTCAAATCCTGGAAGATTGTGACGGAGCCATCGGAATATCTGATGATGTCTGCATACACGGCAAAACAATTGAAGAGTATGATTGAAGATTGAGGAAGACAATGGATACAGCCCGAAAGTATGGACTTGTTTGTAATAAAGAAAAATGCAAAATAAGACAAAAACAGATAAAATTCTATGGTCTTATTTGGGATGAAAATGGTTCACACCCAGACCCAGAAAAATGTGACAAAATTAAATCAAAGCCGATACCCGCCAACCGAGAAGAACTACAACAATTCTTAGGTATGATCCAATACCTAAGCTCTTTCATACCAAAACTCAGTTCCAAAACAGCCCCACCGAGGTCATTACTCAAGAAGGACACTGAATACCAATGGAACGAAACCTTAAATATAGCTTTCCAAAATTTGAAAGACCATATCCATGAAAATATATGTCTAGCCTACTTCAAGCCAAATGCAAAAAAAAAAAAAAAAACGATTCAGGTAGATGCAAGCATGTCAGGACTAGGTGCAACGTTAATCAACGATAACAAAATTGTTGCGTTCGCTGACACTGAATCACGTTATGCAAATATCGAAAGAGAGCTACTAGCAGTGGTATTTGGGTGTGAAAGATTTCATACATATGTATATGGAAAAGAATTCCAAATAGAATCAGATCACAAACCACTAGAAAACATACAAAATAAAAACATTGCACAAGCACCCACAAGATTGCAAAGAATGCTATTAAGATTACAACCATATGATGCTCAGATCTTATACAAACCAGGTAAAGAGATGAGAATACCAGATTATTTGTCGAAAACACAGCCAACACAAGGTGAAGAAATTGAACTTGACCTAACAATACATACTGTTGACATAACAGTACAGAAACAAATAGAACTACAAGAAGCTACAGAAGAAGATGAAGGATTGAAAATACTAAATCAAGTAATAGTAAATGGATGGCCAGAGGATGTAAAGGATGCACCTAAATTTATAAGAAATTACTGGTCAATGAAAGATTGTTTATCAGTACAAAATAGATTAGTGACTAAAGGTGAATGTATAATCATACCAAAAAGTATGTAAAACACAGTCCTTAAAAGAATTCATGATGCACACCAAAGGATAGAAAAATGTCAGCTAAAAGCAAGAAATAGCGTTTATTGGAGAGGAATAAACAAAGACATAGAAATGATGGTAAGGTCATGTGAAATATGCAGGGAACACCAAAGAAAGAATACTAAAGAGACTATGATTATTAAAGAACACTCAACCAGGCCATTTCAGAATATTGCTGCCGACATCTTTGAATTTAATGGCCAACTCGTTGCTGATCAATACAGCAAAATGCCGTTCGTAAAGACAGTGAAGAGTGTCACGAGTACAAGCTGTATCGAATACTTGAAAGCAATCTTCGCTGTACATTGTATACCAGAGCGTCTATATACAGATAATGCCAAGTACTTCGTATCAAACGAGTTCCATAATTTCGCAATAGAATGGGAATTCACGCATATCACATCAAGCCCGACGTACCCACAGTCAAATGGATTCATTGAACGAATGGTCCAAACAATAAAAAATACATTAAAAAAGGCGAAACAGTCAAAAATGGATTACCAAATGGCTCTCCTATGCCTAAGAACAACTCCGCTTGATAATCACTTGCCATCACCAGCCGAGATCCTATACAACAGGAAAATAAGAACAATGATCCCAACCTTGTTGGATAAAAACACAGTAAGAGACAACCAAATCCGTGAACGGATGAGCACCAAAAGTAGGAAGCAACAACAATATTGCAACAGAAATGCAAAAGACCTTCCCGAATTGATGATAGGTAGCAAAGTATCTGTCCTTCAGGAAAATGACACGTGGCAGACAGCGACGGTGGTAAACAAATGTACTGAACTGCGTAGCTTCATCGTCAAAATGCACAGCGATGGAAAACTCTTCAGACGCAACAGAAGATACTTACAAGAGATATTTAGTCCCCTAAGAAGAGTAACCTTCAATCTACCAGCCCAGAGGACTAGTCGGGATGAGCCAACATCACCATCCCAACAGAGCAATGACCCCACAGAAATAGATAACACCAATACAATAACACAACACTCCCAGCCCATACAACAGTAGACACAACCCGACAAAATACAAGAGCAACCACCAACACCAACAAACCGACCTGTGAGAACAAGAAACCCCCCAGCAAAATATAAGGACTTCATTATGTATGAATAAATAAAAATAAAATAAAAAAGAACAAGCTTTATTTGACAAGAGAGATGTGACAAGGTAGAGCTCTTTAACGTATAAGAGTTGCCTCCCTTGCATTAAACCTGTATCATATCATTCGTCGCTTTAATAAAAATACAAGTAAGAACATATCTCGTGCCTTCCTCGTTATACCCAACGGTCCACAAACCTATACTTAATATCACAACATTCTTATAGAATGCAGAGCTTTCGCTGTTATCAGAAGGCGATTTTTCAAAGTAAATAATTTAACCGATCTGTTCGAGAACGTCAAAATAGATGACATTCAGTCCTTCTTGAGAGAGACAGAGTTGTACCAAAAAATATGACAACTTAAAACTGGTTAATCTTGTGCAAACAAATGAAATCCTGCTAATAGAAAATTCTACCTACCTTAATATTCGTTTTGAAATCTTTGGTTGAATATGTATGTATATATAGACAGAATTTGGCGTTGAATGACCTACAAAGGTTGATATGCCATAAAACCTAAACAACCAACCAATACCCCCGGCGTACGTCGCTGGTATATCTCAGGTACCGATGATAACCCAAAAGGTAAATTTTTGAAACAATAACGTCCCATCAGCGAGAGAAAAGTCGTTAGTAGATAACTGTGCTTCTTTAAGAGGATTTGATGAAAACCACTTGTCGTATCTAGCTTGGAAAAAACAGCACTTCAGATCAATTTTGGCGCTATATCATCATCTGGGTGAGGCGATAACATATACAATTCACGCTTAACCGCGAGGTTGAATCTTTTCAGGTCAACACATAAACGTACATGGCCATTTTTTCTTTACTGGAACAATTGGCGTACACCAGTCTGTCGGTTGGGTGACTTTTTTATATTATACCCTCGCCTCATAGGTTCCAGTTAGCTTTTTATTCTTGGTAGAAGTGCTCGCTATCGTGATGTAGTATGGTTTTGTATGTTCTCTTAGATGAATTTTCTCTGGTTCTTCTTTCATGCAACCTCCTTGGTCGAATATGTTCGGTACTTAGTTGACTTTAATAACTACTCACCTCAAATGAGCAATCTCTTTAGACAGTAAATTTTCTATGTGTTGTGGGAACCTTACCTATCATACTATAATGGACTCTTCTCACCGTTATTAGTACAGAAATTTCGCTGCCAGAAGGGCAGATCACTATCGGTGTTATACGAACAGTACGAGACTTCTTACCTTTTCTATGTAACTGTATCTTTCTTGTGTAATATAATCTGTTATCAAATATCCGTGTTTGCGTTTTCATTAGTGACCCTTTCCAGGGCCACAACACTATGTCATGACCATTTTGGAGATATACCACGAATATGTATTTTTTCTTTATGTGACGTAAAAGTTCGGAATTTTCCTTCGCTCAATAGTGTGCCGCCTGGGTTTCTATATCTTCCTTCTTTTGCTCTTAAAGGCGAACCATTCCGAAGATTTTTTATGTTTTATTACTTATGACTGTAATGTCCGCTCCTGAGTCTATTTTAAAATTCAGGTGGCTCCATCAAATCTTCAAATTAGCGAACCATGGATCGAGCGTTTTATTTTCCTTTGTGAGTGACCCTAAAAAATAAAGGCAGTCACTGACCTCAAACCTCCAGTCAACGGTTTCGCTGCTCTCCTGCTTTTTAGCTGGGCTGTCTGACATTCGTGCCAGATGGGATATCTAAATCAGTGATAGATTCGAGACCGAATGCCACCCCCCGGCTTCGCCTGAGCCACCTTCCGGTGGGCGACGAATCATTGATAAGCATAGCATAGCACTAGACCGACGGGTCTGGTTCAAGTTATGCGCAGGTATACCTACTGGAAGACTACCATGAAATCACATTGCTCTTAGTGAGTTTAGCAAGGTCATCTGGCTTCGCGACAGAAGACTTAATAAACGATCTGCATGCCGGATTCATATTGCCCTGGCAACTTCGAGAGAAGCGTTTTATTTGGAAACATTTCCGTGACATTGACTTGTCATAGTTTACATTGCACCAGGCTTTCGGGCCTTGTGAACTTTTGATTAGCCTATGACCTGCAGTGCACTAGCCTCGGTTCGTGTGCGTCCCCATCCCCCACCCAAATCTTCCCTATAAAAAAGATTCTGTGTCAAATCCTGTCTTGTGGGAGGCAGAGATAAATATCCTCAGTCAGCGACGGCCTGACATCTGTGCCGGACGATTGTTAGGCTCACTATGACACCTTGGCCTGCTTTCAGGACTAAGTTTATCGCTTGGTGCCAGGGACGCCCCAAAAGGATAATGCCAACGGGGTCAAGAATTTCTGCACCTTCCATGTGTGCGTCTCGATTTGTGCACGGTTCCCATCATAAAACGACCTTGTGCCATTTTCTGATTCTATTGGATGTCAGATAAATCGCAGTCAGTGGCCGCCAGACACTCGTACCGGGCGGTTGTTTGCTTACTATGACATCTTGGCATCAGGAAGTCGTCTCCTCAAGCCTTTGCCTGCTTGTAGGACTAAGTTTATCGTATGGTGCCTGAGGCGCTCCAAAAAAAGGAATGCCGGCGGGTTCAAGTATTTTTGCTTCATAAAACAACCTTGTACCATAATCTGACAAGGCGGGATATCAGATAAATCACTGTCAGCGGTGGGCTTCGTGCCTGGAGATGAGGGAGTTAGACGAACTCCATTCTACTGGTAGTAACACACCCCTTACTAGCACCTCTCTCACCAGCAAGCAGCCGAGACGAAATCCAACCAATCACAGCAGCAGACTCGGCACAGCCGCTACCAGATTTTGACCGATCAAGGTTGCTATCTTAAAATCTTCTTTTTAAAACTAAATTACGAAAGTCATCACCATCTCTTTTAAAAGCAATTTCATAAAGTCTCCTGGGGATCACCTCTGGTCCTCTCACTTACATCCATTTCCAGGGTAGTAAGACTTTGCAGTTACCATAAGATAACGACGCAGCAGTCAGCTAGACTTTCAGCAGACCAGTTCCTCTAGCTGCGAACCAGTTTCTCTTGCAGCAGACCAGACCTGTGGCACCAGTTCCTGCATCACCGGACCATGTCGCACTCCAGTCCACGAACAACAACTGCTCAGACTATGATCAGGACTTCGAGGCCACGTCGACATACATCCCCGGTTAACCAGCGACCGAATAAATAGGATCATTGATCATCTAGCCTCTGCAACTGATGCGTTCACCTCTTCGACCGTCTCCGGAATCCTGACTATGCAGCTCCACCTATGACCGGCACCGAGCACCAAGACTCTGTCATAATCTTCTAGAATCGCTGTCGCCAAGAACTTTTAGACTGCCGAGTCTATATTTGTTTTGACCGCACCGACTTTCAACACTTCTGCGACTACACGGATATTATTCAGCAGCAGCGATTCTACACCCATGCAAACGTTTCGTGGACAATAAAGGCTGAGCATTTTTTCTTACCTTCTTGTCTTTGTTATCTTTTACCTAGTCCGTTGTCAATCACACCTTTCATAAAAAGTTTGTGGGATCGATATGTTCATCGGTTCCGCAACAGCTTCAAGTAAAAGTAAAGTTGGCGACCGTAGTCGAGGGCGACCAGAAGGCTCTCTTTTCAATAGCTACTACACGGAGGTGTTGGGGAGAGCGCTACTTCTTTCCCTGGATTGCTCCACTTTACTCTTGATACGTATATTGCGGGACCGATAAATATATCGATCCCACAAACTTTTGAAATAGAAGTGATTGACAACGAACTTGGCAAAAATGACAAAACAAGGTGGTTGTTTCGAAAGACCAAATTTTATTATGGCGAATCGTAATAGGAAATATCGTACGGCGGACGCCGGTTCGTAAAATCCAAGAACTGGTAGTTGGTGCAGGATCTAGTCACTGGTGCAGGACTGGATTGCTGGTGCAAGACTGGAAGTCGTTGGTAGTCAGGACTGGTGGTCATTGGTGCAGGACTGATAGCTGTTGTTGTCGGACTGGTCGCTGCTAGTACAGGAAGGTAGTCGCTGATGCAGGAACATAGCTGCTGCCGCAGGAAGGTGGTCGCTGGTGCAGGACTTGTAGCTGCTGGTGCAGAACTGGTAGCTGCTATTGCAGAAAGGTAGTTGCTGCTGCAGGAAGGTGGTCGTTGGTGCCGGAAAGTAGTACGTCATGCCGTCTCAGAGGGTACTAGGTTTGACTTTCGGAATTAGTCCTGAAAAGTTCTGTTAGACTGAGAGGCTTATAGTCACAACCGCTGCCTTGTGCCGTCTCAGGAGGTGTTGGAACAGACTTTCTGAATTAGTCCTGAAAAGGTCTGTTAAGCTGAGTGGCGGGTTGTATTCCTTCGTCGTCTGCTGGCTGGAATCAGGACGTCAGCTTATGGGGAATCCTGGAGCAGTGTGTCATAGGCAGCTGCTGCTGATAAGGCTTCGGTCGTAGAGTTGACCAAGGTTTTTTTATTACTATATATTTTGTCCATTAGTTGTGGACTGTCTTTTGAAAGACTGGCTGAATTTATCATTTTTAAAAAACGGTCTATGTGGAGCCATTTGTTTCTTTAACAATCAGGTCCTAGGTAGCTATTGGCTGACAGCATCAGTGACTCATCACTTCTTGAAAATGGGATTTGTTTTGGGTTTTTTTTTTTTTTGTGTGTGTGTCTATATTTCGAGTTGTCGGTTGACTACGATACGTACCTTATATTGCTGAGTGTTTAGCAAGGAGGTATCAAGTACCATTTTTAAAGTCTTTGATATGACGCGAGCCTGGGATTGAACCCAAGTCTCCCGGACTATTGGGGAACACTCTACCTACTAGGCCAATGAACTATTCCTAATTTTTAAAAATCAGCACTTAGTTTTATGGTTTCAAGTAACTTCCTTTTTGATAATGATTGGCAAGCAATTATATATATATTCAATTAACTGTTGCTATCTGATACTAATAATTTCTATACAATTATATGATTTCAAATATTCCAATTTAATTCTAATAGTTTACAAGCCTTTATATTGCTTTGAGTAATTGCTCTGAGTATAAATTACTTGTATACAATTATATGGTTTCAAGTATTCCAATCCAATACTAATAATAATTTGCAAGCCTTTATTTGACTTTATGTGATTATCTAGCAAAATGAACAGATTGATTTTAACGACATGTCAACCCGTCAAGAGTTATTTTACATCTAGAGATGAGGAAAATATATCCGTTGTCCGTTCATATTTATATTTTTTGTGTAATTGTTTTTAAGAGATTTTTTTGCTCTTGGTCCGGTCGAAAACGAATACTTTTTAAAAAGATAGTTTTGACCCATACATGGGACTCTAACGGGAACTACCACTCCGGGTCAGAATGAACGTATGAGTAATGGTGTAGTGGGTGCATGTTATTGTTTAGTGGATATGTTACTCTCCCATTTGTAGCGAGTGAGAGTGAGTTCTCATCCGTATTTTACGGGTATTACTTTCACGTTTAGTTCCACCACAAATATAACACAAATTTTTACAAACATGTAAAACAAATGGAATATGACAACAACGAACATTAAGAAGCAAACAATTTAGTATTCATAACAAAACAGGGATAAAAATTAATGAGAAACATAATGTGCGAGCGACTTTTTGTAGAAATACAGTTATGGCCAGTTAAATGAAAATAAGATTGTTCACACGCGTGTGTGTGTTTACATGTTAATAAAGTCTATCAAATAAATGGCTCCATGGTTGGCCGAAGTAAGTAGGATAAAAACAATTGTCTTTACTTACATATATGTGTGTGTGCGTGTGTATATGAATGATGGACCGTAAGTATGGGTCTTTGCTTTCATTAAGTCCGCACTGTGTGTTTTCTTAAAATTTTAGCGACAACGTGTTGCATTGATGAAAGAAAGTCGCAAGCCTTTCCCTTTAAGTCTATATCGTGGCTCTCTGCGGCTCGTTCATGACCTCTAGTAAAAAGTCTTTTTGGTAGTAGACGGAATTACTTTTTGGCTGTGGAAGAAAAGAATTAAATGACCGGTAACTGGCCTGGTTGATTAAATCCTTCGTTATTTATACTTTAGTTGTGGATCAAAAAATAGTTTTATTGCGGGTCCTAAAATTTATGCGCGTAGACATCTCTTGACCAATCAGATTCGTATTCTTACTTATTTGTTTTAGAGCCTAAAAATTTTCTGTTAATTAGTTCTGATCCGGATTTTCTTGAATTTTCTTATTCTATGTTCTTAGCTGATTGGTTGAAAAATATAAAAATGTAACTTCAATGCTAATGCGGTTTTGATCTGAAATTTCTAGAATGTTCTCATGTATGTTTTTGTTGATTATTTTAAGGCTAAAAAAATGTGTATTCTATAATGGCAATGAAGAGCACCTACACACTCCCTCAGATCTTCAAAACTGGAGCCTCGCCATCAAATGCAGTTTAAGACACCTTTTTTTGGTGGCGTTTACCTCTCTATAGGGGGTACAGAGTGCATATTCTAAGCCCCATCAAAAAAGGATCACACAGTTTTATATAGCATAGGGCCTAACAGAATCCAAATCCAGCTGTTTGCTTACTGAGTTCACTAACCATTACACCCATCTCGTATAAAAAGTTAACTCGTGTCATAGTAAAAATCGTATGTTTGTAAAATCCCAGGGCTATACCCTAGCAAAACTAGTTATCTGCTCTGGCCAGGTAGGAAATATACCTACCGACACACACGCACACACATACATACACACACCTACTCTCTTTATCAATACACTTTATCAAAGGTCCACTCTTTGTCCATACCAGAGAGAGTAGTACCCCTCAAAATCGTAGACCTATGCTAACTGGCCCATCTGTCTCTTACCCCTTTTGGTTCAGGACAGCTCAGAGACTTCATTGGCTATTTGCCTTTTATATAATCTACAGACAGCCAATCGGGAGATGGAATAACCCAAAACGAGTGAGTTGCCTGTAAAAGTGACCTCAATATAGAATAGTTGTGTTAAGAGTCAACGTTTATCTGCTTTCTTACCTTACTCAAAGGCAAGAGCTGTGAGTTACTTTTTTTTAATTTTTCAACATGCACAGATGTAACTTAAGCATTTTTTTAAATTTAATTAATTATAAACACATGTATTTGTTTATTTGATTTTAGGCAGTTTTAAATCATTTTTTTTTCAATTTTACATTTTTTTGTTTTGTTTTTGTTTTTGTGTTTACTCCGTCTGGGATTATTTGTGTATATTATTTAATTTTTGAAAATTAATTTTAATTGATATACTTACTGTCCCATAATTATGACCTTGTGCCAAATTAAGAAAAGCTTAGTAAATTATTTCTTAACGATTTACTTAAATTTCACTGGATAGGCGAGCTTAACTTTTTCAACAAAGTTGTTTAAACTTTATATATATATAGAGAGAAATAGATATAGATATAGAAATATCCCATTTTTGTCCCATAATAGTTGTCGTTGATTGAGCTTAGCTTAGTTTGGCACAAGACGTGAAGTATGGGGTATCTAGTTATAATCTGTTCCAGAAATAGTTGCTAGTGTTACATGATGCATGAAATTGAAATTGAAATATATGCGCAAATGGAACAGCAGTCAGCGCATTTGTTGATTTTGTGGGGGCAGTTCGTATTGAAGTCGTAATTTAATAAATGATCTACCCTCGTGGCTTTGATCCTCTTTGGGAACTCAAAATTGTGATCTTGGGCCAGAATAAGCTAAGGTTTAAATAAAACAAATTGGTAGATATTCAACTTAAATAAATTACGTACGTACGTATAAGTTTGCATATTATGTTTAGACTTTTTTGTTGTTGTTTATTTGTTGTTGTTTTTTTTTTGTTTATTTGTTTGTTTGTTTTTTATCACATTTAGCTATACAGACAAATTTTACTTAGGTTGTTTTAGTTATGTAAGAGTTACTCAAGCTTCTTTTTACTTTCATGCAGTACACAGAGTACCACCTTTTTTATGAAGATTCCCTTATTTATTTATTTTTCTGTTTCTTTTTCTTTCTTTTTTTTCTTTTTTAATTAATTAAAAAAAAAAACTTTCCCCGTTCCATAGTACTTACTTTACACATTTTAAAACCAGATATTAACCAGACTAGACATTTTTCACTTTTTTAGAACCTTTTTTTTTTTTTAAATAACCAGGTCATAAGGAATTACCGCTGCCTAGAACTTGGTAAACCACCAACCCGTTACGTAACTTATGTGGTCTTGTTCGAAATACGCCTTTATACAGTACTAGACAATTCGCGAACGCATTGGGCTCTCATTATGACTGTGATCCTTGATGATATTGATGCTTCTATTTAGGAAGAATTGAAGGATTCTAATTTTTATTTCATTGTTTTAATTTACTTATCTCGGTTGTCAGTTAGATCTAGAATTTAGATGTTTACAATAAAATTATGCAACTCAGCGTGAATGCTGACCCTCACATAATTTTCCTCCTGTTTGCAAATTATTAGAATGAAAATTGTATCATTCTCTTCCCTGATAACATCTCGCTACATGTGGATTTCTTTTCCTTTTTTTTTTTTTTTTTTCTTCTTTTAATGTGTTACGTTTAGATTCAAACATAAACTGAATTTTAGTTGATAATATTTTCATTTAGTTCCTTAGTTATTCATGTCGATATGAAAAATGTCTATTTTTTATTACAGAATTCGGTACATAATACCGAGCGTGGCCACCCTAAATGATATATATATATATATATATATATATATATATATATATATATATATATATATATATCCTTTCTACTACCTACTTATTACGTTCCCGGCTGGATAGTATTTTTTCTTTGTCAGCGCGCGCGTGCACGCGCCTCTGTGTGTGTGTGTGTGTGTGTGTGTGTGTGTGTGTGTGTGTGTGTGTGTGTGTGTGTGTGTTTCATAAAGAGAGGCAGTATTTATGCTTTTTTTTTTATTAAAACAAAAGCAAATAAACAAACTTAATAATAATAATAATAATAATAATAATAATAATAATAATAATAATAATAATAATAATAATAATAATAAAGACGAGCAGAAATCAACCAGACTACAGTATTGTTCAGATCGTCTAGAATACTGAGAAGAGTCCTGGGGACTTGGGGAGATTTGTTGTCACTCAGAGTCCAATGAAAGATCATCAAATAATGACGAGTGGAGACCATTCAAACTACAGCATAATTGAGATCTGCCAGAATACTGAGAAGAGCCCTGGAGACTTGAGACTTGCTGTCACTCAAACTCGATACTTTAAGCGACAAACTGGCGAGATTGTACACGAGAAGACCTGAACATAGCTAAGAGAGGGAAATCTCAAGAGAGAAACTGAATTCATTCGAATAGCAGCTCAAAACAACGCCGTTTGGACCAGTTATATTAAAGCCAAAATTGATAATACGCACGAAAATAGCAATTAATCACACAAGCGAAAGCGGAAAACTAGCCCATAAGAAATATAAACGATACACGACTGGGTTGAGAAGGTGATCCCCAAGTGATTCAAATTAGACTCTACTATCAAATGGTATTATGCACAAAACAGAATTCGTACTAAAGAATGAGACACATAAAATTCTCAAAGATATCTAAAAGATACAAACGGATCACTTAACGGATTCTCAAAGATATCTAAAATTCTCAAAGATATCTAAAAGATATCTAAAATTCTCAAAGATATCTAAAAGATATCTAAAAAATTCTCAAAGATATCTAAAAGATATCTAAAAAGATATCTAAAAGATATCTAAAAAGATATCTAAAAGATATCTAAAAAGATATCTAAAAAATTCTCAAAGATATCTAAAAGATATCTAAAATTCTCAAAGATATCTAAAAGATATCTAAAATTCTCAAAGATATCTAAAAGATACAAACGGATCACTTAACGGATTCTCAAAGATATCTAAAATTCTCAAAGATATCTAAAAGATATCTAAAATTCTCAAAGATATCTAAAAGATATCTAAAAAATTCTCAAAGATATCTAAAAGATATCTAAAAAGATATCTAAAAGATATCTAAAAAGATATCTAAAAGATATCTAAAAAGATATCTAAAAAATTCTCAAAGATATCTAAAAGATATCTAAAATTCTCAAAGATATCTAAAAGATACAAACGGATCACTTAATCCCAAATAGAAGACCGGATTTTGTACTAATTAACAAGAAAAACAAGCCAGTTATCTAATGGATTTTGCTGTTTCAATAGACCATAGAGTGAAAAAAAAACCCAAAAAAACTGTGCACCATGAGGGTGACGGTGGTACTAATTGTAGTTGGTACACTTGGAACGGTCACCAAAGGTTTGGGAAAAAGGCTGAAGGAATTGGAAATCTGGAGAGAATCGAGACCATCCAGACCTCAGCATTATTAAGATCGGCTAGAATACCCTGAATAGTCCTGGAAACCTGAGAAGACTTGCTTTCACTCAGTCTCCACTAAAAGACCACCTGTTAACGTTGGTGTGAAAAATTCGAAATGAGGGATATATGGGCAAGGTGATCCACTGGGAATTGTGCAAGAAATCGAAATTTGTCCGTACGTATGTGCACAATACAGAACAATACAGAGGAAGAGAACCTGCCGAATTGTGAGCTTTACAATCCTGGCTGACCACGAAGTGAAATTAAAAGAGAGCGAAAAAAAAAAACCATTAGTACCTGCCAGGGAATTGAAAAAAAAAAACTGTGGAACATGAAAGTGATGGTGATACCAATTGTAATTGGTTCTCTTGGTACAGTTACCAAAGGACTGATACAAGGACTGGAGAACTTGAAATTTAGAGGACGAGTGGAGACCACCCAAACTACAGCATTATTAATATAGCGTGTTTTGGGGAATTAGTTATTTTCCCTAACACTATAGATTTTATGGGCACAAGAAATGAATTACAAGACTTTGCTTTATAACAACACACAAGAACGAAAGTTTTTATTTGCAGCTTTGAGGAGGTTTGTTCTTGGCGCTGCAAAACTCGTGGTCTTTAGGCTTGTTGGTTTTGGAGACGCGATAGCTTAGCGGGATGTTCGAAATGGCAGCGTGTCGTTGGATGTGTGAGGGAAGTATTCAAGGCCACCGTGTAGCTTCGTGTGTCTGGTGTTTCGGGGAGAGGCGTGCGTTGTCTCCATTACAGTGTACCAGAGGTGAAAAGGGAACTTGTCGAGAGCGGAGTGGCGCTCGAATCGACATAGTAAATTTCTGTGGTGCTTGTGGAAGGCATGTTGAACGTATCTAATTCATATTCAACTGGGATTCCTTGGTCTAAAATATTAGACGCAAAGAATCCATAAATTAGAAGGTTCCCTCGTTGAATGTCCATGTTGCTGCTGCTAGGGTTAAAGCCACGGTGATATGTCCACACCGGGTGGCTTGTTTTGCTATAAGGCATCGCTAAGCAGGGGCGACCAGAGACACGTCCGTGCTGGTCGCCGTCTCAAGCCGAAGAGAGTGTGTTTGGCCGCTCACCCGTTTGGTAGCCGGAAATGAAGGTCCGGGCTGAATGGGATATGTCATCCTGATTGGGTGAAATTCGGTGTCGAATTAAATAGCGCGCCAAAACAAAATATGAGATTTTCCTCTTCTCTACATAGGTTGGCCCCAGAATTTCATGTATGGAATACCTGATATTCGATACACAAAATTGTAAGAGAAGAGAAAAGAAAGAAAAGAAGCCACGAGTGTCACAACACGAAAGAGCAAATACAAACAATGAAATATAATACATACATATATAAAGAAAAACGAACAAAAGCAAATTAATAAGAAAAAAGGGAAAGTGTCCTGTTTAGTTCTTTTTTTGTGCACCTAGTGGTACGTTTTTTTTTAAAAACAAAATGTCACTGAGAAAAAAGTTCATGAGCCGAGAAATTGGCATACAGGAGTAGCAGTGTACTTCAGAGGAGTAGTGTGAGTTTTTCCTTTTGGGTCCTCTGGAATTGATAGCAGTCGCTATAGGTTTTAGTGAGGTGGTGGGAGAGGTAACTCACGTTGCTGAAGAAAACAAAATAGGAGTAGGGTGAGTGAAAGTTAAAGTTACCTATTTTGCGAGTTCGGAAGTAAAAAAAAAATGTTGATAAAGTTTAGTTGAAAAAAAAAATTCCACCTTGTTTGGATAGTCCTTGAAGATAATTCGGCGGGACATTTGAAAATTTTTCTGGATGTTTCGCTGTTTTTGTTTCTTTCGTGGGGTTGATTAATGTTCGTAAGGCTGTGTTTCTTATCAGAAGGTTAATTTTAGTGATGTTTGAAGTTTTTGTTGTTGTTAAGCGAGGAAAAGGGGTGTAACGTATGTGCGTTTACGTTGTGTCGTTTCCTCTCCGGGTGCGGTAAGGTCCTCGCCAATGCTTGTTGGAAATAATGTGGTTGAAGATGAAGTAAGTCGAAAGGTGTTGTTATGAATAGTTTTTATTTGTCTTGCAATTCAGAATGTGCTGATCACGTCGAGTTCACCATTTTATAGCGTGTTTTGGGGAATTAGTTATTTTCCCTAACACTATAGATTTTATGGGCACAAGAAATGAATTACAAGACTTTGCTTTATAACAACACACAAGAACGAAAGTTTTTATTTGCAGCTTTGAGGAGGTTTGTTCTTGGCGCTGCAAAACTCGTGGTCTTTAGGCTTGTTGGTTTTGGAGACGCGATAGCTTAGCGGGATGTTCGAAATGGCAGCGTGTCGTTGGATGTGTGAGGGAAGTATTCAAGGCCACCGTGTAGCTTCGTGTGTCTGGTGTTTCGGGGAGAGGCGTGCGTTGTCTCCATTACAGTGTACCAGAGGTGAAAAGGGAACTTGTCGAGAGCGGAGTGGCGCTCGAATCGACATAGTAAATTTCTGTGGTGCTTGTGGAAGGCATGTTGAACGTATCTAATTCATATTCAACTGGGATTCCTTGGTCTAAAATATTAGACGCAAAGAATCCATAAATTAGAAGGTTCCCTCGTTGAATGTCCATGTTGCTGCTGCTAGGGTTAAAGCCACGGTGATATGTCCACACCGGGTGGCTTGTTTTGCTATAAGGCATCGCTAAGCAGGGGCGACCAGAGACACGTCCGTGCTGGTCGCCGTCTCAAGCCGAAGAGAGTGTGTTTGGCCGCTCACCCGTTTGGTAGCCGGAAATGAAGGTCCGGGCTGAATGGGATATGTCATCCTGATTGGGTGAAATTCGGTGTCGAATTAAATAGCGCGCCAAAACAAAATATGAGATTTTCCTCTTCTCTACATTAAGATCGGCCAGAATACTGAGATGAGTCCTGGACATTTGAGAAGACCTACTATCACTCAAACTCCAGTGAGAAACCATCGGCTAATGCTGGGGTGAAAAACTATCAAAGGGGAAAAATGATAAAAAGATAAATTCCTCATAAAAATGAATTATTTCGAAACAAAGAATCATTTTCTTCCATCTCTCTTCTTAATGAGGACAAAGACTATAAAGATAAAACCAACTTTTATGTAAATTTTAGGGAGCGATTTTTCGTCACAAATCGCTTTTTCATCGACTGTGCGAGTTAAACAATGTTGAATAGATATTAACATTCAACATCTTGTTGAAGGTTAAATTTTGGCAACTTTCAGCATCTGAATGTTGACAGCTATCCTTTTAGTAACCACACAGACTAAGTTAGCTTTTAGTAGCACCCAACGGGTCTAAACAAATTTAATTGTTCACAATAGTCTCCTCAGATTAAAAAAAAATCTGTGTACTTAAACTGGTGGGTAGAAGTCTTCTTCGCCCAAGTTTAAATTTAAAAGAAAGTCTCCAAGTGAAGAAAATCAGAGGTTTTCGGGTAAGGGGTATGTGTAAATTTAAAATAACTTTTTTTAGTGTTTATTTATTTGTGTTTAAAATGACTTACTTTGAGTCGGCTGAAAAGTTCATAGGCTGACCAGGATACTCTCATGGAATATAACTAAATGAGTTTTAATTTTCAATATAGTCTTCTCTGTGGTCCATACACTTCTTCCATTGGTGTTACTGTGCTTGGGCCTCATTGGTAAAAAAAGTCATCAACAGCAGATATGACGTCGTCATATGAACTTTTCAGCCTATGAAATTTTCAGCCGACTCTCGTAAACTTTCTTTTTTTGCTAAAAACAAAAAAATATGTGTTCTATTTTCAGTGCCAAAGGAAAGAAATTGTCAATATATACAAAAGACTTGGACCACATCTATTTGAAAGCCTGATACCCAAAATGACTTTTGGTCGCATAATTTTTCGTCGAGGTTATAAACATTGTACAAACAACAAGCACCTACTTCTCTATCAGCTAAGCAAAAAACGTCCAACTTTTACGGCAAGCAACAGGTGGGTTTATTTTCTAAATGAGCTTCCTTAAATTTATTTTATAAACATTTCACGAGCATTTATATCGTATAAATTTCATCCCTTTGCGGAAAACTTGACACCCATATTAACATATCAATTTATTCTCAAAGAATAAATAAATTTTCATAAAATTTATACCATTAAAAAGAATAAAAAGTGGCGAAAGATACACACAAATTTTATAATTTTGATTAATAAGTTTTTAATAGATTTTTAAATTGCAAGTGCATTTGGCACTGAAAATTTTCGAATTTATTTATCAATTTATTTAAAAGAAAGAAAGAAAGAAAGAAAGAGAAGAGAAAAGAAAAGAAAAGAAAAGAAAAGAAAAGAAGAGAAGAGAAGAGAAAAGAAAAGAAAAAATCGAAACCCAGTTTTTGTCAGTGTGTCCAAATTTGTTGACACGTGCGTAGTCTCAGTGAGAAAAGTTACATAAGTCATTCAAAAAAAATTTTTTTTCTTATTCATTTTTATTTTATTTTATTTTACTGAATTTCAGTTTGAGTCCGACAGTTTAAATTTTAATTTCTTTTATTCTATGTTGGGTTTTGCATGGACAACACTTCTAGATTATAATTTTAGGTATAAAAAATAGTACTTGTTTTGAAGAACTATCGCCGTCTTTATTAAATGAGCCACAACTGCTTTAACGCGCCAACTTGATTTTATGTTTTTGTGAATGAAATAAATTGTTTTCCCTCGTTGTCAAGTAAAAATCATTAACGAAATGGTCACATAAATCAATAACTACTAAGTACTAAATACTAAGTTCGTTCCTTTTTAAGATCTAAGTTAGTATTATTTTATCTTATATTATTTTATTTTATTTATTCAAAAGCGCTTCGTGTGAGGTAATGCCAATAGATAGCGAAGTAAGCTAGAGGAACATTGTTAGTGAGTTCGCTACTCTCATATTCCTGCCCTTGGGTCAAACTAAGTTAAGATCAAACTAATCATTAAACTTTGGAAATGTTGACATCTTTATTAAATGAGCTACAACTTCTTCAACGACCCAATTTTATGAATGAAATCAATATCTTTTCTTCCGTCGTCGTCGTCGTCGAAGTAGTAGAAATAGTAGAAGTAGTTGTATGGTTTTGTTAGCAAGCGGGTCTCTCGTTGGTGACGTTAATAATGCATTTGAAGTAGTTAGCTGAAGAGATGGTCACAAGATGAATACGGTGGCGTATGTGCTGACACCACACGGGAGTGTTATTTTATTCAAATTGAATAAATTGATGAATTTTATTTTAAGATTATAATGTGATTTATTTTATCATTATTTAAAACAACTAACAAATGAAGTTGTTACTATGATGAATTCTAAGTAGTACTTTAGATCAAAGCCGACGTGTACTTGCCCCGACCACCCCCTCTGACCAGAAACATTTTGTTTTGATGTGGCACAAAGCCTTATGAATGGAGCACCCAATGAGACTCGAACTCACTCGAGAAGGTTTGCTTGTCTAGCTAGCAAACTATCACACCACCCGAGGCACTACCTCTGACCAGCTGGGCAAGCCCGCTGGAGGGGGGGCACCAGAAGGATGAATTTAGTGATATTTTCTATGAATGCCACTTTATGAAAATCAACATGCAATAGAGAGGGTGTCCCTTATCATAAATTGGGGGTGCGTAGACCCTAACAGCAGTCCTGCTTGGACTTGAGGGTCACCACCTTGTCCTGGTATGAAAATTCAAATAACAATTATAATAAGGATGCAGAGAAGAATAGCAAGTGAAGGTTTTGTGTTGACTGAGATGAAACAGCTACTTCCATACCAAAAAAAATGCTGCAAAATATCACAAAAGGAGTTGGTATGACTGGGTGGGAAAAGTGATCCAGTGATGATTGTGCAAGATAATAATAATAATAATAATAATAATAATAATAATAATAATAATAATAATAATAATAATGTTTTACATCGTTTCTTAAATACATGTAAAAACTCTGTATTAATTCCTTTACAGATAATAACTTTTTTCTTCGCCCAGAGGCACAGATAGGTATTTATCCAAATCCCCACGATGCCGAAATGTGTCACGAGGTCGGTTTAATGTGGGTAACCCGCATGAAGCAATATAACGTCGAGGACCTCTTGCAAAATCTGTCGCTTGATCCCAGGCAACGAAAGAAATTGACAAACATTCATATAGTTTGGTTTCCACGTTTATTAATCTTTAAATAATTCAATGCTATCTCAGTGAGTTTCTAAACTGTACCTCATAGAGAGAAGAAAAGTCTTTGCATCTTCTAAAGATTATATCAAAGCTCCTATAAAGATTTCTAAAATGTTAAAGCCCCCTGCCTTCCCTCTAAAAACTAGGTCCGCTGTGTAGTACTTTTGAAATCCAACAACTAAAACTCAAAACGCAAATTTTCCAAAGCCTGTTTCAATCGAGCTGACTTCTGGCCTCACCAATCAAGTGCCTCCACAATTCCACTGTCATTGAGGTGCTGGTGGTGGGAGGATGTTGCATAACTGCAAAAAGCTGTGTTAAAAATAGGTTAGCTCCGTCGGCATTCTCTTTTTGGAACGCCTTAGACGCCAGGCAAGAAACATAGTTCTTACTCCCTTTTAAAAAAAACAGATAGGTGCTACCCGATGGTGGCGGGCGTTTCCGAGGCTGTACTGATTTTTATACCCTACTCCAGACTACCAGATAATTGTCATTCCACTCCTGTTATGCTCAGAAATAAAGCATATTCATGCTTTTCATCGCCAGAAAATAGTAGGTGATAGTCTACGAGAATAGGAAGCCTCCCCTTGGTGTAGTGGCTAAAGTGCTAGACTACGACGTCATAGTAAGCGAGTTCGAATTCCAGTGGCGCTATTACATTCACTTTTGACTAATACCCTTGGGAAAGGTATTAACTTCATTGTCTCCAGCTACGGGTACTACAACTATTCTGCAAGGATGTTTTTGGTATTAAATAAGCAATGAAGTTTGATATGCTAAGAAATTGAAAACAATCTACATGAATAAATGACGGTATTCATCTGAGTGGATATTGAGAACAAGAATAAGGTTTTACATAACGCTTTGACTGAAATGACCTCAATTGTAAAAATAGATACTAGTCTCTATCTCTGATAACAATGTCGAAAATTGTTTCGAATTGAATATATTGTTTTTCTCTTATTTTTTTTAAATGATCCAAAAAGTGTCCACAAATTCCTCCATGCAAGAGTCGAGAAGACTACGTTGAATTTTCTCTGCCCTTTGACACACACACCAACGACCTTTCTCTGTTTACGAAAACCTTAACCCTTAGAACTCTGAAACCCCTACCATCATCCGTAGGCCTCCTACCGTGAGATCATACCTGAAAAATACCTGAAAATGTAAATTACTTTAATCTTTTATTTAAGAACTTGGTTAACTGTATTTTGGCTCGATATTTGCGATGTAGAAAAAGGATTTCCCTAGACAGTATTCAGGCCACTAGGGTATATATAATTCTAAGTAATTTATTTTTCCGACTTTCCGCCAAGTCAGAACTGACATGAAGTCATATTACAGATAGAGGGGGTTCGCACGAATCGAGATACATTCGTGAACATAACAAAAAATTCTGGCCCCTTCGTTATTCCTCTTCAAGGCCGCCTTAGGCCCCCAGCAATAAACTCAGCTTCGCCTCTTTTAAACACTGTGGCAGGTGCTGCCTGGGAACCATGCGATTAACTTTAAATCACCGACAAACGCCAGGTGCTTAGTAACGGCACAAATACCGGCTGCTTGGTTTCTAAAGGTTAAAACATTTTTTACAACATGCTATTTTTTTTTAAAACGTAGCGTGACGGTGATACCAATTGTACCAATTGAGCGCTCGGTACACCAAAGGATTGGTACAGGGACTGGAGGACTTGAAGACGACAGCGTTATTAAGATCGACCAGACTACTAAGATGAGTCCTGGAAACTTGTGGAGTCTTGCTGTCACATAAACTCCAGTGAAAAACCACCGGCTAACGTTAGTGTGAAAAACTCTGAAATGAGTAAAATAAAAATAATTATATTAATTACTGAGTCTACAGAGAAATGGAAGGACATATAGAAAGATAGAAAGACACTAACACAGACGTAGAAAGAGAGAGGCACATAGAGAAAAATGAAATGAATGAGACCGATTGACATAAACAGAGAGATGTATTGAAATAGAGCCAGATAAATAGAGCCAAAAAGCGAAAGAACAGACAGAGAGGCGGGAGCGAAAGACAGAAAGACAGACAGATACAGAAATACAGAGAGACAGAAATTAGGAGAAATACCAAGGTAGAAAAAGAAAGACAGAGACAGACAGCTAAACATGGATTTTCCATTACGACCCTGAGTCGAAAAGATAGTCCATGGAGTAGAAACACACTCTCCGGTAAAGAAAAGAGTTCCGAGTGCAGTGGCCAGTTAAGAAGGTCATGCTGACAGTTTTCTGAGATATAAAAGAACCCATCACTTAATTTCCTGGAAAAGCATCCAACTGTAAACAGTGCTTCCTAGTGCCAACTTCTTAAGTTCGGTTTCTTTGTTTGATGGCATATCAACCATCGTGGGTTATTTAATGCTAAAGATATCCTTGAAGAATCAGGTGTGATACTATTTAACCCATAACTTGGGGGTGAGGATAAGGGGATTCATACCTTTCCCAAAAACAATCCAGTTCCATCAAATATTGTCTTTGTTCTTTTCGTGACCGCTGCCTCGTCTTTGTGCACTTCTGACTAGCCCTACAAACCTGTAACAGCACAGCGTTGGGCTGGCCGACATCACGGTGCAATAAAATATGCACAATACGGAAGATTCACAGAGCTGATTGTGTCATAAAGAACAGACATAAAAGAAGATAAATATTAACATGTATCTGGTAAGTTCATACATTTAATTGTGAAATAAAAGAATTTTCTTTTTATGACAATCTATTCCCTTGTGACTGTTAGTGTGATGCAGTCATAGTAGAGGAAGGGCTAATTGCCATATATGTGTATGTTAGTGTGTGTGTCAGAATGCTACGTCATATTTCAAGTGCTGAGGTGGACGGAAGACAGTGGGTATGCTTTGGGGAAAACCTCCGTCCATCTGCTGGTAAGGGATAATTTCACTCCATTTTTGGACCCTCACCGCTGAGAAAAGTGGATCAGTAAGCTAAATTCAGAGAATCGGCGGGAACGCATTTTATTGGATGATAATTGGCCAATCAATTTCCGCGTTGATCTGCAGCTTCTTGGCAAAAAGAATTTTAAAAGTGCAAGGTTGTTACCTTCCCTATGTTGAAAGATTTTTTCACATGTATCAGCGGGGTGGGGTGGGGTACTTGCGGTGTAATGGTTAAAGCGATAGACTGTGGAATCGTAGTAAGTGAATTCGCACTCCAGTCGTGCTATTACGTTCACTTTTGGACAAATACTCTTTGGAAAGGTATGAATCCTCTTATTCCGCTAGTTATGGGTTAAATAGTACCACTTCTGTTCTTCTAGAAGGATGGCTTTGGCATTAAATAACCTACAAAGGTTCTGGTTAAATGTAGTTTTATCCAAATTTACCACGTATTTTGTCGAGGAGTGACATTTTATTGGTTTCGTTTGGTTACTTAGTTGAGTGGCATATCAACCTTTGTAGGTTATTCATTGCCAAAGCAATCCTTGTAGAAAGGCATTAGTGGTACTATTTAACCCATAGCTGAGGGGACAAAGGGGCTCATGCCTTTCCTAAGGGTATTAGTCAAAGAGTGATCTAATAACGCTGTTGGAGTTCGAACTCGCTTACTACGATATCGTAGCCCAGCACGTTAGCCACTCGACCACGAGGACTCACTCCATATTTTATTTTATTTTGAGAAGGGATTATGGGCGTGCAGGGGCTCAGGTTTCTTGTATATTCTGCCTGGCAATTTTGACAGTATTTTTCTAAATTCCCAAATATGTATTTGTTGCTCTCATCATATTGTACTAGGAGGGCTCTCATCATATTGTACAAGGAGGACTCCTCGTAGACCAGTGGCTAACGTACTAGACTGCAACCTCGTTGTAGAGAGTTCAAACTCTAGTCGCGCTATTACGTTTACTTTCGAATTAATACCTTTGTGAAAGGTATTAACCCTCTTATCCCCTCAGTTATAGGTTAAATAGTACCACTACAGTTCTTTTACAATGTAATGAAGGGAAATTTCGTATTTTGGTTTGGCGCGCAAATTTAATTCGACACTTAATTTCCCCCAATCAGGATGAACTATCCTATTCAGCCGGGCCTTTCTTTACAGGTAACAGGAAATTGGGTAAGCTGCCAAACCCACTCTCTTTGGCTGGAGAACGCCGTCCAGTGCAGACGTCACACTGGCGTTCTTCAAAAACATTCTCTTTAGCTGGACAACGCCGCCCAGTGCAGACGTCTCACTGGGGGCTCTTCTAGCAGCAGCATGGACACACGAGGGAACATATCTAATTTATGGATTCCTTGCAAGGAATCCCAGTTGTATATGAATTAGATACATTCAACAAGCCTCGCACAGGCACAACTTAATGTCACCCCAAAATTGGCTATGTCAACGCGATGCCTTTATTCCGCAAACGACACCTAGCTCTCAACTCACCTATGGGCCACCTTAATGGAGACAACGCAAACTCTCCACCAGACACATGAAACTACACGGTGACTCTAAAGTTCAATCCCCTCACACGTCCGACAACACACGCTACCTTCTCAACTTCTCATAACGCCATTTCGTCTCCTTACTCTTACTCACCACGAATCTTGCAGCACCAAAAGCAAACCCAATATTCCATGCTGCAAAATAAAACTATCCATAAAAACACCTTTTGACTATCACCATCTTATCTTCTTCATCATTCTACCGTTATTTACCCTTAAAACTTAGCGAGGGGACTTACAACACTAAGTGAGGAAACAACTCAACGTAAACACATACGTTACAACCAACTTCTCCGGCTAAAAACCCACCGCTAAAACAAGAATGAATTTGGTATTAAATAACCGATGATGATTGATATGCTATTAAACAAAGACACAAAACCCAAACCAAACCCAATGTACAACATGCCGGATATTTTTTTTTAAATGTCTACTTAAGTAATTTAGAGGAAAACCAGTATTCCTATTGCTAATAAATATTGCTAATAAATATAGCCATTCCTATAGCATCGTCACGTCGAAAGCATAAAATAGAAAGACCTGTGGTGGGATTTTGAATAACGTCGACTGTATACCCTGCAGAGGGGTATGACCCAGCACACACACACACCAAAGAGGTGTCAAAGGTATGAGACTGCATCTGATCGTGAATTTCCAGTTTTTGGAGAACGTGAAATCATCCCTTCATTGAAGGAAACAGATTTCTGCATTAGATAACCCATAACGAAATCATATATCGTTAACCAAAGCAAAAATACAAATCATCTCAAATATGGGACTTTCTTTTGACGAACACTCTACCACTATATCACTAATCGGCCGTAAGTTTGAATCATCTCAAATATGGGACTTTCTTTTGACGAACACTCTACCACTATATCACTAATCGGCCGTAAGTTTGAATCATCTCAAATATGGGACTTTCTTTTGACGAACACTCTACCACTATATCACTAATCGGCCGTAAGTTTGAATCATCTCAAATATGGGACTTTCTTTTGACGAACACTCTACCACTATATCACTAATCGGCCGTAAGTTTGAATCATCTCAAATATGGGACTTTCTTTTGACGAACACTCTACCACTATATCACTAATCGGCCGTAAGTTTGAATCATCTCAAATATGGGACTTTCTTTTGACGAACACTCTACCACTATATCACTAATCGGCCGTAAGTTTGAATCATCTCAAATATGGGACTTTCTTTTGACGAACACTCTACCACTATATCACTAATCGGCCGTAAGTTTGAATCATCTTAGTGGTTGAAGGAGGAAGAGATATATAACGGGGGAATAAATTATAGCGAGTTGAAGACGTATTTTTTTTTTAAATGTAAACCTTCAGTTTAAGAAATTAAGCAAACGACTGGAACTTTGTATTTGGTGGGTGGTCTCCTGAGTTAAGATTTATGGTCCTTGAGCTGAAAAGCTTGCAGGACGCCTAATCTAAATATCCCTTTATTTGTCCAAAATAGTTGCTATATATGGTATATATGAGACAGAGATATCATAATTTTACAAATCCTCCTAAAACTGATTTTTTTTTAAATCAAGCAAATGACAGAAAATGATTCTTATCTGGATAGAGAATGTAAGTATTATATTTCTATATAATTTTAATGTTGACTGTGAAATAACTTTGCGATTGTAGATGGAACTCATTGATCTTCCGTGTTCGAAGGACTTGAAGTTCAACTTTCCTGACTTGTCACATCCACGATTTCTAAAAGAACCACATACTTCTATCGAGATGATTCTCCCAAACCCTATCGCTTATACCCATCAAGTAGTGAGCTTGTTTGGCTCATGACCATTGTGAACAGTTGTTCTCGAAAATACCATGAGTACGCTATCTAATCATCACTTGTCTAATATGCTCCTTCTGACAACCTTTTCATTTACTCCTGATACGACATTTTTTTATTGCAAACATCAGATGTTCCATTAATAAATTATAATTGTAACCTCATGAATTTTGCTGAGGTTTTGTTGTTATTTTTGTTTTATTGTTGTTGTTTTTTTTGGGTTTTTTTTTTTGTCCTTTTAAGACCATTTTGGGTCATCCTGAGTGAAGATTTGTGGCCTTGAGCTGAAAAGGTTGCAGGGCACCTGATCTCGATATCACTTTATTTGTCGCAAATAACTGCTATAAATGAAATATATAATTAGGAGGTACCCGTGGTGTAATGGTTATCGTCGTAGGAAATGGACACGGCGACACCAGTTCAAACCCTGGATGAGACTGATTGCATTTCACATAGCACTAATATCCTTGGGAAAGGTATGAATCCAATTATTCTCCCTCCAGCTATGGGTAAATAGGAGGACAGACTGGGTTCTTCAGCCTTGGTGAGGCAACTAGTCTAGGAGAAGGAAAACTCTGAATTCAAACCTGTTAAAATCCGCTTTAAAATTGACCTTGTGTCATATCCTGCCCGAGCGGAGGGGTTGGGTAAATATGATAAATGAAATATATATTATGACACAGAGATAGTACATTTTTACAAAGCCTCCTAAAATTAAAGTAAAAAAATTTAAGCAAATAAATGAAACTTATTCTTATCTGGATAGTGAGTGTAAGTTTTATATTTCCATATAATTTTCTTATGCATTGTGGCAGACATTTCCTTTGCGGGATATTCTGGACAAGCTGATATTTACCCAACCTGTCCGTCATGGAAAGAATGTGACATAAAGTCAATATTTAAGCGGAATAAAACTGGTTTGAATTAAGAGATTTCCTTCTCTTAGACTAGTTGCCTAATCAAGGCTAAAGAAAACAGTCTGCCCTACTATTCATCTATAGCTAGAGAGAGAACCTATGGATTCATGCCTTTCTCGAGGCCTTTAGCACGAAGTAAAATGTAAATAGGTTCATCTATAATTTGAACTCGTGTCACGATTCCATTTCCTACGACGATAACCGTTAAGCCACGAATGCCTACTATTCGGGACAATTACCCAAAAGTTTATATAAAAGGTGACAAACTGTCATTGTTATTAAAAGTAAATCCACATTCCACTAACAGAAAAGAGATTTACAAACCAACCAACCAACCACTTTAAATAATCATCCTTTGACCTTTTATGAAACCTACAAATTTTTACCCCTTTCCTACATGCTATCATTATCGGGTTATATAACACATTTAACAGTCTTGTCCCCAAATATTTTACAGGTTCATTGTCTCCTCAAAAGGTCATTGTTCTTTAAACTATTACGAAACTAATGTCTGCTAAAACTAATCAGATTTGTTTGAATGACATGTGAGGTTATTAGGTCGTGGACAAACCTACATATTGACCCGTGGGTCTCAAATTTCCAAGTTATATTTTGTTTGTTGAAAGTATATTTTATGAAACCAGAATGTTCAGCTCGTAAATGAAAAAATTCCAAGTCTCTTCTGTCATTAGTTTACGAAGTGTGTGGGCCCAGGCTGTGGGCACTGTAGAATACACTGAATGCATCTCTGCAGAAGGGTAAGACTCCCCACCAACGAATGTTCTGATATGACACTAAACAATCTGATGGTACGGCTCTAGTATTGCTGGAGCTTTGGAAAATGTAGAGTACTCCTTCATTGCAATCGCTTCCAGATCTACTCTTGCCCAGAGTGGTTGCACCTGATCGGGTCCTATCGATGGGTCAAATAGAACTGTTTGACATCTAAACTGAGTGGAAACAAATGGCATTCTATATTGAATTGTTTGAAATAGAAATGTTTGATGATTTAACTGCGTGTAAACATATGACTGATGTTAAATTGAATTGTTAGTGATACATAGAAATACTAGGAACTATTTCACTTTGTTGACTTATGCTAAATTGATTGGTTAGAAATAGAACTAGTTGACATTTAAATTGAGTGCAAACAAATAACTTATGCCAAACTGAATTACTTGAAATAGAACAGTTTTTACATTTAAATGAGTGTAAATAAAAACTGTACCTTTGCTAAACTGAATTGTTTGAAATAGAACTGTTTGATATTTAACTGTGCGTAAACAAATGACTGATGTTTAATTGAATTGTTAGTGATACTTGAAAACATTAAACTGTGTGCAAACAAATGATTAATAGTAAATAGAATTATTCCCATTTGATAGAAATTAGGGAAACTATTTAACTTTTATCCACGAAAATGTGTTTAGAAATCATATATTTAATATATACGTATAAAAAGGATTTGGCTTTAAATAACCAAAAATAGTTGATATGCCGTAAAACTAAACCAAATCAAAAATGTGTTATGTCTGAAAAGTAAAGGGACTGATGTCACAAACAATTTATTTCTGTTCCAAATAACAAACTTCATGGTTTCTCCTTCTAAGTAATCCCTTTCAAGTCAAATGCACTTTCCCATCCTTCTCTACTACGCTGCTGAAAGGATTCTTCTGGAATGCTCCTTAAGTCAGTTGTTACGGCTTTCTTGATGGCCTCTACTCGTTCAAAACGAGTTCTCTTGGTGGTCCCTTTGAACTTCGGAAAAAGAAAAAAGTCCCACGAAGCAAGATCAGTTGAATGAGGAGGTTACTCTATCACAGTGATGTTCCTCTCGGCCAGGAACTGCCCGATGCTCAGGGTGTTGTGAGCAGGCGCATTGTCATGTGAGCAGGCACGATTTGTCCTGCCACAACGTTCATCTCTTCTCGCACACTTCCGTGGTAATATATATCGCGGAGGCCCCGACACTGCACTTAGCATACGTCGCACAGAATCTCCTTTTAGACTTTCTGCTTGATAGTCTGCCCTTGTGATAAGAACTTTCTATGGATGATGCCCCACACATCGAAGAACGGAGTCTACATGACTTTGACATTTGGCTTTGACTGTCTTGCTTCCTTCGACATCAAAAACATCTGTGTGTAACATGGTTATTTCCATAAACACCCTGAAACATTTCAAATCCCCAACGAGGCAAAAAAACTTCAGTTTGATTCTTTCTTCGGTGTTCATGGCTGAACGAC
The DNA here is from genome assembly GCA_963585895.1 of Sepioteuthis lessoniana. Lineage (NCBI taxonomy): Eukaryota > Metazoa > Mollusca > Cephalopoda > Myopsida > Loliginidae > Sepioteuthis > Sepioteuthis lessoniana. Next base: position 55,603,710 of record OY757931.1, on the reverse strand, counting down.
CTAAAAAAGAGAAAAGCTTAAGATTACAATTATATACTCCCAAGATATCATGTTATATAATAAACTGCTTATCCTTTCACTCATAGCTCACATGGCACACCCAATCACGTTAATTTTCAGATAAACCTCGTATTTACTGTTTAAAAAAGAAGTAAAAACAAGGTCACCATCCTCTAAGTGTTTTAATTCCATAATTTTTGCCAGGGGTAGTTTATGTGTATGTATGTTTGTAAAATATATATGTTTGTGTGTGTATCTACATATGTATATATTTAAATTTATATTAGCAGACATACATATACTAGCAGAAATATCCGGTCCATGACCAGACTAAAACGATTTTATGAACACCAATGAGTGAGATAAAATGGAGGAAAAGAGGAGTAAGCTAAGTATTAAAAATGTGTCCTTATTTGTTGTTGAAAGATTTCGCCTATTAATTCAAATGAAAAGTATTCTTTTATTCTGTGTATTTTTATTTGTTTTTGCTTTTTGTTTTGTTTTGTTTTTGTTTTTGTTCTTTTTTACTTTTCATTATTAATGTTTTGTTTACATTTAGAATAATATATAGTAATATGTAGCCATATGTTGGTGAAATCATTTTCATGATTTTTTTGTTTCCAATAATCTTTTTGATATTTTTTTACAATTAGTGCTCAATTACAAAACAATTTTCAGTAGATAATTTTCGAAAAACCAGCGTAGTTTTTTTTTTTTTTTTCAATTTTTTTTATTTCTAAGACTTCACATATTACAATATTCTTTTATTTTAAGAATTTTATTTTATTTTATTTCATCTTATCTTATTCTATTTTTTTACATTTAGAATATTATTTTTTAAGAGTAACCTTAAACTCGTGAATGGCTTTAAACATTTTTATAATTCTATGTTTCCAAAAACTTTTTTCAGAATATAACACAAATTGAAATTTAGTTCTTGATTGCCTGTTAAAATACTGTGATAAAAAAGTATTTGTTTAATTAATTTGTTTTTTTTACCAAATAAAAATGTAACAATAAAAAGAAGCTAGAATTAAAAATGTGCCCTGGTGTTTAGGTGGGAAATTTCGCGTATTAATTAAAATGAAAAATATTCGTTTATTCAATCGATCGTTTATTTCTTTAAAAAGAAAGTTTTTTGAGTTACACTGATTAAAAATTAGTAAATTTTGTTTTAAAAAATATGAAAAATACTCGTTTAAAAATCAGTTTATGTATTATTTGTTGTTATTTTCGTATTTTCATCCCCCCCCACTCTAGAAATGTAACATTACAAGTAGATACAAATAAAAAAAAGCTAAGAAATAAAAATGTGTCCATACAATGATCCAGACATACATTTTGATCCAGACACTGCTGACAACGCCAAGCAATGAAATCGCACACATCATGAAACAATTCCCTTGGTATTTGGGCGCATTCATGCTCAATGGCCTCTTTTAATTTAGCGACTGTTGCAGGTTTTGTAGCGTAGAGAAGACTTTGAAGATGAAGAGTTTTATTTTCAGCAAGATGGGGCACCCCCACATTACCATAGCGATATTAGGTCCTTCCTTAATGAGGTCTTGCCAAATAAGTGGATTGGACGCAGAGGTTTTGTTGAATATCCTCCCCGTACACCAGACCTCACACCACAAGATTTTTTCTTAAGGAGATACCAGAAAGACAAAGTCTACGCTACAAAACCTGCCACAGTCGCTGTTTTTACACTTTTGAAATAACAAAATTCTAATTAAACACTACGTTTACAATTATTTTTAATGTGTATACATTTTTAGGGACACCCTGTACATATATATAACCCTTTCGATATATGAATGGTCGAACTTTCGTAATAGATAACTATAAGAATTAAATTATTCCTTTTGAAAATAACTGTTAAATTGCTGGGAATCCTTGGGATCCTTGGTAGCTGGGAATCAAAACCCTTTTAAATCAACTCATTATTCATCTTGTGACATGCCATTCTTCCATTTTTGATTGAATATTCACTTTGTTAATTTCCAAAGCAAAATGAAAGTAAAACCATTCAGAAAAATACTCACTCGGGACACCTTAAAATGCACCATTTAAAAAAAAGGCAAAAGCAAAAGGGTGACTGTTTAGTTTTGTAATGAAATATATGAAAAACTAATTCGTTTCTTTTTCTCTTTTTTTTTTCCAGATTGTCTTCCAGTCACTCCCTCAGTTATATTCATGAAGCATCCAGTGTTACCTTAAGGGGCATTACACTTGGAAACCTTTTCCAAGAACAGGTTGAAAAAAAACCTGACAAGGAAGCCTTCATTTTCTACTCGGAAAACATTCGTAGAACATTTTCTCAATTTCTTGAAGAGGTAAGATTTCTCTTCATGATAAAATTGTGTAATACAAATTTGCTGTAATCGCCTATTCTATTAACTTGTTTTTAACTGTGTAACTTGGAATGAGAAACAAAGATTGACAGAGATAAAGGAAAACACACATTGGGAAAACACTAACCATTTATCTAGTCGTCATGTTACATTCTGACGTCACATTCCACTGGCAAACAGCTCAACTTTTTTCCATTTGAGAAAGTTATTTTCCTTTCATAGCTAACACCTCCACTTTTTAGTGTGATGGCTTGTAAGTTTTTTGTTAGGAGTTTACTTGAAGCCGTTTGGTAGAATGTCAGACTCTAATGGTTTTCTAGTTTCATTACCTGAAATCTAGTCTATGTTCCATACTTCTGCTGATTTGCGTGGGCGTTCCAACATTTCCTCGAGACAGATCAAAAGTGTTCAACGAAATGTTGAGTGGAAGATCTAAGCACGGTTCGTGAGTATTTCAAGTTTAAAAGGGCGTAGCTAGATTGCATGCCGTACCCAAGTGAAAGATAGCACGCCGTTATCTTAAGTGACGTTTTCAATTTGGTGCATGATGTAACCTTGTATCCACTTCCCAGTGCCATTTCATTAGTCTTTTGCTAAGACTTGTTGGCCCGGTTTAATGTCCTAACTTACTACACTATGGTGGCGGTTGAATTGTTGTCCCATTGCTGTTTTTCTCTTGTGAGAATCTTATGTACTTGGACGTATGACGTCTACATATAACCAAATTTTGCGATTCACCAGAGCCTCATAGGTGAGATATCTTTCGGAGGCTTTGTGTTAGGTATAGATCTTTAACTCGTTATGAATGTCTCCAATATTTCGGTTACCATGTCCTTGCCTTTTAATTCTTGGAGTGCTTTATTAAAGAAATCCAGAAGTCGCTCAATTTGTCCATTTGATTATGGATGGAATGGTGGTATGCATATGTGTTTGATACCATTCTGCTGGCAGAAATTTGAAATTTCCCTAAAGTGAAAGCAGTACCATTGTCAGAAACTAGGCTCTCTATGACTCCGAATCTTTTAAAAATGGTTTCCTCAGAAGTGATGCCGCTCCTCAGTAAAATTTCAGAAGATTTACTGTAGGCATCCACTAGTAACAGAAAAATTTTACACAGATAGGTCCTGCAAAATCAATATGAAGACATGACCAGGGAGAATCTGGAACAGGCCAAGAAAAGAGCTCCGATTTTCTTGGGAATTTTACTACAAACAGACATTTTGTACACTTATAGGCAAGGTCTTCTAATTTCTTCAACATTTTTGGCCAATAGACATAGCTATGTGCCAAATCCTTCATGCGGTTAATTCCTTGATGTCCAAAACAAAATTATTGTTGGATTCTATTATGTAAGGTCAATGGAACAATCAAACGTTTCCTATAAAGAATACGGTCATTCACTATGGACAATGATGATTACCGATCGTAAAAGAATGTGGAAGATATTTGTCTGGACATGTCTGAGGCCAGTTTATTCGGTGGTAGTAAATCTCCTGCTGCAAAAATGGGTCAGAAGCTATGGTTTCCTGCATCATCTGCGAGATGATTGGCATACTCTTACAGTGGCTGAAAGCAATGAAACAATTTCTGATTCCACCGACACTGCAGCAACAACGGAATCTTCTGGTAAATTTTGGTGTACATTCATAAGTATAGATAAGACATTTGCTTTACCACTTGAAATTAGTGATTGGTTCTTTATTGAAAAGTCATAATCAAATAATTTGTGGCCCACCTTTCGAACCGATTTACAGTATAAGCAAGAATCCAATTTTTGATCCAAAAAATGTTAACCAGGGGTTTGCGATCAAGGTAAACTAATGCCTAAAAAGTATTTTGTGAAATTTCTTTATGGCAAATATAACTGCCAAAGCTTCCTTCTCGATGTGACCATAGTTCAGCTCAACGGAAATCAAAGATCTTGATGCATCAGCAATAGCCTTCTGACAACCACCAAGAAAAATCTTGGAAATCATAGCTCCAACACCATAATCTGAAGCATCTGAAACCACATTGATATCAAGAGATGGATTGCAAGCAAAGACAGACTGGCATTATGGTGACCAGTTCTGTTGTACGGGAGGATATTTCCCCTACAAGAAAGTTGGACTCGTCCAACGAAAGACGTGAATACAGACTAAACCTTGTTAACGCTACCCTGCTACTGAGTTTCGCTTACAGTAATTCATTACTACTGTTGAAGATCTGCTCATTTGATTCTATTTATTATATTCCCTTGCACCAAAAGGTAATAAAACCCCTTTGTTACCCTTTTCCGGATTCAATATCGTTTATTGATAAACTCAGTCACAATATTTTGGCGACGAGAATACACAAGTTTCATAAAACATCCTTTTCCAGAACGTTGTTTAGAGGTGTACGAACATGGAGTACAAATTAACTGTAGTGGCTTACAGAGCCTAGAAAAGAACTTAGTTGTGAAATGTTTATTGGTGCTGGCCTACTCCATTCAAAGACAGAATAAACAGTTCAAAAGTTCACCCTGTGTTTCTTTTGTAATGATATCATAAGTAAATGCTGCAGTTTCAGTTTGTAGAGGACTAAGTACCTTCCGTAGTTTACGGGAGTTACTTTCGGGTTTCGTTTCCACAAATACAACACAAATTTTACAAGCACGTAAACAAATGGAATGTGACAATAACAACAAAAATTAAGAAACAAGCAATTTAATTATCATAACAACTATGATAAAAATAATTAAAATACAATGTTCATTTTATGTGCGCGTGTGTGTATGTAGAAAACACAGCTATGGCCAGTTCAATAAAAAAAATGATTTGTACGCGCGTGTGTGTATGTAGAAAACACAGCTATGGCCAGTTCAATAAAAAAAATGATTTGTACGCCCGTGTGTGCGTGTGTACATGTTTGGAAAGTCTATTGAATCAATGTGTCGATATTTGGCCAAATAAAGAGGATAAAAATTGACTTTACTTACATACATGTGTATGCGTGTGAGTATATATGTGTGTGGCCGTAAGTATGAACCTTTTGTTTTCTTAAGTCCATGCGTGCGTTTTTGCTAGTGGTTATGACCTTTAGCGACAACGTGTCGCGTTCCGGTAGTTGGCTAAAAGAACGTCGCATGCCTCTTCACTCTGTGTCCAGTGTGTGATGCTTTCTGTTGTCCTTGCCTCTCTCTGTCTGGTAATGGAATGCTTAAGTTAAATAATTTTTTCGTTATTTATATTGAGGGGGGGACTAAAGTGGATCAAAAATAGGATTTTGTTAAGTTTTATTGCACGTCCTAAAATTCAAGCCCGCGGACATTTCTTGACCAATCAGATTCGCATAATTATTTATTTTGGAGCCTGAATATTTTTCTGTTTATCAGTTTCCAAGCCGGATTTTCTAGAATGTTCTTATTTTGTGTTTTTAGCCGATTGGTTGAAAAATATAAAAGTGTAACGTTAATGTTAATGCGATTTTGATCCAAAATTTCTAGAATGTTTTGGTGGTTGATTATTTTAAGGCTAAAAAATGTGTATTCTATTTGTTAAACCAGTCGGCATAGCATCCATCTATCACTGCTGGAATAAAGCAGACACTGACTTAACGCCAAAAGTAAGCAGATAGTAACGAAATAAGCCCTTATGGGTGTTGATTGTCAGCAATTTCTTTGAATCTTCATCAACTTCTCTTTGTAAAAATGCATCAGATAAATTAATCTTTGCAAAACAAGTTCCCTCATTAAGTTTAGTGAAAATATCTTCTGTAAGGAGTTACTACTAGTGATGTGCATCTAAGGAGTCATTTAAACCTGTGGAAAAATTTGCACTTATACAAACTTTGCTGCTTGCTTTCTTAACTACAACAATGATAGTTGACTATGCCGAGAAATTTGTTGATTGAACTACTCTAGCTTGTTGAAAGCGATTAGATTATTTTTCTACTCAGGCAAGAGTGGTAAAAGGAACAGGAAGTTTGGACCAAAAAATTAGAATCACATCGGTTTCATTTTGAAGGTGGCTATGGCTTAGGTGCAAGTCCACGATTCTCCGTGAAAACACTACAAAACTTCGTTTTGAGAGAATGTGCAAAGTAGTTTTCAATTTCGGAAATTAAGGAAAGAGCAAATGTGTTCAATACAGTGTTAATTGGCATAGAGAAAAGATCCAGCACGTCTATCCAGTCAAGACCAATCATTGGTTTAAAAATGTGTGGGCGCGAATTTTGTGTATATGGTTTTGATCCTTTTTTTCTAGAATGCTCTAATGTTTGTTAATTGATTTTAAAATGTGGGTCGAATTTTGTGTATGTAAATAAAATTTACGCTACACTACGGCACCTAATATAATATGGGTGTCGCACTACCTCATAGGTTTCATTCGGACCTCATGGTAACCTCACCGTAATAAAAAGAGACGAACACCAAACTTGATAATACCGTACATTTGTTTACAATTTTTCGATGTAAATATTTTATTATTCTGTATATACATTTTAATATGGTTTCATTGTATTTGAAAAAATTTTTCGCTTTTTGATTTTTTTATCACTTTTTAGGTTTTTACTTTTATTCTTTTATGATGTTGGTAACGTTACTAAGTAACATAACTTTGGATGTGCTGACGTTCATTAAAGTGAAATCGAATCTAGAAAAGTAGTATAAAGGCAAATTTAACGTCAGCAGAATATTACTATCTTACGGCCTGTAGCAAGCTTTGCTTTACTTTTTAAATTTGAAAGTCTTTTGAAGAAGCGCTTTTCAAGGATCCTAGGAGTTTGAAATCGATGTGTGAAATGTTTTTGAGTAGTTCAATAAACGCACTTGATCTCACATGATGACAAACATTGCATTAGGTCATGATTCCTACGTTTATTCAGAAATTTCTTCTTTATCAAGGTCAGCCTTTCTTTATGGAATTTCTGTTTTGTTATCGTCATTAAGAAGAAAATAAAAGTTCTCTTGCTCTGTTTAGTATGGTTGCACAAATAGGTTATGAAAGGGCTTAAGCTTTAAACCTCTCAATTACATCTGATGTTTTTCTCTATCTCAACTCCAACTGCATAAATTGATCTCTGTCTATCTTGTCTCATAACAATCTTTCAACCAGTTCAAGTTCAGCCTTTCCGTTTCTATCTTATTTTCAATTTCCATACTAGATGGGTGACCTCTGACATCTAACTTGTTTCTCAACACTTCTGCTGTCTCCTAAGCTCTCCACTGATGTTGAACTTGTGCTTGTATGTCGAATCATTTCACATATGCATTAAAAATCAGTAAGAAAGGAATCGTCAGAGCATCATGAATTATTGCAAGTATGACTAACTGACAAGGAATGATTATATATAATGATAGTGCCGCGACCGGCCTGCGAACGTAAACAGATCGGATTACACCTTTGCCCTAGAAAAATAACATCCGGTCACAGCCGGAAATAACTAAGCCCTTTTTCGACTCTAACCGGCCGTTACAGCTAAGAAAGGGATAAATTAACATTTATCAACATTTGCAAAACACTTCTGCCAGAAATAATTCTATAAAAATGGAGATAATACTCTCCGCTAGCCCATACGGGGCTATATAAGTACTTATTTTCTGCGTCCATTTTTCACAGAAGAACTTTCTATTCACGTGGCGCGACAGAAGTGGAGTCCCCTTTCTTCCATATGAAAAAAGCTTCAAGCGGCGAAAATTCAGAGGTCCCCGCGGACCTTTTTTTTCCTCTCCAGTTGTTGGGTTGCATTCGGTAGGTCGTTTTATCTCTGGACGGTTCTGCCGGATGTGCCTCGGCACTGGAGAGTTCCTCCGGCCTCAGGGGGCCATCCCCCCAGGCTTATACCCCATTCGGGGGGGTTGGGTTTATTGCCTGACGCCCAAAAAAGGGGAATGCCGACGGGGCCGAAGGTATTTTTGGCCTTGCCGGACGCGTGTGGGCTTCGGCCCTGCGACCGGGCCCACCTTAAAAACGGCCTTGTGCCATATTCGTGCGTTGGTGGGACGCAACGATAAATACAGAGGTCTACGCGGACGCTCTAGGGCGTTTGTGTGTGGCCTTTCCTCTCCAGTTCTTGGCTTGCATTCGGTAGGCCGTCTTACCTCTGGGCGGTTCTGCCGGGTGTGCCTCGGCACTGGAGATTTCCTCCGGCCTCAGGGGGCCATCCCCCCAGGCTTATACCCCCTTCGGGGGGTTGGGTTTATTGCCTGGCGCCTGAGGCGCCCCAAAAAGGGGAATACCGACGGGGCCGAAGGTATTTTTGGCCTTGCCGGACGCGTGTGGGCTTCGGCCCTACGACCAGGCCCACCTTAAAAACGGCTTTGTGCTATATTCGTGCGTTGGTGGGACGCAACGATAAATACAGAGGTCTACGCGGATGCTCTCAGGGGCCACTCGGCTCCACGAGGCTCGGGTCCTACATTATCGTGGTTGCACCCACCTCACTGCCACTTCTAGTGGCAGATTCAACTTTTTTTTTACGGTCCTTATTAAGGGCTATGAGAGGTCACCTTCTGCGGGTCGGAGTATCTCTGGCGGTCATTAACGACCAGTCGAAATAGACGGCCAGGAGTTGGCAAGGGTTGGCCTTTAGCTACCGCTCCACCATCCGCGCAGCGATAAGATAACGCCGATATTAGTTTCGGCCTCCTGGCCTGCTCGCTCGACAGTGCAGAGCTTTGGCGCGCATGCCTTAACTATCATTTCGATACATCTGCACAGCTTTGGTGCGCAAGCCTTAGCTACCGCCCGATACGCTCGAACAGCTTTGGCGCGAAAAGCCTTAGCTACCGCCCGATAGGGGCACGACAAAGTCCTAGCTTCATCGATCCGCTCGCTCGACTGCGTATATGCTAAGGCCTGGCAAACCTTAGCCACCATCTCTCCGTTCGTTCACTCGGTCCGCAGTACTAAGACGCGATTAAGTCTTAGCAAACCTCGCTCGCTCGATCTGCACGCTACCAAGCTGCCAGCACCGACTTCGACCACGACGCTGTTACAGACACTCCTGCATTCTACGACTCGACTGATCTCAGCTTCCAGCAACGATCATCCAACCGCACCTACGACTCGAACATACCAGCTACTGACATCGTCCATCTAGCTGGAGACCGGAACACTACGACCATGTCTGTAATTTCTGACAATAAATTGCCATTCTTGTTGATTTGTTACCTTGCCTCTTTGTCCTTTTCATTGTCTTTTGTTGTCACTACTCGCACGCATTAAACTAAAATTCATTTGCGGGGTCGACTCGCTTATCGGCTCCGCAACAATAGGCTTAAGTAATTTTTTTTAAATTTGTTATCATCTTATTGTTTTGTTTTTTTTTTGTTTTGTTTTTTGTTTATGTGTTTTTTGATGTTTTGTTTTGTTGAGCTTTATTTTGTTTTGCTTGTTTGTTTGTTCTTTTAGGCTTTTTTGTTAATGTTTTATTTTATTTATTCATTTTTTTTTGTATTTCCCTAGTGTGACCAATTAGCAGCTGGTTTCCATTGTATGGGAATCAGGAAAGGAGACAGACTTGGCATTTGGGGACCAAATAGTTATGAATGGCTTCTGACAGAATTTGCAGCTTTTAGGAGTGGAATAATTTTGGTAAGTAAGATAGATGAAAAGTTTTACAATAAAGAATATTAAAAATCGAATTCTTTAGTTTATATAATTTTGAAAAGAAAGAATTGTGTTCATGCACACATACACACACACACACACAAGTGTGACGGCAAATTAAAATAAAAGGATCCCCGGATGAGCAACCATTTAAACGCGTATGGGAACTGGTGCATTTAAATATTGTTATCGCCAAACGGGGAGGTTTTTTTTTTTTTTTTTGCATGTGTGAAGACGGGGCTATCTGGCACTTGATCCCTCGTAGAATAAGTCCTTGTTCAGAGTCCTTTCTCGGGCATGTAGGGACTGGCATATTATGTGGGGGTTAATTTATGGCTAGACTGACCGCCGTTGGCAAGGGGTTTCCAAATTTCACACTATTCGCACACCCACCAAGGCCACTAGTTCTTCCTCCCCTAGAACAATGGAAGATATGGATCTCTAGATTTAGATTTAATAATATTGATTATAGTAGTTGACAACTCCGGTTTCCCGTGTAATATTTTTAAAGGAATTCATATAGGACAATTTAAGCGAGAATATCATAAGGTGAATAGAAGCTGAAAAAGAAACAAGCATGAAACAATTTGATAGTAGACGATACAAATGAACAACTTCGACACGTGGGAACATTAAAATATATCAATCTTTTTACTATACACGCGAATACACATAATCGACGCGTCGGCTATATTATTAATGGATAGTCCATTAACATAAATGTCTTTCTTCTTTTCTTCTCTTTCTTCTTTAGTCTTTATTCAAATTGAGAGAGAGAGAGAGAGAGGGGGGGGGATATATAATTGGGTATAGGGAGAAACAGTCTTAAAGTTTACTAATCTTTTTCCGATGGATCCCTGTGGAGAATATTTCCTCTTTTACGGGCTATCGGACTTTATGTTATTTTTAGTTCTGGCTTGAAGGTATGGCTTCTTTTTGTCCAAGATACTTTCCACTTTCTTTACCCGGAGTCTTGGCTTTAGATTCGTTCACCACGACCTCTGTCCAAAAACTGATTTTATTCTTCCCTATTTCCGCTGACGGGAAGAAGGTGCCATTTCCGTTTTAGGGTCCCGACCAATCGTTTGGCTTCTATCTTCTTCCTTCCCCTGTCAGGCGATTCGTTAGGGCTACTATATGTCCCTGTACCCCCTTCTTTACCCATCCGGTCACAAAGTACAAACATCTGTTAGCTTTCACTCTGACCCACATTCTTTACTTTCTCCGACAGGCCGTGAGGAATTGACCCATTCTTTATTTGTCTTTTAACGGTCAATCTTTGGCTAATTCAAACACGGATGGTAGTGGAAATTCCATATTTCTCTTCTCTTAGTGGGAGACCACGTGACACAAGTATGTGTTGTAAATAAGGTGTTATATGTTTGTATAAACCCTGCTACACATACATATGTTGACCATAGAAAATGCTGACTGTATCCTCTGCAGAGGGATGACACTAAATTACATCTGATTGTGAAACTCCAGTCCTGGAGATCTAGGTAGAGTAGAGTACCCCTTCATTGCCATTACTCTCAAGTCCACTCTGACCTGAAGTGGCAGTACCTTTAAGGGTCTTATCTATGGGTCAAAGAGATCTGTTTAAAAATGATTAGTATTAGGAATACTTAAAACCATTCAACCGTGTGCAAATTATTTGTATTAGATTGGAATACTTGATATCATATAACCATAAGTTGTTTATGTTAAGAATAGTTATTTGAAGCTGTTATTGTTTACTTAGGATTATTTGTAGTAGTTATTTTAAACCATATAACTGTGTGCAAACAAATAACTATTATTAAATAGAAATAATTACTTGAAACCATATAATTCTTTGTATTAGATTGGAATACTTGATATGATATAATTGTATATAAAAAAAAACTCTTCAGAAACAACAACACAAAATATGTAAATAAAAACGTACAATGAATGTGATTCATTAACCTCAAAACATAAAATAACCCAAGATTGGTTAAAATGTTGTTAAAATCAATTAATCAATCCTTTAAATTGTTGAAATTTTATTATCTATCCATCTAATCTATTCTGATTCCATATGTTTGTAAACTGAAACTGATGAATAAGAAAGAATAAAAAATTAACAGATATCTTCAGATGATTATTTCCAATGTAAGTATGACTAGAAGATACCAGAAATTATATAAACAATTGCCCAGAATTTTATATTTTGGTGAATATTTTCAGGTGAATGTCAATCCATCCTACAAGAAAAATGAATTAAATTATGTCTTGAATAAAGTAAGTTGTCTTCATCTTATTTTTTGTGCTATAATTATTTTTTCCTGATCTTCTATGCATTTTTATAGTGAAATAATTCCCAATGCATTTCTATAGTAATATGATTCCTAATTCATTTCTATATAAATATAATTTCTAACTCATATCAATGACAAAATAATTCCCAAAGCATATCTATAGTAATAGAATTCCTAATTCATTTCTATATTAATATAATTTCGAATTCATATCTATAACAATATAATTTCAAATACATTTCTATATGATTATAACCCCCAAAATTGTAGAATCATTTTCAATACATTTCTATCTTGAAATCATTTGAAATGCATTTTTATATTAAAATAATTCATTATGCATTTTTATAGCAAAATATTTTGAAGTGCATTTTCTAGAGTAAAATCAATTCCAATTAATTTCTCTATATACTTTTATGTTTTTATTATGTTAACATATATATCAAGTCTCTTGACTATCTCCTGCCATCAGTCCCTATCAGGTTCTCTTGACTGCATCTAGTGTCTGCAAAGCAATATTCTCTTATGAACTCCTACATGTGGACACACCAGTGTTATCTAGCCAACAAAGACTTATATATATATATATATATACTGTTTGGAGTAGATTAATATGGTGTTTATTCATTGAATAGATCCTACGCATGATAGCATATATTACCTAAACATATGTTACATACACATATGTTACATAAACATGTTATATAAACAAATGTTACTGGACATTGGCATGATGGTTAGATTGTTCGCCAATGGCCCGGGAGACCTAGGTTCAATCCCAGGTTGTGTCATACCAAAGACTCAAAAAATGGTACTTGATGCCTCCTTGCTTAACACTCAGCATTATAAGGTATGGATCAAGGGTCAAGTGGAGCAATCCAGGGAAAAGAGTTGCGCCCTCCCCTACACCTTGGTGTAGTAGCTATCGAAAAGGGAGCCTTCATGTTGCCCTCGACTACGGTCACCAACTTTACTTACTTTTATAAACAGTCTTTAAGAAACTGCTGCTATTTCCATCTGGAAATTTTTTTCCTAAAACTATTTTCTTATTTTCAGGTTGATATGAAAGCAATTGTGATTGCTGAAGCATTACCAAACCAGGATTTTTATGATATAATGTTTCAACTGGCCCCTGAACTAGAAACAGCTTCACCTGGTGGACTAAATGCTAGAAAGTCAGTACTATTCTTAAAATGTGACTCTTTGTGTATGTGTGTGAGTGTTGACCGTTAGACAATTTAGAAACAAAGTGTGTACCTACCTCATCACCTGCTTCTTAAACAGTTTTTGGTCAAATCACAGCTTTCCATCATTTAAACAAGGAAATGGCTTGTCAGTGTGGGTCAAAACAGCAAAGGTATAAGATAGTTTTGTGAAGGAAGGGGATGATCAAATTGTTGAAAGAAGAATGAAATGAAAACAATCATCTTAGAATTGTAAGATATCTTTATTCATGTTGGGTTATATCTCAATGCTAACATTTACTTGGAAGATCTATTAATCAGGAGATCTGTGACCCTTGGATTTCCTCAACTAGCTCCATTTTCTTTCAGTGTAAATAACTATAGATCTTGTACTTGCAATTCAAGCCAACAAAATGATGGACGGCTCACAGTAATTCTGACAGCTCACTTCTAAATTCTGCTTACCTTAATTTCACTAAACTCAGCCTGTAACAGTATTTTTAACAACTTGCCCAGTTTCACTTGCTAAACAAACTCAGTCCCACATTGTCTGCTTTTAAAAAGAGATTGACCACCGATTTTGTTTGAAACTGTTTGTTGCATTCATAACAGTAGAAATATATATATATATATATATATATTGTCATCCACAGACAGATAGTTTCATTGGATCACAACTCACCAGTGTGGCTAGACACACAGAATGCTTCAAGCTGGGATTGAAACCCACCCAACTTTACATTAGACTTAGTATCATTCTACTCAGCCATCTGTCGACATATGTTAGCTCGGGAATTATAAGGCATTATGTTGTAGATTTCGCTTGTTTACATTTTGCCTTGCTGGATATCAGAGTGCTCAATTCATACGAAGAGCTTTGCATATATACATATATATATATATATATATATATAGAGAGAGAGAGAGAGAGAGAGAAATGGATGGATAGACAGATTTTTGGATTAACTTCTCAGTATAAACCATAAATAATTTTCAGTCTGAAATATATTGCAATTGGATGTTGCATTCTGGGAAAAAATGAATCTTCTAAATACTGTAAAATGCCTTATATTAGCCATTTAATTTGGAGTTTGTCTGCAAGGAAGAACCCATCTTGCCAATTCTGGATTTAAGGCTGAAACTGGATTTGAGGAATCTTAAAAGATTCATGACTAGATACCAACCACTCATGATTATTTTCTGTATTGCTGTTAAATACGTCAAACCTTCCAACTTAGATAGAAATCAAGTCTACTCATTTCACCTCTAGTTATTAAGGTTGCATTAATTATGATACAATTGTTTATCACTGTAATCTTTTTTTATAAACACGTCTGTTTCTTTAATTTCATTTCAATAGTGCACCTCATTTGAAAACTGTTATCACGATGGGAGAAACAAGAAAGCCGTAAGTAATAAATATTCATTATTACTCCTTTTATATTTAACTTCAATATTGTTAAACATTCAGTAAAGTATTCTGTCACTAATGCTTCCCTGAATTCATGACCCTTGACAATACCTTTTCCTAATTTCAATGCAATTCTCTAGAATCATTATTAGTAAAATCATAGAAAGTCTATTCACATTGAACATATGATTGCTTTATTCTTTCAGAATTGTTTGCACTAATACCAGAGTGTCCGAGATATGATGCTAAACTACATCTGGTGGTGAGGCTCTAGTTCTGTAACTCTGGGAAGTGTGAAATCATTCCTTCACTGCCACTTTTACCTGTATTGGTATTATCTGTTAGGGTCCCCTCTATGGATCAAATAGGTCTGTTTGAAAATTATTAGTACTAGATAGGAATACTTAAAACATAATACTTGTGTGTTAACAAATAATGATCATTATCAAATCAGAATAGTTACTTGAAGCTATATAATTGTGTAAACTATTAATATTAGATCAAAATACTAGAAACCCTATGATTTTGTAAAAGATATTAGTATTAGATAGGAATACTTAAAACCATATAACTGTGAGCAAACAAATGCTTATTACTATTAAAGTAAAATAATTACTCAAAACCATATAATGGTGTATAAATAATTTCTATCAGATACAAATACTTGAAACTATATAATTGTGAATAAAGGAGGTGCCCGTGGTGTAATGGTTATTGTCGTAGGAAATGGACACGGCGACACTAGTTCAAACCCTGGATGAGACTGATTGCATTTCACATAGTACAAATACCCTTGGGAAAGGTATGAATCCAATTATTCTCCCTCCAGCTATGAGTAAATAGAAGGGCAGTCTAGGTTTTTCAGCCTTGGTGAGGCAACTAGTCTAGGAGAAGGAAAACTCTGAATTCAAACCTGTTAAACTGCGCTTAAAAAATTGACCTTGTGTCATATCCTGCCCGAGCGGAGGGGTTGGTAAATATGATAATTGTGAATGAATTATTAATATTAGATAAGAATATTTGAAGTCATATAACTATGTCCAAATTATTTGTATTAAGAAGAAATATTTGAAGCTCTAATTACTCTTATATGATTATTATCATTAATTATTTGAAACTATTCAATTACTTGCAAAATAAAAGACTATTGCATAAAATAATCCAACAAGGGTTGACATGCCATGAAAACAAAGAACCAAGCAACTATTTAAAAGAAAAAAAAATTGTGAAAAAGAGTTTTGAAGCAGATGTTAGATTGTATTTTTCCAAGATAAACTTTTATCTTTCAGATCATAACTTACAAGAAAGATCAGCTGTCTAGGTGTCTCGAGTGCTGTAATGGTTAATAGGCTATGGTGGCAGGCTGTTAGTTAGTGAGTATGATTCTCACAGAGTGCTCCATACTTCTGGCCTTGTGCCACATTTAAAGCTTTGCCTAGTAAATTAACTGAGTGGTGTAATGGTTAGTAGGTTTAACTAGCTGACCACATTTAGCATATTTGATTCTCACTGGTCGCTCGATATTTCTGGAATTGTGCTACATGTAATCTCAGTAAATTAACTAAGTACTTCAATTAGTGTAATGATTATTATCATAACCAGACTACTGTTAGTGAGTTTGGTTCTCACTGAGTGCCCAATACTTCTGGTCTTGTACGACATGTCAGTTCAAATTGGTAAATCAACTGGGTGCCTCAAGTTGTGTAATGGTTTGTAGGATAGACTAGCAGACCACTAGTTGGTAAGTATGATTCTCACTGGATGCCCCATACTTCTGACCTTGTGCCACATGTAAGCTAAGCTTAGTAAACAACAATAAAGATCAACTGTTTTGCTATAGACTGTTGTGGAACATACATGATCTACAAAGCACATTATTATAATGATATGTTGAAGTGTGTCTTATCATAAGGGCAAAAGATAGGACACTTAGGTGGAATCTGGGAATCCAGATTAACAAATTTTTGCAACAATTACTATGAATGCTCAGAAAGCAATGTCTCCTGTTTATCACTCTGGAAATTATTCTAGTTACAGAAAGTACAATAACAATGTTGGATAGAGCAAGTTTTCCATGCATTGTTTCTAATATTAATCAAGTTTGGACTAAAAAAGCATGTGTTGATAAAAAATTTCTAACTTGTAAAAATCAAAATTTTACTATATAAACCATGCTTTACCTCTGTGTATGTTGACATCATTTTCAATTGCTTCCAAGATATGTGAACTGGTTTATTAATTTCAAAGGCTTTCCATTTAATGAAAACGTGGCACTCTTGCATGCTGTTTCAAACTAATTCTGTAAGTAACACCCTACAAGACAGCAGTTGTAAGACCACTTATCTCCCATCCCATGAATCAACCAAGTAAGATGAGCAAGACATGTTGGGTACAGCTGGAGAAGTAAGGATGAAATCATAAGTGACATTCTATGGACTCCAACACATGGACACACAAGTGTTAGCTTACCACCAAAAACTTACTCATCAGCTCTGTGTGGACGCTGGATGCTGTCTAGAGGACTTATTTGAGGTGATGACTGATAAGAACAGATGATGAGAGAGAGTTAAAAGAATTCCTGTTGTCAGTTGGATGATGATGATGATAGGGCTTCCCAAACTTTTAATTTGATGTCCCCTCTGGCAATCAAATTGAATTTCCATTCCCCCCCAAATAAATTAATTGAATGTCAAATAAGAAAACATAATTTACCAAAGTTTAATACAATGAAACTATAAATGTAAACAAACCTTTAATTCTTGAATTATTTTTTAATTGGAAGGATGGTTTTGGTTTACACAGAGGAGATCATGAATATTTGGTTAAAGTTTTGTGAGTTTGAGCGACAATCCACCACATTCGATGTTCAAAATGCTTCTCTATTTACTTAGTTAATAATGCATATGGCTAAACCCAGATTCCACCATATACAAACTTTGATAAGCTAATAAAATGGGCCCAACATTTGTACAAAGCTTGGGATATTTTACCACAGTTTTTTTTTGTTCATTCAATAATTCTTTTAAATGTGTACATAGACTTCACTTCAAGATTGAAATCATTCTTCTCTAAAAAAAGAGTCTACTTCAACATCATTTATTCACTTAAATGACATGTATAGGTCATATATGAACAGCACATTACTTGTAGCCATCACAGCCAATAGAATATTTTGCTAGGTGTATATGATGTATAGCCATGACTAACTATACAAATACATATGCATGCTGAATCATAACGACACAATAAAGACGAGCAACACAGTTCTTTAGAAAAATATACCTCTCACTTTATTTGAAAGGGTTTGAAAGGGTTACTCAAGGTTTTACTGTGAGAGGGAGTTGGAGACCGAGCAGAACTGCAACATATTGACCCCCACTCTATTGGCCATAATAGCATTTCTTTCCCGTTCTCCTAAGCTGCTCAACTGGGGGCCTGGGGGCCCAGCATCTTCTCTCCAACCGACCTGATCTCCAACTGATCTGATCTTCAACTGCTCAATTGGGGGTCCTGAGGGCCCCCTCTGCTGGGTGCTGGTTTTCTCTACCGCATCTTATCTCCAACTGGTCTGATCTCCAACTGATTGAACTTCCTGTGCATCAAGTTATATAATAGTTCAACGTCCACCTTCTTCTTGTGGGCATCACAAATCGCACCCATTCAACCCATCCACGGTCAAGGTTATATCCTGATATTCCTCAACCGGATGTACCTGTTATTTACACGGGTGCATTTCCTATTTTGACAACTTGGCCAGGTGTGAGGTCAATATACAACATATATCTGGCAACTAGTCAACATTATCCAGCAATTTTTGTTCTCCTGTTATAAAGGAATTTATAAATGAAAACTTGTAAATTCACCCTGTTTGGAACCCTATGCTTTCATTTACCCTAACAAATTTTATTCATCCTACCAAAATTTTATTTACCCTTCCAAAATTTTATTTACCTTCAGGGATCTATATGGACCATTTGAGAAGTCGAGGTTTGAAATGTAATTTATAAAAAGAATGATTTGAGAAAAATCTAATATAAAAAGAATTTTGTTTTTGAAAAGTTCTTTACACTGTACCAATGCTTATGCATAATAATTAGTATGAAGACAAATACATAAGTGAATTAAATTCCAGTTTTAAAAATCAACCAAAATTCAATTATTCATCTAATTTCTTCAAAATTTTCTGTACATATTCATTCATGAGTAAATTTTTACCTATAAGCTGGATAATTTATTAGAAACAATTTTAGAAATGATTTTTAAAACAAAAATATTTCAGGTTTTGGTTTGGATTCTTAGTTTAATGGCATATCAATTTTCATGGGTAATTTAATGGCAAAGCCATCCTTGTAGAAGAATAGTGGGGATACTATTTAACTCATAGCTAGGTGAATAAAGAAGGTTATACCTTTCCCACCACAGATTACTGTGAGAATATTATCACTTTTTCATTAGTAATCATCATCATCATCATCAAGCCATGCTGACAGTATGAATTCCCTTTACTCTCTCATGCCATCCATCCCTATTGGTCATTGCTCTTGGCAAGTCTTCTTAGTGGCATCTAGTGTTCGCACAGAGTTTATGAATGTTTTTGCTGGTCAGCCAATACTGGAGTCTCTATGTGTAGGAGTATTACGTCTTTACAAATGAAGTAAATATGGGTAAACAAAACTGAAAAGAGACGGACTCATAGTGTACAAGAAAACAATTAGGCTTATTTAATCATAGGCAGAGACATGTGTCCAGGAAAAGAAGCTGTTTTAGCTTTGTGTACACTGTCTAATGTAGATCCATGTGTTATAGCCAATCTTCTAGTCTCCTCTTCTGTGCCTCATGTGGGTTCATTCTTCCAGTTCCTGCAAATCCCACAATACATGGTCCTCATGAGGCAATTCCCATTCTATCCATAAGGGGGAATAACTTTGATATTTTTTTCATTAGGTCTGATCCCTAACGAGGTCGTCCATAACATAATATCACTGATGAGTTTCTTCTTACTTCACCAGCAGTACCTAGCATGTCTTGCATGTCTTACTTGGATGGTTTGTGAGATGGGAGGTAAGTGGCCATACAGCTGCTGTTTTGCAGGGTGCTGCTTCCAAGATTTGTTCAAAACAGCATGTAGCATTCTTGTGTAGTTCTCATCTAGCTTTTTCTCATGGTGTTGTGACCATATAGTAGTGCTGACAACCGCTACAGTTTGGAATAACTCTCATTTTATTCTATCAGAGTGATCATATTTCTCATCAGAGAGATATCAAAGTAAAAGTGAAAAAACTCTTCCCTTTAACTGTTAAACAATTATAAAGTATACAACTACATGAATGAAAAAACAAACAGAGCATTGCAAAATTAAACATGTTTTCAATTTATTAGTTATAAACATAAAGTAAAAAACAGGGTCATTGCCTAATGAGTAGAGTGTTCGCCAATGGTCCGGGAGACCGGGGTTCAATGCCAGGTCGAGTCATACCAAAGACTCAAAAAATGGTAATTGATACTACCTTGCTTAACACTCAGCATTATAAGGTAAGGATCAAGGGTAAAGTGGAGCAATCTAGAGAAAGAAGTAGCACCCTTTCCTACACCTTGGTGTAGTAGTTATTGAAAAGGAAGCCTTCGGGTCACCTTAGACTATGCTATGACAACAAAATTACTCTTCATTGGACTGTATCAAACAATAACTTATATGAAACAGTTTATCAAAGAAATACACAAAGTTCTTATCTTTTTCTTTTCTGGTTCATTTCAAACAACTGATAGTCTGCCTTCATTATCTGGGGTTGAATATTTCCTTTTCTCTGTGGCTTGTCTTGACAATTCTGTTGGCTGGTCCTCAGAGAAATTCAAATTTTGAGTTGAATTTCCTCCATAGTCCTTCTCAAAAATGTTGTCCAAAACCTACCCCCTCAGAGTAAGCTGTGGTATGCAACCTTTTTTCTGCAGAAAAAATACCCACTCTTGGTTTCTTTGACTTTTATTCTGTTTCTTTGGGACAGAATGTATCTCTAGATTTTTGACCTGGCTCTACATCCAAGCATTGGCTGAATGGGCGAAATGCTGCTTGGCAAACTGGCCTCAAGATGTGTTCTAGACTGCTTCTGGACTAAACCAAACTGACTGGAAGGTAGAAGTGAAAAAGGGGCTGACTGCCCAGAGTACTCACTTTTATACCCACAAAGGGACAGTATCAGTCAAACTTTGAAATGAGCTAATAGCATTCGAGCAATTATTAATTGCCAAATTTACAAATTTCAAAACCTTGTCCAGGATTTGAACTCTGGTTGCTAGGTTTATTTTGAGTGATGATTACTGTTACACTATGAGTGCCACCAATATATATAGAAGTCCATGTATATATATGTATATATAGTCTGTATATATATACTGACAGTGAATATATACACTACTGTGCAAAAAATTTTGGCAGGTTTAAGATCCTTGCAAAAATCCCATATTCTATTAAAGTAAATGAAAAAACTGGTGTTCAATGCTAATGTATAATAATATAATCAATAATTGATAGGAATTTGATGTTTATCACATTTAATAACTTAAAAATCATTAATATTCTGTATGTCCACCTTTTGCAGTGAGAACAGCACTTATTCTTTTGGGGATACTAAAATGTAATTTATTAATATTATTCCAGGCGCCTTAGAATACTTGCCACAAATGTTCTTTTGATTTTAGTTGCTTTTCAGCCTTTCTTTGGTCCAAATAATCCCACAAAGACTAGATGATATTCAAATCTGGACTTTGAGGAGGCCATATCATAACTTGAACATCCCCGTATCATCTGCTCTAAATAACTTTTACACCTTTAGTGTAGTGTGCTTCGGATAATAATTCTGCCGGAAACCATTACCAATTACCAGAGGGGATTGCCTGGTGGATCAGAATTTGTCTATATTTCTCAGCATTCATTATTCCATCAACTCTGACCCAATCACCCACTCCATTTGCTGTTAAACATCCCCAAACCATAATAGAACCTCATCTGTGCTTAAGAGTCGGCTTCAGGGACATATTTTTCATCTGCTCTCCAACCATTCTTCTTACATACCGTCTTCTCTTTGAACTGAATATTTCAAATTTTAATTCATCACTCCATAATACATTTTTCTATTATTCAACGGTTCATTTCTTGTGTTCTTTGGCAAATATATATATTGGACCCCGCTTTATAAAAGTAATTTTAAATTACCAGAAAATAGAAAACTATTTTTCAAAACATCTTTATGAATGCAGTAATGGAATCTTTAAAATAATGCCAATATGCCAAACTGACAACTACTCATTACTCCAAATCAAGGGAAAAAAATTCATAGATAAATTTAAATTGACATTAAACAGAACCTAACTTCACACACACACTCACACACTCACACACACTCACACAAACAGAATCAAACTTCATACACAAATTTTCAAACATATACACATACACAGACTCCCTCACATTCAACTCTGGGAGAAAAAGAGAGAAAATAAAATAAAACTGCCCTGAAAATATGTATGTATATATAGATACAAATACTCACACACACATACAGACACACAGAATATACATTTGTACACATACACAGGAAAAAAAAGTATCTGCTGAGGAAAAAGGTTTTAATGGACAATTAATTCCTACAGGGCATTCACAGACACAAATCCTGGAATTAAAAAGAATTACAAACCTATCAAAACAATTTTCATTATAAAAAAACTAAAAAGACTGCCCAAACCATTATTAGCCTCCTGAACATGACTATGAAGTCAGAAACAAAGTAAAATTATCAAAGATAAAATCTAAAATCCCAAATTCACTTGTGTATCTATTCATTTTATAATATATACTTTTCTCTCATTGGACCAACAAAAAGAAAAAAGTATATATATATATAAATATGTGTGTGTGGGTGGGTGTGTGCACGTGTGCACGTGTGCATGTATGTGTGTATGTGTGCATGTGTGTGTGTGTGTGTATTGTAGCCATATATGTAAACTGTACATATATATATATATATACAGTAGTCTGTTGCTTCAAGGGTGCTAGTCATGGGTTTACCAGCAGTGATTGGGTCAACTGACTGTGTTATCACTCCTGGTTGGCAGCTGATGAGAGCAGGGTATCACACTTGCTTTCACACATTGTATGATGAAAAAAGATATATATATATATATATATATAGTGGTCTGTTGCTTCAAGGATGCCAGCCATTGACTTAACAGCAGTGGTTGGATCAGCTGAGTGAGGTGGTTTGTGTTTGAAAACCCAATATTTCTGAAAAACTCAGTCACAGAACATCACTGAGGACAGGTCCAGGTGTGTCTAGAAGAAGTATTCACTTAGAAATCGATATATAATTTTTTTCTTTTCTTTTTTGTTTTCAGTGGCACATTTTTATTTGATGATGTAATACAGGCTGGGACCACAAAAGCTCGACAACATATTCTTGATATTCAGAAAAAAATACAATTTGATGAGCCAATAAACATTCAGTTCACTTCTGTAAGTAGAAATGGATTTATTTATTCAATGTATATTACAAGAGTGATTCAAAATTTTTGCAATATTTTTGTAACATGTAGGCTCCCTTTCAAATAGCTACTACACCAAGGTGTAAGGGAGGGCACTACTCCATTCCCTAAATTGCTCTACTTTACCCTTGATTCATACCTTATAATGCTGAGGAACACCTGCATCCTGTTCACCTTCAGAAATAAGTGGACATCCAGTTATACCACTGATGCAACCCACATGGTATTTCCCTTGAAAACATGTGCACACCCTGTCATACCACCAACATAACTTATGTGGCATGTCAAAGGAATCTTCTTGTTGCTATCCAACAATTGTACTTCATTCATACCTTGATTCAAAGGGATATCCTTGTGGTATAATGATAAAAGCGCTGGATTGCAGAATCATTGTAAGTGAGTTTGAACTCCTGTTGTGCTATTATGTTCACTTTCAGACAAGTACCACCAAAGTTCTTCTAAGAAAATGGCTTTGGCATTAAATAACCTACAAAGGTTGATATGCCTTTAAAAACTTAACTCAAAATCTGCAGTTCTGAATAAAAGTTTGGTTTGGTTTGGTTTCTTTGTTTAATCACATGTCAAATTTCTAGAAGAGCAGCAGTGGTAGTATTTAACCCATAGATAGGAGGATAAAGGGGTTCATACCTTTCCCAAGGGTATTTGTCCAAAAGTGAGTGTAATAGCATGACTGGAGTTTGAACTCTTTGATGTGGATGCTGAACTCTCTTGAACCTGAAGCCATAGAACAGGAAATAAAATGCAGGTGCTCAGAGGCAAGCTTAGGAACTTTGAGAGTGGCATGATACAATTTTGGAAAATGCTTGGAATGATAGTGAAAATGTGTTGGTGATACAAATACATAAAAAGACACCCAATAGATGGAGTAATAAAATGCAGAAATAAAAGACGTGGAGTATGTAATATAATCATTGAAGGAAAATCCTATAACTTTAAAAGCCAAAAGTCATAATAGTTAAAAAATTTTAGCTGGAATTCAAAAATGTAGGGTACATAATGAAATATACAAACTGCAACGAGATATACATTGGTTTTACTCAAGCACTGAATAATTGAGTCTCTTTACATAAAAACAATGTTAAATTACCACAGAATAGAAAACTTTATTAATCAAAACACCTTTATGAATGCAGCAAAGGAGACTTTGAAATAATGCCTATATATCAGACTGATGACTATTCATTACTCCAAATAAAAGAAAAAACTTCATAGAAAGATTTAAACAACCAACAAACAGAACCTAACCATACACACACACACTTATATATACATACAGCCTATCTTAAAATACATCTATGTATGGAGTTAAATACATTCTCACATACATGTAACCCACCCAACAATCTCTCAAGTATGTGACTGGCACTGATAAGGCTTGGGTTTGTTTGTTTGTTTGGTTGTTGATTTTAATGGCATATCAACCTTCTAAGGTTATTCAATGCCAAATCCATCCTTATAGGACAGTAGTGGTACTATTTACCCAATAGCTGGGAGGATAAGGAGGTTCATAACTTTCCTAAGGGTACTTGTCCAAAATTGAATGTAATAGGTTTGGTTTCTTTGTTTAATGGCATATCAACCTTTGTAGGTTATATTTAATGCCAAAGCCATTCTCCTAGAAGAACAGTAGTGGCGCTATTTAACCCATAGCTGGGAGGATAAGAGGGTTCATACCTTTCCCAAGGGTATTTTCCCGAAAGTGAATGTAATAGTGCGACTGGAGTTCAAACACACTTCCTATGATTCTGTCACTTTAACCATTACATCATGAGGACACCCCCTTGAATGTAATCGTGTGACTGAAGTTTGAACTTACTTACAATGATTCTGCGGTCCAGCGCTTTAATCATTACACCATGACGACACCCCCGGCTTTGGTTTGGTTTGGTTTGGTTTGGTTTGGTTTCATGGCATATCAACCATTGTAGATTATTTAATGCCAAATCCTCTTTATACCTATATATTAAATATAAGATTTATAAATACATTTTGTAGATAATATTTTTAAATAAGCCTGAACTCATTTTTTCACACAGTTAAATGATTTCAAGCATTTTTATCTCACACAAATAGTTCTATTTACTATTAATCATTTGTTTGCACACATTTAAATGGATATGCATATGATTTGAAAGTGAATATTTTGTTGATAATTTCATTTTTAAATGAGTTGTTACTGATTTCTTTGCACACAAGTATTGCTATTGTTTCTACACAGTTAAATGGTTTCATTCACTGCTAACACTTATAATTCTATTCAATATTTATCATTTGTTTGCACACAGTGAAGTTGTTACAATTATTGCTATTTAACACTAATTATTCTATTGAACACTATTCATTTCCACACAGTTGAATGGTTCTGAGTATTGCTATGTTTCACTAACAATTCAATTAAACATCAGTCATTTATTCACAGCTTAAATGTCATACAGTTCTATTTGATCCATAGTAGGACCCTATCAAGTGCTACCACTTTGGGTCAGAGTGGACATGGAAGCAATGGCAATGAAAGAATATTCCACATTCTCCAAAGCTCCAATACTGAAGCTATACCATCAAATGATTTAATGTCATATTCAGAACACTCATCTTACTCCACTGCAGAGATGCACTCCATATATTCTACAGCCCCAGCCAACTGAGCTGCAGCACTGAATATATATATATATATATATATATAATATATATTTGCATTCACATATATATTCTTACATATAAGCAAAAGAAAATATAAACAGGACAAAAAGCTACTTCATTCTTATAGATCTATCTTTATTTATTCTTTCACAAACACCTTGACTATATAACAATTGCAATTACTAAAGTAATAAAATTATTTATAAACCTGTTGAGCCATTAAACTTAGTGAACATTGGTATTAATTCTAAAAATGTTGTTAATTTCAATTCTTTTCTTCTTTAGGGAACCACTGGATCATCTAAAGGGGCCACTCTGTCTCATCACAATATCGTCAACAATAGTTATATTGTGGGACTGCGTTTAACATATGATAAGATGGTAAGTAATACAACAAGATGTATAAAAAAAAAAACGATTTTCTTGTCTCCTTCAAAATAGTCCATTTTGCTGGAGATACACTATTTCCAGTGGGTTTTTTCCCCTATTTTTGAGTCTATGGTAAAATAGATACATAGATAGGAACAGATTGAGGTATAGTTGGTTGGTTGGTTTTACAGTGTATCAACTCTTGTTGGGTTACTTTATACCAAAGTTTGTTTTACAGTTATGATCTCCAATAATATCTGGTAACATATATATCTTCACAATCATTTTTAACTGGTACACATTACACTATCTCAAATAGATCTATTTGAGCTGTAGATGGGACCTTAACAGGTACTTTAAAAAAAGAAACTAATTTTCTTGCCTCTTTCAAAATAGTCCATTATACTGTTGACTTGCTATTTCATTAATTACTTGAAACTGTATAATTACTTATCAAAAAAAACCCCGACTTCTGCATTGCATAATCTAACAAGTGTTGACATGCTATAAAATGAACCAACCAGCCAGCTAAGTGATCCTTTAAATTTGTGTTCACAATATTTTCTACAAAAACTATTTTCTATATTTATTTTTATCATTTTATTAAATCCATTTAAATTTCTTACTTTGGACATACCTCGGTATGTTTTAGATAGAAGCAAAAATGAATCTACAGTGAATCAAAGTAGACAATAAATAATTATCTCCCTTAGATCTATAAAGGGCATGTCCATGGATCAGTCTCCTCATAGTCATGTGATGATCCCAGAATCCACCTTGGTCCTTTTGTCCCTGTTCTTTGAAGAGATAAAACATGCCTTTTTATCTCTTAATTGAACAGTAGAGAAACTTTGTCACCAACCTCAGCCATAGACTTTGTCTTGTCTCATCATTGAAACCACCAAAGACAAATAAGACTTACTGTATTTGTACCCCTTTTACATGCTACTTGTTTATGGAACAATGGGTGCGCATTTCATCTGTTGGGACCTGTTTGTGCATTCTTGTTAATACTTCTTGTATGTTTATTATGTATGTATTAAATGTTCTTGTTTGTGTAAATGAGCTTATTTTGTCTTTTTTCTATTCAGGGTTAGTATATCATTAGATATATTAATGCTAATTTTGGACACAACTCCCTCACACCAACTAACCCAATATTGTGAATGTCCCAAAATATATTTTCTCTTTTGTTCCTATTATATTACAATATACTGCAAGGGTTTTTATCACTTACAATATTCTTACTATTGATCTCATCTTCATTATACTCACAATGTTTCGGCTGATATGTCCTTCAGCCTTCTTCAGGTGTTTCATGTCGAACTCAGGAACCTACACAGAACATTGAAACTGAACCCTTTATTTAATCAATGGGGGTAGCCTGTTCCAATTACATTTACCATGACTGGGTACAAGTGTTAAGCTACAGTAAGTATTCCTTGTTATTCTTATCTGTCAGACAAGGATATATGATGCAGTGGATAAAGCGTTTGGTTGGCAAGTGCTACTGAGTGAAATTATCTGGAGGTTGCAGGTCCAATCCCAATTACAGGAATATTCTAAGTGATAAAATTATCAAGCTTCATCTCAGAAATTTAGATAAATAATGGCTAAAGTTATGGATAAAGGAACAAATGGATGATTATTTTTTTACACTTGCACCACAAAGACTTTATTATAAAAGTTTTTCACAAAAATGTTTATGTATAAAGATTGAAAACAATCAAACATGAATGAAAAATACAGCAGTGTTATGAAAACTTGTTTTTAAAAATCCTTAGGTTTGGTTTAAATTTTTTGTTTCTGCCAGTTTTCAAAATTCGATTAGTATATACGGAACCAGCAACCCTCCTATTTCCAGATATGAACCACCCAAATTTAGGCACTAAAAGTCGCTAATCTCTTCCATCTATCGGTTAGTGCCAAACATTGTGTTTAATAAAGGAGATGAAAATGAATCTCCCTTATCCTAAACTTTTGACCAGCATCATCACACACACACACACACACACACACGCACATCTTGGCCTCTATATGAACATATATATACCTACACCCACCCATATATCTCCCATGATATACATGTACATGTCTATATATAAATGCTCACCTACAAATCACATACGAAATGTATACTAACATAGATGCCTGCATGGATATTTCTAGGCTCACACATACACACACACATATATATACATCTACACTAATAGTCAACTCATGACCACACATATGTACACACATACAACTAACCCTATGTATTACTACACCAAAACTCCATAGTGTTACATGCTTCTCCAAACTATTTTTGTTATTTATGAATTACAACAACATATAAAACATAATTGACACAATGCTTCTCAAGTCGGCATGCCACTGTCTCCTTAGGGTGACCCATGGGACAACTTTGAGGACTATCCTCCAATCCCACTTCCCCAAAATTCAGTACCTTCCAACCACTGACCACGTCACCTCAGACCATTCCAATCCTCCATTCTCTGTCTCTCAGTTCACTAACTCATGCATTCATGGTCTTGCCCCTTACTGGAAAATATAGGATTAATTATCTGCCCTTGGCAGTTAAGAGGCCAATCAGTGCACAGATTGGCACCCATTTGACTCCTTTCAATTTACATGATTTGTATGCTGGAAGCAAAATCATGTGGATGTCAATTCAACTTCTCGAGTTCCAAGATGGACCTCAACGGAAAAGTCTGCCTGCAAAGCTATTAAGTTTACAACTCACCTTTTGTATTTTTCAAATATATGTTTGTACAATCATATTGTTTTGTGTAGTTCTTCATCCAAATTGAATGCCAATCTGTTAATATTGGGAAAATATATGGGTTCCAGCCAAAAAGACTATATTCCCTTTACACTACTCCTCTCTAGAAACCCAAAGTTCAACAGCAAGACTTCTCACCATGACAGCAGTTGTGCTACTGAGGAGAAATATACATGTCCTTTACAATTGAAAGAAAAATTAATAAATAAATGAACAAGGAACACATTTCCAACAGAGAAAAAAAATTTATGAAGAGATTTGAACCAAGTAAAAAAAAATCAAATCCTCAATGTCCACACACACACACACACACACACACACACACACACACACACACACACACACACACACACACACACAAAACAGGCACAAAAATAAACCAGAATAAAAATCAAATTAAACTGCAAGTCTATGCTATCAGTCCATTTTGATTTCCTTCATATCAATCCAGTTCTAAATTCAATTCTCAACTCAATTCACTTTCATTATCTGATCATCCAGCTTCTACACACCCTTGGAAATCAACACACCAGAAAAATTCACTACATCTGTCATCCTTTAAAACTGTATCTAAATGATTAAGCATTCCATTGATCTCCTCTGTTACATTTCACTGCATCACATTCTCTTACACAGAGCAGGATTTCTACAATTACCCCTTATCCCTTACTCCAATTTCCTTGGTGCATTTCATATCAGGATTGGTGGGCGTTCTCTGTAACTGCTTTCTTAGCCTTTTTCTACAATCCATTCATCTACTAACTAAACAGAATGTGTCAAAATTTCTAAAGACACAGATTTAAAAGAAAACTTGCTTGAATCCATGATGTTACCTTACAAGTCAACTCAAAATTTTTATTTTGAAAAATCCTATAAGTTCTTCTGATGAAATCTAATTCCAAAAATTAAATTCACTACCAACATCTTGCAAAAATAAAAAAAATCTTCTGATTCAGCCGAACATATATCCAACTATAATCTTCAACTTAACAAAAAGATTTATAAAAACAATTTACTCTATAAACTCCATTACTAAAATTAAAATCAAAATAGAATTTAATAAAAATTAGGTTCAATAAAAATTTTTAAAAATTTAAATCAAAGAATCAAAGATGGAGTCTATTCAAAGAATCTTTCTTCATCCCATGTGCTTCACTGCAAAGAAAAAAATTCCAATATGGCACCCCATAAAAATTTTCTGTTTCACACATGATTAAAAGCTCAAATTTACTATAAAATTTCAAGATAATGCATATAAAAAAATTACATAATCCACATATAGAAAAAATTGAAATTTATTGATTTTCAATATAGAGATCGCATGTGAAAAAATTTATGGGCAGTTTATCTTGCAACCTAAAGCTCAAGAATAGGACCCTCACTGCTACAGTTTAGGGTAATACCTTATATATGGTACAAAAATGTATTTTCATAATCATTTTAAACAAATAAAACTTCATTATCTCAAACATATCTATTTGACCCATAGATGGGACTCCAACAAGTACTATCACACCAGGTCAAAATGGACCTGGGAGTAATGGCGTTGAAGGGATGTCTACATGTTTCCAAAAGTTCCAAAACTGGAGCCTCATCACCAGATGTAGTTCAGAATCATACACAGGATAACCTTTTTTTTTTGTCTATCAGTGAATTGGGGGATATCTCTCTGCAATCATTGCTTAACTTTAATGATTTGGCTGCAATATATTGTTATTTATTAAGATTTGTCTAATCTTGTTCATAAACTTCTCATGTTGCTTACAGCACCTATTGTTACTAGATGGTCACCCAATCAACTACTGAGCAAGCTCATTGTTGCTATTTTATGAACTAAATTCTCTGTTCTTTCTTTTTATAAAAACAGAATGCTCGGATTTGTATTCCAGTTCCATTGTACCACTGCTTTGGTTCTGTCATTGGGGCTCTCATGATGCTTACCCATGGATCAACCTGTGTCTTCCCATCAAAAACATTTAATCCAAAGAAGGCCTTAGCTGCTGTACAAGACGAAAAGTAAGTGAACTTTATTGCTTGAATTAACAATTGTTGAAAGTGCTTCATCGAATAAATTTAGATTTATTATTTTTAATACTGATATATTGTTTGTTTGGTTGTTTGTTTGTTTGTTTGGGTTTTATGGCATATCAACTTTTATAGGTTATTTAATACCAAATCCATTTTTTTCTATTTCAAACAATTCAGTTTAGCATCAGTACATAGTTTAATTCTATTTGACCCATAAACAGGACCCTATTAGGTGCTACCACTCTAGGCCAGTGATGGCAATGAAGAAGTACTCCACATTCCCCCCAATCTGCAGCATCAGATTGTTTAGTGTCATATCCAGGACACTCATTGGTGGGGTCTTGCTCCTCTGCAGAGATGCAAACACTGATAGAAGAATAAAAACCAAAAGAAATCAAATGAAATATGAATCCTAAAAATTAGTAATAATCGTTCATCTAAGAAATCCATGTTTTTATGGTTTCACCTGTTGATAAGGACTTTGAACTATTTTATTTAACTGTGTTTACAAAACTGGCTTTTTGGTTATCATAATTATATAATAGAATGTATAAATATATCTTTATATAAGGTTTTTAAGAATAAGAATGCATTGGAAATCATTTTATCAGAGGGATGCATTGGATAAGGATCCTATGCATTCCTTTAGTAAAATAATTTCCGATGCATTCTTATAGTAAAAAAGAACTTTCCAGTGGATTCATATTATAAAACCCCTTCCAATGCATTTTTATCATAAAACCTTTTCCAATGAATTTCTATTGTAAAACCCTTCCCAATGCATTCCTATAGTAAAATATTTTCTAATGCATTTTTACAGTAAAACCCTTTCAAGTTCATTCCTATTGTAAAGCCATTTTCAATGCATTCAGATAAAACTCTTTCCAATGCATTCCCATTGTAAAAACCGTTCCAATGCATTCTTATAGAAAAACATTTCCAATACATTCCTATTGTAAAACCATTTCCAATGCATTTTTATTGTAAAACAAAGTCCAGTGCATTTTTAGAGTGAATTCATTTCCAATGCATTTTTGTAATAGATTCATTTCCAATAAAATTTTATAGTGAATTCATTTCAAATGCATTTTTAATGTGAATTCACTACTAATGCATTTTTAAAGTGAA
Organism: Sepioteuthis lessoniana; assembly: GCA_963585895.1. Lineage (NCBI taxonomy): Eukaryota > Metazoa > Mollusca > Cephalopoda > Myopsida > Loliginidae > Sepioteuthis > Sepioteuthis lessoniana. The sequence continues at coordinate 55,571,402 of OY757931.1, read as the reverse complement.
TTAATTTCCAATGAATTTTTATAGTGAAATCATTTCTAATACATATATCTACTAAAACCCTTTTTAATGCATTCCAATAGTAAAACCATATTTAATGTCAAATCCAATTTAAAACTCAATAATTTTGAATGGTCAACATTTCCACTGAACATCATTTCTTAATCATTCAAATTCAACATATAATAGATATTATTAAGAGCTAAATAGAAACATTCACTTCTTCTCGCTTAGAAGAATCAATATCACCATTGTTTGATGAACAACACTAGGTCCCCCTGCTCATCTAGTTACAATGTCAGTTTATCCAACCCCTCCACTCAAGCAGGATGTGGCACAAGGTCAATTTTTAAGTGGAGATTAACAGGTTTAAATTCAGAGTATTTCCTTCTCCTAGACTGGTTACCATACTGTTGTGGACTAACCTATTCTATCTTTTCTTGGAATAGAGGAACTGGTCCATTACTACTTGCTTACTACTGTACCAAGCAAGTACCAAGTCATATGGATACTGGCTGTGTTACTTGGTGCACAGTTCAGTCTGTGTAGTTCTGGTGGTCACGTCGATCAAGCCCGTTTGACATGCATACTGGAGAAGCCCAGCATTCATGTGATGCAGCTGAGATTGACAGGGGGGTGCCTCCCAGGCTACAACTCTCTCCAGAGAAGTTAGGTTTATCACCTGGCACCTGTGGTACTTTTTTTTAGGGAAATGCCAACAGGGCCCAAGGTATTTTGGGGAATGCCGAGCATGTCTGGGCTATGGCTCTGTGCTTGGACCACCATAAAAATGGCCTTGTGCCGCACTTACATGTTTGGTGGAGTGTTTGACACCAAGTCATACAGCGACCTTTACATGAACCATATATGTAATACCAATTCTTAGCACTTGGCAGCAAATTAGTTTACCAAACAATCTAGGTTCCGGTATACAACACATACCAAGGCTAAAGAACCTAGTCTGCCCTACTATTTACCCATAACTGGAGGGAGAATGAATGGATGTATACCTTTCCCAAGGGTATTAGTGCAAAGTGAAATGTAAACCAAGGATTTGAACCTTATTCACTGTGTTCATTTCCTAAGCTGATAACTGTTACACCACAAGCACCTCAACATATATATATATATGAGTGAAAAATTAGTGATAATGCTAGACCTAAGAAATTAGTAGACTCACCAGTGAAGATAAATTATCATTTAAAACTGACTATATAACTTTACTCATAATTTTCTTTCTGAAAACCTAATAAAAAGCCTCTCAAATTAAGATGAAAGAAAAACTAATCAAAAATCAGTCATGATAGAATCTTTTATGATAAGAATATGTATTCACCCAACCCCTCCACCATGGGTAGGATGTGACACAAAGTCAATTTTTAAACAGAGTGAAGCTAGTTTGAATTCAATGTTTTCCTTTTCCTAGACTGGTTGTCTAAACAAGACTAAAGAACCCAATTTATCCTACTATTTACTGATTGCTAGAGGTGGTAGAGGAAGAACAGATGGATTCATTCCTTTCCTTAAGGGCATTAGCATGAAGTGAAACGCAAGCTGCCTTGTCCAGGAATTGAACTTGAATTGTCAATTCCATTTCTTAGAGGGCCCAATCGGCTGGGGCTATAGAATACACTGACTGCATCTCTGCAGAGGGGTAAGACTCCCAACGAGTGTCCTGGATATGACACTAAACAATCTAATGGTAAGGCTTCAGTAATACTGGAGCTTTGGGGAATGCAGACTACCCCTTTATTGCCATCATTCCCTGGTCCACTCTGGCCCAAAGTGATAGTACCTGATAGGGTCTTATTTATGTGACAAATATCTCTAAACTAGGTACTTACGTTAAATTGAATTGTTTGAAATAGAACTGTTTTTGATATTGAAACTGTGTACCTATGCTAAACTGAATTGTTTGAAATAGAACTGTTTTGACATTTAAACTGTGTACTTTTGTTAAACTGAATTCGTTGGTTGACTTTTGTTTTATAGCATGTCAACCCTTTTCAGGTCATTTAACACCAAATTGAATTTCAAACAATTCAGTTAAGTATAAGTATAGTTTTTGTTTACAAACATTTAAATATCAAAACAGTTCAGTTAAATGTCAAAATAGTTCTATTTCAAACACCTCCATTTAGCATAAGTACACAGTTTAGTTCTATTTAAAAAGTTCAGTTTAGTATAAGTATGCAGTTTAAATGTCAAAAGCAGTTCTATTTCAAACAATTTAGTTTAGCATAATTACAGTTTAGTTCTATTTAACCCATAGATAGGACCCTACCAGGTACTACAACTCCTGGCCAGAGTGAACCTGGGAGCAATGGCAATGAAGAGGTACTCCACATTCCCCAAAACTCCAGCTTTACTGGAATCTTACCATCAGATTATTTAGTGTTATATCCAGGACACTCGTTAAGGAAGGTCTTACCCCTCTGCAGAGAAGAAGTCGGTGTATTCTACAGCCCCAGTCAAATGGGCAATAAACTGAATTGGTTGAAATAGAACCATGTCCTACAATAATGACCATAATGCTAAACATGCTTCCATTTATTTTTAGTTTTATAATATGTATATTTCAACAATGTAATGTAAGTTTGATTTTGAAATCTTCACAGATGCAATTCTCTCTATGGTGTACCTACAATGTTCATCGATATGTTGAATGAAGCTGATTTCAATAAATATGACTTATCATCGCTGTATACAGGTGTTATGGCTGGTTCTCCATGTCCGATTCCAACAATGAAAGATGTAGTTACAAAAATGAATATGCCTAAAGTTGTTGTGAGTATTCTTTATCTTCTTTTGTTTTTTTTATTTTTTGTATTATAATTCTCCTAAACTGGTTGCCGACCAAGGCTAAAGAGTCTAGTCTGCCCTGCTTTTTACACATAGCTGACAAGGTTATGAGAAAATTTAAACTTAGCTCAAAGAGTCTTTTTTCATTTTATTTTATTGTATTTATTTTGAAGGTTATTGCAAAGCAAAATAATTATTCAGGGTCTAATTAATTTCGAAGTAGAAAACTTCATCATCAGAGATTTTTATAATATGAGCTCGGTGTTGCATATTCAAACTTTTTAGATGTTGTAAACATAGTGTCACGTGGGGTGTTAGAATGCTATGTTTGGTGTTGTGACCATGGTGCCACGTGGGGTGTTTAAACATCATGCGGAAGTTACCTGACTTCAGTTTTCCTAATCAATTTCATTTTTTTCTTTCTCCTTTTTTTCTCCCTCTTCCCTTTTCTCTTTTTTTCTCCTTTCCAAATATATACCAAAAAAACTTACACTATCGTTTAATTTGCTTAAAATGCCATAATTTTTATTTAGGAAGTACAATCAGATCCCTCCACATCAAAATTTAAAAAATACCCCAACACACGTGCATCCTCATCCCATAAACATTTAATTAAATACAAAAATAATATCAATAATTTTTCCATTAAAATGATATTGGTAATCTCAGAATTAAACATTAAATTAAATACAAAAATAATATTGATAATTTTTCCATTAAAGTAATGTTGGTAATCTCAGAATTAAGGAAGCTTTATTAATAGCTAAGTTACACCCTCAGATGAACAGTAGTTTAGAATTAAATACAGAATATATCATTAATTAATATACACATTCTTTAAATACGTATTTAAATTTAAAGAAAGATAAAGAAAAGAAAAGAAAAAAATGAAGAGGGAAGGAGGAAGAAAAAGGAAGGAAAATAAAGAAAAAATGAAATTGATGAGGTCAACTGAAGCAGGTCTCGTCTGCACATTTCAACACACCACGTGATACAATGTTTACAACATCCAAAAAATTTGAATATGCAACACCGAGTTCATATTATAAAAGTCTCTGATTATAAAATTTTCTACTTCGAAATTAATTAAACCCTGAATAATTATTTTGCATTGCAATGGCCTTAAAGATAAATACAATGCAATACAATAAAATAAAATAGAATAATTTACGCAATGCTTCAAGCAAATCATAAAATACTTTTTATGTATTTTTTTTTTTTTTTTACGAATATTACTTTGTCATTCACACAATTAATATTGTGTACAGTTAAGGAAAAAAGATGAAGAGAGATAATCAAGATGTTGATATTTGATTTTATTTTGAAGGTGTGCTACGGCAGTACAGAAACAAGTCCTGTGACGTTTCAGGGGCTTATGGATGATTCTGTTGAGAGAAGATGTTCAACTATTGGCCGGCCATCATGTCATAATGAGGTAAAATCTTTTTGCCAACTGATCATCATGAAAACATGCTGATAGGACAGATTCACTTGACTCTCTCTCTCTCTCTCTCTCTCTCTCTCTCTCTCTCTCTCTCTCTCTCTCTCTCTCCATTCACCTCCTATCGGCTATTGCTCTTGACAATTTCTATAAATGGCATCCAGTATCTATGTACAGTTGAAGAATGCAAGTTTTTACTTATGTATCCATGTTTAGGAGCCTGTAGGAGAACATCGCTTATGAGTTTGTTCTTATTTCTCCAGCAGTGCCGGGCATGTCTTACTTGTCCTACTTGGATAGTTTATGAGATGGGAGGCAAGTGGCCATACAGTTGCTTTTTTGAAGGGGGGCTGCTTCCAGGATATGATTAAAACAGCACACAGCATCTTTTCATTAAAGTCCAAGTGGTGCAACAAAACAATAGTACTGACATACAGTTAAATGATTCCAAGTATTCCAAGTACATGAATTGTTCTATTTAGTATTAATCATTTGTTTACACTCACTTGAATTGTTTCAAATATTACTATCTAACATATAGTTTTATTGGCACACCGTCAAATGGTTTCAAGCATCGCTATGTAACACTAACTCTTCAATTTAGGTGCACAGTTAAGACTTTCATGTATTGCTAATCAACACTAATAATATGATAATGATTTATTACTGTAAAAAATGCATCCTTTGAGCTAGAGACGTCAAATGAATTTTTTTTTTATTGTTATTATATCAGCTTCCAGGACAGGCAATCTTTTTTTTTTTGAGTTTCTTGTCTCAGTAATAAATCATCTATTTTGAGACAGTTTTGAATGATTTTGTTGCCAAATAAGTAATGATGCAAAATATCTTTTCCTTTCTTGTCCAAGGCATTGTGATCGAGGATTAATAGTTGTTATAGTATACTATTTTAAAATCTGAAAAAAAACCAAAACGCAACGTTATTATTAGTCAAATTATTAGCAGTCACATGGGTCCCATGTATATTGAGAAACCTTATATTAATGGGTCGCATATATTTTTAGACAGTTTTGAATGATTTTGTTTTCAAATAAGTAGTGATGCAAAATATTTTTCCTCTCTTGTCCAAAGCATTGTGATTAAGGATTAATAGTTGTTGCAGTATAGTATTTTGAAATCTGAAACAAAGAACACATTATTATTAGTAGAGTTATTAGCAGTCACATGGGTCCCATGTATATTGAGACACCCTATATTTTGGTTTCTATTATCCAGGTTAAAATTGTTAATCAAGATGGTGAAATTGTTCCCCTTGGTGAACCAGGTGAACTATGTACTCGAGGTTATACAACAATGCTTGGGTACTGGAAAGATTCTGCCAAAACAGCTGAAGTTATCACGGCAGACAGATGGTACCACACTGGGTAAGAACAGTTACTTTCTTTTAGTGAATATAGATAGATTTATTGTTGCTATTTACAAATTAATCTAAATAATTATTAAACATTTGTTCCTCTATTCTCAAAAGATGTATAGTTAGATAGAAATTTGAAATACATTTTTATAGTAAACTCATTTCCAATGCATCTTTACTCTAAATTTATTTCCAATGTGTTTTTATTGTAAACTTATTTCTAATGCCTTTTTAAATAAAAACATTTCTAGTGCATTTTTATAGTAAACTCATTTCCAATGCATTTTTTTCAGTGAATTAATTTCCAATGCATTTTTATAGTAAATTCATTTCCACTGCATTTTTATAATAAAATTAATTTCCAGTAATTTTCTCGCAAGAATATAATTTCTACCTACAGCAAAACAGTCGACTGATTGATTGATTCTAATGGCATGTCAACCTTGTTATTTTATGTCTAGAGTTTTGGGAATCACATTCATTGTTTTACATTTTCTTTTTTTTTCTTTTTACCATGACTAGTTAATTTGGCGTCACTTGTGTGTAATATGGACTGATGGCTCAGTTATAGAGTTTCAGCTCTGCAATCTGTGGTCACTGGTTTGATCTCCAGTGGAGATCCATATTTACCAACCCCTCTGCTCAAGCAGGATATGACACAAGGTCAATTTTTAAGTGGAGTTTAACAGGTTTGAATTCAGAGTTTTCCTTCTCCTAGACTAGTCGCCTCACCAAGGCTGAAGAACTCAGTCTGTCCTGCTATTTATCCATAGCTGGAGGGAGAATAATTGGATTCATACCTTTCCCAAGGGTATTAGGGCTATGTGAGATGCAATTAGCCTGTTCAAGGATTTGAACTCGTGTCACCGTGTCCATTTCCTATGACGATAACCATTACACCACGGGCACCTCCATGATCTCCTGTGGAGATTGCGGTATATACTACTGATGAGACCTAATAAGGTCTAAATAGCTGTCCAGTGTTTCCATATGTCGTGTGTAAGTGTTTGCCGGAATTTCTGGTCATGATAATTCCATTGACATTCATTCTTTGTTTATCTTTACGTCCTTTGTATTATTGTTTCTTAAAAAACTTTTTGCACAGTTATATGATATCAAGTATTCCTCTCTAATACAAATAATTCATGGTAAACTCATTACTCATTTCTTATAAAACGATTACCACCATCACTTTAGGTTTTCACATTCTAGTTCTTACTATATATATATCATCATCATCATCATATCGCGCTGGTAGCACGGATATCCCTGACCCTCTCTCGCCACTCCTCCCAATCGTTCATCGCCCTAGGTAGGTCTTCAGGACAACAGCCTGTATCCTCACATAGCTGCTGAATGTACGTTCGAGCTGGTCGTCCTGCTTTTGCGCGGCCATGTGTGGGGATCCATAAGAGTACATCTCTTATGAGTTCATCTCTGCTTCTCCAGCAGTGTCCTGCATGTCTGGTTCGTCTAACTTGAATAGTTTTCGTGATAGGGGGCAGGTGGCCGTACAGTTGGTGTCTTGTGGGGTGCTGCTGCCAGGACTTGTTCAGGATTGCACGCTACATTCTTGTGTAATTGCCATCCAGTTTCTTCTCCAGCCGTTTTGTTAGCGTCCATGTAGTGCATCCATATAGCAGTATCGATGTGACCGCTGCCTGGAAAAAGCTGCGTTTCATTTTATCGGTTAGGTCTGATTTCCATATAATCGATAGCCTATTGATAGCTGTCCATGCTTTCGTTAGCCTCGTTTCGATAAACTAATAGTTATTAAACAATAGTAAACAGGTGAGATCTTAATTCATTTTAATTTTTATGCTGCTCTACTGGCCAGCATTTGAGCTCTTTTTGATTTATTAAACACTTCTTAAACAATTGTTTATTCTTGTCTGTTTTATATATATATATATATATATATATATATATATATATATATATATTTCTTATTCTTTTAGAGATATGGCTATAATTGATGAAGAAGGCTATTGTAAAATTATGGGAAGGTACAAGGATATGATAATTCGTGGAGGAGAAAATATTTACCCCACTGAAATTGAATATTTACTATATAAGCATCCGAAAGTTCGAGAAATTCAGGTGAGAGAATTTTCTATTTTTTTTATGTCATGCAATTTTTGTGTAACCCTAACTCGATTGAATTCAATATTAAATAACCCAACAAGGGTTGACAGGCTGTAAAAACCACCCAACCACCTAAATCTACTTATTATTAATGTTATGCCAATTTTGTGTGACTTTTAGTTTTACTTTCTATTGTCTCTTTGATTTGAATCAGTTCTAAGTAATCTCATAATGACAACTTTTCTTATTTGATCATTTCAACCACTATGTCTTCCCAAAGTGTGTCCCTACTGGTTTTTAGTGATACATTATGAATTATGTGGAGATAGTAACTAAACTTATTTCTAAAGTGGGTGTTTTAAGTCAATAATTATTTCTGCTCAGCCTCGTCTTGTTCTTCCTATGTAGCAATTTATTTCTAAGAAAAAATCAAGCTGACCATGTTTGGTACTTGATTTGGCAAGAGTGCAAAAGGGAGAAGTAATCCCAAACTGTGAGTCACCAAAAATTGACTTCCTCCTTTTGTCAAACTACTATTTGACCTTCAGTACGAATTTGGGGACCAGGACTGAAGGCATGAAAACTTGAGCCAGCAGATGGGTTTCATCACTTGCTTCATGAATGGAGCTCCCCAAGAAATAAAAGTAAAAATAAATGAAAGTCGACTATTAAAGTTCTATCTAGAAAATTCAACTGAAAGAAAATTCAACCGAGAATTCTGTGGAAAAGAACCTTAAAGAAGACTCGAAATTTAATGGACTCTGAAACTTTTCAATAAAACAGAAAAAGAAAATAAAAATACTCAAATTCAAAGAACTTTGTTTCCCCGGACACTCTCTCACATAAGTTTCCCACAAATTACTCTAAAATTTGCGACACTTTATCTTTCTATCCCTTTATTTCTCATTTCTTTTGTATAAAATTCCCTTTTAAAAACATTATTGTCTGTGTTATCTTTTCAAATCAGTATCCAAACTAGAAAGCTGCGAAACTTACTGTTTAAACTTACTGTTTGAAATTACCGTTTAATGGCACACTAAAACCCCCTAAAAACATTACCTAGTTAAATACTAAACTTAGCTTTAGTGTCACTCAATTCATATCAAATGTTATTCCCCCTTAAACTTTCCTTATATTGAAATTTTTATCCCTTAAAATTTTTTTACCTATTGGATCATTTAAACCTTACAAACTTGTCTCAGTGTTATATGCATATTATTCTTGATTTAGGGAGGATAACTGCAGGGTTTTTTTTTCTATCACTATAACCCTTTACTGATTAGTGGTCAATTTGACCCTGTTTAGTGTAAATCTTTGTAAAACTACATAAATAAACACTTCTAACTCAGTTATTGCTATTGTCAATCAAGTTTCCTTCAGTGGAAAAGGTAAAGCTCAAAGGTTTGATTTTGTTTCTTGGTTTAATGGCATATCAACCTTCATGGGTTATTTAATGTTGAAAGAATCCTAGCAGAACAGTAGTGATACTATTTAACCTATAGCTAGGGTGATAAAAGGAGGGGGCTCATAACTTTCCCAAGGGTATTTGTCAGAAAGTGAATGTAATAGCACAACTGGAGTTTAAACTTGTGTACTATGATGTCACAGTTCAGCACATTAGCCACTACTCTACCTTTAAAGCTCAAAATCAAACAAACTAAAGCTCAATGGTTTGGTTTGGTTTCTTTGTTTAATGACATATCAACCTTCATGGGTTATTTAATGCCAAAAGCATCCTAGTAGAAGAACAATAGTGGTATGAGTTAACCCATAGCTGGGGCAATAACAATCTAAAGTCAGACAGTTTGAACTCAACAAATATAGAACAATTTGCTGTTTCAATTTGCTGCTTTTACACAGCAAAAAACAATCCATTTCTTGATTCAGTTGGTTGGTTGGTTGGTTGGTTAAATGGCATGTAAACTCTAATTGAATTATTAAATGCCAAAGTGAGTCTTTTTTTGCAAGTATTTTTACTGTTTTTAAGTAATAATAACTTTTCTTAAAACAAATGATTTGCACACAGTTATGCTTTCAAGTGTTCTTATATAATATTAATAATTTGATCAGTTATATGGTTTCAAGTATTCTTACTTAATACTAATAATTTTTATATGGTCGTACAGCTTTTTAAAGTTTTTTAAGCAATTATATGGTTTCAAGTATTCCTTATTTGCAGCTATATGGTTTCAAGTGTTTTTACATAATCATTTGGTTTCAATACTAATACTTCATACATAATCATACTGTTTTAAAGTATTTCAAGCAGTCCTATGTTTTCAAGTAACTTATAATAATAATTATCCTTTGCAAACAGCTATAGTTTCAAATGACCATTGTTAATACAAATAATTTGCAAACAGTTATATGATTTCAAGTATTCTTATTAGCTCTTAAGTGATTGAAATTGTAACTAAGCATGAAGTATGTACTTGTTTAAGTTCATTGGGAAATACATTTTTGTACCATATATAATTGGAGACTATAATTAGGGAATTCATTTTGGCATAAAATAACTCAACAAGGGTTAACTTGCCATAAAATCAACCAACCAACCCACCCACCATCCAAACAACCCACCATCCAAACAATCCACTCATCAACCAACCTATCAACCCATCAGCCAACCAATCAACCACCCAACCAACCAACCAATCAGCCAAACAATCCACTCACTAACCAACCTACCAACCCATTCACTAACCAACTTTCCAATCCACCAACCAACCAACCTACCAACCTGCCAACATACCCACCCACCAATTCACCAACCAACTCACCTGCTAACACACCCACCCACCAATCTAACAACCAACCAACCAACCAACACATCCTCCAACCAACCAACCAACCAACCAACTCATCTGCCAACACATCAATCCACCAACCAACTAACCAATCAACCAACCAACCAACTCACCTGCCAACACATCAATCCACCAACCAACCAACCAACTCACCTACCAACCAACCAACTCACCTGCCAACACATCAACCAACCAAACAACCAATCAACTCACCTGCCAACACATCAATCCACCAACCAACCAACCAACTCACCTACCAACCAACCAACTCACCTGCCAACACATCAACCAACCAAACAACCAATCAACTCACCTGCCAACACATCAATCCACCAACCAACTAACCAACCAACCAACTCACTAACCAATCAACTCACCATCCAACCAAACCACCTACCCAACCATAAACCAACCTAGCCACCAACCCACTCTTCTATCAACTCACCCACTTAACCAATCCAACAACCCCCCAACAACCCCCCAACAACCAAACAACCCACTCTCCACCCATCAACCAATCTACCCATCAACCAACCAACAAACAAAATATTACATATAGTACAGTATATTTTGAGATTTTGTTCTTCATTTATTATTCAGAGAAGAATATCGCTTAGAAAAATTCCAGCAATATGAGGTTTGATAGAAAAAATATCAGGATTGAAGCTTTAATTATTTTTAATTCAAAAATTTGAAAATATAATTGAAAATATGTGTTTAAATGTGCAACTTATAGAATAAAATGAGGATGTCTAGATTACAATTGCTTAGACATTTTTGCTTATGACAAACAAGAGTTTACATGTCATGTCTATCAGAGAAACACTCCAAAAGTAATGCCTTCTATTCTATTATATTGCCCTACAACATCAGCAGATGTTGGTGGTATGGCAATAGAGGTTGAGCCTGCTCATTATTATTATTATAACTATTTTATAGTTATTTCATATGATTAATGTTTCAGGTTGTTGGTGTACCTGATCCAAGATTGGGAGAGGAGATTTGTGCCTGTGTGCAAGTTCATGAGGGAATGAAATGTACAGAGCAAGAACTAAAAGACTATTGCTTGCAGCATGTGAGTATAATTTAAAAAGAAGTTAAAAAAAAACAAATCATAAACATTGTAGAAAAATCCAAAGAAATCAATAATTTGGTTTACTTTGGTTGTATGGCATATCAACCAAATCCTGTTTTTACATAAATATTAAATATATGATTTATAAACCCATTTTGTAGATACACACAGTTAAATGATCCAACAGTTCTATTTCTAACAACTCAATTTAGCATAACTTATTTGTTTGCACATAGTTTAAATATTAAACAGTTCTAATTGACCCATAGATATGACCCTATCAGGTGTTACAACTCTGACCCAGAGCGAAACTGGGGGCGATGGTAATGAAGGGGTACTCCATATTCCCCATAGCTCCAGCATTACTGAAGCCTCACCATCAGATTGTTTAGTGTCATATCCAAGACACTCATTGGGGAGAGGTCTTACTCCTCTGCAGTGATACAGTCGATGTATTCTACAGACCCAGCTAAATGGGCTATCAAGAATTTAACTTTTGATAACAGAATTTGCCTTAAAATTAAACTGCTTATAGTCAGATGAGAAAACTTTAAGAGTTAGGTTTAATCATTTAAAAATGTGGATATATATATATATATATATATATATATATATATGTGTGTGTGTGTGTGTATGTATATGTTTTATGTAATGGGGGTCAGAGAAGAGTCTTTAGATATGTATATAAGATAAGCTTTCAAGTAAGTTCTGTTCAAAGATTTTTGTTATACCTTATAATATATATATATATATATATATATATATATATAAAGATCAACTGAAAAGTTCATAAGTTAACCAAGGTACTCACATAGAATGTGACCAAATGCAGTTTATTTTTCAACATTGTCTCCATACTTTAGACACACTTCTTTGATTAGTGTTGCAGTGCTTGGATCCCATTTGTCAAAAGTTATCAACTGTAGATATGATCTCATCATATGAACTTTTCTAACTACCTTTATATATACAAGGGTCATTCAATAAATAAGGTGAATTAGGAGTTAGCAATCAAAAGCACTTTTTACAGTTATTCCTTTTTTAAGGAAATCAGTGATGATGACTCTTTTCATGTCCCAGAAGACTGTTTACTGACAACTACACCAATAACTTTTCGTTATCTGAGAGTGTATTTCTACTCTATGGACTGTCTTTTCAACTCATGCTTGTAGAGGAAAACCCGTGTTTAGTCCATTTGTAAACATTTTTTGACTAAAACATACTTCTTGATATACACCACTCATTCTTCTGGAAATTTCTCATGGTTTGCACTTCTCAGCCACCAAAAATTTGATGGCAGATCTCTGTTCAAGACTGAACCATTCTGTTTGTTTTGCCACATATTTGAATAGCCTCAAAACAAATATTTTTTGCAATGAACCAATATTGAATAATGTAGAGTTTAAATTATGAAGAAAAATTCTAAAAAAATCATTTTTTTTTTAAAATTCCCCTTTACTCTCATATATATAAGTTCATATAATGACTGATATTTGTAGAGTAGCATTGCTTCCAACAAAGCCTTCATCAGATGATGTCTTTGGGTTCAGGCATGGTTTCGGAGCTGAAGCATCATTACCACAACCCTAAAGCACCCCAGCAGTAACTCACAATACCACCAGACTTTGTTGGATTGTCATCACTCTATGGAATAGCTATATCCATGCTGATGCAGTTAGAGCCTTATCTTGAATCTTTTTTATGTATTTCATATTGTCTGATAGTGAAAGTCAAAGATTAGTCAAGAATGAAGAGGTTGGTTATGAAACCTTGGCATCCAACCTTAATAGGAAATTCATTGGTTATCCAGCTATTTCTGAGACATTGTTCTTGCAGATCCTCCTATTTTTCTAACTTACATTGATGTGCTCAGTTGAAATTTTCTTCAAAAGGGACTGTTAACTCAATGACAAATTTTTTTTTAACTTAACAGACCAAATGATAATATCTGGACGCTGAGTCATGTATATATGTATATATATATATATATATATAATGATATTAATAACAGAGTGGGGTCATGGATAGTCTTTTGATATATATGTGAAATAAGATTTGAAGTAAATGTCTGCAAAAAATGATGACTCAAAGATATTATTCTAATACTATAAACACCTTTTTTTCCTTAAATGTTCTTTTTTTTTTCTTTTCAGCTTTCCAAATTCAAGCAGCCACGTTATGTTCTTTTTGTGGACTCATATCCTCTCACACCAACTGGTAAAATTCAGAAGTTCAAAATTCGAGACATGGCATCAGAAGTCTTGAACCTGAACCAAAATTCCTTCCAACAATCATTCTGAGTAGCCTTTTTCGCCTTTGTTTTTATGAGCATTTTTAAAAGACGAGGAAGGCAAAGAGGGAGACCCTCATTACTAGAAAGGGTAAAAAAAATAAACCAAAAAGAAACATAAAAAAACTAAAAAATCTTTTACTTTGTCATGACAATCAAAACTTTACAATAATACTCAAAAACAATCAAATATATATATATATATATATATATATATATATATATATATATACTTGCTGTACCTGTGAAAATTCCATGAAATACATGTATTATATGGGACATGAGAAGGTTTGTTAGGTATTTGTTTTGTTTTTTCATGGGTGATGGTAGTTGTCTGTGTTGGTGTTGGTTAATTACTGGGTTCTATAGGGATAATTTTGTAGTTTTGGTATCTGACTCCTTTGTTCATCTTCTTAACCCATTAACTTGTCTTCTTTGTCTGTGGAAAGTGGCAAGAGAATTTAAGGAAGGAAAGAGATGAAAATACTTTAAACTTCAACTTTATTTTAAATGACTATTCTGTGGTGAGGAGAGTTTTCCTTAAACCACTAGAAATAGTCACACCTCCCAGACAAGGTTTTAAAATGTATTAGAGTTATTTTCTGTGGGTGATGAGTTTAAAGTTGGTAGTTATATCCAGTAAGTGTTTTTCAGTAAGGTATGTTTTTAGGTGGTAAAAGTTTGAAGTTTGTTATTTGCCAGTGGGCATTTTCAATTAGGTATTTTTAGCAGAGCCAGGCTTGCTAGCAGCAGACATGGCTAAGTATCAGGCCCTGGGACCAAATCAGTACATTTGTTTATTGCTAGCAGCTGAGAGAAAAAAATGGTCCTTCAGTTCTTGCAGTACAGCTGAAGTAAGCACAGATTTCTCTTTGCCAGGAAGTCTATCTTTCAAGCATGTGTAAATTTTGCTTCCTGTCAGAGGCTTCTGGAAACTTGCAACATTTTTTAAATTTCTTTTTATTAATCCCCACAATTATAATTGCATAAATTTCAACTACAAATAACATTCCGAGATAAATCATTATTCATTATTATTTCTATTTTAAAATTTGTTCACTTAATAATAAATATACATAATAAAAATGAAATATAAGCTTACAAAAAAAAAGAACTTAAATGGAAAAATTTAAAATTTGATGTTGTGAAGATAAGTAGCTCATTTTTAGAGGTAAATATATTCATCTTTTCTGTAGGAAGAGAGGAGGGACTTAGTTAACTTTTTAGGTTGGTGGATCAATTTAGAATGAGTCTAACATTGCTGGTTTGCAAGAGGGCCAATGTTTGGGTTTGAACAATTATTTGGTTTAATGGCAGATCAACCCTTGTGGTTTATTCAATTCCAAATCCTGATTATATATATATATATATATATATATATATATATATATATATATATATATATATATGATTTGTAAGCAAATAGAACTCATTTGTTTACGCACAGATTAAATGGTTTTGAATATTGCTATCTAAGTACAACTGACCCATAACCATCACCTTTAAGATAAAAAAAGATTGAATGTTTGCCACAAGAGTAATAGATTTGAAGAATACAGTTGGGACAATCATAGAAATGCTAGGGATTGACATAACCAGCCATTTGATTTGATCAGGCCTCTTTGACTGCCTATCTAGTCCAGTCAGGCCTAAAGTGGAATGTTGCAAGTCACGTGATTACTTTGGTTGCAAGATCATGGACTGCTCAGGCATCAGAATCCTGTCTTCAAACATTATATGTTGTCATACACAGCCAACAAGTAGCCCCATTTGTTACCCCTTTGCAGAGGTGCAGTCCATATATTCTACAGCCCCAGCCGATAGAGCTGGGATCACTGTTGAAAAGAACACTTTACAACCAAGAATAATAAAAGAAGCTATTAACAAAGCAATCATTTATATAATTAAAACAAAAAACTACTCCCAGGAATATTAATGAAAGTTATTTATTTTCACTTTTACTGTTTAAGTAAAATATGCAAATTAGCTAACCCCTTTAGGAAAGAAATCACTAACTTTGTCAACACAATTTTTCGAATCCAAATGAGACACAGCTGTATATATATATATATATATATATATATATACTCTGAGTTACACAATACCAATTGTCAGGTGAAGATCACAAAACACCATTCAGTTGTTATATTGATACCACACCTTTATATGCATTGGGCACTATTTCTTAAAGTCCACTGCCATTTTAATTTTCATGAATATATACCACATTATACATATATATATATATATATATATATATATATATATATATATATATATATATATTACCTGCAATGTTAATGTTAAAAAGTTTACAAATGAAATCAAATGCTGTTACTAAAAGTTTCATGTAATGTGAACACTATATCAGACTGCAAAAATTTTTAAAGATTTAAAATTCATTTATAGGTTATGCAGTACATATATATATATATATATATATATATATATATGTATGTGTGTGTGTGTGTGTGTGTGTGTGTGTGTTAAAAGTAAAATTGTGGTAAGACTACTACAGTAAAAATAATGAAATGTTCCCAATACAATCAAATCAGTATTAAAATCTCAAACTTCTTTTTCCGACTACTTGAACTTTCATGATGTTCAAATAATTAGGTGAGTTCTAAAAATAATGGAGTTATAAAAGATCTGCCACCTGATCTGCACTACTCTGGTAGCAAATGGCAAAGTAGTAATTTGCTTTCATGCCTGCACTTGGATATCCTATCTAAGCATTTATGTATTAGTTTGCACTTCTAGGAATCCTCTAATATGCAATTTTTCTTTTAAATACAATTTACAAGATTTTGATCCCCTCATTACTTCTGTACACTCGGCCATTCATATCTTTTAATTCCCATATGTACTTTGACAACATAGAGATATTGGGGTAGTGATATATATATATATATATATATATATATATATATATATATATATATATGATTAATTAATTTTGTATAATACATATTTATATCCTTTTTTCTTGATCAGAGGATGACTTTTCCGTAAACATTTTATTAAATGGCTTTTCATTGAAATATCTTTTCATATAAACCCTTTTTTTTGCCATTTTTAAAATATTTGAAAATCACAAACAGCATGAACCATTTACTATTATTATAAGCCAGGCTGGTGATTATATTATATTATATTATATTATATTATATTATAGAATAACAGTTCTATTTCATATTGAATACTCTAAAAAAATACTATATTTGATGGCTAATAAGATGCACTTTTATCCCCAAAATTGTGCTGCATCCTATTAGGTCAAGAGTCAGGTTTGGGTTACTAGCTAGTTGAGTTCTAGTACTGCAGTGGCCCTTAAACATCTCCACAAATGTAAACTTCTACACTTACAATGGCAACTCTTTTCTAAAATAACAATATATAACAATAGTGCTTACTAGTACTTCATATAAAAAACACCAGTCCCGATTCTAAACTATGCATGTACCTATTAAGGTTTTTAAATGGAAAATATTGGGATTTAATAAGGATTTCAATACATAGGAAACTTTTAAAATGACCTGATAGTGGGTAGGGTTATACATATCAGGAGAAAACCCTTCACCTGACATTTGTAGTTTAAACCTATTAATTTTTTTATAAATACCTGCCCAAATTAAGGTACATCTTATAAACTGTTAAATAAAAATGTAAAAAAAAAGGAAAGTAAATTTTGATAACTTTGGCAAGTCACTATTGTTTTTATAAATGCTTGACATTGTTATTGATGATGACATTATTTTTATAGAATAATATTCCATCAAATTTTGTCAAAACTTTTTACCAAATGACTTTTCATTAAACAGCTTTTCATATAAACAATTAAAAAATTTTTTTTCAAAAGTTCTTCATGAAGTTCAGTTTGGTGTGAAGTGGGTGAACCAATGGCACATGAAATATATTTTACAAAATTCTAGTGTACAAGATCAATCATGACAGATTTAAATTCAGCATACTTCATTTGATCAAAAACACATACTCAGTTGTAAAATCTTTGCCCATTCTAATTCATATAAAAATGACAATATTTTATTCCAGAACTTTGAAAAAGATCCTTTCTTCAAATGAGGTTAAAAAAATAGTTATAAATTGAAAAAATATGCAACCTCTAAAACGTTTTCATTTAATTTTGAACAAAAATAGAAAAACAGTGTCAGTAGTACTACATATGTCCAATAATAGTTGTTAAATTTTTGTATATAAAATTTACATGCAAATGTAGCAGCTATTGTGGGACAGAGGTATGATGACATTGTCAAACATGATATATAGTACTTAAAAGACATGAATAAATTTTATTTTAGCATCTTAAACTAACATCCTAATCAATTAATTTTCATTTTTTTAGACAATCCATTTATTGAAATATTATAACTTGTAAAATCTTCAGATTGCCGACAAATAGTTATTTAATACCTCAAAAATATTTACTAGTACTCCCAAAAGGCAGGATGATACGTAAAGTCAAGTTTATTGACACTCCTATGTATTGACGAGTAGAACCAAAAATATCCCGACTGTTTTGGCATTCCCTTTTTGAGTAGGCCAGCTCAGGTAGAAGAGACTTTAGTGCAATGGAGCTGCTGCTTAGGGGTAAGTGGATGGCTCCCTGAAACTGAGCTAAATAGTTTATTCCTCTCTATAGATGGCCAGAGTTCAACATGAAACTCCTGAAGAAGGCTGAAAGACATATTGGCTGAAATCTTTAATGAGGTCAATAGTCCGAATATTCTAAGTAATGATAATTATCAAGCTTCATCTCAGAAATTTAGACAAATGATGACCAAAAGATTTACCTCTATCGGGTAAATATAAGAAAAAGATATATATAACTTTAATTTGGTACTAGGCAGAAAATAAAGAGAGTAGTAGCTGTTTTGCCAGACTAGTGTGTTGACCAAAATGAGGTGACACCCCCACCAAAAAAAAATAAATAAATAAATTGAGTGTGAATAAATGAGTGAGAATATCAATTTCCTTTAGAATGGTTTGTCTGTAAATGTAATGAATTTACAGAAATGTTTCTTGTAAAGGAATTTGATATTACATGAGAAAGATAATAGATAGAAATTTCAATAAATATATATATATATATATATATTATTTACATTTTTTGGACTATCGTCTTCATCTTGGTCGCCATGTTTATCACAACATTTCGGCCATTGTACACTCCAGCCTTCTTCAGGTGGTTGGAATGCTGAACTTAACCCTTAATTTCACTTACTGAGGTAGACTGTTCTAGTTCCATGAGCCATGTTTAATGGATGTCAGTTATCAGTCATCTCCTGTTAATTTTCCCTCTGAAAGTTCTACACTGCCTTCACCAGGTATTGAACTTACACTCTTTGAGTATATCACTGGAAGTAACCAACACCTTTATCCATAACTGGAGGGAAAGAGATGGATTCATGCCTTTCCCAAGCACATTAGCATGAAATAAAACACAAACAGCCTTATCCAGGATTTGAACTTGGGTCCCCAATTACAAGTTTCAGTAGAAATAACCTAAAAAAATATAAATAACCTATGCAGTAGAATAATAACCTTGTAAAACAACAAAAGTTTCCCATGAAAATATTCAAACTTTTTTATTTTATTGGTAATCATTATGATACTTATAGGAAGTGTAAGGAATCTAAACAAATGGATCAAGTACCTATAAAAAATAAAAACTATCCTTTATTTACTTTTTATGCCTCCTTGAGTATCTCCACTTTTTACTCTCTTCTCACATCAACTTAAAAAAATCATTGCATAGAGCATATATCTATATACAGATCAAATTCTATTAAGTAATTCATCTGATAGTTCCCAAAAATGCCCTTAAATTCTTTTCCATACCATCTCATTTAATCTTAAAATTTTCAACACTATTACTATTTTTGATCTGATTAAGTAGTTTGTTCCAAAAATATATAACTTTATGAGTGAAAAAAATCCAGTTTATTGAATTTCATAGATAAAATTAAAAAAATATTTCAGACATAATTTTGTACACAATTATTTGCAATGCAAAAGATTGGTGAATTTGAGCAGGTTGAACAATCTAGTCATTTTTCAATTAAGTGTTTCTCAGAAATTTCACACAGCCAGAAATTTCACACAGTTCTTGAAATCATTCTAGCAGGAAATGAATTATTTTCCATCAATTTTTCCTTTCTTTGAAGAAAAGATTTCAAGTCTTCCTCTCTAACACCAATAACTTGCGGGCAATAATATAATTTGAAGTAAATAATCCATAGTAAACAATAATAGCTTCAAGTGACTATCAATACAAATAATTTGTTTAGTGATATGGTATCAAGTATACCAATAATTTTTAAGCAAATCTATTTGATTCATAGACTGGACCCTTACAGGTATTATGACTATAGATCAGAATAAGTCTAGGAGTAATGGCAATGAAGGAGTGACTCCAGACAATGCAGAGCTGGAGCCTCACTATGCAATTTAGTGTCATACCCAGGATGAAGAAAATGTGAAACTACCTGGAAAAGATCAACATATTAAATGTCTTATAAGATATAAAGATTATACAAGGGGCTTCCCAGAAGTTTAGGTAATCTGAATAAAAACCTTTATATCAGACATAATCTTGTACAATATCAGGTGCTACTCAAAAAGTTGGGAGAATTTGAACAGGTTCAACACTCAACTCCTGTCAAGTTACAGTGTGTACCCCCACTACCACCACGTCTCAAACATTTCCCAGATCCTATATCATTTGGCATTGATTATATAATTCATTTCATTTTCAGCAATCCTTGCAATATTTTTCTAATTCTGTTTGTGCATGAACGCATGTTACATAATAAAATATTATTGATAATAGATTATAGTTGATTTTTCATTCATTTATTAAAATATAATAATGATATTTTTGAATAAAATTGTTTTTCAAACCTTATGAGATTTCAACTGAATATAAAGGACTGTTTAACTGTAACCATGTCAGTATTATTGTATAGTTGCACCACTTGAACTTTAATGAAATTCCTGGAGAAAAAGCTACTGAGGAACTGCACAAGGATGTGATGTGTTTTGAACAAATCCTGAAAGCAGCAACCAACAAAACAACAGCTGTATGGCCACTTACTTCCCATCTCACAAACCATCCAAGTAAGATGATCAAGATACGCTTTAGAAGTAAGAACAAACTCATAAGTGATGGACTCCTACACAGACATACCAGTGTTGGTTGGATGCTATTTTGAGGACTAGCTAAAAGTGATAGTTTATAGGGATAGATGGTGAGGAATAGTCAAGGGGATCTGTGCTGTTGACATACCTTGATAATGATGTGTGAGGAAAGAAAATGTCTTTAGTTTTCAATATAATGTCATCTTAATATAATGGTAGACTCTCCCGCTGATTTTGATTTATAAGGGTCCAATTGTTCCATTAAAGATGTGACCTAATATCAAAAGTTTTTTTTTTTTCAGTTGAGTACTTTTGAGTAGTATTATTCTTGATCAATTTGCAAGATTCCCACCTCAACAAGTGTCCCGGATATGACATAAAACAATCCGATAGCAAGGTAGAGTACCCTTTCATTGTTATTACTCCCAGGTTCTCTCTGACTTGGAGTGGTAACACTTGATAGGGTCTTATCTATGGGTCAAATAGGACAAACTGTGTACAAACAAATGACTGTTAAACAAATGTTAAGTTGTGACTGTTATATAGCAATACTTGAAGCCATTTAACTTTATGCAAACAAATAATTAATAGTAAATAGAATTATTCATATTAGATAGCAATACTTGAAACCATTTAACTGTGTGCAAAAAAGAGCTTAAGTTTGTTTAAGAATGTTACTTTCAGAATGAGTTTACAAATCATATATATTTACTATATATATGTATATATTTATAAAAAGGATTTGGCAATAAATAACCTACAATGGTTGACATGCCATAAAACCCAACCAAACCAAATCATATATATTTAATATATAAAGAGGATCTGGCATTAAATAACGTTCAATGGTTGATATGCCAAAAAAAACACCCCAAAACAACCCAACCAAACCAAATCAAGATTACTGATTAATATTTTAACACACTGCTTATTGTCCAAATAAATAATATTGCTTTGCTGCAAGCATTTTAAAATGCCTTCAGCTACATGAAAATAGATCTTATTCATGGTGGATGTTGATGTGTAAATAGTAAAAAAGGACTCCTCATATTTACAGAAGATAGAACACAAAATATTAAGTCAAATGAGACTCAAAAACTAAATAGAATTTTTTTTTTTGAGTTTGAAACTCATTTTGTACTTTATTTATATCATCTTCCAAAGATTCTTGCAGAAAATAACAGAATTGTATCATCAAAATATTTTGTCTTGCTTTTTTACCTTAATGTCACTGGGTACCCCAGCTAGTATTTATAAAATAATAGGGCACTGGTGCAAAACCATATTATCATAAATTAGATATGTTGAGAAAATAAATTAACATGAGAATGTTAACACCCTCGGATACTGGATGCTGATCCCTTTTGAAACCCAATAGGAAATAAAACAAACAACTGAAGTTTTCAAGTGTTTAGTGGGATGGTATTTGACCTTTGGGAAGTGGCATAATACAATTTCAGAAGACTTGACCAGATAGGGAAATCCATAAAGAGACCCAAGGGATTCTGCTGTGTGTAAAATTGCTGTCCACTATCAATCCACTAGGAGTCTTTCCCCTCTTTTTCCATCCCTCTCTCAGGCTATGTCATAGGTGCTGATGTGACATCCCCAGGAATCAAAATGAAACAAGATTTTAGAGTGTTACATACTCAGAGACAGGATCTGAGATTTGTTTATACTCTAAAAGTCAGTTGGGATCTAGATCCTGATCCAAAGCAAAGCAGTAATAAATTGTTGCATATTGACCTTTGACTGAGCCATCATGATCCAGCTGGGTAAACAGGTAGACAGTAATGCATAGGGGATAAGCAGCTCATGCAGGTTGACAGTGAGAAGCAGGCCATATGGATTGACAACTGGAAATGCATAGGTAGCATGAAATCATATATGCAGGTACCCACAGCAGCAATGGTCAGTCACAGAGACACAGAGTAACGAGAACAACTAGCAAGTACCACGAGAGGGGCAGTGCCCACTCATGGCAGAAAAGCAGAAGATAAGGGTCAATATAGCAGTTCTCTGTCTGTCTTTGTCTCTCTCTCACACTTACACCAGTTTTGACCCTTACAAGAGAAATAAAATGAGTTATAATTTTATAAAGAAAGCATTGTACCTCTACATTATGGCCTATTATTCCTTTATTCATGCCACTACTATATACAACAAAATGAAACTTGAGATTTAGATTCCTCCCTTGGGGATTTGAACCTGAAGAAGTAGGGTGAATGAATTCAACTGAAAGGAAATTATTACTTTTAGTTAAACAATTTCTCTTCCTTGGAAACTAATGGTAAAGACATTACTCATAGGAACAAAAAAAAAAACCCCAGCTATCTACACTAATAAATGTGAGTTTAAAATACAAATTCTTAGTGTCAGTTGGGATCAAGTGATAACCTTGAAATACCTCATATATTGTAACAAACACAATATATTCATAATCACAAAAAGTGATACATATATAGATATTAAAACAAGCAAATTCTGCTCAAATTTCTGAGATAAGAAGTTATTATTTACATGATCTGGACTATTGTCCTCATCATGGTGATCATGCTCCAAGAATTTTAGCCGATGTACTTTCTGATCTTCAGATGTCTTTTGTTATAGTCAATAACCTTCAAGGAATTTCAAACTGAACTCTTTATTTATTTCATTGGGGCAGACGGTTTTCATTCCACTATCTATGCCTAGGAATATCAGTTATTTGCCTTCTTAGTTATTTCATCCTTGTAATGTCACTTCTCTTTCAATTCCAGGTTCAGCAGAAATAGAAAATTAACATTGCAAGAGTGAAAGACAGCGGCAATGAAACCAAGAAACATGTTCATATTCAACACACACATTCTATTTCCTTACTTGGTAGCATTTAAATTTAATGTCTGGCAGTTTTACAACAGTGAAAAAAGAACACAAGCTTGTCTGAGAAAATTTCATATACATTTTCAAATACATTGTGCTCCACTAGATCAACAAAGCAATGAAAATGTTTTTAAAAATTAAATGAATAAAAAAAAATTTTTTTTTATATCCATATATATGTTTGATCAAATAGATTGAAAATGAAGAATGAAAAATATTTTTTTAATGATTTCTTGCTTATAAACAATGGAACGTAAATCCCTAACTGAACAAATGTAGCAACTGTAAAGAGAAAAAACAAACAAGTGTTTCAAGCATTTTCAGTTTTTAAAAAATTCTTTTATGTGCTATTCTGTATATTTATATTTCACTACATTTACTTTATCTTACATTATGGTTTGGTTTGGTTTGGTTTGGTTTCTTTGTTTAATGGCATATCAACCTTCATGGATTATTTAATGCTAAAGCCATTCTCGTAGAACAAAAATGATACTATTTAACTTGTAGCTGGAATGATCCATCCCTAAAGAATTTTGTTTAGATGGAGTGTAACTAGTGATAAAATAATAATGGTTTGGTTTGGTTTCTTTAATGGCATATCAACCTTCATGGGTTACTTAATGCCAAAGCCATCCTTCTAGAACAGCAGCGATGCTATTTAACCCATAACTAGGAGGATAAGCGTGGGGGGGGGGTCATACCTTTCCCAAGAGTATTTGTCTGAAAGTGAACATAAAAGTATGACAAGTTCAAAATTACTACAATCCCGCAGTCCATCGCTTTAACCATTACACATCGAGGATATCCACTATTTTACAATATGGAAACTGAATGAAGTAAACTAACTTTTTACTGAGTAAATGTTTGTTTACAGATTTAATAAATATTCTATGCTCCATATGTTCCTCACTTGTCCATTTTAAAAAAGGGTCCAGAGTATTTGTCCAGATATTTAATGACAGATGGCTCAAGATGATGAAAATTAACTGTTTAAATCCAATGTGGAAAATGTTTGAAACCTTTTAATTTTTCAGATAATAATTTCTACATTCATTTGATCCAGGTTGTTTGTAAACAAGAAAAAACCTTTAGGTTTAGATCATATGGTTTAACATTATCAACCTTTAATATCTGTCAATATTTCTGAGATGAGTTATTATGTACATTATTTACATTTTTCAGACTATTGTCCTCATCTTTGTCACCATATTTATCACAACGTTTTGGCCATTGTACACTCCAGCTTTCTTGTTCTTAAACATGGCTCATGGAACTAGAACAGTCTACCCCGTTAAGTGAAATAAAGGGTTAAGTTCGACATTCCAACCACCTGAAGAAGGCTGGAGTGTACAACGGTCAAAACGTTGTGATAAACATGGCGACAAAGATGAGGTCAATAGTCCGAAAAATGTAAATAATATATCAACCTTTGATGGTTATTTAATGGCAAATCTTGTTTATACCTACTAGCTGACTCTGGTGTAAATTACATGGATTTTGCAAAAAATTTTAAAACTATTAATTTATTTTAATGTGCATCTAAAACAAACACCATCTATCCATTGAAGATCAATACTTTTCTGCAAACTATATTCAACTGGAAAAAAAATTTTGTATTTGCGATAAATTAACATTTTCCATTACTCTCTTTAAATATTTCTAACCAAAACAAATGAAATAAGATACTTTTTATCTGTTATGTTTCGGACTGAACAGCCAAAACTGTAACACAAAATTCAACATGCTTGTCATTCTTGTAATGATTAGGAAAATAAAAATAAAATAAAATTCAAAAAGTGCTGAAATTCCCAGAAGCCCCAAACAGGAAGTGTGATTTTATTAAGAATTTTATCACCAATTAAAAACAACAAAAAATATTCAATTCTATCTGTTTTTTGTTTTTTTTTTATGTAAAGAAAAATATCTTTGTGATAATCTTAAAATTTTGCATCATATTGCAAAATTAGTTGATTGTAAACTTTGACTGATAGGTACCTCCAATTCAAAGTGTAAAATTACCCCCACCCCAATCTTTAACACAATGAAACTTGAATAAAGGATAATATAATTGTCAAAGTTTTTAGACCATTAAATAGAAGAAACATTAAAAAAAAAAACTCTTGATAATTCAAAAATTTTTTTTCAGTTTACAGAAATAACGGAAATTAAGAAGGAAAGCAGTTTTTACTTTTTTCGCGCCATTAAATTAATTGAAATTAATGTGGCCACAAAAAGGAAATGTGTACAGTCTTTTTTTTTTTTAAAAATTACATGCAAAATGAAATGAGTCAAATTTTCATGAAAATTTCGGTACTTTTTTTTTTTTTTAAAACTATAACACTGAATTTTAGAAATTAGAAGACCACAACATCAATGCAAATCAACATATTTTAATATTTTTAAGAGAATTTTAAATTGTAGTTAAATAGCAATGTTTGCTTCTGAGAATGTACAGAAGGCCCTTTTATTTGTCAACACTGTGAAAAAATTCAAGATAACCGATTACTGTATAATGCACAAGAAAACAATTATACTTTCCCTTGTAGCCACCAGTACATTCAAAAGTATAATTATATATAAGATGCAGGTTAAAATAAATTAGTGTGAAAAACATTTTGCAAAATCCATGTACTGCTTTGTGTTTCAAGTTATTTAAGGAAAACACACTTTGATCATGAAGGCACCTCGGGTGGTGTAATTGTTAGCAAGATAGACTAGCAAATCTTTATGAGTGAGTTTGAGTCTCAATGACCATTCATATGGCTTTGTGCCACATCAGAGCAAAAAGCTTTGTAAATTACTATTATGCCAAATTTGATTGGTTCTTGCTAACCTAGTTTCAACTAATAGGATTGTTCTCCAAGTGTAACGGTCATGCAAACTAAGAGCTTATTCTATTAATATTTTGGATGATATGTAAGTGAATAGTTTTCAGGTAATTTCATTTCTAAATGAGTTAGAACCTATATATATATATATATATATATATATATATATATATATATATATATATATACACACACACACACAAAATTTTTGAAAAATTCATAAATTTTTCATTGTCTTTTTTTTTTTAATTAAACATGTATTAAGAAAAAACTGCAGCCCAATTTCATGTAGTGAATGACTTGTAATTTTTAACCACAAAAAGGTGTTTTTATCATATTGCATGTAATGAACAACTTTTGGCTATGCTACCCTACAAAAATCTTTCATCCAGCAACGTAAAGATAAACTTTCATTTATACTTTTATAACAATTATAATACAATAAAAATCAATGCCATACTATAAATAAACAATATGGTCTAAAGCTTGATATAGCCCAGTGTTTACTTGGATATTCTAAACATACTAAAACTATATCACTGATACACAATAACATTGATATTAATTAATGTTAAGTAAAAACTAATGATCTTAATTTGTTTAGGTATAGGCTATGCAGAGAGACTTTGGATTGAAAGTTATGGCAAGGTTTCAAAAACATATCCTGTGTAATGAATAACTCCTAATTTTTCTTTTTAGATGAAAAATTGGTCTTAAATAGTTATTTAATAACATGAGTATATATTGACATTTGAGTCATAAATAATAGGATTGTCCATATCTAACATTTTAAAAAACCCTTGTTGTTTTCTTAATCCTTGTTGTTTTATCTGCCTGCAAAAGGATTAATACTTCAAAATAATTAAATAACATTTAACAAAAATATTTCATTGTCAATAATAACAAAGTTTAAACATTCTTGAAAAAATATAGTGACAATAAGTTATTTTATTTGGATGGAATGTGATCAGGAGTTGTATTTCTTATTTAAGTCCTGCTTTGTTGTTCATAGTCAAAAGACTCTCAGTCTTTTATATGTAGGAAGGGGCATGTAAGAATGTTTCTTTGTGGGTAATTCATTGAATTAAAACTGCATATCAATAACAGATTATCAAAGATTTGAAATTGAAGATTTTGAAAATAAAATTTTTTGGGAAACAGTGTTTCTTAAATCAGCCATTCTTGGACTTTTATGTTTTACTAAGTTTGATACCAAATTATCTTCATAAGATGGAAGGGGTTGATTTGAAGAACAGTTTTTTTTGTCGACAAGTGAAAGCCCCATTCCCCTGCCCATGGGATAATGTTTTGTATGAAACCAAATTTTTTCAAGTCTTTTTTGTGCCATGAGTCTACATGTTCTAGATTCTTTCTCTTCGCTGCTGTATTCTGTATTCTTACCACTCTCAGAACTGAGTTCTTGAGAGCAGCATCTGCTTGGTTTTATGTCTTTGTGTTTATCATTGGATTTACTTATATCAGAGCATTCTTGATCTGGACAAGAGAAATTCCCTAACCCTTCATCTTCCACTTCTGATTGACAAGTTTTGAAACGGTTTATTTCCTTGTTACTGTCTAATTCCTCTTTCTTTGACTCCTTTTCTTTCAGGGAGGATTCTGATTGTTGAGAACTGTGTCTGTCTCGATTCAATGTATCCCGCAATTCTAGGTTTCCACAAATTTCACTTAAAGACTTGGAAATATTATTTTGCTCTTGAATAAATTTATCCAAATTCCTAAAAATAAAAAAACAAAGTAGTATTAATTTCTTTTAACTGACAAACTGTTTTTTGTTCTAACTACCAATGCATTTCTATAGTAAAATCTTTTGCAATATTTCTATAAAATTATTAGCCGTACATTTACATGATACATAAAATAACCTTATTCTTTTACTGAATTCTTGACCACTGACAATACTTTTTTCCTGATTCTCAATGCATTTCTTTTGTAAAATTATTAGCAATGTTTTCATTAAACATAATCCTATTTTGTCAGTAACACACATGACTGACCACTGACAATACTTCTTTCAAAATTCAATGCTTTTCAAAAGTAAAATTATTTCCAATGCATTTAGATCGGGGGGGGGGGGAAGAGACTGCGACTCACGGGCCACACATGACCTGCTGCACTGTTCTGTGTGGCCTGCAAGAACCTCTAAAAAAATTTAAAATAAACACTTGCATATAGACATATATTGTATTATTCTTTTTATTTTAAAAGATGAGGCCCTTTGATAATTCATAACCCAGTAATTTAGATTATACACATGATATCCTGATTCTCCAAGTAATCTTTCCATCAATTT
The DNA here is from genome assembly GCA_963585895.1 of Sepioteuthis lessoniana. Lineage (NCBI taxonomy): Eukaryota > Metazoa > Mollusca > Cephalopoda > Myopsida > Loliginidae > Sepioteuthis > Sepioteuthis lessoniana. The sequence continues at coordinate 55,542,374 of OY757931.1, read as the reverse complement.
ATGACTACTGACAATCCCTTTCCTCTCAATTTTCTATAGTAAAATCATGATCAATACATCAACATTAAATTATATATACAGCATCACCAAAGATAACAATTCTTTTTTTTAAATAAAAAATCAATTTTCTTCCCTAAAAGTACAATTCAATGAGACAATTGAAAGACTGCATAATATCAAAGTGGAATGCTGTAGAATCTGGTGATAAATAATACATGACAAAATCACTTCTGACTGATGTTTCATCCAACAAGATAAACTGAAATTTTGGAGAAGGAAGAATTGTACACCAATGTGATACAGATTCCTCAAACAAGGTTACTTGGGTTTGAACTCAAAGTTTCCCTTTCTACAAGACCAAAGTTGATTTTCATCTAAACAAAAACTGCCAGTTTTTTTATTATTTCTAGTGGAGCATTGAAAGAATTTAGAGTTGGAATGGAATAAAAACATTCCAATAACTGTGCAAATCTAATAAGATCAATAGCATCAAAAGCACAATAATAAAGGAGACCACACCAATTTCTTTCCTTGCTAGTCATATTTTGATTGCAAAATTTCAGCACTGTAGAATTTGGTAATAAATAAAATTTGTTTTAAGTGTATTATACTCCACTAGCAATGATAAAATCCAGGTATTTTTGGTTTAGAAGAAAAAAGCATATTTATTTATGAATACGAAGAGATAGAGTGAGCAAGATACGACAAATATGTCTTTAAATCAATGCAAGATAGACATCTCATCTATTGAAAGCCAAGTCAATATAGGGAAGGTGCAAAGTGCTATTGACAGGTTAACAACCATATGGATATCTGATCTGATAAAACAGTAATTTTTCCAAGGTGTAACCATGTCAATACTACTGTATGGATGCACCACTTAAACTTAACAAAACAGAAAAAAATAAATGGGAACTATGCAAGGACACTGCATTGAACAAATTCTGGAAGCGGCACCCTAAAATACAGCAGGGGTACAGACGCTTAGCTCTCATCTCACAAACCAGGTAAATTAAAAACATCATTGCCTTTTTGCAATCCATATATCAAACTAAAGGCTAAAGGATATACTGATACTTACTTCTGATCAATGTTTTTGGTAATTGTTTTGCTTAGATCAACAGAAAGGGTTGGTTGTTGGTATTCAAAAACAGGAACTTTTTCATTATGGATCTTTTTCAACATGGAATCAAAATCTTTAATTAGATCTGAAATATTAAAACAAATATTCAACAAGATTAAAATTGTGAGTGTTTACATGCAGTCTAAAAACAGAAATTACAAAGTCAGTTTATCAAATACTGAAAATTGCAAAGTTTTATCATAAATTTAATTACTAAACCATTGTATCTTCAAAAATACTTGCCACACACCTTCAAAGACTTTGTTTCCACCCCTATAAAACAGTGCTGAAAGTCTTTAACTGACACTTCCTTGATGTCTACAAGTTGCTAAAAATGGTATTGTTTGTGCAGCTTGAGTTGCTGAGAATATATTTGTCAATATTTTCTTTTTGCCATTAATAAATATTGATGTTATCTCAAACAATATTTATAAATGCAGACATCTAAATTGGTATAATGATTATCAACCAAGGATAGCAGACCATTATTAGGGAGTTTGATTCTCACTGGGCACCCCATACTTTTGGCCTTGTGCCAAACTAGGCCCAGCTTAATAAATGATAACTGTAAAGTGTGTCTGGGCACCTTAGCAGACCATTGTTGATTCAATTCTCTCTGGATGCCCCATACTTTTGTGCCATATTAGTAAATGTTGAGATATGAAATCAGTTTATTCAACTATGAAATTATGTAAAACATTTTATAACCAATTTAATTATAAATCAACTTATCTTCAAAATAGTTCTCCTGGAAAGCCAGAGACTGACAAATATGTTGTTTTCATTTTTTTTTTTTGTGTTAATGGCATTTCAACACCTTATTGGTTATTTAATACAAAAATTTGATTCATTTGTTAGTGATCGTCGTCGAGGGCAACCAGAAGGCTGCCTTTTCAATAGCCACAACACAGAGGTATAGGGAAGAGTGTTACTCCTTTCCCTTGATTGCTCCACTTTACCCTTGATACATACCTTATATTGCTGAGTGTTAAGCAAGGAGGTATCAAGGTATAAAGCCTTTGGTATGAGGCAACCTGGGATTGAACCCAGGTCTCCAGGACCATTGGCGAACACTACCCACTAGGCCAATGAGCCGGTAAACTTATATTTCAAGAAAAACCAAATGATGCTATATTTCTGAAAACAAATAAAAATAGCTTGTTTTAAAGAAAACCAAAAAAATTAAATTTTGCAAAAGAAAAAAAAATTTGCCTGTCTTAATCAGATGGAAAGGTTTGGTTTATTTATTGGCATTTCAACTCCCTATGGGTTATTCAATGTGAAAATTTGATTTATTTGTAAAAGTTTGAATATAATCATATATATATAGATATATATGTATATGTATAGATATATATGTATAAAAACAAATGATTATTATAATAAAAAAAGTTATATATATATATATATATATATATATATAACTTTTTTTATTATAATAATCATTTGTTTTTATACAAAAAAAGTTATATATATATATATAACTTTTTTTATTATAATAATCATTTGTTTTTATACATGTGAATTCAAGTAATCCTACCTACCTATATAATACAAATAATGTGCAGTGATACAGTTTCAAGTATACCTATCCAATACTAATAATTTTCAAACAAATCTATTTGACTCATACCTAACTGGTACTACCACTCTGGTTCAAAATGAATGTAATAGTAACACCAATTAAAGAGTACTCCAAACTCCCCAGGACTAAATGTGGACATGATTTTTTTTTTAGGGAGAAGAGGAGTTCCCCTGGCACAGGATGCAGTCTGTGTATCTAAGCTCCACCATCCACTTCTGAAAACAGTGCTGGATGTCTTCTATTGGTACATCACAACTTGTTGCATGTTTCCAGATGGTGACCATGAAGGTGGTTTGGTTTTGTTGGCTTTTATGGCACATCAACCCTAGTAAGTTATTTAATGCTAAATCCTCTTTATACATATATCTTTATAACACAAAGAGTTTGTCATAAAAAGATAACAGAATTTGAAGACATGAGAAAATAATAAGGAAGGAAAAATTGCCTTAACCCTTTTGGTTAAGGTAATTCTTCCTTCCTGAGAGAGCAACTTGAGTTATATGTAAGAGCCAGATGGAACTTTAATCTACATTACTAAAAAATTTGGGATCTTGTGATATATCTCTCAAAAGTGGCTTTTGTTCAATATACTCAGGTCCTAATTCTAAAACTTTATTAAAGTCATTTTTAGAAGTATCAGTGAATAAAAAAATTCTTTTATAAACATGGGGGTAGTCCCTATGGCATAGCAGCTAATGTGCTTAACTGTGACATTGTTGTAAGCCAGTATAAACTCCAGCCACACTTTACATTCATATTTTTGGGAAAGGTATGAACCATTTTATCCCCCACCACACTACTGTTCAACAATTATAGCTTTGCCATTCAATAACCCATGAAGGCTTACATGCCATTAAAACAAAGAAACCCAACTTAATAAACATATGTATGATATACCTTCCCCCACATGCCAATAGTATATTGTAGTATTGTACTTGTAAAACTAACATTTTTTTTATTTTTTTTATTTCTAAGCTTTTTTATTCTATGGCCAAAAGTGCATTCCTGCCATAATTTTTTTTTCTTTCAAGCCTTTTTATTTTATTGTCAAAAGTGCATTCTAGTCATTAAATCTTTTTTTTTTTTCAAATTTTTTTATTCTATGGTCAAAAATGCATTCCAGAAATTAAATTTTTTATTCTATGGTCCAAAAATGCATTCCTGCCATCAAATTATTTTATTCTATGATAAAAATTCCATTCCTGCAATCAAATTTTTTTATTCTATGATAAAAATTCCATTCCTGCAATCAATTTTTTTTTTATTTGCAAGATTTTTTATTCCATGGTCAAAAGTGCATTCCTGCAGGTAGGGAACTAACCCTAGTGGTCTCCCATTTTAGGGAGTTATAGGCAAAGCTTTTGAGAATCACATGACCATTGGTCATGACATATTGAGAAATGATGTTTATCTTTTTGGGGGTAACAGACACCAGAGGAAGAGGACCCCTTTCTTTCATCTCAGCTTTTCAGGCATCACATGCATGCAAATTATCTTGTGTGGACCATTTCCCTACACCAGAAGAAATGTAAGTTTTTAACCACTGCAATCAGACTTTCTTCTGTGAAACAGTTTGTGTCCATTTTATGGTTTGGGACCTTTTGTCATGTTTTGTAATTGTGTGTAATATACATGTATAAAATGTATGTTGTTGTTGTCAAAAAGGACTTGGTTTTTCCTTACAAAAATATTCTGTGTTAGCTTATCATTTAGAAAGCCTAATGCATTATAGGCAAAAGCTGGTGGTAGTCTCTATGAATAACACACAATCCATAAATTCCTATACTGCCATTGAATTTGTTTTTACTTTCAAGCCTTTTATTCTATGGTCAAAAATCCTTTCCTGCCATGAAATTTTTTTTTACTTTCAAGCCTTTTTATTCTATAATCAAAAGTACATTCTTGCCATTAAATTTTATTTGCAAGCTTTTTTATTCAATGCTCAAAAGTGCATTCCTGCCATTAGATTTGTTTTAAAAAGAGGTAATTTAAAACTTACCCAAAAATTTTCTTGAATTTTCCTTAAAAACATTTATAAAGAATTTATCAGGAACAGTCTTTTCAAATTTGGAATCATTGAAAGCTATGAAAAAAAAAATGAATTATAAGACATCAAAAACATTACAATTTTGAATCATAAGCAGACTAGCCTAAAGAAAAAAAAATCTTACCCCATAAGACAAAATAAAACAAACAAAAAATTTCATTGATTCATTCATTCTGCACTAGAATACATTGTGGTTATTCACAGGTCATGACACCATGACCTGATACATTCGTCATTCATTACATGAAAAAAAATCTGTGTATAGTAATAAAAAACTGCTTTAACATGTTAAAAATAGTGTCTTGCCTGTTTCTCAATGTCAATTGCACATTATAAGATGCCAAAAGCTTTTATAAATTACAAACTTGTCTCTTAAAGAACTGGCTGACACTGTAATAAAAAAAGGAAATTTTTTTCAAGTAATGAATCATGTTTTCCTTTTATGACAAACATACTTTCATACACATCTTCCTTTTTTGAATCTTCATTCCTATTTCATTACATCAATGAAAGTTGTTAACTTACAAGAATTGTCTAGAATTTTTTCCTCTGAATGAAATATAATATCTAAATACAGATTTGTTAAGGTTATAAGTGACATAACTTTAACAAATTCCTTACAACTTTTTTTTTGTGACTTGTTTCTCTTCACTTAAAATTCAATGCACCTACAGGTTATCTACCTCCTTATAGAAACACAGTTCAGCATTAGAAGCTGAGAATCCTACACATATGGTAGGTATTCAAGTAGATACTTTAAAATTTGTCATCTTGACAATTCTTCACTGAGTAGGTAATGAATCATGTTTGTTTTTTGTTTTTCAACTACAAAGATAGTTTCACATATTTTTCTTGCAAACATGCATTCACATGTCCTGGAGACCAGAGTTCAAATCCTAGATGGAGCGGTTTATTTCACTTTGCACTAATGCCTTTGGGAAAAGTATGAATACATCTCTTCTCAAACCAACTCTAAGTAAATAGTAGGTCAGATATGGTTCTTTAGGATTGGTTAGGCAATCAGTCAAAGAGAATGAAAACTGAATTCAAATAAGCTTAAAAATTGACTGTGTTGCATCCTACTCAGAGGAAGAGTTGGGTAAATATATACTCCCACACACGTCTTGACTGTAAATGCACACTCACACATATCTCCACTGCACTGCAAACACACACATTCATGTTTGGTTACATTGATAAAAGTAATTAACTTTCAAGAATTGTCTTTGATTTTTTCTTTTCCTGGATGGAATGTAATCTCTAAACGTAGATTTGGTTTGGTTCTATGGCATATCAACTTTGTAAGTTATTTAATGCCAACTCCAGTTAATATATGTATGTTGGATATATATGATTTGTGAACATAAGTCAACAAATTTAAATGGTTTCAAGTATTGCTATGTATCACTAACAATTCAATTAAACATCAGTCATTTGTTTAAACACAGTGAAATGATCAAACACTTTTATTTCAAACAATTCAATTTAGCATAAGTCATTTGTTTGCACACAGTTTAAATGTCAAACAGTTCTATTTGACCCATAGATAGGACTCTTTCAGGTGCTACCACTCTGGGCCATAGTAGACCTGGGAGCAATAACAATGAAGGGGTAACCCACATTCCCCAAAGCTCTAGCATTACTGGAGCCTCATTATTAGATTGTTTAATGTCATAATCCAGGGCACTTGTTGAGGTAGGGGTCTTATCCCTCTGCAGAGATACAGTTGGTGTATTCTACAGCCCCAGCTGACTTGGCTATAAATGTAGATTTATTAGGATCATAAGTAACATAACTAAGAAATTTCTAACACACACACTTACCTTTAGACTGTTTTGCATGATTCACTCTAAGATACTTTCCATCTACTTTTTTTTTCAGATACCTAACAGCATGGTCAGCTGATTTTCTGCTTTTAAATCGTACAAACCTAATAAATATAAAAAATACAAATAGATTTAATATTACAAAAAGAATTCAGGTGATGTCTTGCTGTTTGTGGTAGGGGGAATGAGACACTTGATTTTATAGCATATCAACTCTTATTTGTTGTTCTTAAGCTAAATTCTTGTTTAACAAGTCTGGTCTCCAATTATGTTCAGTACAAAAATGTATATACAGTTATTTTCAACAAGTAAACACTTCATAATAGTTACAATATCAATGTTTTAAGGGACAATGCATTCAAGTGATTCAAAATCATTTTAAACATTATTTCAGATCTATTTAATCTATGGATGAGACAGGTATTACTACTTCAGGTCAGAGTTGACTTGAGAGTAATTGTAACTAAGTGGTGATTCCACACTCCTTAGAACTCCAGTGTCATACCCAGAACACTTAGGGGAAATAAACTACTTGTTGTGGTCTGTGTGGCCAAATCAGAAAACCATAAGAAATCTTTGTTCACAAGTTCTAAAAAACTTTGACTACTTTGTGTTTTCTTATTTTGAATATATAGAGATTACAATAGTTAAAGTCACCTTACTACAACTGTTTTAGAGATTATCTTCTCTGTTCAATTACTCATTAACACAAATTGGCTCCAAAATTTATTCTGATTCATTCTGAAAATTATTTAAATAACTACTCTTTTTAAAATTGACATTGTGTCACAGCCTGCCCATGACAAAAGGATTGTGTGAATACCAACAATTACACTGTCTAAATTCATTGATTTTCAGGATTATCCTTGTTTTTAGTTTTTTTCCTTTACAATATTTTAAGCATTTCTGATATTAAAATTCCAGTGACTTATTAAAATTTTAGGGTGCTATGTTGAGTATTACTCTTAATGATATTCAGAGCAATGGTTGGAAGGGTAGTGCTTATTTCTTCTCTTAGCAGTGCAACAGATTTTATGAGGTTACATGGTACCAGTAGCAAGAAACAATCCTTGACTTGATAAATTAAACAACTAAAGTATATTTTTACAAGGCTTCAACTACCCTACTATTTATTCATAATTGGAGGGAGAAATGAATTCCTGCTTTTTACTACAGCAAAATGAATGCAAAGGAGTCTGAATTTGGTTCACCAATTCCATCTTTTGTGCTTTGAGGATTAAGGCCACCCACATCCTGGTGTTCATACCAAATGTTCCAATCAAAATTTCTAAGACTAAAACAATTGTTTAAAATGACCAACGTAAATGATCAGACAATAAAACCCTCTAGGAGGGAAGTTCCTATGACATAGTGGCGAACATGCTGGACTATGAAATCTTAATAAACAAGACATGCTACTATGCTCACTTTTGGACTAATACCCTTAGGAAAGTTAAGAACCCCTTTATCCTTCCCCTAATATAAATTAAATAATACCCCTACAATTTTTCTATAAGGATGGCTTTAGCATTAATTATTTCACAATGGTTGATATGTCATCAAACCAAAGAAACAAACTCCTCTAACACACCATCAAGAATTCCTGGTTGGTAGATGTTTTGTCATATCAACCCTTCTGGATTATTTAATGCCAAATCCTATTTTTTAAGTCATTAGTTTATAGGTAACTTTTTTTTTAAGTGAGTTATAGTTCATTAGTTGGCACACAGTCAAATGGTTTTAAGTATTGTTAATTTACATTAGTAATTCGATTTCTCCAGTATTTCTATCTTATACAAACAATTTGAGCAAGACTATATGGTTTCTAATAACTAATAATAGATTGAACAGTTCTATATGACCCATAGATGGGACCCTAACAGATACTACAAATTTGGGTTAGAGTGAATCTGGGAATAATAGCAATAAAAGGGTAGTCCACATACTCCATACTCCAGCATTGGAGCCTCACCATCAGATGCAATTTAGTGTCATACCCAGAACCCCTAAAGTTGTTTTTCTCAATGCAATTGACTTTCAGCCACTACCTTCTAGCACCTTTAAGATAAAAGGATATTTGTTATCCACAAGAGAAATTTGAAGAATATGGTCAGGACAATAATGTAGGTGCTACGGCTTGACATGACCAATTGATTGAACAGATTGGGCCTCTCTGATCACCTGCCTAGACCACTTTGGTTGCAAGTCACAGACTGCTCAATTACCTGGATCCTGAGTTCAAGCATTAGAGGTTGCCACCCATGACCAACAGGTAGTTTCGATGGGAGTGGTCTTACTCCTTTGCAGAGGTGCAGTCAACATATTCTACAGCCTCAGCTGAGAGGATTCCTGACAGTTTTAAATTTCAATAGGAATGAACAATGAGAATAAAAGAATAATTTGAAGAACACTCAGAATAAATTAGAATGATAGATGGCAGGGAATATTGTAGACTACCTTGTACACTGCACATGTGTGTATGAAGCACACCCCTAAATTTCAGATAGAAATTTCAAGATGAAAAAAAAAAAAATTTTTTTTTGAAAAAAATTCTCTTGTACACCATGTTTTCATTTGAGATGAAAGATTGCCAAAAAATTTAAAAGATATAGATACTTTTGGATGAAAAATGTGAGTGGTATACACAAATCTATGGAAGTATCACTATAAGATCTTACATCGCTGAAAAGAAAAAAAAAAGTAGTTGAAATTGGATTAGATTGTAACTATTTGAATTTAGTTCAAAAGATGTTTCTGTATTTGAAATTGGATTAAAACTATTGGAATTTTGTTAAAAGATGTTTCGGTTTAAAAAATTTTTTTTAATTTTTCTAAAAAAATGTTTCTGAATTTGAAATTTGATTATATGTTTTTGCAATAGGAGACAAACATAAGATTTTTTTCTTGTCTTTCTTCTCGGTAAAACTACAAATAATTCAAATATGGAAGAATGAACACATTATAATAGATTTTTTTACCCGAATGTGTATTTGTCAGTTTCCTTTCCAGATGCGATGAAAACACCACTTAAATCATCGTATTCTGCAAAAATTTTTAAGAGTTCTACCTGAAATAAAAGAAAAAAAAAATATTAACCACTCTGTCAATAGTAGAATACAAAAATGAACAAATTCTTTTTTCCTATTTAGTAAAAGTTTTATGAATAAAAACACAGATGCATTTAATGCCTAGCCTTCTGCTTAAAGACAACACGTCTCAATTGCTATGGTGTATCAAAAGCATTTTGCTTCTAGTTTTTTTTACAGACTTTTACTCCAAAGGTTATTTCATGTATACATCTAAAGACTATGAATCTGATATTTTATTAATATCACATATATATTAGAGTGTATAAAAAATATTTTCATTTGTTACAGACTTTTACGCCAAAGCTTATATTATGGACACATCTAAAAGACCATCACTACACTATATTAATATTATTATTAGCAGTGGTCATGGAAATTCCCCGTTTTATTTTGATACATAAATTTATGAAAATTTTTAAAAAATCCTATTGAATTAAAAATATGCATACTTTAACTTAAATAATTTAAAATTGTAAACAAATTCATAACTTATTTATCACTCATTACTCTCTTCCTTGCAAATGAATGTCTATTTTGGTGACAATATAACAAAATTGAGAATCAGATTGCACATCCCAAAAGTAACATACACCATATAATCTTGGAATATATATATATATCATATCTGAAAAACGTGCAATACCCAGTCCTCATCAGCCCCTTTAAGGCAACTTTCTGAACCTCTGTACCTCGATGTCAACTCATAAAATCAATTCCATAGCCAAAACAAAAAGAAGTAGGAAAATCACATAGCCTATCATGATGCCAATCTCAAGTGCTTACACTTGGTCATGTAGTCTTTGACAGTGAATTTCATGAAGGCTGAGTTGAAGTATTTCAATATAACTTGCTCAACTTTGCCAGGGAAATTGAAAAAGCCAAGAGCTATTAATATCAATCAATGTGGAACTGATCTACATGCACTGATGAGATCAAGCCACACTACATGGAGTTTGGTTCTATTTCTTTTGACTGATAATATGGAATTCCATATCATTTGTGCATGCTCCAGACAACCAGGGAAGCTATATATCCCAGCCTTCTGGACAGATGTATTTATACAAGTTTTTTTATAAGGAAGTCTGTCATACAACAAGCAAGGACACCAAAATATATTTTTCCTTCTACATTAAGGAGATATGGGGTAAAAATTGGAAATATCTTTTGAAGTCATTTCTTTAGGTATCCAAATACCATCAGCCAAACACAATTCTTGTGGTACAATACCCTGCTTCCAGATCCACAAGAGGAGGATGGCGAGTTTTGTGAGAACGCATAGACAGTTTTTAAATGGTTTATATAATATCCCATTCACTCCTGGGGCACTACCAGCACAAGCCTTATGGACAAACTCTCAGACTTGCCTTAATTTTATCCCGCTATCATCAAACATGACCATCAGGTCTTAAGGCCTTAGTAAGTCTTTTATAGGAGGAATTGGTATATCTTGCATTTTATTAGAATATGCAATCATCAAGTGATTCTCCAAATGTGGGATAACTAGCTTTCCACAGAAAGTTTTTTAGCATATGCATATAGATTTATAATGAAAGATCTCCGAGACTGTCACCTTTACCTAATGATGTTGTTCATATTATAGGCCTGCTCTCTCATGGACCAAAGCCTCTTTAAAATAGCACTTCAGTATTTTCTAGTTTGATCTTAGCTTTCCTTTCCGGATTTGTCATCGATTTGGTGGTTTTTCCTCTTTTAGGTCCCTTTATATCATTGTAAATTTGATTCAGATTTATGTTAATTTTGAATGATAATACCCAAAAGGTCTAGTGGCCTAAATGCTAAAGTAACAATTCTATTAAGAAAGTTTTCCTGAGGTTTATTGATTATTTCCATTTCAAAATATTTCAAAGTACCTCTTTCATATTGATAGGCAAGGGAGCCACATGACAAGAATACTCATTCCTTTGTGCCTACAAAAAAAAAGAAGAAAAATCACAGAATTAATATACATACAATGTATAAAACAAAAGATAAGTTTTTATGTAAAAATTCACTTAAAAGGTTGCCTAAGAATGCAGTTGAGCTAAATGTCAAGTGAGTTCCTACTTATAGAATTTATATTAAATTGTATGAAAAATAACTGATTTGTAGTACTAACGGAACTAAATCGAGGATAATATAGGATTAATAAATATATAAGTAAAGTTGGTGACCATAGTTGAGGGTGACCTCCCAAAAGTACCCTTTTCAATAACTACTACATCAAGGTGTTGGGGAGAGCACTACGCCTTTCCCTGGATTGTACCACTTTACCCTGGTACGTAACTTACAGTACTGAGTGTCAAGCCAAGAGGTATCAAGTACCATTTTTTGAGTCTTTGGTATGACTCAACTTGGGATCAAACTCTGGTCTCCCAGGCCATTGGCAAACGCTTAACCCACTAGGTCAATATATATATATATATATATATATATATATATATATATATATATATATATATATATATATATATATATGAATGGAAAAAAACCATCATTTGGCTATTATAAATTTATTTCAACATACCACTCTTACAGAGGTGCAACTGGTGTATTCTACAGCCCCAGGTGACTGAGCAAGGTAAAAATAAGTCATTCCATGTCAAATCAACAAGGGGTCAGACCATGACCGACACAGATCTTTTTCAAATTTGCTACACTTGTAGATCTTCATGATACAAATTGAATGGCACCAGTCTTACCTCTCAAAGTTGAGCAGTTCTTAAGTTATAAGCTTTTGACCTTTGCCAAAAATATGAATTTTCGATGATACTGACAAAGTTTAAAATTAATAACTCCAGTATTTTTGAACCAAAAAGCGTATTTATATGCCATTTTAAAGTACTTGGATAAATCTAAAATGTACCATATTTATTTTTTTATCTTAGGTCAAATAAGACAAGTTGACTGACCTTTGTTGTATTCAAAGTTATCTCCCCTACACCAAGAGCTTTCCCCGAGTAAGTTAAGGGAAAAAGGGACTTCCAGAAGGACAGTAGTCATTTTTAGTACTGGCAACTTCTTACCTAAGTAAAATTATACAAAAACCCACATCCGCATAATTGTCTATTTACTTCAACAGGCGACTAGGATGAGATGAACCATACCACAACAAGAAAAAAAATGCTCTTCTCTAAGTTTACTTCTAAGTATTGCCAAAGAAACAAAGGAACACCAAAAACTACTGTTCCTATTACACAACACACCCCTCTTTTCAACTATCACCAGAGAACACTTACGCGAAGCACAACTCAATGATACATATCCAACGCGACTACGTCACTTCATAGCTCTCAACCAGCCCCCACATAATGACTCCACCCTGCGGGGATATTACAGACTCTTCAGCGAGCTGTCAATTTAAAATAATGTCATCCACAAAGGTGACCAAAGGCTCCTTCCAAAGAGCCTACAGCAGAAAGCCATCTCCCTAGCCCATGAGGGATCACACCCAAGACAGGATGCCATCAACCGCCGCCTAAGAGCACATTTCTGGTTTCCTGGGATGGATAATGCCATAAAACTCCAGGTGGAAAACTGCCATGAATGCCAAATAACAACAGCAACACCAATAAAAGCACCTCTGACTTCCACCCCAATCCCTGGGAAAATCTGGCAAAACATATCAATTGACTTGTTTGGCCCCCTCCCAGACCAAAGATACATACTAGTGGTACGCTGCAACCTCAGTCGATTTCCAGATGTAAAAATTGTTTGCTCAACCGGAGCCCAATATGTCCTCCCTGCATTGGGAGAAATATACAAGAACTTTGGCAACCCAGAATGTCATAAATGTGACAATGGACCACCATTCAATGGACAAGAATTCCACGACTGGTTCATAAAACGAGGTATAAAAATCAAAGCCTCATACCCCTATCACCCACAGGGAAATGAAGCTGAATGCTTCATGAAACCACTAAAGAAAACAATTCAAATCAGATTTGAAAAACAACGCCCAATCCAGGAAATCATCAATGAGCTTCTCCGTGACTACCATTCTACTCCACACCCTGCCATGGGATTGACATCTGGAGATATGATGCTCGGAGGTGCCAATGGACAAAGTTTCCTCAACAACCCAACCCCACTGAAAACCAAATCCAGGAAGCAAAAATCTGCAACAGCAACAGGAAAGAGGTTGTCAATGCCAAATTAATGCTTCCCATTACTGAAGCGATCATCAAAAACAAATAAATTTGCATCCCAATTTGACCCAACACCACACATGGTAACTGATGTACAAGGTAGCTGCTATGAACTAGTTGCAGACGACTACAATAACATGCACACCATCTTCAGACACATCAGTGACATAAAACTATACAAACCCTATCAACACCACCAAAGGTGTCACCCCTAACCCAATTCAGACACAAATATAGCTCCCTAAACAATACCCTGGCCAACCCTATTCCTAATGACACTGCTAGTCCATACGCTCCCCCATTTGGTCCAGATCATACAAAACCGCAGGACCACCCAATACCAAAATACAACAAACGAGTGAGAGAGGTGGACATGATAAGCGGAACACTACACTACCCGCAAAATATGCTGACTTCGTCGTCAATATACCAGGGGGACGAGTCGAAATCAAATTTAGATGTGGGAGTGGTGTCGCATTCAAAGTTATCTCCCCGAGAGCTTTCCCCGAGTAAATTGAGAAAGGGAAAAGGGGACTTCCGGAAGGACAGTAGCCATTTTTAGTACTGGCAGCTTCTTACCTAAATAAAAAATATTAAAAAAACATACATCCGCGTAATTGACTATTTACTTCAACCTTCATCTTCTCAAAAAAAACGTTGTGGGTTTTTTTTTTTAAATTAGCCAAATAATTTGTCTGTCTTATGTTATGATATGCACAAAATTCATGGTGGGAAACTGGAAATTTTGCTATAAGTGTTTTACTAAAATAACCCAATTCTAAATGACGGATTTAGGCACGTGCCACTATATGTAAAAATTTTGATATCTCACAATATTGTTTAAGTTGTATATCTTTAAAGAGCTCTTTTAATGCTGAATAACATTTACATAAGTACCATGATCATAAAATAAACAGAATTTTTATTATTTGTGGTTAAATAATTATTATCATAATGTATGGACCAAGGATAAAATGGAGCAATCTAGGGAAATGCGTAGCTACAACAAGCCAATGTAGTAGCAGTAGCTACTGAAAAGGGATGCTTTTAGTCGGCAACTTACTTATATATATATATATATATATATATATATATATATATATATATATAGATAGATAGATAGATAGATGAAAACTGGGTAAATTTTTACCCTTTAACCTCACCTATTTTAGCGAAAACTAAAAATCAGATTCTCTTTTTTTGCCGAATACATGAAACAGTCAGAAAAAAATGCCCCACCACGCAGTTTGTTTTATTCTAAGTCTTTTCATCATTTATAAAAAAAGGAAAAAAATTCCCCCCAATATTGTTTCCATCCCTTTTTTTATTCAGCGAAAAAATCTCCGCTCTCTCCATCCGATTTCCCTACAAAAAAAATTCAAGTATAAAATTTGGTTAGGTCCTTTTGCTGCTATTTCTAGTCGTCAGTAATGCTTGTTGGTTTGAAAGTGGGTGATAATTTTATGTTAAATTTATGTCACAAAATGATCCCTCTCCATAAATTCTAAAATATTGGGGGTTTCTTCAAAGTTTCTTCTTTGCGGGTATTTTTCTGGCTGTTTACATGTGCCTCCAAAAAAGTAGAATCTGATTTTAAGTTTTCGCTAAAATAGGATAAAAGGTAAAAAAATTACCCCGTAAAAAATAAAACAAAAACTGTTCCAATAAAATAAAAAAATGGCATAGTTTCAATTTGTTAAAATATTTTATAATCTCTATTTTGACTTGAAATGTCAAGTTATAATTAGCGAATTTTTTTAAAAAATAAGCAAAAGTGAAAAATATTCACTTCTTGAATGTCAAAAAAGAAAAAGAAAAAAGTCAATTAAAAAAGGAAAACCATTTACAAAAAACTTGAAAAGCTGGAGAAGACTATCTTTTAAAAGGGTTTAATCTTTTTTTTAATCAAATAGATTTATTTTTGAATGTTTTTAAAGAGAAGTGTTTTCTCAGTTCTTTGCATTTTTCCCTTTTCGAAATTTCGAGTTATTAACTCAAATAAAACGTTAACATTTGAAATATACAAACCTTCAAAGAAAAAGAAAACTAAAAAAAAAATCTAAAAATTACTATTAGAAAAACATAACGAAACTTTAAATTTACTCAAACATATTAAATATTACAAAAAATTTTCATAACAGTACGAAATAAAAACTTCGATGAAGTCACATGGACGATGTCTTTTGCTATTTTGATAAAGAAAAAAATGAATGGAATATACATACGTAACGTATTTTGCAATTACCGCTGCTGTTATTCATATTTATAACACTTGAAAATTAAAAGATGAACAATATGTCTTCAAAAGTACGATGAAATTGTATCAAAATTTAAATTGTTTGATTTCCAAACAAATTCAACAAGCGCGCCGCTTCTTCTCGTGGAGATGAAATAAATTTACCGATGGAAACAGGAAACTTACACTACATGGGAGATAACCACTATTTCTTTTTTTCAATAAAGGTAGGTAATTTACAAAGCTCTTTGCTTCGATGTGACACAAGGCCGAATGAATGGGGCACCTAATGTGACTCGAACTCACTCGTGTTGGTTCGCTAGTCTAGCTTGCTAACCGTTACACCACCTAAGGTGCCCTTTTCAATAAAGTTAGGATATATACAAAATATAATGGATATTTTTTATAAATAAAATTGCATGTATGTAATATTAAGTAATTTTTATAAATAGAATTAATTTTATTTTTCATAGGTCTTATTTCATTATCCTGTTTTTAATACTATAAACATACGTTCTAATTTTGTACATATGGAAAAAAAAACTAAATTGTGCGTGAAGGTCGGTTAACATGAAGGTAAGGGGGAAGAAGAGTATTTAACAGACACCCCACCATGTCAGTATATGGCACAAGTCCGTTTTATAGTGAGAGCCTCGCACAGGACAAAATCCATACCAAGCAGGGACAAAAATTCTTAACCCCATCGATATTCACCGAACAGGGCGCCTCAGGCGCCAAGCAATTAGCCTTGCAGGTAGGTAAGGTTTGTTGCGGCGCCGATAAGCACGTCGACCCCGCAACATCAGCTATCGGAAATGAACTCACAACCTTCATTAGATTCTCATATAATAACCAACACACAGCCTTATGAACACTCAGCATTCCTACGCAAAGGAAAAAATCGAAATATTAAAAAGCTTTTAATTTTCCCGCCGACCAGTCTCCGAGAAGAAAGCAAGATGGCCGTCGTTACCAAGCAGTATAGACGTCATACCGCCTCTGCAACCTCCCACTTCCTCTTTGAGATCACAGGAATTACTACAATGAAGTTTGGACCAACAGCAAACTCCCACTACTCCTCCAAATTACTACTACAATTACTGCTGCTGCTGCAGCTCTTGATGCTACCTTTCCAGCTCGTCAATTTTTTTCCCAAGTGACATTTTGTTTAAAAAAAAAACTTACCACGTGGTACACAAAAAAACAAAAAAAAGGAAAATTTTGTAATTGCATGAGCTTATTTTATTTTCAGATTACTCTTGTCCTTTTCTTAATAACACAGGTCAGTGTCAATTTCGTACACCTTCCTTTCTGATTTTTATTGTGGCATATCTCCTTACACATTCAATTTTAATTTAACCGTCATTAAGTAGAATAAGCCAGCATTGGATTTCGTAAGATTTGTCTTCTGACGAATATTCCTGCTGTACATTTTCATACCTACCACTTCCCGTCTTGGAAGCCTATTTTTTCTCACACCCAGTTTCCCGGTTTTGGCAATACTTTACTGCCCCGTTTCTTTTGTACCAACTTTGCATTACCAGGCACAATTTTGCTTCCGTAGGCTCATTGAGTGTGACATAATTAATTTGGCGCCTATGACACACTCATTTTCAAGCACTTACACGAACTAATTTATGTACTACACGTACATATTAATCTCGTCACATCCCTCTGTTAGTGTAAGGACCGGAACGTCTATTACTTGACAATTTTTCCAACGGAACTAATATTGTTTACCTGGGTCTACTTCGCCTAATCTACATACAACTCACCATATAGATTAGCAGCCACTTTAAAGCGTTTCCCCAGTTCATGTAATGTAACTCAAAACTGGTACGTGCAATCATCGAGCAAATTCATCTACGGTACAAAAAATATTTTATTTACCTGGGATATGTTATTCTTGTATGCTCATTTGGTTGTGACATCACTAGTTGTCGTTCATGACACAACCAAATCTTTTAGCCCTCACACACTCTTATTCTTTCCATACAATGCAGTTCAAATTAGGAAGGGATGGTATCACTTATCGATGCTAAGAACTGACCTGGACACTTTATTTGTTGTTATTTGTTTCTATGTATGTATTTGTTTTCATTGTATTTTAAACTTTTGTGCTGTGAGACTCGTAGTGCTTTTCTTTTCTTTCTGTTACAACTGAGGTTATGTGTCGAACTTCATGTGCTCCGCATCTTCGTTCTGGGCGAAGTTCCTGTAGCAGAAAGAACTTCATATATTTGGCGCGTAAATTATTTTGACTGTTGGTCTCGTCTGATATTTTCACCCAATGAGGATGACTTATCCCATTCTGCCCGGATCTTTCCCGTGCAATTGAAAGACGGTGAAAGAGCGCCAAACTACCTCTTCCTCAAAATCTTTCGAGCCGGACGGGCGTATTTCTGTCCGCTCCCTGATCAACAGCAACTCACCACCATGAGGATAGAACCGTCTGGTTCATGGACCCTTTGGGTCTACCCTTTTAGACCAGGGGTTCCCAGTTGCAAATGAACTAGACGTATTAATTCCCCCTCTGACAATTCAGCTACTTTTCTGGAGACCTTCATACTTCTCTTCAACACCAAACTGGACTACGCATCATGGCTGAATATTCCATTCCTGATCTACCGTCTAATTCAAGGATCTTTGGTTCTACACTTCTAGACCCAGGGTTCCACCGTTGAATACGAATTAGACGGATTAATTCCGCCTCTGATAATTTAGCTACTTCATTCCTGGACAACCTTTAAGGAGACAGAGATTACTTTAATACCACAACAACCAGGACCACATATCTACGTCTGAACATTTACTCCTGTTCTAAAATCAACAACTCAATATTTGCCATGTCTATAGCGACGCACATACCGCTCCGATATTTAGCTGCTGTAATTCTTTCTCAACTCAATAACGATTCCTTCCTTCCAACGAGACTTGCAGCATAAAGGTACTCTTTATTCTAGCTGCCATTAAACCTTCTTGAAAACCTTTTGATGTCTCGTTCCGACTCGTTTATTTTCCTTTTAATTATAAGTGGAGGTATGCCGTTCCACATTTCACCGTTATAGGTTCGGGGAAACAGCCTCTAGAGGCCAAGGGTGTATCGATCTCCGCCACCCGGCGCAAATGCCAGGTGTCTTCAATCAAGTTCGTGCCGCCCTTACTAGGGAAGCGTCTCTTCCAACCGACAGACTGGAAAGGAGGGAGGGGTATTGTCTGGCTCCCCACCTAGCCAGAGTGTGACATAAAGCCTTTTTTATGGTGGGAACCAGACCTGAACCGAAGCTCATGTTCAGTGGGTACAAAAATGCCTTGACTCCGTCAGCATTCCTCAAAAAGGACGCCTAAGGTGCCAAGTGATTAACCCAACCCTACATGAAGGTAAAGCCTGAGGGGACGGCCCACTAAGGCCAAGGGAGTGTTGATCTTAGTCACTCGGCACCAATTCCAAGCGGCTTCGATCAAGTCCGTGCCACCCTCATATGGAAGACGTGTCTTCCAACTGCTTTTGCTTGGAAGACAAGCTGAGAAATGGGGAAGGGAAGAAATTTCGATTTACCGACCAGTTTTATGAGAATGTTCTCTTTTAACTACATTTTGATAAGATCATCCAGAGAACCTATTTATGTAAGGATATCACTTGCACGTTCACCACTAAATCATTCACTTCGTGCTCCGAATTTCAGTGTGTGGATTATATGAAAATTACGAGTTATCCTCAAGATGGCCATGTACTTGAATGTGGAGAGGCCGACGGTAGAGGGAGAAGACATGACAGAAGGCACTTGAACATGTGACTAGGGCTCAGAGAGAGGGACAAGCGACTAGGGACTCCACGAAGCGAGATGTGGCTAAAGATAGCCTGGTAACAGAGGGTGTTAGCAGACCACCCAACTCTACAAACATAACCCAGAGGACAATTTTGAGCCCTAAGAAACCAAACGTTCTCAGCCCTCTTAAAGTAATCTTAAACACAACCAAAAAATATACAGAAAGACAACAGGACATTCACCAACCACAGATAAGTGTATTACAATTTGAACCTTGTTCTCTTGAAGACTATTAACCGCTAAAAGAAAATTGCTTTAGCAACTCTTTCGCACTTCTTATATAAACTTATTTAAACGTCTTACCGCGTTGCTTATTCTTTATTACGAGTGGATAGATTTTCTGAGTAGCCCTGAAAGGGCTTTTAAGCACTATATTATAGGAGTGTCGTTAAAATTTCCTATAGGATGTGCGAACTCATTCGAGACTGCCAGATATTTGTATCTGATGGCGGAAATCTGCATACCTTTGATCCCAGGTGGCCACCCCTGGCTTTTACCTGTGTGGGGGCAACATTACATATGTAGGCCCAACAATATTGTGGAGGGTGACATTAAAACACAAGTAATATAGACAGCGCAGACAAAAGAAATTTAATGACGACGTGATAAAATAGAACAGACAATTTTATGTACTACAACTAAGCAAAATAAATAAATAAAAATAATACGCCGTTGGAAGAATGTTCAAATATTGTTCCTTAGCTATTCGTGTGAGAGTGTTACAAATACAAATATTATGTGAATGTAAGTGCATTTATGTTCGAACACACCTGTGTGCACGTGTGTTTGTTGTTAAAAATGAGGGTTATAATGTCACAGTCCCTACCTACGTATATGTGCGTGTATGCATGTATGTATGCTAGAGAAACCAAAGTACTAAAGAGCAACGTGTGCGTCTGTATGTGTGAGGTGATTCTGACATCCATGCAAAGTCCTGCACGTGGGAGTGTGGCAAATATATCAATTTCGTTATAGCAATGAATGTATCGTAGTCAACCGACTACACATAAACCAAACAAAAACAAAACTAACAAACCCCATTCCAAGAAGTGATGAGTCACTGATGTCTTCAGCCAATAGTATTTAGGAACGAGTCGTTAAGGGACTAAATCGCTCCGCACAGAACTTTCTTTTTTAAATATTAAATTCAGTCTGTCTTTCTAAGAACAATCCTCAAGTAATGGACAAAATAGGTAGTATTAAAAAACACATGGTCGAATTAGAACGAAGTTTCTCACCATAATATAGTAATAATAAGCAAGGTAATCCAACGTAGACCACATAGCGTAGTAGCACAGAGTAGGTATATAAGTAGCGATGTCAAACCGGATCAAATCAGTTGGGCTGGACGTGCCTGGAGATTTCCTTCGGCCTCAGGGGGCCTTCCCCCCAGGCTTTTACCCCCTTTCGAGGGGGGTTGGGTTCATTGCCCGGCGCCTGAGGAACCCCTAACAAGGGGAATGCCGACGGGGCCGAGGGCATTTTTGGCAAACTCTGGGCGCGTGTGGGCTACGGCCCTGCGCCCGGTCCCACCCAAAAAAAGGCCTTGTGCCATACATGCCCGAAAGGTGGGGCGTGCATCAAATACCGCAGTTGGGCTGGACGTTACCCAAGTTTGCGGGAGAAACCAGATTCTCCCTTGGTCGTTCTACGACCGAAGCCTAATAAACAGCAGGTGCCCACGAGGACTGCTCAAGGTTTCCCCTAAAGCCGACGTCCTGATTCCAGCCGTAGACGACGCAGGAAGATTGCCAGCCTCTCAGCTTAAAAGCCCTTTTCAGGTTTACTCAGAAAGTCTATCCAAACACCTCCTGAGACGGCACAATGCAGTAGACACAACTACCAGCCTCTTAAGCTAACAGCCGTTTTCAGGGGAAATTCAGAAGGTCTAACCTAATACCCTTTTGACTCGGCACCAGCAGCTACCTTCTTGCACCGGCGACCACTTCCCTGCAGCAGCAGCTACCTTCTTGCACCGGCAACCACTTCCCTGCAGCTGCAACTAACACTCCTGCACCGGCGACCACTTCCCTGCAGAAGTAGCTACCAGTCCTGCACCGGCGACCACTTCCCTGCAGAAGCCGCTACCAGTCCTGCACCAGCGATCACCTTCATGCACCAGCAGATACCAGCAGCTACCAGTTCTGCACCAGCGACTACCAGTCCTGAACCAGCGACCGCTTTCCTGCACCAGCAGACACCAGCAACTACCAGTCCTGAAGCAGCGACCACCTTCCTGCACCAGCAGATACCAGTCCTAGACCAGCGACCATCTTCCTGCACCAGCGGAAACCAGTCCTTCACCAACGACCACCTATCCAACGAATACGTCTTATTCCAGCTATTCAGACCTGCTCCAACGATCACCATCCAGCCGCGGCGATTGTTCGCCGTGCGCTTTTCCGATTTACGATTCGCCATAATAAAGTTTGGCCTTTCGAATCAACATCCTTGTTTTGTCATTCTTGCCTGGTTCGTTGTCAATCACTTATATTTCAAAAGTTTGCGGGGACCGGGATATTTATCTGGCTTCCGCAACAAATGTATCTTTGCCAACTGCATGTTCTCCCATACTGGCTGTTGTCTTTATCTCTAGGTGGCGAAATATCTGAGGCTGTGCATGCACGTGAAAGTGAAAGCTGTCCGGCTGGGAGTCAAACTACTCTGTCCAATCAGGTTCCCAAAACTATTTCATTCACTGACATCCTACCACTTTTGTTTCCGGAAGAAATGAGTCTTGGATCCTATTTTTAGAATTTTTTCTGCTCTATGTGCTCAACGGCCATTTAAAAATATAGGAATGTAAATCCTATACCTGCTTGCAGGACTAGGTTTATTGTTTGGTGCCTGTGGGGAATACCGACAAGGTCAATAATTTTTCTCCCGGCTAAGCATGGCTTTCGCCCTGTGCGTGACTCCGACTGTGAAGCGGTCATGTGCTATATTTGGGCGAGGTGTGAAGTTGGATACATACCACTAAATCATTTAATGGAGACACTGCACGTGGTGCAATAGTTAGCAAGCTAGAGTAACAGACCATTGTTTGTGAGTTCGATTCTCACTGGGTATCCCAAACATATGGCCTTGTGTCACAACAAAGATAAGCATAGTAAATAACTATAACATTTACTATTTTATCTAAATCCAAGTAGTCGGTCAATATCAGTGAGAAGTGTTATGGCAGTTGGTGCACTGACGCACTTTACATTGCTTTACTTCATGTGTGATTTTATGAAAATATTGCCAAACTTTTAACTCAACTAAGTAAAAACATAATATTGACATTATTTCACTATCTCTTAATAAGGCTGACAATGAAGGTAGTAACTTTTTTTTTACTGCTCCTGCATTGGCAGGTAAGGTAGTGTTATACGACTGATAGAGGTCTCTTCTGAATTATCGTACAAACAATTCCAAATAACAGGACAGGAGAGCAGTCACCAGATGTTGCCAGGGTCGAGATTTTTTCAAAATGAAAAAATGGGTCTCTGCCCATAGGCTCCGCGTACGGTGAAATGTTGATAGAATTTCTCACAAAAAATAAAATAAAAGCAATTTTTTGGACCAATCTATGACCCTCGAAAAAAAATAAAGAAAGACCAAAGTTGATCCGATTTGAGGAAGAGAAAACTATAAAAGACAAGATTCCTTCGAGGTCCAGACAGAGAAGAACGCACAGCCAGACGCTTGACATCGGTGGTCGCCTTCAACATTCAACTTCACACAACATCCGTCTTAAACTCCCTACAGTGGTTTTGATGCAAGCCGTGTGACCCGAGAATCACCATTCCACTTCTTTCCGCTTCTTCAACACCAGCGTTTCTCCTTCCTTGTCGACATCGACTTTGGTTAACCGCGTTACTCTGTGACTCACCCCTACCAACACAAATATTGGAACATCTTTATTTCTCGATTCCACTACCATTGAACACGTCAAATTTCCTAAAATTAACTCATTCTTATAAATACAACAACGAACATTTTTCTTCTCAATTTCATGCACATTTTTATATTCACCAACACAATTGTTTGAACCTTTTGTTTCTTGTTTGTTAATATAATTGTAAAAATTTTTACTTGTCTTCTTGTTTGATATGCAACTTTGTGTTTTTGTTCTCAAGGAGGTATCAAGTGTTGCGGAGCCGATAAGCGAGTCGACCCCGCAAATGAATTTTAGTTTAATGCGTGCGAGTAGTGACAACCAAAGACAATGAAAAGGACAAAGAGGCAAGGTAACAAATCAACAAGAATGGCAATTTATTGTCATTAACTACAGACGTGGTCGATGTGTTCTGGTCTCCAGCTAGATGGACGATGTCAGTAGCTGGTATGTTCGAGTCATAGGTGTGGTTGGATGATCGTTGCTGGGAGCTGAGATCAGTCGAGTCGTAGAATGCAGGAGCGTCTGTAACAGCG
Organism: Sepioteuthis lessoniana; assembly: GCA_963585895.1. Taxonomy (NCBI): domain Eukaryota; kingdom Metazoa; phylum Mollusca; class Cephalopoda; order Myopsida; family Loliginidae; genus Sepioteuthis; species Sepioteuthis lessoniana. The sequence goes on along the minus strand of OY757931.1, from coordinate 55,518,077 downwards.
CCGTGGTTGAAGTCGGTGCTAGCAGATTGGTAGCGTACGGATCGAGCGAGCGTAGTTTGCTAAGACTTAATCGCGTCTAAGTACTGCGGACCGAGTGAACGAACGGATAGATGGTGGCTAAGGTTTGCCAGGCCTTAGCATATACGCAGTCGTGCGAGCGGATCGATGAAGCTACGGCTTTGTCGTGCCCCTAGCTGTGCGTGCGTATCGTTTACGGTGGTTATAGCTTTATCGTGTCAGATAGCTGTGTAGGCGTATCGTTTACGGTAGCAATGGCTTTGTCATGCCAGATAGCCGTGCAGGCGTATCGTTGGCAGTAGTTATGGCTTTTCGCGCCAAAGCGGTGCGGACGTATCGAGGCGGTAGCTAAGGTTGTTTCGCGGCAAAGCTGTGCGGACGTATCGAGGCGGTAGCTAAGGCTGTTTCGCGGCAAAGCTGTGCGGACGTATCGAGGCGGTAGCTAAGGCTGTTTCGCGCCAAAGCTGTGCGGACGTATCGAGGCGGTAGCTATGGCTGTTTCGCGCCAAAGCTGTGCGGACGTATCGAGGCGGTAGCTAAGGCTGTTTCGCGCCAAAGCTGTGCGGACGTATCGAGACGAAGCTAAGGCTTTTTCGCGCCAAAGCTGTGGGAGCGGATCTAGACGACAGCTAAGGCTTTTTCGCGCCAAAGCTGTGGGAGCGAGCAGGCCTGGGGGCCGTGGCTAAGATTGGCGTTATCTTAGCGCTGTGCAGGTATCGAAGTGGGAGCTAAAGGCTAACCCGTGTCTTTAGCGCTGCGCAGCCGAACGGATGAGCGGAACCGAGCGATGGTTAAGACCGGCTGGTCTTAGTGAGTCCTCTTCGTGTTTGACTCCTGGCCGTCTATTTCAACTGGTCATTAATAACCAGTTAGAGATGCTCCGACCCGCAGAAGGGAACCTCTCATAGCCCTTAAAAAAGACCGTATAAAAAAAGGGTGTTGAATCTACCACTAGAAGTGGCGGTGAGGCGAATGCGACCACGAATAACGTAGGATCTTTTCCTCGTAAGAGCTCCGCAAAGAACGTGCCGACGAGCGTTGAAAAAGGGCTTGTTGATATTACGAAGGTGCTGAGACACACAGCCCTAGCCGCGTGAATATGAAATTCTTTTATAAAAAATGAGTGTAGCAATTAAGTATTTTTTTAACCTGCTATAAGCTGGCGACGACTATTAGTTCCATTTTTATCAAGTTATTTTTGGCCGAAGTGTTTTGTAAATATTGTTAATTTTAATTTATCCCCCCCTTTTTTTTAGCTGTAACGAGATGTCAAGGTCGTTAGAAAGAAAAAGGGCTTAGTCATTTCCGGCCGTACCCGGATATAATTGTCCTTAGGCGAGCGTGTAACCGGATCTGTTTACGTTTATCGGCAGGTCGCGGCACAAGTACCATTTTTAAAGTTTTTGGTATGACGCGATCTGGGATTGAACCCAGGTCTCCGAGATCATTGGCGAACACTCTACCCACGAGACCAATAAGTCGGTTGAGAATAGTTTGCTGAATTTCTCTCTCCTCTACCCTCTTTTCAGCCAACCATCTTGTCACTCACTAGCATGTCTGCATTTCACTTTGGCTAATGCCCTTGGGAAAGACATGAACATATCTCTTCTCATTCCATCTGAGGATACATATTAGAGGAAACTGAGTTCTCTAGCCGTATAGGTAGTAAATCGAATTCAAAACCAGAAATAATCAGGTTAGCAACTGTACCATTAAAAACCTACTTGCTACAGAAAGCACAGTACCAATGATGTAGAATAGTTGCAGCCCTATCCTTCACAAAATCAAAGTTTTCAGTCGCTAAACATTCAGTTTTATAACTCTATAAAGAAATACAACAATGAATATATATAAAATATTTTTCTAAGAAAAAAATCAAGCCGACCACGTGCGGACTTGATTTGGCCAGAGTGGAAAAGGAAGAAGTAATCCTAGAGAACACGACACCAAAAAGCTACCTCCACTTTTTGTCGAGAACTACTACTGAACCCTCAGTACGAATTCGGGGGCCTAACTGAAGGTACAAAAACTTAAGCCACCAGAAAGGTTACGTCACTCGTTTCTTGAATAACAGTAAAACTGTGAAGGCAAGAAACTTCCCAAGAAATAAATGTAAGATTAAATGAAAATCGACAACTGAAATTATACCAAGTTAAACAACTGAAAGAAAATTCAGTCGAGAATTCTGTTGGAAAGAACTTTAAAGAAGACACGCAATTTAATGAACTCTGAAACATTTCGATAAAATCAAGATCAAAAGAAAAATACTCAAATTCAAAGAACTTTGTTTCCCGGACACTCTCTCTGATAAGTTCCAGCAAATTGTACAAAAATTTGCAACACTTTATATTTTCTATCCCTTTCTTTCTTATTTCTTTGTATAAAATTCCTTTTAAAAAGCTTTATTGTCTTTGTTATCTTTTCGAATCAGTATCCGAACTAGAAAGCTGCAGAACTTACTATTTAAATTTACTGTTTGAACTTACTGTTTAATATTGCACATTAAAGCCCCCTAAAAACATTACCCCGTTAAATACTAAACTTGGCTTTAGTATCACTTACTTCATATCAAATTTTATTATCTCTCTTAAATTTCTTTATATAAAATATATTGGTATAGGATTGGTTGGTACTATGAAGGATATTTAGCAGCATCTCCACTCATGAAAGTCCAATATTAGCATTAGTTTATCCATTGATACACTAACACTTGTGTAGAGAAAAGGAAAATCTCGTATTTTGTTTTGGCGCGCTATTTAATTCAACACTGAATTTCACCCAATCAGGATGACTTATCCCATTCAGCCCGGACCTTCATTTCCGGCTAGCAAAACGGGTGAGCGGCCAAACACCCTCTCTTCGGCTTGAGACGTCGACCAGAACGGACGTGTCTCTGGTCGCCCCTGCTTAGCGATGCCCTTTAGCTAAACAAGCCACCCTGTGTGGACATAGCAGCAACATGGACACTCAGCGGGGGAACCTTCTAATTTATGGATTCTTTGCGTCTAATATATTTTAGACCAAGGAATCCCAGTTGAATATGAATTAGATACGTTCAGCATGCCTTCCACAAGCACCACAAAAATTTACTATGTCGATCCGAGCGCCACTCCGCTCTCGACACAAAACTACACTGTGACTTTGAATAGTTCCCTCACACGTCCAACGACACGCTGCCATTTCCAGCATCCCGCTAAGCCATTTCGTTTCAAACATCCAGCAAGCCTAAACACCACGAGTCTTGCAGCACCAAGAACAAACCTCCTCAAAGCTGCAAATAAAAAACTTTCGCTGTTGTGTGTTGCTAAAGAAAAGTCTCGTAATTCATTTGTGTGCCTTAAAATCTATAGTGTTCGGGAAAATAACTAATTCCCTCAAACCGCTATACTTGTTTTGGCCTAGTCGGCTGGGGCTGCAGAATACACTGACTGCATCTCTGCAGGGGGGTAAGACTCCCCCAACGAGTGTTCTAGATATGACATTAGATAATCTGATGGTGAGGCCCCTGTAATGCTGGAGCTTTGGGGACTGCAGAGTACCTCTTTATTACCATCGATCCCATGTCCATTCTGGTCCGGAGTGGTAGCACCTGATAGAGTCCTATCTATGAGTCAAATAGAACTAAACTGTGTACTTATGTTAAACTGAATTGTTTGAAATAGAACTGTTTATATGTATAAGAATGGATTTGGCATTAAAAAAACCTACAATGGTTGATGTGCCATAAAATCATTCCAGACCGAACCTAACACTTGCTTTTGGTGTAGAACTGCTCCAATTGAATCTCCTTAGACGTCGATCGTCAATGTGAGTGTTGAGTAAGCATCATCGCTGATGTGGGAGAGTTAGGTAAAGTCTGCTAACGCTATTTTAGCGTCATGAAATGCCGTTAACGCTTCTCCGTCTATCAGCATTTTAGCATTCTTATTCTTTTTCTGGAATAAATCAACGGTAGTAGTTTATCAAACCGAGAAATCTTCACAGTAGCGATGCTGGTTGCTGAAAATTTTGTATTGCTGTTACTTTTTCTAGGACAGGTGTGATACCGAGTTTGTTGACTAAATTCAATCTTGAAACAGAAAAATCCCATTTGTGTACATTTTTAACCTGAAATGTGCCAATCTCTCGAAAACTTGTACATGGTTTTGGTGTTCTTAGCTATCACGACCAGTGATAAGAATGTCATTAATATAAGCAAAAGCAAATAGCAATCCTCTCAAAATAAAAAAAAACTAAAACAAAAAAAAACAACAAAACATACATCAAAAACTTAAGCAAAAATAAGTTGTTTTGAAGTTTAAACGAATTACAACATTCATTTTCTCCTAAATAATTTTAGACTACCTAATTAAACTCTACCAAATTGTTCCTCTATAGACAACCGGGTTATCAAATCTTAATTAAGCAACATTTTTAATCTTCAAAATGTAAGCAAACTTGACTAACTGGAGCAGGAGGAAAAAATGAAAAACTTTTCTCGGCTCGCGTACAATAATAACCAGACTAGAAGGAGCTTCAATACACGTGCTTTTTAATTTCATCCAATTGAATGGGAAATTGGTATTTACTGCAGAACAGATGCAGCGACCAAGGAGGAAGCGGAAGAAGCATGTTTTCGAGCAGACATCTCTTCCTCTTCCTGACAAACATGGCGACAACGAGCGAGGAAGAAGCAAATGGCTGCGTACAAATACAACAAAAAGATCCAACGGAAGCCCTGATGGCCCCAGAGCCAGCTGCAACTGAAGAGGTAGTAGTTATGATGTCGCAACAGCATCAACATGTACAGCAGCAGTCGGTGGACAAGAGCCAAGAGGACGATCTTTTGGCCGAAGCGGCGAGTAAAGCCCTAATCGAAATTGGTGCCAACGAAGCATGTAGGAGTTTATTAAATGCCGGTGATGAATTTAATGATTTTGGTGAATTATCCGTGGCCATTGCGGCTGTTTGTAAATTGACTGATGCTGTTTTTACGATTCATGACTGTCAAACAATTACCAAAGCGAACAGATCTCGTTGTGTCAAAGTTGAACCGTTAGATGAAAAGTTTAAATATAAATATGTCAAATATGTATGTAAGCAATTCGGATATTCTCGTAGAAGGAACGTGCCTGGTATACGACCGAATCAGAAGTAAGTTTGTTTGGTTTTTAATTTGAGTTTCTTTAAAAAGAACTTAATAACATTTATTTTAACCTGAGTATTAAGGGTCTTTTTTTTTTTTTTTTTATTAATCATTTTGACATTTATCTGTTGTGTGCGTGATAAAACTTTTCAGGCGAAACTTTTTCCTGTGATTTTTCGAAAGTTTAATATTGCTTGTAATAAAAAAAAATTGTTGACCTCTATTGACTTTATTTTATTTATTTATTTTTTTAAAGTTTGAATTGAACTAAATTTTTGAAATACTGTTAATTATAAGAACTTTGCATAGGTTGAATTTTTTTTTTTTTTTTTTTTTTTCACTTGCCTGTAGATTAGAATAGTCCTTCCTCGTGAAAAATTAATTTTGTGATGCACAACAGATTATATAGAAATTATTCACCACCCTGGTAAGAGTAAGTTTCAGTCATTTGCTTAATTTTCTTTTTTTTTTTTTTTTTTTTTTTTTTTTTGAACAGCCGAGTCACATAATTATGTCCTTAACTCAATTTGGCCATCAGCCATATTTCCTTAGTTTTTCCTTTCCTTAACAAATAAGTTGTCGAATTAGAGATAATTTGTAATTTTTTGAAACTTAACTGTAAACAAATGACTGAAATTGGATGTTGAATGTATTATATTTCTATATCATTTAAAAGAAAACGTAAAATATTAAGGCGGTCGTCTATTTAATACAAGCTCCAAATTCAAATGTCAGTTTCAACAAGTCACCAATTCTTTTGAGTAATTTTTTTTAATACTAAGTTTTACAAATGAGACTTGAAAATTATTGTATGGCTCCTTTTTATTATTTAAATGTTTGTATCAATTTATGAGCAACAAGCAAAAAAAGGTCAAACTATTGAAATCACCTATTATAAAAATCTGAATTTAAAAAAATGTTACTGTAAGACAGCAAGAATAAGACATTGTATTGTGATATTTGTTAGTACAATAATGTTAAAATGATTTTATTTAGTGAATAAAGCAATTCTAATTCAGTGTGGAATCACTGTTTCATGCTTACTTCAATCATTATAATTTATCTAGGGGAAGTAACTATTAGATATCTATTATAGAATTCCCTTATTTGAAGTTCTATAAATAGAATTTGAATGAAGGTAATGCTTAAAGTCTGCAGAAGGTGGCCAGCTTTGTTTTTTGCAGTATTAGAAATCTGCTGGCCAAAAAAAAAAAAAAAAAACGTAATTTTGAAAATATCTGCACACTAATTAATTTCAGAGTAGTTTATCTTTTTTTTTTTCTTCTGCTTAATGATTATAAAATTAATCTGAATATTTCAATAAAAAACCAACAAATATAAGATGAAAGATCACCTAGTGAGAAATTAATCATGAAAAGTCTTCAAAGAAATTTTGATGATTTATAACTTTTATGTCAATGTACCAGGAGATTGAGGTTCAAACCTTGGTCGAGTTATACCAAAGACTCAAACAATGGTACTTGGTGCTTCTTTGCTTAACACTCAGCATTATAAGGTATGGAACAATCTAAGGGAAGGAGTAAAGCCTTCCCCTACACCTCAGTGTTGTAGCTATTAAAAAAGGAACCCTCTGATCACCCTTGACTATGGTCAGCTAACTTATGCAAATTACTATATGTTGGTGGGATTTAGAATATGCTGACTCTATTTTCTCCCAATACAAAAAATGTCCTGGGTATGATGTGAAACTGTATCTGGTAGTGTGGCTCCACTTCATTGCCATTATTCCTAGATCCTCTTACCTTATACATGGTACCTGTTAGTGTCTCATCTATGTGTCAAATAAGTTTCTGTTGAAAAATTATTAATATTAGGTAGGAATGTTTGGTACTGTATAACTGTGAACAGATGATTACATTTTGTAATGCAAATTTTGTTCCTGAATAGTGTGTCCTTTCTTAATTGCTTATATTGTATAGAAAATGGTTATTATTCCTTTTAAAACTTATTTTTTGTGCCCTGGATAACGAAAAGTAGGAACTTGCATATTTTCATTTGCATAAGGTCTGACTAAAAGAACATGAATCAAAACTTGCACATATTTATACAAAAATCTTTAGAAGTGAATAGTTTTTCAAGATTTGCAAATGTTGTGTTAATCTCTTTCAGCCCCCAAATATAGTCTCTCATAATGTTTCAAAAAATTCATTACCTCGGTCATTTCCCTTTTAGTTTAGGTATAATGCATAGAATCAAGAAAAAGTTTTTAAAAAATCATTACATATTGTTATTATTAAATAAGAATAGTTAATTGCAACCATATAATTGTTTAACTTATTTCTATTAAGAATAGTTACTAGAAGCCATAATTGTTTGCAAATGATTAACATTAGTTATTTGAAACCATATAATTGCTTGAAAATTACTGATTTTGGCATTAAATAACCCAACAAGATAGCCCAGTCAGCTGGGGCTATAGAATACACTGCATATCTACAGAGGAATAAGACCCCCTCCCAACAAGTGTCCCGGATATGGCACTAAATCTGATGTTGAGCGTCCCATCTTGGAGCATTTGGGAATGTGGTGTACACCTTCATTGCCATTGCTCCCAGGTCCACTCTGAACTGGAGTGGTAGCACCTGATAGTGACTTATCTATGGACCCATTCCATATCGCATGTGTAACAGTTCAGAAGGGTTTTCAGTGATAAAATTTATTTAAAATCACCCTTATAATACTTTACTCTCTTTTCTTTTCGGCTTGTGTAGTCTTAAGGCATTACTACTACATGTAATACATAAAAAAAAACCCTTACCTATGACCATTTTCTTAATAATGGTCTTGTTTCTAGCGTCGCGTGCATTACATTTGGACGTGAAGGATATTTTAAACATTTTTAAACAATGTATAAACTCTGCGAATTGTGCCTTTATTTTTTTATAAAAGTGGGTTTTTCTAAATTTTTATGGAGTCTTCTAATTATTACAATAGTCTTTTTGTAAATTTTTATTCATTGAACCCCTGAAAATTAAGATATTTGTTGTCACGTGTGTTACACCTTAGTGTCACGTGCATTACCCATGCGAAATCTCGCCAATTTCCAAAGCTCCGTGAAGTGGGAAAATACTCAAATTTGGCAACCAATCAGAATAAAGAATTTTCTTAATCTTAGTTTTTGTCCTGAGAGAATTGGTCATTTGGTTTGGACAGCACTGTCCCTTAAAGTTCAGGCTCCATAGCATAAACAATTTTCATTGAAAAGATTTCAAACCTGCACAGGTTAGTGTAAAAACATTTCTTTTTTCTTTCTTTTTTTTTCCCCCATATATATATATATATATATAAGTAGTTTTTTTTTTTTTTTTTTTTTTTAAACTGTTTGAACACACACATATATATATACTAGAAATTTTTCGGACAGTGTTCATTTTTTAAGCAGCAGCAATAACCCACAAGGCCAGTTTAGTTTTCCATTTAGTAAAATAAAGAAAATTATTTTCTCAGCCCTTGAATATTTTAACTTGTGATGAGAAGAAAAATTAAATATTTTAATTATTTGTTTATTTTGTTGTCAATGGAATTTTTATTTATTCATTTATTTTTTTTTTTTATCTTTGATAATTTATTTTTAACATTTAGACAAGGACCTATTTGAAATAGACATTTTATATCAATAAAACTGAAAACTACTGGTTGCCAAATGCTGCTGTTTGCTATTATCGGCAAATAAAACACTTTTTTGTTTTAAGTTGTTTTATCACCTCCTACCTCACACTCACATTTTTCTTTCAGTAACAATGTCTTAAGTTTAAGAAAGTGTGATGTGTTTCAAGGAAAAAAACCCTAAAAATATTAGATGCAACATTTCATACTATTTTTGTTTCAATGAAATGAATTTTCTAAAATGATTTCTAATTTTTTCATAAGCATACACCTGCACTTGGTCTTAGGAAAAAAAAAAAAAATGGGTGCGTTTATTTTTATTAAACTTCGAAAGTAAAACAATTCCTTTTATTGTAAAATATTTTTCTTTTTACACCTTGCTCCATATCAATACTTACTTAGTTGCTTTACTTGACTCAAAAATTTAGATAAAGTAATTCACATAATTACAAAAATAGCATTTGTTACAATTAAAGAAGATAATAAAAAATATTTAGTAATAAAATAAATTACTTGTTTATCCTTTTTATGAATCATTAGATTTTGTATCAAAACTTCTTATTGATATCAAAAGGTTAGACATATTTTTATTTCTAAGTAATTGTAAGTGAAAAAATAGAATGTTAAGTGACTAGCTTTTTAAGTTAGAATAGAAAGTCTTTGACTTAATAGCTACTTTTTTCCATATCCAAAAAATTGTCTGTTAATTCAGTTTTCAGATGGAAACCTCAAATGTGAAAAAAAACATTTGCTGAAAGAATGAGAGCTATAAGGAAACGAAGGAAAGAAGTGGGTTCATCTTTTCAAGAACAAGAAAATGCCTGGATTTCAGCCCTTCGAAAAAGTCAGCGTAAAACAATATAGATCAACTAAAAGAACACCGTAAAAAAGTTGCTGAACGTGTCCGTCTCTTTTTCGATTATGTAAAAAGCTAAGACAGCAAGAAATCATTGAGTCACTCCCTGTCAAATCAGGCAAAGGGTTCAAGATGCTTCAATCATTGGGAAAAGCAATCCAAAAATTAGATAACTTGCCTAAGTCACCTACAAAACAAAGGGTCGTTGTTAATGGTTTAGCCAAGCGGGTAGGACTGGAATTGAGTCCAAAATCACACATAACCATGGACAAAGGATAAAACAAAGATTTACAGAAGAGAACAAAAAGTTGATAACAGACTTTTATGTAAATACAGATATTGTGTATACCATGCCTGGAATACATGATGAAATAACAGTTCGGGAAAGTGGGATCAAACCAAAACGCAGGAAATATTATTTAATCATGTTTTTAAAGGAAGTTTATGAGCTGTTTAAACAGTCCTACCCTGACATTACTGTAGGGTTCAGTAAATTTGCATCTCTGAGGCCAGCGAATGTGTTGTTGCTTAAAGATCAGCATCCAGACATGTGCAAATGTGAAATTCATGAAAATTTTCTTCTTAAAATTAAAGGTCTAGGAATTACCTATGATGAACACTTTTGGCCTAGCATTCTTTGTGATGACAGTCTTGATTTGACTTCTGCTTGTTGGAGAGGTATTTGTTAATTGCCAATTGAAGAATAAGTTCACAATAGAGAAAAGCGATGCTGACACAGTTTTTTGGAAAGAATGGATAAAAACTGAAACCGGACATCTGCGAATAGACCGAAAACAAGGGTGTGTAGGTGAATTAAAAGATCTTTTCTGCGAATTTTCTTTTTTCAAAGAACATGTGAGAATTAAACGAATTCAGTCTACAGCATTTACAGAGGACAAAAAGAGGAGCGATTGCCATGTTTTACAGTGTGACTTTGCAATGGCATACAATTGTGATTATCAAAATGAAGTCCAAAGTGCTTTGTGGTCTCGGAAATGCAATAATTTATTTACTGCTGCTCTGTATAGTAAGAGCCGAGTTTGCCAACCATTCTTGATAATCACAGATAGCCAAGACAAAGGAAAAAATTCTGTCTTTACCTTTATAAATGCTTTGACAGATTACATTCAATTTGAAAAAGGAGACATGCTCATAATCTACACAGATGGGCCATCATCAGAGTTTAAAAATAGATACATTGTGAAACTGGTTTCTATGTTATCAAAATAATTCCAGTGTAAAGTTTCCTGGAAATATTTTGCTACATCACATGGAAAAGGTGTTGTTGATAGAATTGGTGGCTCAGCAAAATCTTTAGTGAGAAAAGGAGTCATGAATCAAGGTAAAAATGCTGTATTTGTACAAAACTCTGCTGATTTTTACAAATTAGCAAAAGATGATGTGAAGGGAGTAACAGTTCTTCATATAAGTGAAGGACAAATTTCATAGTTGATAAAAGAAAAGAAACCTTGGGAAAATATTAAAGATTCCTCAGGCATCAGTAAGATGCATGTTATTAGTTGTTGTGATGGTTTGACTATAGAAATGTTCAAGACAAATTTAAGTAAGGATCTATCATCAACTATTGTATATGAGGATGTGGACAGAAGCGAGAAACTTAATGTAGGTGATTGGGCCTTAGTCTCTTATGATAGGAAAAAATTCCCTGGTGAAGTTGTGTCAATTATAGATACTGATATAGAAGTATCTGTAATTAAGTATTCCAGAAAAGGCAAATGGTACTGGCCAGATAAAGCTGATATAATTGCATACTGGCCCGAGAATGTGATCGGAAAACTGAGTCCACCAGTTCCAGTAGGAATGGTAGATATTGGGAGAAATCAGGATGTGCTTTATCATTTTCAACCTGAAATTTTTCAATAAATAAATCTATTTTATAGCATTGTATGAGTATGTTATTTATTATGTTGAAATCCATTGATTATTGAAGGTTTTGAAGTGATATTTTGGCATGTAACACACGCGACATGAATTCAAAGTGTTCTTTCAAGAAGAAAAAAGTAGCTAGTTTTTTTTTTTTTTTTTTTTTTTTTTTTTTTTTGCTATTATTTTGTTTGCAGTAATATACTAGCTTATAAACAGAAAGGATTTTTTCCTCAGAGGTTTTATTGAAGAATGAGAAAAATAAATGTTAATTAAGCATCACGTGTGTTACATGGACACAGGGCTAACTTTATGAAATTTTCATGTAAAAATGATTCACAACAGAAACTAAGGACCTCAATTATTTTGAAATCTATATAATGTATCAATCATACAAAATATAATTAAACATAATTCTATGTTATCTATTAGTAAAAATGAATGCCTGAAAAATAGGCAATTCTTTCATTTTCTGACTTCAATAAATAGCCGATGTTTATAGCCTCAGTACAGACAACACAGAAAAGATCAGAATTGGAATTTTTTATTTTTTTGTAGTTTAGGGTGTTGTTTTTCAGAAAAAACATAACAATGCTAGAAAATATTGGATTTAAAATTCTCTGATTTTGGACCACTTTCCATGGAATGAGCCTATGGGTCAAATAGAACTGTTTGACATTTAAACTGAGTGCAAACAAATGACTTGTGCTAAATCAAATTGTTAGAAATAGAACTGTTTGATCATTTAACTGTGTAAACAAGTGACTGATGCTTAATTGAATTGTTAGTGATACATAGCAATACTTTGAACCACTTCCCTGTGAGCAAACAAATGATTAATATTGAATAGAATTATAATTGAAACCATTTAACTGTAGAAACAATAGCAATACTTGTTTGCTAACAAATTAGTTCTAACTCATTTGAAAATGAAATTACCTTCAAACTGTGAGCAAACAAATGACTAATGTTAAATTAGGATTGTTATATAGCTATACTTGAAACCCTTTAACTGTATACAAAAAGGAGCTCAGAATCATTAAAAATATTTTCTACAAAATGTGTTTACAAATCGTATATATCTGTATGAAGAGGATTTGGCATTAAATGATCTACAATGGTTGATATGCCATAAAACCCAATCAATAACATCAAATAATTATTTATTAAATCTGGGTTTGTTAAAACCAGTGTGCAAATTATCCACACCATATACTGTGCAAACCTTTATATCGTAGTGATAGGTAAAACACATTGCAGGATCATAAACACATTAACACAGGCCTTCCTGGTGTTTGTACTGGGTAAGTGTTATTAATTTAAATTGCCTGCTCCCAGGGTCTCCCACCTGGCAATACCTGCTTCAGCAGGGCTTGATTCATTGCTTGGCACTTAATAGGGAAATGGTAAAAGGATCTATCATTTTTTTCCCTTGCCATACATGAGTCTTGCTTCATGTGCTACTCCCACATTAAAATGACCTTTTGTCAAATCCTACCAAATGGGAGGTCAGATAAATAGCTATAACATGGACGTTCCTGGTATTATTAATTTGAATTGCCTGGTCCCAAGGGGCTGTTAACCCCAGGCAATATCTGCTTTGCAGTCTTAAGTTTATTGCTTGGTGTCTGAGGCTCCCCAAAAATGGAGAGGCATTTTCTGTGACAGCCAGGTATTAGGCTTAATTTATGCATGCACCCCTCCCCCTCCACCCATAAAATGACTTAGTATCAAATCTTACTTGGTGGGAGGTCAAGTAAATAACAATAACATGGACCTTCCTGGCGTTTGCAATTTGAATTGCCTGATCTCAAGCAATACCTGCTTTACAGTGCTAAGTTCATTACTTGGTACGTGAGGTGCTTCAATATGAGGAATGCCGAGTGACCAAGCATTTTTTTAAATAGCCATGCATGAATCACAATTTGTATCCACTTGGCGAGAAGTCGGTTAAATCCCATTAATAACATGGCCCAGTTTGTTAGGGCTGCAAAATACACTCACTGTATCTCTGCAGAGGGGTAAGACCCCCCCCCCCTCAAAAATAAAAAGTGTCCTGGATATGACATTAAACAATCTGGTGGTGAAGCTTCAGTAATGCTAGAGCTTTGGGGAATGCAGAGTACTCCTTCATTGCCATTGCTCCCAGGTCCACTTTGGCCTGGAGTGGTTGCACCTGATAGGGTTCTATCAAATAGAACTGTTTGACATTTAAACTGTATTATGCTAAACAGAATTGTTTTTATATAGAACTGTTTGATCATTTAACTGTGTTTTTTAAATGTTAATCTCTTGCATATTGTACATATCTATATAAATGTGCACAAACAAATGACTTGTTGAATTGTTACTATTATATAGCAATTCCTGAAGCCATTTAACTGAGTGCAAATAGATGATTAAAAGTAAATAGAATGATTTTGTATTTTATAGAAATACTTGAAATTATTTTAACTGAAGAAAAATGAGCTTGTTTAAAAATGTTATTAACAAAATGTTTACAAATATGTATTTGATATATGAATCTAAACAGGATTTGGCATTAAACATCCTACAATGTTTGATATGATGTAAAACCAAACAAACTTATGAACAATAATCATTTAAACATATGCAAACAACCTGGCTGATGTTGAGTTGAATTGTTAGTGTTTGATAGCAATACTTGAAACCATTTAATCTTGGGCAAACAAATGAGCTCTTGCTCCTTTTGAATGTTATCTACAAAGTATTCATTTAGAAGTCTTAGGTTTACTATATATAAAAAGAGAATTTGGCATTAAAAAACCCAAACAAACAAACCATTAATAACATGAATTTCCCCTGCTCCTGGTTTTCTGATGACTGCCTGGTATTCATGTCAGATGGGTGTCTAAAGGAAGGGAGCCATTCCACCAGGCAGTACCTGCTTGGTAGGGCTGAGATTATTGCTTAGCACCTGCAGTGCTCCAGAAGGGAAATGTTGATGGGACCAAGCATTTTTTGTAATATCCACATGAGTCTTAATTCGTGCTCCCCACTATAAAATGACCTTGTGTCAAAGCTTGACTTGATGGGAAGTTGATTAAATGCCCATTAATAACATAGGTTGCCTCTCCCACTCAGTTTTCCAGGGCCACCCAGCATTTGCCCCAGGTGGTTGTTGTTAAGCTATGAGTTTCAATTCATGACCCACCACCACCACATAAAGTGACTTTGTGTCAAATCTGGCCTGGTGGGAAGTCAGATAAATTCTTTAATTACATTGGCTGTTTTGAGACAAATCCGAGTCAGCTAGATTTTAATAAAGAAACCATTAACAAATAAGATGTTAATTAAGATTAGATTATTTAAAAAATCATTGGGAATATAACGTAAATTACTAGGGAATTGTGACAACAGTAATGACGGAGTTTCCATCACACACCCACACACACTCTATCCATAATAATAAGGTAATAAAATGTTGTAAACGAGGCCACCAAGGTTTTTAACATTTGTATTAGGCAGTATATGTGTATTGTATTTATTTATATGATCACAGGAAAATTGGAATAATCTTATTTAATTTTGATAGATTTAGTTCTACAAAACCTTGCTAAGGTGGGGATAACTCTAAATGTACTATTTTTGCTTAATGCTGTGTAGATAAGTTCTATATGACTTTTTTTTTTTTTTTTTTTTTTTTTTTTTTTTTTAAAGATTAATTAAAAAAAACTGTGTTGCTGAGTAGAAAAATTATTAAAGTAACATGTGAAAATATTTTATTGAACTGTTGAAAGTATCAAAACAGGGAATTTTCATGACCTTACTATATTCTTATGCCCTTGTATAATAAAAAAAAAATCTCTATTGACAAAAACTAATTAAATCACAAGGAACAGTTTAATAGAGAGAAAGGATTGTGTATGACATTATATGGGCATACATTTTGGCACACTTTTCAAAGTTAACACACCAGGCATTTACTGGCATTCATATTAAACAATTGTATTTTTTAAAACTGCAATAAAGTATTTAAATTAACCACTTTGCTTGGTATTTGTACAGAATAGCACACCTATTTAATCTTTTTTTAAATTTATATCTTTTATACTGAAGTGAGGTCACAAATTGTTGTTAATGAGCTGGAATTCTGCCATCAGTCATTTTTTTTTCTTTTGTTTCCCTCTCTCCAAATCACTCTGATGTCGACTTATGAGGATCATTAAATAAGTTTCCAGACTTTTTTGTATGGGCACTTTTATTGATAGTACACACATGAAACTCTAGTCCCCTTCGAAGTAATCTCCTCTGGCTGCAATGCACTTGTTGTACCATTCCAACAACTTCTGGAAGGCCCCATGGAAGTCCTCTTGTGAGTGTGTCAATGACCTTCATCATAGCCTCTTTCATCTCCTCAATTGTCTCATAACGACAGCCTCTGAGCTTAGGAAATAACCAAAAGTCACAGGGAGCAAAGTCTGAACTATAGGCAGAGTGAGGAACTGTATTGATGCCCATCTTGGTCAAATAGTCTGTGACAAGGATGGAGTTATGGACTGGTGCATTGTTCTGGTGGAAATGCCACTGATCCAATTTGAAGAGTGCTGGCCTCTTCTGACAAAATCTCTTCCTGAACTCCCTTAAAACCTCAACATAGGAACCCTTACCCTAACCTTTTGGCCAATCAACTCTGGTGTATTGACTTCTTTACTCCTCCCACACCTCTCATCATCCCTCACAGACTCCCTGCCTTCCTTGAATCTCTTATGCCACTAAAAACTAATGTTTGATTCATGCAAGATGGTCCAAAAGCAGTCTGAAGCATTCCATACATTTCTATGGCATTTTTTCCAAGTTTAAAACTGGATTTTATTGCATATCGTTCTTCTAAAGTGTCCTCACATCCAGATTGCATTTTTGAAATTCACCAGCTGTGACAATCAGGCTTTAGTAGGGTGTATTCCAATTGCTGCTGTAGGTGTTCATTTGAACCTGAAATCATAAAAATTGGTCAGTGATCTCATAAGATGTATAGCAATAACATACTGAATTTTCAAGAGTCAATGACAATTTTAAATGCCTCTACAAAACAGTCTGGAAACTTATTGAATGCACCACGTACAACTGATTCGTAATTTTGCAAATTGTGATCATTGTGTTTTTTAAAAAAAAAAAAGTGAAGGAACTAACTGAAACTTGTATCTAGATAGGGAATGTAAGTATTGCATTGCTTTGTTTTTTGTTTATTTATTTTGCCCCTTTTTAAAAAAAAAAAAAAAAAAATCTATGTAAAGTCAAAGTGGACTCTTCTGTATAAGCATTGAACTCTTAAATGTGCCTTGTATAATTAGTGCTGTTCAATTAAAGAAAAAACAAAAAAAAGTAGGCATATAATAATATATCAAGCATTAAATCCTTTCATTTTATTTCTTGCAGGACTTATAAAATAGGCTGTCCAGCATTAATAGCAGCATCGGTGGACCGTGAAAAACAAAAAATCGTTATCCGAACAATTAATCTGAACCATTCTCATCCTATGCTGGGTCACATGTACCCTGAAAATCGAAGACAATCTTTAACACCCAATGTTTTATCGGAGACATATAGGCTAATTGATATTGGAGTAAAAACAAAAAATGTTCGGGAGTACATTTCCAGTGTCACTGGCAAACAGTTGACAACTAGAGACATAAATAATTTAAAGGCTAAACGTAAAAAAGAACTGATGACTGTACACAATTGTAGCAGTAGCAGCAGCAATGAAAGCCCTCCTCCAAATAAGAAAAAGAAAAAAGCAAGCAAAGAAATGGTAAGAATCTGTGTGTGTGTGTGTGTGTGCATGCATATATGTATATTGTGTGTGTGTGTGTGTGTGTGCTTGTACATATCAATAAGTTATTTGGTTTGGTTGTTTTAATGGCTTATCAATCTTTGTGGGTTATTTAATACTAAACCCATCCTTATAGAAGGACAGTAGTTATACTATTTAATTCATAGCTGGAAGAATAAGAAGTTTCATACCTTTCTTGAGGTTATTTGTCCAACCAAAAATTGTTATAGTGCAACTATAGTTCGAACTCACTATGATACCACACTCCAGTACTTTTAGCCAGCATACCATGGGTACTCACCCTTTATATATTTGTTTATAATTACTATCTGTTCATGATTACAAAGAAATGTACAGAACAAAGTTTGATATCATGCAACATTATGAGCAATATGGCAACCTATTTTTGGGCTTAAATAAAATCAAAAGAACTGATGACAATATTATAAAACAAAATTAAAACATATATATTCTGTTTTTCATATAATTGAATCTTGTTTGTTTAAGGTATATTTTATGAAGCCAGAATGTTCAGCATCTTATCTGTTATTAGTTTATTTACTGCTAGATAATAAAACAAAAAACAAGGTGAACACCCTCTAAGTGAGCTAGTTTTATAATTTTTGCCAGAGGTAGTATACTTTATGAATATTTGCTATAAGAAGATAACTGAAATCAAGCGGTTACATTGCCACATCTTATAATGATCAAATTTCATTTCTATTACACAACAAAAATGGCACATTGTAGCAAGATGTTTGTTAGCATAAAAGTATTAAATTGTACTTAAATGATAAACCAATTTCTAATCCAATTTGCAACTGATGCATTTATTCTCATCGAATCATTAAAACACTCTGTCAGTGGGATCTAGAATACCCCTTCATTGCCATTACTCCCAGGTCCACTCTGTAGTAGTATCTGTTAATGTGTTATCTACTGGTCAAAATGATCTGTTTGAAAATATTTTTATTTGATAGAATCATGTGCCAAAAAAAAAAAACTGGAGGAACTGCACAAAAAATGTAAATATGAATGCAATTCCCTAACCTCTAGGTATGAAATTGTTGTTATAAAATAGCCGAGGGATTTCGGTTCATGCCTTTGAGTTTAGTTAGGCTGAGAACCTTTCGGCTCAGCACATGGGTTAGTTAGAGGCAATTGAGGCAGGTGTTAATGCGGGTGCGCGCGTCACTCAGATGTCATAACAGTCCGAGACAATACTGGGTGACAAGGTGTTGGTGATGTCACGCACCGGAAGCACGCGGAAGTTTGTGTGAGAATTTGAAGAAAATAGGAGTCGAGTACTCGAAGCCAAACGAGAAGGATCAATTTTTGGAGCTCGCAGACACGAGGCGAATGTGCGCCCTATGGGGGCCAAATGAATAAGACAGCATAGAAGATTGTGTCTCTCCTCCTCACGTCGAAACCTTTCACTCAAAGTTAATAAAAAGGTTTCGTACCTGAACAAGAAGTCGTTACGTGTTTTCGAATTCCAAGATTCCTATGTTCTTTATATATTCTATAGTAATGAACATTATATGTCCATTTCGCACATAGTGTTAATTGTGAATATGGTACATTGATATAGTGACCTACCTACATGATAATGAACTCTTCCTCTTTCATAAATACTAACCCTATTTTACTCTCAGAGAGACTTTCTCCCAGCATTGGCCTGGAGCACACTTCAGTCAGCTGTGTTGGTCGGTACACATTTGTTGCCATTATGTTAATGTCCCATTTGTCCCAAGGTGATAGTACCTGTTAGAATTCTATGTATGAGTCAAATAGAACTGCTTGAAATAAGTGTTTACCTATTTAAAGTCTCCTGGATACGACACTAAACTATTTGATGGTGAAGCTCCAGTCTTGGAACTTTGGAGAAAGTGGAGTACCCCTTCATTGCTATTGACCCCAGAGTGGTGCATCTGATAGGGTCCTATCTATGGGTTAAATAGAACTGTTTGATATCTAAACTGAGTGCAAAAAATGACTTGCATTAAATTGTATTGTTAGAAATAGAACTGTTTGACCATTTAACTGTGTGTAAACTAATTGAATTGTTAGGGATATATAGCAATACTTGGAACCATTTAACAAACAAATGAGTATGTTGAATAGAATTGTGTTGAATAGCAATATTTGAAACTCTTTAACTGTGCTTAAATTGAATTATTGGTATAACATAGCAATACTTGGAACCATTTGCAAATGAATGAATAGTGTTGAATAGCAATAATTGTAACCACTTCACTGTGTGTAAACAAATGATTAATATTGAATAGAATTATTCATGTTAGATAGAAATACATGAAACCATCTTTGTGCAAAAAAATGAGCTTGGTCTTGTTTCAAAATCTTATCTACAAATCATATATCTTATTTTTTTTTTTTCATCATACAACGTGTGAAAGCACGTGCGATACTCTATCCTCATCAGCCGCCAACCAGGGTGATAACAGTTTCGGTAGCTCAAGGCGGTACTGGCGCTACCAAGCAGCTTTTGCCACCGGACAGGGTATTTAAATATATATATATATATATATATATATATATATATATATACACACCAGATCAACTAAAAGCAGACATTACATTGGACGTTTGTAGATATATATGTATGAACAGGATTTGGCATTAGATAAACTACAGGGGTTGATATGCAAAAAAAAAAAAAACCCAACCAAACTAAATCATATATATATATATATATATAAACAGGATTTGGCTTAAATAACCTATAATGGTTGGTATGCCATTAAAACTCAACCAAACCAAATAAAATGTTTGAAGACAGACTTGAGCGTTAAATAACCAACAAGGATTGACAATCTTTTGAAACAACCAATTAAATTTCTCAATGCAAATAACTGTTAAAAGCCTAACTATTGAGTATGTCCCTTTATTTTTTATTTATAAATGGGTGCAGAAATGTTCTTGATCGGGGGAGAAGAGGGTGACTGTCTTTTTTTTTGGGGGGGGGAAGAGTTTGAGAATATTGAAAAATGATAATGTTAATTTTGGTATCAATACATGAAATGGCAGACATTTTATGACTTGGTTATTTCCACCTTAGTCTGCTTTGAAACTCTTGTATTTATTTGTAATTGTAATATAAACCCTATAAATAAGATATGAATGTATGTCAAGCCTAATGGCCTGTAAAGCAGCCTTTTAAGAGTTTGAATAATAATTATATTATAAGCATTATTACTATGTTATAATTATGTTATTTTTCTGTATAAATTTTATATAGCTAATGTAACAATTATTTTGGGACAGAAGTAGTAAAAGGTATTTGATGAATTTTGATTTAAATTGGTTTTTCTCTTCCAGGAAATGTCTTCTCCCATTTCTAGCCATGTATTTGATATTTCCAAAGGTCTTCCTGCAACTGGTGTGCCTGTTTTGTTATTTCTTCAAGTTGAAAAGAGAGCTTGGAAGCTTCTCCAAAAAAGGTATGTGAATTTTGATGATCCTTCTCCCCCAAAAACCTGCATCAGGGGTGGCAAACCTTTTATTGGCATATGCAAGATAAAAAAAAATTTAGTTAGTAATTTAGAGAGAAGGAAAAAATATTGTTTTTAATTTATATTTGCCTAGCATGATTTAAGGGAAATAATATTTTTTAAAAAATTTTTCACCCCTGTTAGATAGACTGACTGTACCCTTTGCAGAGAGGTAAGCCCCTCCAAAAAAAATGGGTGTCATGGGTTTGGTACTAAACTGCATCTTTGTGGCATATCAACCATTGTAGGTTATTTAATGCCAAATCTTTTTTATACACATATATTAGATGTATATGATTTCTAAACACATCTTGTAGATAAGTTTTAAATGACCCTGAACTCTTTTTGCATAAATGATTTCACTTATTTCTAATACAAATAATTCTATCTACTATTAATCATTTGTTTGCACACAGTTAAATATTTTCAAGTATTGCTATGTATCACTAATAATTCAATTAAACTTCAGTCATTTGTTTACACACAGTTAAATGATAAACAGTTCTATTTCAAGCAATTCAGTTTAGCATAAATGTCAAACAGTTCTATTTGACATAGAAATAGAACTTTATCAGGTGCTACCACTGTGCCAGACTGGACCTGGGAGTGATGACAATCAAGGAATACTCCACATTTCTGGAGCTTGTGAGGATAGTTGTGGAGATCTAAGGAATGTTAATTGCCCTTTCATTGCCATTATTCCTTGCATCATTCTGACCTGGAGTGATTGTAACTGTTAGTGCTCAAACAGATCTATTGGACACATTCATTGAAAATTATTAAACATGAATTTGTGAAACCATAACTATACAAAGAAATTATTATTATAAAATAAAAATATTTACTTGAATCCATATAATTGTGTATAAATTATTAGTATTAGAGGGAGATGTAAAATACCCATAGGATAGGTTGCTTGGCTGTTGGTTGATCATCTGTGAGGACCCCTTTATTTCTTACACCCAGCTGAGTAGAAATTTCACAAGTCGAACCAAAAAAAACAAAAAAAAAAACAGAGGGAGGAAGGAAGAAAAGGCAGAACCACGGATTCAAGACAACAAAACATAAGAAGGCATGGTTTGTTGCATTTTTCTGGTACTCTGTGTGTTTGTGTGTATTTGGCTATCACAAATGCCTTGTGAAACTCCCAACAGGTACGAAAAATACTGACTCATTTTTGGTCATCCCTCTTCACTTCTCTGCTTGTGTCTCTCCCCTGACTGTCTTATTCTTAGACTGCTAACTCTTCAACTCAGTCTTAAACTTAACTGACTAACATCCTTAGTCCTTACTGCTCCTACTTCCAGTCTTGGACCCTCACACAGGTTCACAGCTCTTTGTCCATTTTTGGCGCAAAGACAACCCACAAGCAATTCACACAAAGAAACTTCTCCAGACAATCTGGCACTGTCCAGAGATGCTGAAGATAAAATCCTTTTTTTACCCACCCATCCATGAACGTGCACAGAGACCTACACACACACACACACACACACACACACACACACACATTTTTGTGCCCCAAGGCATCCTTGTAGCGCAATGGCCTAAGTGCAGTACTGCAGCCTCAAAGTGATTTTGAACTCCAATCATACTATTATATTCCCTTCCAGACGAATACCCTTGGGAAAGGTATGACCCCCCTGTCTCCCCCAGTTATGGGTTACATAGTATCACTGTTCTTCTACAAGGATGGCCTTTGCATTAAATAACCCATGGGGTTGATATTCCATCAAAGAAAGAAACCATTTGTGTTAGGAATACTTGAAGTCATACAACTGTATACAAATTATTTGTATTAGATAGAATATGATATCGTATGCAAACAAATCATTATAGAAAAAAAAATAATGCAATGCAATATTGAAAATATAGTTATGATTATAATCAATGAATTTTTGCATTAAATCCATCAATAAGAGTTAAAATGCCATTAAACGAATAAACCAAGTTGCCAAAAAGGTTGATATATTACCTAAGTTGATTTTTTTTTTTTTTTTTTTTTTTTTTTTTTTTTTTTTTAAATTCCCAAGTAAGGTCTTCTTGAAAAACCTACCCTCCCTTTTTAACATCAAAATATATTTAGCTTCTTTCATGAAATTGTAAAATAAAAATATAATTTGTTGCTAAAAAAAAAATTCCTATGGTCACATAGGGGATTTTTTTTTTTTTTCAAAAAAATTATTGCTGTATACTGAAAACATTTTCTATCCGTGGCCTCTATTTCAGAAATGGTGTAGGGATATTTGTATTCTTGTGGAGAATCAAGAATGAATTTCATGACAATTCCAATAACTCAATTTTTATTGATGTGTTAACCAAGCAGGAAGATGTTTGTAGAATGTGTTTGTAATATTCTGCTTAACATCCTTTTGGCCTACATCAAATTCACCTTTTATGCCACTTTTGACTAAATTTTAGTTCAGTGAATGTCCAACATTGTCACAATACAAGTGCATGAAATAAACTTTTCCTTAAAAATATATCTAAAATATGTAAATATAAAAGAAGATAAAAAGAATAAACATACATTAAATCTGTGGAAAAGATATCAAGTTTAAAGTAACATTTTTATTAATTCTAATAATTTTTTTTTACAAATTAGGACTAAATTATTCTTTAAATTCCCTAAAAAATGTTATATTCTTCTGCATGTTGTTTATGCTAATTTTAAGGTGTTTATCATACTTAAGACATTTTAAATGCAAATCACAAGGCAAATAGGCCATACAACTGTATGTATCCTTCCTCATCATAAAAGGAAAAAAGTTTATAAAATTATACTTTAGATCTAATTTAAAGTCTTTTTTTGGGGGTGAGGGTTACTGTCTTGCCTATAAAAGAAATTCAATGAAAATCAAATACTTTAATTCAATTCTTGGAACAAATAATTTTGAGAAACATTTAACATTCAAATTCCTATATATACTCATGTAATTATCAACCCTTAATTTTTAGCCACAAAAAGCTGTTTTTATCACACATAACTTTTAATTTTATTGTGTTCACTATTTAAAAAAAAAAATGTCTAAAATGGGTTTTTACTATTCTTTAAGGTTTAGCAATAATTATATTCTTTTGCGAGTTATTTACATTAGTTTTATGGTGTTTGTCCTCATTTTAAGGTATTATGGCACAGCTATTGGAACCAATTAATGACATAGGGTGGGGTATGACTGTATATACTTAGTAAAGTTCTTTTGGTCATATCAGATGCTAACAGTAGAAAAAGTCTTGTGATTGTCACTGGCAGCGTAAACCTTGCTTATGTTGTGTGGAGAGATTGAATTCAGTATGGCAACTGTCTCTTGTTATTTAAAAAAAAAACAAAAAAACCTGCAGGCGAGGATGAGTAATATCTTACAATGGTGTCTTTCTCTCTCTTTATTTTTCGGCCTTTTGAATTACAAATAAGTTCTTCTGTGCAACTGAAGATAAAAAAGCTTCAATTAATTGTTGGTTTCTCACCTTAAATTGCCAAGAAACAAAAAGTTACTATTATACATTGATTCTTTTGGAAGCAGTCTCTTGTCTTTATCATAACTTTTCAAGTGCTCTTACTTTTTATCCTTCCTCATCACAAAAATAAAAAGGTTTATAAAATTATACTTTAGATCTAATTTTAATTTTTTTTTGTGGGGGTTACAGTCTTGCTAGAAAAGAAATTTAATGAAAATCAAATACTTTAATTCAATACTTGAAAGAAATAATTTTGAGAAACATTTAAATTCATGTATATACTCATGTAATTATTAACCTTTAATTTTTAGCCACAAAAAGCTGTTTTTATCACATATAACCTGTAATAAATAACCTCCAACTTTTAGCTATATTAGTCTACAAAAGTATTTCTTCAATATCCAATGATATAAAGAAAAACATTTAAACATTTTATATTTTCAAAACTATAGTAATACAATCAAAATCAAAGCCATACTATGAATAATGTTGTCTAGATTTTGATGTAGCCTGCTATGTTTCCTTGGTTATTCCAAACGTACAAAAACCCCATCACTGATAGGTAATGTCATTGATGATATAATAATTACATAATTGATTTAAGTACACTCAGGAGGCATTATTTACTAAAATATATATATATATATATATATATATATAAGTTCAGTTGATGCTATGCATTCACCAAATACAGCCTTTTAGGGAACTTTGTTTATTATTTATAGTATTTGTTATAAACAATAAAGTTCAGTGAAAACTTCATTTTAACTAATAACCTTTAGGCTATGCAGGGATGGTTTGGTTTGATGGCATATCAACCATTGTTGGTTATTTAATGCCAAATCATATATATAACAAGATAATCCAAGTAAACAAGGAATGATTTGAAATCTCTTGATGAACGAACGGAACATGGATTCTGCACAATGTTCCCAATAGGTCAGGTGACGTAGTTTAAAGAAATGAATGCTGATTCATTGATCAAACAGCCTATTTTTCTTGTCATAAACAGCCAACTTTTTCATGTTATACAACTTTTCCAAAGTTTTTATATATTTGTACACTTTTTACACATCCATCATTAACTTAACATCACTAATATAACCCCTCATAGCCTTGATGATGGTTCAGCAGAACCGAAATGCTATAGTGTCGACTTTGTTTTTCAATAAATCTCTCCTACTTGGATTACCTTGTTAACAATTTTTTTTGTACAAACTGTCAGATTACAATCCATTATTTTCTTATATAAATTTTTTTTTTTAATTCATTTATTTATACATATCTTTCCTCATCTACCCTATCTTTTGATTGTCCCAGGAAGTGTCCAGTGTCACTTTAATTTTCCTCTCTTTTAATCTTACTGCCTTCTTACTTTTTTGTTACCCTACATCCTCTCTCTACTACCAGTAAAATTAAATGTGAGGTATCCAAGAAATTAAAAAAAGAAAAAAAAATTATTACTACATTACTATCAATATTTATACAGTTTAAGTATATGAAGTAGGATATTTTGATAAATCAATCTGTAATAAAATTTATGATGACAATTTTAAATGAATAATAAAGGTGAGAGATGTAGATAGGAAACAAATTAAAAAAAATATACTAATTGTAAAGAAGCAGAAAACATATAGGGTGTACATACACATTGGCAGAATCTCTTTTTAAAGAAATCTTCTCTCAGAATATATTCACAAAACAGCCAATAATAAATTTATAGCTCTGATCTTCATGCTTCACAAATCTGGATTTCCACATTTTTATTTTTTTGTACGATTAATGCATAAAGCATGAAACCCAGGGTCACAGACACTACCATGTAATATATAGTATTATTAATATTATTTTAAAAAAAAATTTATATATATATATTTCACTATTTCTAAATTTCTTGTTTTTTAAACGAAAATAAATATTTTGCTCAGCAGGTATATTTTGTATTAAATACCCGTGCATTGAGTATTCATTCTTTGGATATTCAGTCCTTATTTACTTGATGTGTGTGTGTATATATATATATATATATATATATATATATATATATATATATATATAAGAATTGTATCCTAATATTAAGATTTCTTTTTCAGTGCCAGTGGTATTGATGGCAATGTAACATTCCTCAGTGGACAAAAGATCTACAAAACAAATGTCTACAAGCTTTTATTTGATACAGAATCTTATTTCAAAATTACAGACCAAACTGCATTTTATCCTTTTATTGAGGTAAATATTTATTTATTTATCACTTTATTTCCTGAACCTTTAGTGAAAATGGCTGATTATTGAATAGCAGACAAGTAGATGCTGTTTTTTAGTAATTGTGTGAACATAAAAAAAGAAATAAAGTTGGTGACTGTAGTTGAGGGTGACCCAAAGGCTCCCTTTTCAATAGCTACTTTACAAAGGTGTCGGGGAGGGCACTACTCTATTCCCTGGATTGTTCCACTTTACCCTTGATCCTTACCTTATAATATTGAGTGTTAAGGTGACATCAAGTACCTTTGTTTTTTTAATCTTTGGTATGACTCGACCTGGGATTGAACCCAGGTCTCTTGGCCCATTGGCGAACACTCTACTGATTAGGCTAATGGCTCAATTAACATAATTTGTCACAAAAATGAAACTCCACCACCCAGCAATGGAAATGGTATGAATTTGTCTCTTATAAGGAATGGCTACAAACCTTGGTTTGTGTGGCGTTGTGGGATCTCAAAAGTTTTGTGGAGACAAAGAAGTAATTAAGAGATGACATGTTTTTGAAAGAAAAAAAGTCAAACATTGTCACAGAAAAAATGCCACTCACTTTATTGTTGGCTTTTCAATTGGTCTACAGTCATAAAAACAGGGAGATGATGAAGGAAAGATCTTATAATGGTGGGAAGTGGTTTCACTAGCTGTCCTCTATCAGGTACTACTCAACTGACTATTCTTTTCAAAAATTCCCGACTCTTGTATATGACTGTTTCTTGCACCTCCTGCAAGTGTTCCTGTGATTAAGCCACTGTTGTTGTTTACACAGCTGGGTAGCAGGTTGATGATAGGCAGCCATTTCATTATACTGGTAGTTGATCTCTATAAAATATTTTACTGTTATTATTATTGGCTTTTTATCACATTATTTTATTACTTGTTTTACTTCATCTTAATGTAGTTCTATCAGCTTGAGCTGTAGAATACATCTACTGCATCTCTGCAGAGGGGTAATATCTCCTCCCACCAATGATTGTCTTGGATATAACACTAAACTATCTGATGGTGGAGAGCCCAGTTGGCTGGGGTTTTCCTGGATTTGACATTAAACAATCTGAGAGTGAGGTTCCAGTAATATTGGAGCTTCGGGGAATGCGGAGTACCCCTTCATTGCTGGGGGTGTCCTCGTGGTGTAATGGTTAAAGTGATGGACTGCGGAATCGTAGCGAGTTCGAACTCCAGTTGCACTATCACATTCACTTTTGGGCAAATACCCTTGGGAAAGGTATGAACCCCTTTATCCTCCCAGCTATGGGTTAAATAGTACCACTACTGTTCTTCTAGAAGGATAGCTTTGGCATTAAATAACCTACACAGGTTGATATGCCACTAAACAAAGAAACCAAACCTTCATTGCCATCACTCCCAGGTCCACTCTGATCCAGAGTGGTTGCATCTGATAGGGTCCTATCTATGGGTCAAATAGAACTGTTTGATATTTAAAATGTGTGCAAACAAATGACTTATGCTAAATTGAATTGTTTGAAATAAGTGTCTGATCATTTAACTGTGTGTAAACAAGTGTTTTATTGGATTATTAATGATACAGAACAATACTTGGAACTATTTAACTTTGAATTATGTTTACAAACCATATATATCTAATATATATGTATAAACTGGATTTGGCATTAAATAACCTACAATGGTTGTTATGCCATAAAACTAAACTAAACCAATCTAGTCCTGGAGAGTTGGGGAATGTGGAGTAACCTTTCATTGCCATTTCTTACAGGTCCACTTTGACCTGGAGTGTTAACACCTGTTTGGGTCCCATTTATGAGTCATAGAACTATTTGATCATTTGCTGTCCTTGAAACCGTTTAACTGTGTCCAAACAAATGATTAATGTTGAATTGAATTTTTAGTATCAAGTAGCAGTGCTTGATACCATTTAATTTGGTGCAAATAAATGAATAATGTTGAGTAGTTATTAGTGTTAGATAGCAATATTTGAGACTATTTAATGTCCTTTGTATGACATTGAACTGCATTTGATGGTGAGGCTCTCATCTTGAAGTTTGGAAAGTGTGGAGTACTCTTTAATTGCTGTGGCTCTCAGGTCTTGTTGGCATCCCATCTTAAGATCAGATAGAACTGTTCAATCTTTTACGAGGGATTATCAATATTAAATAGCAATACTAGAAACTATTTAACTGTACAAATGAATGAGCTCTAATCCATTTAAAGATAAAGTTACCTGCAAACTATTCACTTAAAAATAATATATACATAAACAGGATTTGGCATTAAATAACCATCAAGAGTTGATATGCCATTAAAACAAATAACCTAACCTCTATCTTAATTTGCCTAAATTTCTGAGAGGAAGCTTGATAATTTTTATCACTTAGAGTATTCAAATTATTGTCTTCATCTTTATATTCTCAATGTTTCGGCCTTCATCAGATGTTTCATATCAAATTTGGGAGCCCACATAGAACTGAACCTTTTATTCAATCAGTGACGGTAGATTGTTCTAATTTTGTTAACCATAACCAGGTACAAGTGTTAAGCTATTGTAAGTATTCTTTGTTATCTACCTGTAATTGGGATTGAACCTACAACCTCTAGATGATTTCACTTAGAATCCTTTTTCAACAAAACACCTTTATATATTGTGCCATGTAAGCTGCTGGACAGTTTAGAGTGAATTTTTGGGACTTATTAACCTCATGTCTCCATCAGTCACTACTTACTACTATTGTGTGTGATTTTTTTAAATTTTTTTATCTTAGTGATGAAGCTTCATCTTAATGTTGTTTTTTATCCTGTTCCTATTATTTTATTACTAATTCAGCTAATTGGCTGTTTTTAAGATTTATTAAAGATTTTAAAAAAAAAAATGAAAGCAATGATTGTCCAGTTCTAAAGATGTTATATATATGTAATCATTATTCAAAGAAAATTACATAACCTACAATGGTTGATATGCCATAAAACCAAACCAAACCAAACCAAAGAAAAATAGATTTGGGATTTTTTTTTTGCTTGTTTGTTTTTGAATTTTGTTTATTTTAATTTCTGTATTTTAAAAAATTCTTCCAGATTGTATTCCAAGTGACAGAACCGAATCAGAATCACCACATACCAATCCAGATAAGTCCACACAGTTATTCCTGCCACAGAGAACTTACACAACAAGAATCAGATCTTGTATTGGCTCCCTCTCCCCAAACAGCTTCCCCACCTCTTCACTCTTGATGCTGAATAATATTTGAAATATAAAATATGGATGTTAAGAGTTTTTTTTTTTGTTTTTGTTATTGGAAATGGATGGAAAAATGGAAATGATAACTGTGACACATTCTTTTAATCTCTCTTGACTAACATCTTCATGTGATTCAAAACTGGAATAATTTATCATCTGCAGGTACATTTTATACATGTGAGTAAGTCTTTATTTTTAAGAATATTTGCTTAAAGGCTGCCTTCAGCTATTCATAAGTTAGATTCTATTTATAAAATTTATAATTCCAATCATATAAATGGAAGTGCTCTGAGTACTTAAAGATTATAATGATTGGGTTGATTGTAAATGCAGATGGCATTATTAAGCTGGAAATTGCTTTTTATAAAATAGAACATTTTAGTTCTATTGCACAAAAAAAGATCTGACTGTTCCATTTTTATTTTTCTCTGTTATAGTATTATTCTTCCTGAGTGTCTTGGGTATGACTCTAAACTGCATCTGGTAATGAGGCTCAAGTTCTGGAGCTCTTAGGTGTGTGGAGTCATCCCTTTGTTGCACTTATTGCTACATAAGCTCTGACCTGGAGTGGTATTACCTGTTAGGGTTCCATCTATAGGTCAAATAGATCTGATCTGTTTGAAAGTTATTTATATTAGATAGGAATACTTGAAACTATATAACTTTACAAATTATTCTTATTAAGAATAGTTACTATTAGGATCTTTGTAAAGTAATTATGTGTTTCACCATTATTAATGAGTTGACTAACCAAGGCAGAACTAAGGTTAAAGGTTATGAAACTGTCTAGAATTATTCAAATGCATATTCTGCTAACTCCCCCACCCAACCAAAAAAAAAGATAAGATCATTATCATGGAGGTTCTTCTACATCTACCATACACACCAGATTTAACACCTTCAGATTTTCATTTGTTTTGGTCACTTGAACATATTGTGAGTATGTTATTGGATATCCATTAAGTGCCAAGTACAAGGATAGAACCTACAACCTCCCGTCAATAAATGACAATGCTTTGCTTGTTGTTTGTGATTGCCTATCACACCTGCTGATTGAAATGGGTCCTACCTATTGAATTGATAAAATCTCACTGGTACTTCTCTTAGAAGGAGACTTAAGTTTCATCGTGAATCCCAGTCAGTTGTTAAGTGGCAGAATGCTCAGAAACAAAGTTGTAGATGGTTTTTCTAAAATATTTTCTGAAAATCCCAGATTTCTACAAAAATAAAAATTTGCCTTCCCAATGGTTTGCTATCTTTTGAAAAGATGATTACATTTTTTATGATATTAGAATAAATTTAACTCGCATTTGTTTCTTGGGTAAAATGTAATTACTTTTAAGTGTTTACAATGGTCCGAGAGACCTGGGTTCAATCCCAGGTCGAGTCATACCAAAGACTTTAAAAATGGTTCTTGATACCTCCTTGTTAACACTCAGCAATGTAAGGTACGTATCAGGGGTAAAGTGGAGCCATCCAGGGATAGGAGTAGCGCCCTCCCCTACACTTCAGTGTAGTAGCTATTGAAAAGGGAGCCTTCTGGTCACCCTCGACTATGGTCACCAATTTTACTTATTTTATTAGATTTGTTATTTGAAACCATGCAGTTACTTGCAACTGCCCTCCACCCAATTACCTTTTGCATTAAATAACCCAATGAAGGTTGACACGCGGTAAATGCAGCCAAACTCCTTCCTGATTAGAAAATATAATTTCAATGATTTGATACCATTTGGCCTGGGCTTTTGCTACTCTCTCTCTATCTCTCTGCCTTGCTATATATAAGATACAGCTTTCTTTCGGCTCTTTAACTCTTCTGTGCAAAGTGTTCTTTGGGCATTCAAACTTTTTCCTTTCAGATTGTGTCCATCTTAATGTAATTTTTGGTATCCTGTCTTGGCCCATTCTAATTATATGGCTGCTGCAACCAATTCTGTAGTAGATCTTTTCATTTGACACTTTTGGGGTCAGAGAATTTTTTTCAGCATCCATTATGGAAGGCATTTATTTTGCTCATTTTACTTACTTTCCAACTTTGAGCCAGAATTTAGATCATATTTGACAATTTGTAGTGTCTTGACATAATGATGGCAAAAAAAAAGTAAATTACATTTGGCCATAACTATGCTTTGCTACCAATGTCAGTTGGAATATTGAAGCAGGCACAGCAGTCTCAGGAATTCTAATTGCAAAGTCCAAAGGGTTTGACAATTCATGGTTTACACTGACAGAGCATCTCCAGGCAGTTGATTTTATTAAAACTAACCAAGAAGAAATATACAGAGCTTTAATAGAGCTCCTAGGTAGAACTCACTCCTAACAAAAAGAATGCTAAACTATCTTTTAGCTGATTGGTTATTATATATATAATGGTATGCAAATCCAACATTCCTGATCAAATTAAGCCTTAGAAGTTTCTCATAAGCTTTAGTAAGCCAATTTTTGGCTGTTCTTTGTGATGAATTTCACTTACCTGAAACAAGAGTACACTACTTCATGTATCTGTCATGTGATCAGCCATTTGTAATGTAAAAAGAGTGCACAGGTTAAAATTTTTGTTACCACGGATGTATATGTATGGGTATTTGTCAAACACCCCACCGACCAGACGTGTGTGGCACAAGGCCTTTCTATAGATGGGTCCGGGTGCAGGGTCGTAGCCCAGTGGCTCCAAAAATGCCTCAGGCCCCATTAGTCTTTTCCTAAAAAGGGGTTCCTCAGGCACCAGGCGATAAACCTAGCCCCTCCGAGGGGATGAGATCTCGAGGATGCCAGTCTTGGCACGTCCAACATGAATGCCGGCTTTCCGGAATCCATGTTAGACAGCCTCATGAGTCATTATGTATGAGTCTTTATGTATCTAAGCCTTTGTCCAAAGCTACTGAGCAATTGAGTTTGCTGACAACCATTGGGACAACCACAGTTGCTTTGTTCTTGTCTTTCCTTTTTTTTTTTTTAATAATGATATTGGAGGAGTTCTTGTGGTATAGTAGTTAACATTTTGAATTGAGACATTGTACTAAGCAAGTTCAAACTCCAGTCATTCCATTATGTCCACTTTTGGATTAATACCCTTGAGAAATGTATGAAGCCCTTTATCCCCTAGTTATGGATTAAATTGAACTACTAATATCCTTCTACGATGATGGCTTTTGCATTAAATAACCCACAAAGGTTGATATGCCATTAACAAAATAATATTGTCACACCAGAAATCTTTGACTAAAGAGAAAGGAATTGTGCATTACCTGGCCTCTGGCATTCGTACCAGATGGGGCCATTGAAATCAATGGCAGATTTGAGGTCGAAAGGCTGCCAGCTTCAGCTGGGCCACCTTCGGGTGGGCGAGCTGCAACATTGACACCTTTGTCCCCTATGTATAGCACTAGACCTTGCTGTCTAGTTTAAGCTATAACCCGGCATCCGTGCCTGGGCCCAGATTTGGGTCCAAGAAGCAGCTTGGCTCATTAAGCCCACATTGCACTAATTGGGTCAATGGGCAGCACAGACCAGCAGGGTTCGAGCTTTCAAATCTGTTGAACTCAGCTTAAACATTGACCTGGTGTCATATCATATCCTGCTTCTGCGGAGGGGTTGGGTTGATGAATATTCCATAAACACTTTAATGCAGTATTATCAACGACAACAATGTTCACAGATCAGTTTCCCATTGAATCTGATGTCTGACAAGGCTGTATTATTTCTCCATTCTCTTCCTAGTAATCATTGACTGGATCATATGTAAGACCACATTAAATTAGTCTAGAGGCAACTAGCAATCCTCTTCTCATCAAAAAGACCAACAGACTAAACAAATAGCTGTTAACATCAAAGCAAGCCATGAGCATTAAATCTTATTAACCCTATACTTAGTAGTGTGTTATGGTCAGATAATCATAATATAGATTTTCCTTTTACAATTCAATTTTTCCATTTGAATTGACATCATTGAAACCAAACCTTCCAGTTTTGGGTGAATAAATTTAATATAAAATGGACTTGGCAAATTTCTAAATATTTAGACAAATAATAGCTCCACAATAAGAAACAAACATTCTGGCTTCAGAAAGCATAAATGCAACAGTGTAGACTTTCTTTCAAAATTCAGAATCTTTTGTACTACATGTGTTGCGATGAATAGGTCAATATATCTTTGCTATAGGGGTACAGTCCAGTCTTAATCATTTAAACTCCATAGGCTAATATTGTCTTTACCAAGAATTCCATATATCTGGCAAGCCTGAATTCCAGCCTTGAATATCAGCATTTTCTTTAAAAATGTAACTACACTTCAAATTTTCAGCTGTTTTTCAACCAGGGGCCCTAAGTGAGTAGCTCATGGGCTTTTGGGATTCAGGTTTCTAGACAGTTCAGTCTATATTCAAGGAATTCTACAGCATTGGTCATAAAGAGTTGTAAGATGGTTATTATTGAAACTAAAGGATATAGACACTTATCAAAGTTTAGGATGATAATTATTTATGTTTAAAGGAAATTTTATTTTGTTATAGTTTTATTATGGTTTATAACCTTGTTTACACTGAGCATGACATTTGAAAGTTTATTTGGAGATCTCATTCACTTGAAAACTCCTAAGATTAATATTTTTGATATTCATTATTCATTTGAACAGGAAAATCAAACTAAAACAGTAAATGACCTAAGGGTTGATATGCAATTAAAACTAACAATCCAGTCCAATCCTACATATACATCAACTTATAATGAAACAAGGTTTGGTATTATATGATCTAATAAGGGTTGATATGTTATTAAGCCATTCAATCAATCAATATTTATTATTTAATATTAACCTAATTTTTTTTTAAATTGAGTTTTTTTAGGCTGTGCAACCAGTAAGATCAAATGGATTCCTTAGTAGCTTGACATCTGGCTAACGAATTGAAGAGGGTGTATATTGGAATGGAGAGAACCATCTTCCTCTTGTAATGATTATCAAGAGTAAGTTCTCTGAGGCCAGTATCTCTTTACAGTGAAGAAGACAATAAGACATAGAGGGGGCAGAGATCTCTTCATATTGTTTAAAACCTTTCCAGACTGACTCTTAAAATTCTTGAAAGTTTAATTGAAATCCAATGAAAAATTGCAGATCCTGAACTGTACAGACAATAGGATTGTAAAGTAACAACAACAAAGTAGTTGTATTGACACTCAATTACTTTATTCACTATCAAGTGTAAATACCAAATTCCCTTTGCCTCTAATTACTAGGCTCTTTTATATCAGAGGAAGTAACTTCTGTAGTTTAATGCTTGCCTATAGAAGCTCCTATTACTTAAAAGGACAGTCTGTTTCTACTCTATAAGTGTATTTGGTGTCAATTAAAAGATGCATTTGGTTTATTCCTAATCATTATCATTCCAGTTGAAGGATCTTTTTTTTTTCTCTTCTCTAACTCACAGATGTCTATTCTTGCTATGTTCAACTGATATGCTGCTCCATATTTTCAGTTGTTTTGGAGTTTTCTCCTGACCTCTAAAGGTTCCCCTGTTGTCTTGGTAATGTTCACTAAATGTGTTTCATGTTTATTCAACTTCTCATCACATCAGATTTGGCATGAAATCATTTTTTAGTGGTGACCATCTACAAATTGAGACTCGTGTGTGGCCATCACAAAATGTGTTTGGTATGTTCAGTAGATTGAAGTACATGTAATAGTTAATAATGTGATAGGAAGTAGTTATTTATTATTTAAAAAAAAGTGTCTTGTTAAAAATGACAATTTATATTTGTTCATTCAGCTGATTATTCAAATATATGTGTGTG
Organism: Sepioteuthis lessoniana; assembly: GCA_963585895.1. Taxonomy (NCBI): domain Eukaryota; kingdom Metazoa; phylum Mollusca; class Cephalopoda; order Myopsida; family Loliginidae; genus Sepioteuthis; species Sepioteuthis lessoniana. The sequence continues at coordinate 55,482,548 of OY757931.1, read as the reverse complement.
TTTTTGTTTGTTGCTGTGTTGTTTTTTTTTGTTTTTTTGTTTTTTTAATCCAGTTATTCAGTTGTATAAAAACAGAATTTATTAAGTTCTGCTTTGTCAGTCCAAAAGGCCTGATTGTATATGGTACCTACTGTTCCAAGTGGTCACCCTATTCAGAAATGAATAGGCTCAGTGCTATTTAGCTTCAGTGATCTCTCAAGAACTAAGACTTAAGTCAAAGACTGATATAATTGCTTAGATCTTGGATAGCTTATACTACTGTGTCAGTACTGCTATTGAGGTGGGTGCTGAAATTGCACGGGTATCAAGATGTCTATTGTAATCTTCTTTGCTATCTGTTGTCTCTTATTGAATTCACTGGGTAAAAATCCCAGCCCCTGACCCTTGGACCAGGAATTGCTCTCCTCTACTGGTTGGAAGCTATTCTCTTCTGGGATGGGCAGGGGTTTTGTATACATCACCAGGTGATAGAATTCTCTAGAATCTTCTAGACAATTCCACAGCATTCAAAAAACAGGAAGTGCATGGTCATTTCTTGTTTCTTTGTTCTCTTTTTCACAGGTAGCCTCATGCTGACTTAGGATCAAGTGGTCATTTTGTTCAACCATTAAAAGCAGCACAAACATAACTTGACCATGATACATTACAGTGATCCCATCTCTGATATGTGGGAGGAAGGGGGTCAAATAACAAAGGGTTTTCATTTGGATGAAACTCACCAGAGCCCACAAGAAAAAGATAATTGCTAAATTTTTCTTTTAAAACAATGCACCTCTATATATATATATATATATATATATATACACAGCCAGAATTAATCTACCTATTTGTATTTCCCTCTACCTAGTGTATTGAGCACTTATGTGTTAGCTTAAGGTATTCTGTTGGTGTTTTTTTCTCTAGACTTGGTATTGCGATATTGGTTGATTATTTTCAAGCCGTACAAATATTTTTAGTTCCCCACACCCCAGATATCAGTTTGTGTGATATCTTTTTTTTAATTTACAAATTGTATCATCTGGGGTTTTTTTGTTTTTTTTTTCATGCTGCCAGAATTATATTTTTTCTTAAATTAAAATCAATCCAAATGCCCCATTACATTACAGTATCTGTTGCTTGTAAGTGGTCGCTCATCTAAAGTACTGAACAGGTTCATTATGTTTGCATGTGTGTGGTGGCATTCACCAGAAGTGGGTTACATGTTGAAATAATGACATCTCAGATTGCCATACTTCATGTATTCACCTGTTAAGTTTCTCAGTGATTGGTGTTCAAATGTGGTTCTCAACCACATTCATGAGCCCTGTTGTCTGTGAATATTCAGCATTTTTATAGATGAGGATTTTTCATAGTTGCCTGATTTATCAGTCATGTCTTCTCTGATTGCACACATAGCTGTTTGAATAGCCTGCAGGTGGGCATGCCAGTAGCTAGCAAGTGGCTTGCCCTGAGATACCTGCAGAAGCTACTGCTGCCAGAAGTTGCTGGATCCTGAATAGACGCAGTTCTGGATTTGTCAGAATTATGACATTATAGTGCTAAAAACTTGCTTTCATACCTTTCTTCCATTTGGTGTTAACCATTGCTGCAATATGGATGTGTGTGGGGGGGTTGTGCAGTAAAGAGGAGGAGTTTGCCAGTGCTATAGTGGGCCATTTTATAGGTTGATGGGAGCTCATCACCAAATGCCTAATGCTGGTTGTATTGTAACTTCATTGACCGAGAAAACGAACATTTGTGTGACGGCAAATTCTTTAAAATCCCAAAACGGGATTTTATTTTTGCACGTGTGAAGACGGGGCAGGTTGACACTTGATCCCTTGTAGAATAAGTCCTCGTTCAGAGTTTTTTTCTCAGGCATATAAGAACTGGCATATTACGTGAGGGATTAATTTAGGGCTAGACTGACCGCCGCTGGCAAGGGGTTCCAAATTTCACACTATCCACACACCCACCAGGTCGCTTTCCTTCCTCCCCTAGATAATGGAAGATATGGACCTATAGGTTTAGTCGTAATAATATTATATTGTAGTAGTCGGCAACTCCGGTTTCCCATGTGATATTTTAAAGGAATTAATAGGACAATTCTAAGCAAGATAACATAAGGCGAATAGAAGCTGAAAAGGAAGCATGAAGTAACAAACTCGTAGAAGACACTGCAAATAACAACTTAGACCATGTGGTAACATTAAAATACATGAATCTTTTACTACAATTATATACACCTTCAAAGTGTCAAAATATATAATAATTGAACAGTCCATGAACATAAATGTCTTTCTTTTCTGTTCTTTCATTTTTCTTCAAATTGAGAGAGAGAGAGTGGTATATAAAATTTGGGTATAAGGAGAAATGGTCCCAAAGTTACTTATCTTATTTCTTTGATGGAGTTCCGTGGAGAATCTTTCTTCTTTTACGGGCTAATAGACTTTATGCTATTTTTAATACTGGCTTGAAGAAAATGGCTTCTTCGTGTCTTGCAGATATTTTTTTGTCTTCTTCACCCGGAGTACTTGGCTTTTTGGTTCTGTCTCCTACGAACCTTGTCCAACGACTAACCTTTTCTTTTCGTTTTTTTCGCTGACGGGAAGAAGGTGCCACTTCCGTTTTAGGATCCCAGCCAATCACTTGGCTTCTCTCTTCCTCCCTCTGGTCGGGCGATTTCTTAGGGCTACTAGATGTCACCCAAGTCAGGTTACTCAGTACAGATAGCTTGCCCTAATTTACTATCATGCCTTAACGGTCATTCTCTGATGGCTTGCTACTGTTAATTCAAACGAGAGGATAGCAGTCATCCAACTTCCATCGTCTCAGTGGGATATCACGTGACATTTGGTACAAGACTGCAAGCATGGGGCATTGAGTGAGCACTGAACTCTCTAGTCAGTAGATTATAGTTTGCTGAACAGTAAAGATTATAATATATTGATTTCTCTATTACTTCTTCCTCACTTGTGTGAATGATTTTAGTTTGATGCTGTATCCAGTTTATTGTGCCTTGTGTCTAACAGTGTTTCTTTTCCATTCTGGTATTTCTGCTTAGCTATCTTTTACTAAGCATTGCTTAGTCTAGTTCATAAGTCTTGGGTTGTTTACAATACCTGCTGTTTGCCATTACTTTTCCCTATCCAGTATTTTAGGCAAGTTTTCATGGTGTAGTGGCTAATGTGCTAGATTGTGACATAGTAAGCAAGTTTGAATTCCTGTTATGCTATGTTTTATTTTTCTACTAATACCTTTAGGTATTAGTAGCAATGGGTTAAATAGTACAGCTACTGTGCTCCTACAAGGATGGATTTGGCATTAAATAACCCACAACGGTTGGTATGCCATTAAACAAAGAAACTTATAACTCAAAATATTAGGAACAAGAAATAGAATAGAAAACAGTTCAATATATTTTTAACATAACAATATTTGTTTTTATTTCTCACCAACCAGGATACAGCAGGATTGGGTTGAATAAGCAATTGTCTATAAATGGTGTGTTGTCAAGTAGCCATCTTGTCTGATACTACTCTTTTTTCCATGAAGAGTTGATCCTTCGTTAGGGGAGATAACTCCCCCTTACACCTCGACTTGTTTCAGGAATTTATTTGCTGTTAAGGTTTTCTCTGAAGTGTATACAATTTCTTAAGTACCTCGGGAACCTACACAGAACTTCGAACAATGTCCTTTATTGAATCCACATGGGTCAACTGTTCTGATTCCATTAACCCTAACTGGGTATAAGTGTTAAGAATTCCTGTATTGTTACTCACCTGCAACCTCCTGATGATTGTCCCTTTAGAAGCTGGAGGATATATCAGCCGAAACGTTGTGGAAATGACTAAAGATTAAGACAATAGTCTGAAAACCCTTAATGATAAAAATCATCAAGCTTCATCTTAGAAATTCTGACAACTAAGATTTTCTAATGTTTGTCTTTCTGTGAAAGTTCATTTAGGAAAATATCTATCTTTTTTTTTTTTTTAATATGAAGCAAAAGTTTTTCTGCTTTCAGTTTCATGATGGAATTCTGTTATGTTGTTTACAATGTTATCCACAGAATTTGTATTCAAATTCTTTCCTCCTTGTAAAATTTCCAGTTGATGATTGAACTATTGAGTCATCATAATCAACAACTGTTGCTGTGACTTTTTGAACTGTTCTTGTTCATTCAATATCTCTTTCAGTATGTCTGGTGATATTGCTATTTGTGCGAGTTTTTTTTTTTTATTTATCATCTTTGTCATCAAAAATTTATGACCCAAAATATCAAGAACAACAAAATATAACAGAAAACAGTTGAATATATTTTTAACACAATAGTATTCATTTTTATTTCTCACCAAATAGGATACAGCAGGATTGGATAAGCAATTTTCTGTCTACAAATGGTGTATTGTCAAGCAGCTATCTTGTGCTGATACTACACTTTTCATTGAGTCAAGTGTTTGTTAGGGGAGATAACTTCCCCCCTAACAGAAACCGAACCACTGTTATGGCAGGTTAGGTAATCTGGATCCTGTCCGGTAAGAATCTTTTGTTTTACCAATTTGATCCATTCTTGGAAACATGGGATAGATTATTCCCTCTCCGACTTATTTATTTATCTATGTATCTTTATTTTTTTTATATTTTTGACACGCTGCATGAGGTATACAGAAGAGGAACCTTATCTATCATGCTGTTTGTCAGTTTCAAGTCAGTCTTGATCACCTTACAACAGACACCATCTTTACCAAGCTATATGTGATACTGTAAGCCTATTCTCTCATTTCTATATTAAGAACATTTTCAGTGCATTTCTATAGTGAGAGCATTTTTAATACATTTCTATTGTAAGATCATTTTCAGTTTACTCTTTTCATGATTCTTGCTTTATTTTCTAACCATTGACAATGTCTTTCTTTTGTTCAATTCACAGCATTTAGATTGAGTGCTAAAACTTATTCAAACATTGTTGGGAACTGTCAGATGAAATGTTTAACAGAACTTGATCTGTATGTAGATGTTAATATTATGTTCTGTGCAATAATATTTTTTCTTTTAAAGATTGAATTTGAGAAGATAATAAAAAGAGATGCCCTAGGAGACATAACAAACCAATTCTGTCAATAATTACAAAACTTGATGTTTAATTTGCAAATGATTTTTTTTCTTTCACACCAGTAATATTTATTTTGGTAGTTGTCGCAGTCATTGTTGTTGCTATTCCACATCCAATGTTAAAGTAAGTTAGATGCTGTGGATCATCTCCAATAAAAGCAGGAATCCTTCTTTATGTTAAGACATTAGCTAGATGAAGCTAGCATTGCCACTTACCTAAGTTCATTTGTACTACACAGGTAACAGTTTACAATGATAAAGCAAATTGGATGCTCTGGATCATCTCCAATAAGAGCAGGAATCCTTCTTTATCTGACAAATTTGATCTATTCCTGGAAGTTCAGGATGAAATGAGACTTTATGCTATTGACACAATGCATATAGCAGACACAGAAGATAACACTGCTTGTGAATTGCTGGTCGATCTTGATGATCTGTCAGATGAGCCTGGCAATTAATATCATCTCTACCAGACAAAGTTCCCCTTTCATTGGTCTGGGTCTTAAGGCTATTGTGAACTCAGTTATATGGACACTGACTGTTTCATCATAGACTTATTTCATCCATTAGGAGAAAAACAAAACTTTGAGATTTTTAAGTGCTTTGAAAAGTATGTGTCTTCTCTTTGAATTCCAAATACTCAAAATATAGAAAAATGACTAAAAGTAAAGAAAGTGGTGGGATATGTATAAAACCATGTTGTAGGAATAAGTAAAGTCAATCATACTTATGAAGACTGTCTAGAAACTAATTAGACTAGTTGGCAATACTGATTTAAAAAAAAAAAAAAAAAAAATTAACTTCAAGCATTGATTACTTTGGATGAGTCTGCATTTTTGTGTATCTCCCTCTCATTCCTCCCCACCCCCTCAATTCAAGATTGATGAGTTGATTTTTAATGAGGGTTGCCAACCTGAAAAACCATTCAATTTTAATTCTTTCTCACTAGACATTGTATAACAGATTAAGATTTCCAATATATTCCTATAGTCAAATAATTATGGACTTATTTCCCCTAATTATAGGGGTGGGGATAATTTTGTTTAGATTTTTTTTTTTTTTTTGTTGTTAAAAAAAAAAGTCTTTCCCTAGTAAAAAAGAAATTGTTAGTGGTCAGGAATTACGACAATTATTCTGATGGAATACAGATATTATGTTAATCCCTCTGAGTTAGTACATGTACCACCAAAACAATAACTAAAATTTGAAGATAGTTATTGTTGATGTTGTAAGGGAATTATGCCCCTTGCATTGTTTAGTATAAAATTATGATGTAGGTAACATTGAGATAGGAAGTAAATGTGGTTGATGTTGTTTAGTCATCGTTGTGTAATTCTCCACTGTTGTTGCATGTTAAGTGCTCGGGATAATCTTCATTATATGCAGGAATCTTTTATTTATTTATTTTTTTTTTTTTTTTACAATAACCCCCTCCTCAAATGATGAAATGGAAATTCAGGATTTGGCAGTTAAGTCAAAAATTTCCTCGTCTGTAAGAATGCAACTGAATTGCATATGGTGCAGTGGGCTCCTGTTGGGTGATTGTTAACATCCAAGTTGAGGTAAGGAGCAATCTTTGCTGATTGTTTGCTTGCAGGCCATTTACAATCTGTTGTGAAGGATGAAGGGATACAAGTACCCCTGCATGAGATGGTTTTGGTCGGAAGATCTTGGCCTTGATTAGCACTCCTTCAAGGTTAGTATAGGTCCTTATGTATGGGCCAAAAATGACAAATAATCTAAGAAAGTTCATAGCAAGACTTGGTAACCTATGTTGGATATATTCTATTAGAGTCTTTAGCCACTTTTCTCATTGCCAACTTTGACATATTTTAGAAAGATGACATGTTGAAAATATTTCTATCATATAATTTAGTACAAAAATAACTGTTGAAATTAGTAATAAGTGGAATGCTACAGCTCTATTAAAATTGCAAATTGTTCTGTTGGAAGTACCATCCTCATTGAAGACTCCCGCTTTAAGGTTTGATATTCTGAAGTTGTGGCAACTATTCTTTTCAATACGATTGTCCAGAATTTAGGGTTAGGAAGAAATATAAAACTCTAGCAGTATCAGCCAGGTAACAAGAAGTGCAATCAAGTATAGCATTTCACTTTCTGGGAAGGTGTGTATAATGGAATCTATGTGGGTGAACATTCCTTGAAATTAAATAGATGAGGATGTCTTATATTCTCAAGAGCCTGATCAGAGAAATTTCTTTGAGTAGCACGTCTGTGCAATCAGTGAAAAATATAAAGCAAACCCTACCCAAATTTGCAACAGAAGTGAAACAAAATTAAAAATTTACCAAGAAATAATTAGTGTAACAGATTCGATTTATTATTACTTAGAATATTCAGACGATTGTTATAATCAAAACATTTTGGCTGATATGTCCTTTGACCTTCTTTAGGTGTTTCATAATGTACTCAGGATTCCACACAGAATCTTGAACTAAACCCTTTATTCGAACCACAAGGGTTGACTATTCCAATTCTGTTAACTATGACTGGGTACAAGTGTTGAGTTATAGAATTTCTTGTTAGTTTTGCCTGTTTTTGGGATTGAACCTGCAACCTCTAGATGATTACACTCGCCTTCCAACCAAAAAATTTAGACAAATAAGATTTATTTAGTAGTTATTTTGGTGAATTTTTATTTGATTTTTTTTTTTTTTTTTTTTTTCTTTATCATTCAGTTTTCAGACTATTGTCTTCATCTTTATTGTTATATTCATGTTTCAGCTGATATGTCTTCCAGCCTTCTTCAGGTGTTTGTCAAATTTGAGAACATACACGGAATTTTAAACCACGTTCTTTATTTAATCCAAGAAATCAAGCCCAGTCTCCAAAGGGTCTGTCTTGTAGATTTCTTCACATTCAATTAAAGGTAACTTTTTTGTTTGGAGCCACCATTTTAAGCTTGTCTCGGGGAAGACGAGGCTTTTTCTCTTGGGGAGCAAGGATCTTCTGGCTCGGTATTTGCTCTTATTTTTGGAGGTTTGGGTTAAGACTGGGTTAAGGTTTTTTTGGGATTAGGTAGTTTTCTCAGTTGAAACTCTGTTGTTAGCACTTTTCATGCAGTTTTTTTGTGGATATATGACCTTGGCCTCCATTTTCTTTCCTCTCCTCTGCCATCTTCACATTGCCTTTTCATAGTAGATGAACTAGAGGTTTCCATTCTTGTTGTAACCCAATGAAGGTTACTGAATGAGAAATAACCAAAATGAAGGTTGTAAATGAAATGGAAATCTTTATAACATTAACAATATGCAATACTTGCCCACATCGTAAAGAAGATAACCGCTCCTTATGGTGACTATGTAATATATTTCGTCCCTTCAAAATAATGTCTGACGTATTTATGAGGAATGGGACATATCCATTAATGGTCATAGGTAAGATATATAACAACTTCCATATCAGTTTCTTCCAAATTGGAGGATTTTATATATATAATTTTTTTTTTTTTTTTTTTTTTTTAATTGCATTTCGAGCTGCTGTTCATATTCCTTTTGGTTGTTTATCATGATTTTTCTTGTTTGGTTGCTGTTTCTGTTTTGACTGGTGGTGTTGCTATTATTGGTGGTCTCCTTGTTGTCATTTGGTTAATGTTGGTTTACCTTGACAGGATAATTGGAAATGGCTGTGGCAGCAGTGGCTCTTGACCACCTCAGACCCCCCCCCCTCACCTGTTCCAGCTGTTGGTACTGATTGGGTCACACTTGTTGTAACTGATGTTGCTGTAGCAGTTGTTGGTTTGAGGGTGCCCTTTTGGAGCAGGCTTTGTGTGTGTGAACAAAAAATTCTCACATAAACTCTCAGAAATCTTATTAACCCTAACTGGTTTTAGCCTTAATCCATCATCTGGCAGTGTATATTTCAAGACTGATAGACTTATGAAGGCTCTGGCTTATTGTTGATGTGTGTATAAAAATTGAAGGTTGTGAATACTAGGAATTGTTGATGTGCATGAAAATTTAAAGTTGTGAATGCTGGCAATTTTTATCAATGTATGTATGAAAATTGAAAGTTCACTTGATACTGAGGAACTTGATAGTTTTGAAGATATTTTCAAATTGGAAAATTTAAGTGTTTTCATATTTTAACCCCACTCTTCCTTCTATTCTTTAACTTTTTGAGTCCATACCAAGTGGTATTTTTATTTTCCCCCAACACCATTCCCCTGATTTACCAGTGCAGAGATCATGCTCAAATGACTTGGGGTAAATTTAGGCTTAGAATTTTGGGGCTCAAGGTTGTGTTAAAAAGATGCCTCTCTCTTTAAATTTGATACCTTCATTTTAAATTGTTTCTATTAGTATGAGTTTCCACAAAAGAAGCAAATTTCTTTAGGCCTAGTGTTGTTATTGTTTTTTTTTTTGTTTTTTTTTTTTTTTTTTTATAGTAACCAGGTTGGTATTTTCATCTGAGGAAATTATGGGGGTAGTAATTAGGTTATCTTGTTCATAGTATACAGATTGTTTCTCTGTTTTTTCCAGTAATCTGGCTATTTCATACACCTCCTGAAGTGAATGGAAAGGTTTTTCCAGTAAACATTGTCATATTGATGGAGAAGTGTTGATGTTAATGAATGCATCTTGCATATATTGTTTTTTGTTTTCTTTGGTACTTACAGCTTGGAAGTTGCATGTTTTGACTTGGGTTTTCAACTGTTGCAAGTATGAGTCTATTGTTTGGGCTAGTTGTTGTTGTTTCATTGTAATGAGCTGGTATCTATTGTATATAGTTTTGTAGGTTTCATGTACATCATCATCTGTCATAATAAACCCCCAGACAGGAAGTGGGGCTGGACAGCCATTGGAGTGAATTGAGAGAGTGGATGATGTCATGCCTGGTAGAGATGTCTTGAGAATTTGAAGATTTTGAAAAGACAGTTTAATTGAGGTCGACCATTGAAGGTAGCGTTTAAGTTTTTCGGATTTGATCAGATCACATTTTTTTAGGTCTCAAGTGGCAGAGATAAATTGAGATCTTAAACACCACAAGATGTGCTGCACATAGGGGTTAAGCATAGTATCGTTAGCATATGCTTTTATGATTTGTGTCTCTCTTCCTCATGTCGATGGGTTGAAGCCAGAAATTAATAAACCTGTTTGTATCCGAAATGACAGTCGGCCTGTATTATTATTATTGACATCACCAAATCGATACAACAGCCGTCCAGCCTCATTTCCTGTGTAGGGGGTTTATTAAGACAGATGATAATTGTCATATCCTTTCTGCACAGGCGTAAGACTGCACCATCAGACTATGCACCTGAAGTAAAAGACACCGAGTAGTTCAAAGCCTTACCAAACTAAATAATAAAATATAATTAACAAAAAATGATTAATCTAAAAAAACATTCCTTAATAATATAATAGGACACCCAGTAAGAATCAACTCACTAATTGTTATGTTCTTGTTTCATGTCTTTGGTCGACTGAAGAAGGCAAAGATGGCATCCAGCATTTGGTGTTGAAAATTTTGGTCCCTATTTGGTTTGTGGCTGACCAGTTGGGTTGTTGCCAGTCTGTCTTTTTCTTTTCTCTTTTTTTCCTGACTGTGTAAGCCAGCATTTATAAAGAATTGGATGGTCCCATTTACATCAAACAGAGCTGTACAAACAGTTTTATTTATTGTCTGTTATGAGGTAGTGGTCATTAATAAGGATCTGATTGGCTCGCCCTCTAACTATGCCAATATTTGAAGTGCCAAAACATTTTTTTCAATTGCAAAATTTCAGTTCTTCTTTTGGAAGGGAAGGTTCTAAAAGATCTGCAGAAACACATGAAGAATGTTTGTCAAAGGAAATTCTAGTTTGAATGAAATTCAATTTATTAAAAAAAAATTTTTCAACTTTTTTCTAAAATTTGAATATTTGCCTTGTCTTTAAATCTGATATTACTGTTATTATTAACTCTACTTGTTTTTTTTTTGTTTTTTTTTTTTCTATGTTTAAGTTGTGTCTTATTGAAACTCCTTTAGGTGTTATTTTTTTGACAGCAGGGAATGGTACATATTGGAAAAGCATAAATGATAGTCTCCTGGTGAGACTTGAACTTTCATCTCCTTTAACCATGCCACACAGGGCTTACACTAGTTGCATCGCCTGCAGAGGAGTAAGAAATTCCTCCACCAGTATGACATTAAACTACATCTAATGGTGAAGCTTCAGTTTCTGGAGGTCTGGGAAGTGTAGAGTACTCCTTCACTGCCATTACTTTCAGGTCAACTCTGAACCATTTTTGAGTCAAATAGATCTGTTTAAAATAGGAATAGTTGATGTCACATAAAACGAAAAAAAATCTTAAGAACTACACAAAAAAAATGTAAATATGAATGTACAATGAGTGTGGTTCCCTCACTTCTAGGTGTAAAGTAACCCTAAATGGATTGACATGCCATTAAAATTAATTTATCTTTTATCTCTTGAGAGCCTGGTTATCCATACCACCTGCAAAAAAAATTAATGAGTTCAAATCTTACCTATAGCTTATTCTTTGTCTCTGATATGTGCTGTTCTTTGCTGTCATAAAAATGATCTGAATGAATTTTGAATTTTTAAATGTAATTAACTTTTTTCTTTCTTCTCTCTTTTTTTAAATTTTTTAAAAATTTTTTAAATTGATGAAAGAAAGTACTAGTGAGAATTAATGAAAATGAATGACAATGCTTCAAATAAAAAAAAAAAAAAAAATTACTGAGTCTCCCCCACCTTTTTTCCCCTAAGTTCTAAGATACAATTTTAAAAAAAAAAAAATTTTTTTTTTTTTAAGATTTGGGAAAAAAAATGTAGCTTTTTGACAAAGGAAAAGAAAATGTAAAGAAGTCAAAACATAACTTGTTCACATTGAATTACTATTAACCCAATATTGTCTATTTTAGTCATTTGAATCAGATTCAAACTTAGACATGAATAACTATTTTTACTATAAAAGAACTCATTTAAATTTTTTATATTGTCTTTTCAGAATGTTGTTTTTTTTTTTTTTAATTGGTAAAGATTAATGAGATATAATGGTACAATTGTGGTCCCATAATTTATCTTTTGGTCAGATTTTTTTTCTTTTCTTTAATTATAGTCTTTCCATAATAATACTCAAATAAATGAATTTGTTTTATTTATTCATTTTATGATAATTAGCTGGACCCGTGGAAATTCCATGGGATGAAGAAATTCAAGAGGAGCTATTTAAGCAAGAAAAGATGATTTGCATCAGATTAAACACTGTTCCATTTTGATGGAATTGTCATGTGTTAACTTGGTCTATCCTCATTAAGGAGTGTATCAAACATTAATTATTGTCTATCAGTTTGCTGAAGATCTGATGAGCTATGAGGATCCAAGTATATATTTTTGTATTATTTATTGCAAAGGTAACAATAGATATATATATATATATATATAATAGTTGATCTTTTTTTTTCTCCCCCTCCTCCCCGTTTCTTTCACGGGTTCTGCTCGTAGTTATAATTACTGTTTATACTCCAGTAATGAATGGCTTTGTATGATGAACAACCCCTAATTTCTGGGCACAGAAGGGTATTTTTATCAAAAGGTTAGAGACTAGGTAAGCTTCTACCTTTTTGAAGAAAATCTCATTTGAGGGGGAAGGTGGAAGAATATTCTACTTTGTTGTGGAGAGGGTATGGAGATGAGCATAATGTTAACAAATGAACAGACAACAAGTAGAATTATTATATAGAAGATAATAATTGAATTAATTGAGGGTTATGTTTCCTTGGCCACCAGCAGCAGGAAAGAGAGGGTGGGTGAAAGAGAGTTTACGAAAATTGTAGTTTAAAAAATGCCATCACACCTATACTATTGTATTGTTTCAAGATAGATTTTAGATAACATTTATTACTAGTTTAGTATTGTATAAACTTTTCTAAAATATTTGTAAATTTTGAACCTGATATTCATTAACCTCTTTATTAGTCTCTCTTTAATATTATAGTTTTTTTTTGTTATAAAATAGCTTAATTTCTATTTTCATTAAAATATTACAATGTTGTGTGGAAGAATAAAATTGATTATTTTGTTACCCCATGTGAGGAAATATTTTTCATAGAAAATAAAAAAAATTCAAATATTAATCCTTAACCTTAATATCTGGAGCTTTGGCCTAATGAGTAGAGTGTTCACCAATGGTCCAGGAGACTGGGGTTCAATCCTAGGTCGAGTCATACCAAAGACTCAAAAAAAATGGTTCTTGATGCCACCTTGCTTAGCACTCGGCACTATAAGGTGTGGAGCAATCCAGGGAATGGAGTAGCGCCCTCCCCTATACCTCTGTGTAGTAGCTATCGAAAAGTGAGCCTTGACTAAGTTTGCCAACTCTACTTACTTATTTCTCTAAACCCAATATTTCTCAGATCTTACACTGATGATCAATAAATAAATAAAATAAAATAAAACTTCATATATAGATAATTCACTACCCACCTTTAAATTGAATGCCGGAATAGCTTTAAACAAAGATAGCTACACTATGAAGTAAAGTTTGAGTGTGTGTGTATATATGTAAATTATGTGAGTTCAGATACAGAAAAAAGGGTGGGGGGCAGTAAGGGTTAAAATATTTGTTGTCTAAATTTGGTTTCAGCATCTTTTTATAATTATTCCACCGAGATTCCTTTTATTTCATTGGAGCTAGAACAAGTAAGAGGATTATTCTTTTAGTTTAATAATTCTTTTTACTTGTGGAAAACTGATTCTAAAGGGCAAACAAAACAAGTTGCATACTGGTTCTGTTTATACTTGTAATTATGACAGTTTGGCAAACACGAACATTATTTCCTCACATGAGATAACAAAATAAACATTTTTGCTCTTTCACAAAACATTGCAATATTCTAATGAAAACAGAAATCAAGCCATTGTATCGTCCCCCCCCAAAAATACTTACTTTCTTAATTTCAAACAACTTTACTCTTCATCATAGTCAACTTCTTTGTGTTAATAACAACTATTCTCTCTCTCTCTCTGTCTTTTTTTTTCTTTTTCCCTTTTTTCCTCCACACCTGTCTCAAAAAAATATGCTTTAGTCCTTTCTGAAGGCATGAAATCCATTCAGATCAAATTCAGCTTCCATTTTTCCCAATATTCCTAAATGCCACTTAATGACCATCTCCACATCATCTTTCATTTTGGATTCTTTTGACAGAGTTTATTTAAGTATAAATGAGGGATTAGAACTGATGCAGCATCTAACTGTACTATGTTAACTGGGTTATGATCATCCTTCTTTCTCAACCAGTTTGCATACAACAGTTTATTTCTATGCTAATACCTTTCTTTGAGGAGGATTTATGATGACATAGAGGCTAATATGCTGCACTAAACACCATTTTGCCCACTCTATCTTCAGTTCGAGCCACAACATCACTACTGGTTCCAATGATTCAGGAACCTTTGCTACCAATCCAAATTTATTTCAATGGCCTCTTCTGTAGTTACTGTTGTCTATTAAAATATCCTCTATGTAAGAATTGGTGGCCTTTTTCAACTTATCTACTTTTCTTAATACTGTTTTGAGTACTGTTGCCATGATCTTCAGTGCAAAGTTCATTACAAACCTGAGTGGAATTAGACAATGTCTTTTCTTTGAATTTCTATAAAAGCAATATTTACCCCAGCTATGGATTAAATAGTACCATTACTGTTATTTTACAAGGATAACTTTGGCATTGAATAACCCATGAAGGTTGATATACCATTAAACAAAGAAACCAACTAACTGATATTTCCATAATTTCTTTAACACATATGATTGTAGGTAGGCTTTCTTTAGATTTACAATTGTAAAATCCTTTTGTCATCTGCCTCCATTTTCTTATGGTTTCTCCACACGTCAATGATATCACCACCTGTGACATATGCCACATAGCCATTGAATTCTTGAATGCTGACTTAATCTTACTTTTTGCCAGCTGAATCACCACCAAAGTAGCAACAACATGATAGATCTTTAAAACTCTTAGGATTAAATTCCAGAGAACTTAAGATTAAGTTGTTTTTTGTTTTTTTTCTGGTCTTCTTTGGAATGATTTCCAGGATCTACTTTGGAATAATCTTGTGTTGGTTTTCAGAATCTACTTTGGAATGTTCTCACATTGGTACTTCAGCAATTTCTTTTTACCTTTTGTAATCAGTAATCCAAAATTTTTCTTTGGTACATTGGTTACAATTATTTATTTTTGTTTTGTGTCTTCTATAATTGGATTTTTATGTTCCTTTGGGGAAACAAACACTTTTGTTTTTGTTGTTACACATCAATGGCTGATTAACCAAAACATTGCCAATCTAAAGATTCAGTGTTTGTTCAACATGGCCACCTTCATCAGATCTCTTACAGTCTTGTTTCTCAATTGTAAGTATTGTTTTTTGTTGTTGTTTTTTTTTTTTTTGGTGGGGTCCAATTTGTTTTGTAAAATCTTGCACAAAAATGTTAAAAATTTCAGGGCTACCAATACTGTGCTGGCTCGTTCTTATCACCTTAGCACAGCAATCTGATATTTTTATTTCTTCTTGAACTGAGGAATTATTCTAATAACTGTCCACATGGTCCTTTTTGATGCAATAGGGTGGGGGACTGTTCTAATGTCTTCAAGGTTTCCTTTTGATGTGATTAGGAACTGTTCTAATAACTGTCCACAGGGTCCCCTTTTGATGCAACAGGGTGAGGGAGATGTTCTAATAACTGCCCTTAGGCACTTTTAAATATAATTTATGTAAAGATTTTGGTGCCTCAAAAGTTTAGTAATTTTGAATTGATTTTAAACAGTGTGTGGGACTGACTAATTTTGATAACAATAACTGTTTAATATCACCTGTTGGTTGATTGTGTTTTATGGCATATCAACCTTTGTGGGTTATTTAATGCCAAATCCTGTTGATACATATTTATAGGGGGGGGGCTTTGGTTAGTTTGATTAAGTGCCAGTGTTGAATGCTATTTTATCTATGTTTGATTGTTTATTTTTAATGCTGAGTACTTTGAGAATTTATAGGTGTATTTTTTTTTTTGTTTTGTCACACACGCCATTTGAGCAAAATATAAAACCTAATTCATTTATGAAATTCCTAAAACCTCTATATTAGCAGAAAGTTGAGAAAATGCATGTAGAATTATTGTACAGAGTAAATGTTTTTTAGGCATGCAAACAAATCGGACTAAAACAGATAAGCAATTTGTTTATTTACAAATACAGAATACAAAAGGAGTTACCATATATGAAGGGTATAAAAAGAGAAAAAGTGTCTCCAGATAAGGGAAGAAAGAAACAAATATAGGCTTGCTCAAATATTTATATTGAGTGCCTAATTACAATTTAAGTATAGAAGAGTGAGAAGGAAAAATGAATTGGTCTTTCTTTCTACCTTTTTTTGGGGGGGGGGTTTAAAAATTCTCCATGTTGTTCAGAGTTGATGTTGAAGAACAGCAGTATTTGAGAGATGATAGGAGTGTTATTTTCTTTGAGTGAGTGAAGATATCATTTAGAGTCCTGATGACGAGTTCTTTCTTTTTATTCTTAATCCAAAGTTCTTACACTTTGTGCATTTATAGTTGGTATTTTGTAGACCTCTTAGTATCCTGTTTGTCTTTATTGACTGGCTCTGTTTACTACTGCAGGCGTAGAATTATATCATTGGTATGTGTGAACTTGTGAGCATCTTATTTTCATCTAACAAGCACTACTGATTCCTTTTGGTTTCTCACTGACTTTGTTCCATTCCACCAGTAATTTTTCTGCTTTTGATTAGTAAAATAGGCTCTGTTGAGGTCTCAGAGAGGTATATTATTTTTTTTATTTTATTTTATTTATTTATTTATTCATTTTTGGTCCTTAGATGATTGGATCAAAAATAATTCTTTATCTTAGCCTTTTAGGATCTTTTTGATCCTTTTTTTTTTTTTTCTTTCTAGAAGCTTTTGTGACCCCCAAATGTTGCTACAACATGGCTGATTGTTGAATTAAAGTTAACCCCCAAAAAAGCCTACTTTTAAATTCCTCCTGCAATTTTGATAAAGAAACTGGGGGAGGCATTTTAGCCTTAGTTTCATAAATTTTTTATATATTATGAGTGTAGTGGAAAAAAGGGTAAACTGATTGAATTAAAATCCAATTTATAAATTTTATTTCTTTAAATTGAGTGAAAAAGTTTCCTGAAAAACAAATGCAAAATCTTTTTTTGTTTTGTAAGAATTAGTCAGAATGTTGATATTTTTTAAATAAATGATATTAAGATTTTGTGGATGAAGTATAACAGTAATAGACATTTTGTGTGTGTGTGTGTGTATAAAAATCCTTTGAATTAGGGTGTCCCTATGTAAAGAGAGAGAGAAAAGTATGGCTGTTGCTTATATTTTCATCAGCAAACTTATGCTGGAATATCAGTATTAATAAATCTTATGTAAACATTTATGTATCTGCACAATTTAAGAAAAATTAGGTGATGTTAAATAAAATGCATTCTAGAAAGGAAAGAATGCTAAATTTTCACTAAAAATCAATTAACCAAAAGGTAATTAAGTAATAATTCCATACTTACTGAAGAAATATTTATTTCTTTGCTTATTTATACAATTTAGGTAGGCTCAAAATTAGATTAAAAAAGGCTGAGGATTTATCTTATTCTAATAAGCTAAGAAATTGAATTTTTGATATTCTTAGAGGGAAAAGATATCTTAAATTATTTTGGGTTTTGATCCTTCAAATTTCTGTGGCAAGTCAAATGCTGTTATCTGCAAAGTATCTTAAAATCTAAAAACTAGTGTGAATGCACCAATTGGACAATAAATGTGATACAGTAATATTTATTGGAAATATGAAGCAGCTTAACTATTTGCATGGAAAAAGAATTAAACTTCATCTTGTATTCTATGTAGTGTGAACGAAAAGTTCAGACCCGTCTATTGAAAAGCTTTATTTTCTACTTAGCTGCCATCCATTTTTAAGTATTCAACTTATACAGTTATGTACCACCCCATGACTTTTGCTGCACTCCATATCAGACACCATGTTGGATTTCTTCCAGTGTCAAAACGGCACCTCCTTCAACCCCAAACTTTTTCTTAGGTAAGAGGAAGAAGTTGCTGGGAGACAAATTAGGTGATTAGGGTGTATGTGGTATGTTGATCATACTGCACCAGCACAAAAAAATTGCATATTTTCAGCACTGTGTGTGCAGGTTGAATGTCACGTTGGTTGGTTGGTTGATTATTTAATGGCATATCAACCTTCTCAGGTTATTTAATGCCAAATTCATATTTAGGAGGACAGTATTGGTACTATTTAACCCATATATGAGAGGATAAGCAGGTTTATACCTTTCCCAAGGGTATTTGTCTGAAAGTGAAGCTAATAGTGTGACTGGAGTTCAAACTCACGCACTATGATTCCGCAGTCCAGCACTGTAACTTTTACGCCACGACGACACCCCATGTCATGTTAAGGGCATGCAATACTTATGCCACAGTTCAGGTTAATAATGCCAGATGTCCTCTATCAAACATCTCAGAATGGTACTATAGACCTTTGCATTGACAGTTTGAACCTGAGGGACTAATTTTCAGGGAGAGTACTTGTTGAGGGTGATCATCTGCCACTTTTGAAGTGTGAGTGCCACTCAAAATATTTCAATTAGCTCATTGCTACATTGCTGTAAGTTTGCTTTATTAATTCAAGGGTCAGTTTCCTGAGTTTGATTAAGCATCATTTTTACTTGCTGGTTTAGTTTGAAAGCTGTCCTATCACTGAGGTTTAGATTATTAAGTCGACTGCATCACTTGTTGAAGGGGAGTAAGTCTCCTCCCTCCCACCAAAAAGGGATATCCTGGATATGACATTAAACAAAAAATCTGGTGGGGAAGCTCTAATTCTGGAAAGTGTGCAGTACCTCTTCATTACCATTACTACCAGAATTACTGAAATCTGGAAAGGTAGTACCTTTTACGGTCTCATCTATGAGTCAAATAGATCTGTTTAAAAACTATTGTATTTGATAGGAATGCTTGAAACCATTTTATCATGTGAAAATTATTTGTATCAAGAATAGTCTCTTGAATCTGTAATTGTTTCCTAAGGGTTATTAGTTACTTGGTACCAGTCAACTGTGCAAACAAATTTATTAAATAAGAATAGTTACTTGAAACCTTATAATTGTGTATAAATTATTAGTATTAACGGCTCATTGTAAAGTGTTCGCCAATAGTCCGGGAGACCTGGGTTTAATCCCAGGTCGGGTCATACCAAAGACTTAAAAAAAAAATGGTACTTGATACCATTTTGCTTAACACTCAGCATTATAAGGTATGTATCAAGGGTAAAGGGGAGCAATCCGGGGAAAGGAGTAGCGCTCTCCCCTACACCTCAGTGCAGTAGCTATTGAAAAAATGAGCCTTCAGGTCACCAACTTTACTTTTACTTGCTTATTAGTATTAGATTGAAATACTTGATACCATAGAACCGTAACAAATTATTGTAGTCAAATTTTTAAAAAAGTGATTTGAAAATAGAATAAATGATTGCAATGGACCATTGAAAATACAGTTATGATTACAAACATTTACAAATGAATCAAATTTCGACATTAAATAATCCATAAGGAGTTGATATGCCTTTAAACAAATAAACCAAAACAACTCAACAATTACTGGTTGGTGGTTGTTGTTTCATGCTTAGATGACAAAACAGGGGCATTTTTGGAACTTTGTGGTACCTCTCCAGAATATCCCTCAAAGAAATATCTGAAAAATCAGACAAATCCTTAAATTCATTATTTTGGTAAGAGTACATTTCAGGTATTCCCCCCACCCCGAATTAACTGAACATTTACAAGTAAAAAAAAAAAAAAGTTTTCAACTTGCCTACCTGTTGTATTTCTCAGTCCATTTGGCTCGGGCTGTAGAATATTCTGACTGTATCCCTGCAGAGAGTAAAATCTCTCCTACAAGTTTCCTGGATTTGGCACTATGCTATCTGATTGTGAGGCTCCAGTCCTGAAGGTTTGAGGAACATGAAGTATCTCTTCATTACCATTGCTCTCAGGTCCACTCTAACCTGAATTGGTAGTACCTTTTAGGGTCCCATCTCTAGGTCAAATAGGACTAGTGTCCTAGGTATGACATTAAACTGCATCTGATGGTGAGGCTCTAGTCTTGGAACTTTGGAGAATGTAGAGTACCCCTTCATTGTTATTACTTCCCAGTCCACTCTGACTGGGAGTAGTAGTACCTTTTAGGGTCTTATCTATGAGTCAAAAAGAAATATCTAAGCATTTTCTATACTTGAAACCATTTAACTGTGTGCAGACTGATGTTAAATTATTAGTATTGTGTAACAATACTTGGAACCATTCATCTGTGTACATAGTGTTGAATAGAATTATTCTTGTTAGATTAAAATTATTGAAGCTATTTTACTGTGTGAATAAAACTATTAGTGTTAGATAGCAATACTTGAAATCCTTTAACTGTGTGCAAGCAAATGATTAATATTTAATAGAATTATTAGTGTTAGATAGCAATACTTGAAACTATTTACTATGTGCAAACAATAAATAGTAATACTTGAAACCATTTGTGTTCAAATAAATTAGCTCTAACTCATTTAAAAATAAAATTACCTACATGTTATTCACTTATAAATCATATATGTATAAACATTATTTGGTATTGAATAACCATCAAGAGTTGATATGCCATTAAACCTAATTTGTTGTATTTCTCTTATCTGTTAGGGCAATATTAATTAGTCACATAAATGTGATAAAAAAATTATAGTAATCAATAGAAATACCTGAAGTGATATAACTGCAAATTATTTGTATTAAAAATAGTTATTTGAAGCTATAATTGTTTGCAAAGGATTATTATTAGTTATTTGAAACAAGGACTTGTGCAATATTGCTTGCAGTTGGAGACAGCACCCCACAAAACAGCAACTGTACGACCACCTACCACTCGTCATGAAAACTATCAAAATTAGACGAATCAGACATGTGGGACACTGCTGGAGAAGTAGGGACGAGCTCATAAGTGATGTACTCCTGTAGACCCCTTCACAGGGACGAGCAAAGGCAGGACGTCCAGCTCGAACATACATACAGCAGCTCTGTGCAGATACTGGATGTAGCCTGGAAGACCTGCCAAAAGCAATGGACGATAGGGAGGGGTAGCGAGAGAGGATCAGAAATATCCATGCTAATAGCACAACATGATGATTTGAAACCATATTGCTTGCATGAAAAAATTGACTTTGGCATTAAATAACCCAATAATAATTGACCTGTCATAAATTTTTGTTTTTATACAATGAGGTTTGATCTCAATGTGAGTGTTTGTACATCCACACAATGTTTCTTGTTTTACTGGAGAAAACATTGATTTTATAATATAAGGGTCTCTGTTTCCAATTTTGATACACAATATGTTTGCTCTTTGCTCAAATTACCCAGTCGGCTGGGGCTGTAGAATACACCGACTGCTTCTCTGCAGAGGGGTAAGACCCCCCCCCCAACGAGTGTCTTGGATATGACACTAAACAATCTGATGGTGAGGTTCCAGCAATGCTGGAGCTTTGGGGAATGCGGAGTACCCCTTCAATGCCATCGCTCCCAGGTCCACTCTAGGCCAGAGTGGTAGCACCTGATAGGGCCCTATCTATGGGTTAAATAGAACTAACAGCATACTTATGCTAAAATGAATTGAGTAAACTGAATAGCTTAAAATAGAAACGTTTTTGACAATTAAACCGTACTTACACTTAAACTGCATGCTTATGCTTAACTGAATTATTTCAAATAGAACTGTTTTTCGACATTAAAACTGTATTTACACTTAACTGAATTATTACATATAACTGCTTAAATAGTTTGAAAAGGAAATGTTTTTGACAATTAAACTGTGTACTTATGCTAAACTGAACTGTTTTCAATAGAACAGATTATTTACATAAAAATGGATTTGGCGTTAAATAACCTACAAAGGTTGATATGCCATAAAACCAAACAAACGAAACCAAACCATCTTTGCTCAAAGTCCCCCTGCCCTCAAACATGTATTTTAAGATACTGAAGCTTCTTAAAGTAAAATGCATTTAATGCAAATTCCTTAAATTGATCTTATCAGTTTATAACAAAAAATTTTTTTTAAATCAAATAATTGTTTCAAAAAAGACTTCCAAATTTTATGAAAGTGGCTGTAGTTGTCAGTGCTGTATTTTGAGCTGAAAGCCCAAACATACCAGAGTCCAGTCAGCCGGGGCAGTAGAATACACTTACTGCATCTCTCCAGAGGGGTAAGATCCCCTCTAACGAGTGTCTTGGATATGACATTAAACAACCTGATGGCGTGGCTCCAGCCTTGGAGATTTGAGGAGTTTGGAGTACTCCTTCATTGCCATTGCTCCCAGGTCCACTCTGGACCAGAGTGATAGCAGCTGATAGAGTCCTATCTATGGGTCAAATAGAACAAACTGTGGTCAAACAAATAACTGATATTAAATTGTGAATGTTATATAGGAATACTAGAAACCGTTTAACTGTGAGCAAAAAAGAGCTCAGGCTCGATTAAGAATGTTATCTACAAAATGTGTTTACAAATCATATATATATATATATATATATATATATAGGATTCAGCATCAAATAACCTACAATGGTTGATATGCCATAAAATCCAACCCAACCAAACTAAAGAACCAGTTATGATAAAACTGACTGACATCAAGTCATATTGAATAACTACTTAATTCTTTGAATGGAATAAATTTAGGAATTAAATGCTTTATTTAGAGGTGTGGTTAGTGTTATGGTTATCATCAAAAATGGAATTGGTAACTTGAGTTCAAACCCTGGATGAGGCTGTTTGTATTTCACCTTGTATTAATGCCCTTGGGAAAGGCATAGATCTGTCTGTATTCCCCCCAGCTATGGGTAAATTGGTAGACTAGGTTCTTTAGCCTTGGTTAGGCAAACCAGTCTCAGAGAAGGAAAATTCTGAATTCAAACCAGCTTTACTTTTCTTAAAAATTGACTTTGTATTACTTTCATGGTGCTTAATTATTTAAGTATTAACTTTAAATGATAAGCTTATCTGGACTTCTGAGAGGAGGAATTATTCATTGAGGCACTTTTATTGTCCAAGCATTTTTTGTAACGGCTATGCATGTGTCTTGATGTGAGTGTGCTTCCTCCATATTAAAATGACCTTATGTCAAATCTATCACGGTGGGAGGTCAGGTAAATCTTTCATAGTCACTCCTTGTTGCACTAGATACAGATTAATTAGTTGATAGATCTTCTGAGTCATAAAAATTTTCTCAAAGACTCCCATATGATGTTTGTTTCAGGCAAGGTCAATTAAGGATTCCATTAAAGCCTGTTACATGTGGATTCTTTCAATTACTTTATTTTTCAATATTGTTCTATCTTTTATACTGACCTTATTCCATATAGATTAATGGACCTTATTTTTTCTCTCTACACATGATCAGTTATGCCAAATTTTTTTCTCCCCAGAGCACAATTGGTCTCCTTTATATCCTTTGCTACAATTAAATTAAAACCCTGCTGGTGGAGTTTAGAATACCCCTCTATAAAGGATGCAATCAGTATAAGAAACCCTCAAAAAGGCTGACATTAACCTGCATTTGGATGATCTGGAGAGAGTGGAGTACATATTCTTCATTGCCATTACTCCCAGGTCCACTCTGACCGAGAGTGGTAGAACCTGTTAGGGTCCCATCTATGGCTCGTATAGATCTGTTTAAAAATGATTGATATCAAGAATAGTTACATGAAGCTGTAATAGTTTACTAAGAATTAATTTTAGTTATTTGATACCATATAATTACTTGCACATTATTAGTGTTAGATAAAGATACTAGAAACCGTATAACTGCAAACAAATTATCAATAAGAATAGTTATTTAAATTATATCATTTTTTATGAATTATTAGATAGGAATACTTGAAACCACACAAATATGTGCCAAGTATTTGTATTAGGAATACTTGATATCATCTGCCAACTGTGTGCCAAAAAAGAAGTGCAATGGAACATTTGAAAATAGTTCTGTTTACCATCAAACATTTTAAAATGAATAAAATTTTGGCATTAAATATGATTAAATTGATATAATGTTAAATACAAATACACCACTCCTCCACAAGTTTCTCTTAACTTCCAATTAAAAAAATCTATTGTTGTCCATAAGGGCTGGGCCCATAACTTGTAGATTAAAACTACACTCTGCTATCAATTAGTGTTGCAGTGATCTTTCATGGATTCACCAGTCAACTGAATGTTTTCCTTCATAATTACAGGGAAACTTTACTGGTACTTCAAAGTAGGCTAGCCAAATCTTGAAAAATTTTTCAACAACATATTTCTTTCTTTAGTTGAATTTAGGCTCTTTCTGGACTTCTTGTTGCACTGCCTACCATATGTAAGATCCTAAGTTTTCCTTAAATAACTTCTTTTAGGTCCTTATTGAATGTGTCCACTTTTGGTTGTGTGACAATTGGTTTTGGTTTAGGATGTCTGTCTATCTAATATCAAACTGAGAGTTATCAGCATTTTTCTACTTCAAACAAAAATTCTTAATCTTTACAATTAGTACTCACACAATCAAAAACCATATTACAAGACACATGAGAGGGGCCATTTTGATGTTAATAAAGGTGCAGAAAATCTCATTGAAATTCTAATCTATTTATATAGATTAGACAATCAAGGAGAAAACTTGTTGATACTATTTCTGGTCATGACAAGGCCGTTCAAATTTATCTGGTCAATTTTGCTTAAGAAGCTTGACTTGTATAAATTGACTCATGCATGGCCATCAGGAAAACTATTTGGTCCTCTCAACATTTTCTTTTTGGGGTGCCTCAGGCACTAAGGAATAAATTTAGCCCCGCTAAACAAGTATAACCTGAGGGAAAGCTCTCTAAGACCAGATGATCAACTTAGAAGCACCCAGCTGGCATTCATGCCAGTTGATCCTGCTTGGTGGCAGGTGAGAATTAAAAGTTTTAATTGACTTTCCACTAAGTCAATATATGAAGATGTTTTATAATGGAGACCTACACACAAATCGAGACTCATGCACAGCTATAACAAAAAAATACTTGATCCTATTGATATTCCCTTGTTGGGACACCTCAGGCACCAAGCAATAAACTCAACCTTGCAAAGCAGGTATAGCCAGTGGGGAAGGCCCCCCTGAGACCAGGCAATCAATTTTCAATCACCCAATTGGAATAAATGCCAGGTGGTCTTGCCAATTGGGAATTGATAATTTAGAGAAATTTCAGCAAGTTTGAATAATACTTAAAGGTTAAATCCATCTTGGCAAGAGAGGAAACAAACTTGCTGTTTGGAACATATTCATTAAGTTTGTAGAGGGGAGATAACAAAGTTAACAGGTTTTCCTGAGGTGTTAAATTTCTCAATTGCTTCAAAGTTAGACCAAAAGTTCTGGGGAATTGTGCTGTCTCTAGGATACTCCACAAAATTACTTTATAAAATCCTATAACTATTTAGATTTTACTTTTTTTTTTTTTTTCTTTGAAAGAAAAAAAAATTTATTTGTAGACTTAGAATTTCAAATTGTCATTGTCTTGAATTTGATAGAATTGCCTAGAAAAGATTGTCTTGTTTCATCTTTGAATGTAAATTCAATGGTGGTTTCAGTATTATTTAATTTTGTGATGACATTTGGTTGGTTGGTTTTACGTGGGTATATTAATAGTGTTTTGTCTATGTATCAATTGTATTTGGAATAAGATATTTTAGAATGGGTCAGATTCTAAAAGTGTGATAAAGAGGCATGTTAAAACACTGTTTAAAAAAGAGCCCATGAGTTGGCTGAATTTGTGTAGAAAATACAATTAAAACTGAAAAGCATTTAGTAATTACTTTGCTGTGTCCTATGACTTTACTGACTAGAAGAGGGAGGTGTACTTTTCTCAACTGGTCTGTTGGTGTATAGGGATGGGATGTCCAAATTTAGATATATATTTATTTTTTGTCTCTTCTTTAACTCTTGTAAGAGGTTTTCAGCATTCTTGATGTGTGTAGGCTAATTGTTCCAAGGAAAAGAGTCTGGGTGATGTTCTATTAAGCATGTTCATAATTTTTTTTATCTTTTAAATCATCATTTTTTTCTGTTTGATTTGATGTTTTCTATTCTTGAAAATTTTAAGGTTTTTTTAAAATGAAATATCTATGTTGAGAGTTAAAGATTTAGAATACCTGAATAAGATTTCTTTTTAAATCATTTTGGTTTTTCAGTCAAGTCTGTTTTAAAAAAAAATTGTTTTTCTTTGTTTTCTTTCTCTTTGCCATTTTTAAGTGATAGTAAATATTGATATTCTTGCACTTATCAGTTGTTAGACTTATATAATTTTGCAGAATTATTCTTTCTAATTTTACCCACTTAAGGTCAATTAAGCAACCATTAAGTATTACGTCAAGTTAGATCCTCTCTCTCTCACTATATATATATATATAATACACACACTCACTCTGTTTTAAGACCTAATGCTGCAATATATTGGCATAACTGGATAATATTGAAAAAGAATAAAAATTCACTGTTGAGATGCCATTGCTGTTATTATTTACATGTTAGCAATGAGTTTTTTTGTCTTAGATACCTCTTTTAAAAAGGCTGTTTCAATGTGAAAGCTAAGTTTTATCCAAGATCAAGCAAAGCCAGAATTGATGGATTTTGGAACAACTCTGTGTAGCAGATGGCATGTTTTGTAGTTTGGATTTTCCTTCTCAATTTCATAGTGTCATTGAGAGATCTTATTTAGTCGTGATTGTACTGTCACTTCAGATAAACAAATTTTCTAAAGGCACAAAATTTGAAAATTGCTCCCAAAAGCAGTTCATTCTCAAAAGAATTTTTTTTTCTTCTGTTTCTCAGATGACCACAAGAAAACAAACTATTCAGAATATACATGTAGTACACAATGATGGTTGGAGGGAGAGAAAGGAAAGTGTTAATAATATTGTCTGTTTTAAGATCTGAAATATATCAGCACAACCAGATAATGTTGAAAAGGGACAAAAATTGTAGTTGGGCTGCAATTGCTGTTGATATTTACACATTTGCAATGAGTGTTTCTTTGTCTTAGAATTGTGTTCCTCTTTTAAGTAGGCTGTTTCAATGTGAAAGTTAAGGTTTTTCATTATCCAATAGTGCTGATATATTGCAGCATTAGATCTTAAAGTGGAAAACATCATTACAGCTTTCCACTTGTCCCCACTATTGTTGACATTATATATATATATATGCAATTTTACAATTGGTTTTAATGGAGGCACTTGTGGTATAACAGTTATCATTAGAAATGAACTTGTCAACTCTAGTTCAAATCCTGGATGAGGCTAATTGCATTTTACATAGCACTAATATCCTTGGGAAAGGTATGACTCCAACTATTCTTGCTCCTGCTTTAAATAAATAGTAGGGCAGAGTGAGTTTTTTAAAACTTTGTATGGCAATGAGTCTAGGAGAAATAAAACTCTGAATTCAAACCAGTTGTATTCTATTTTAAAATTGACCTTGTGTTACATACTACCAGTTGTTAATATACATTTTTATCATACATTGCTCAATATCAGAGACAGCCAAAACAGAATAAAATTATTTCCTAATTGTGATTGATTTTTTTTTTTTTTTTTTTTTAATTCCTTCAGCTGCTTTATCTTTGATTGTCATATAATGTTGGGATAAAAAGAAAATTGAATACTTGTGATATACTGGAAATCTTTGTCAGGAAAAGTTGTTTGGAAGTCTTTTAAATTCATACTCAATAATTGTATGTATTAATCAACTGGTTTCTAGAGTTAAAAACAAAGATTTGAATTTGGAAATAATAAATACATTGATTAGAATTTGTTATATTCCCTGAGAGATTAGTGATTGGGGTGAGTAGATGCAGACACCACAGTATTGTTGTAAAGTGAACTGGAAATTGCTTTATTCTCTAGAAAATTCCATTATTAAGGCATGCAATCAACACATTTTTCCTTTGCTCTCTTCTGCCATCCGTCCCTATAAGCCATTGCTCTTAGTAAGTCCTCTAGATGGAATCCACTGTCCACTCAGAGCTGATGAATGTAAGTTTTTGCTGACCAGCCAACTCTGATGTGTCCATCCTTATTTCACCAGCCATACCCAGCATGTTTTACTTGTATGGCTTTTGAGATGTGGGAGGTTTATGGGATCATATCAGTTTATTAATGTCAGAGGTTAATGATTTATCTATTTCAAAAATAATTATGACTTTTTTTTTTTTTTTTTTTTTTTTATATCCTTATTTGTACTTTTAAAAACTCATTACTTTGATATTAAACGAGACTTATTTTATTTTTGATAGGTTTTCAAAATTAATTTTGTATTTAAGAGTTGGTAAAATTTTACATGAAACTTGTAGACACTCAAATAGTTTAAAATTATTTTTCAAGATTTGTTCATCTTATTTACAGTGTTTGATTCAATAAATCATTTGAGATCAGCTGATGAAAATAGTTTATTTGTAAAGATTAAATCAACTGGCAGTTTTTGACTGTCAATAAAAGACATGAAAAGTTGTGTATGTAAATTTGAAATGACAAAGCATGGAAAAAGTAAGTTACATGATATATTTCTCAAAAGAATATTGTTGAATAAATTTTTTTTATATGAAAGTATGTTTGTTTTTTTTTTGTTTTTTAAAAACTATTTAAAGAAAAATAATTTTGAGAAGTTCTTTTTGATTTTAAATTTATGTAAAGTAAGTCTCGTCTGTAAGCAAAACCTTCTAAAATAACAGTTCAAATATCAGACAGGATACTCTTGAGTTGTTAGTGAAGGTCAGGTAAGTACTTTTTTTTTCTTTCTACTTCCATACTATGTACAACCTGTAAATTTAATTATGGGAAAAAAGACCCTGTTTGGATAAATTAACCTTTTTAACTAGTAAGTTTGATTATAAACTGGTTGTTTCCTCCATGGTAGGTATGTGGGTTAAGTTAGCTCTGCACATGTATTCTTAGGCTTGGTTATCTGAAGGTGGCCCCCAGCCACATTTGTGTAACAGGTTTGAATTCAGAGTTTTCCTCCTCCATTATCAGGAGGAAGATTTTGATGCATACCTTTCCTAAGGGTATCAGCGCTATATGAAATGCAAACAGTCTCACCAAAGATTTGAACTCTGATTGCCTTGTCCATTTTCAATGAAAACCAATTACACCACATGTGCCTCCTCTCCATGTTAAGTGGTTTGTAATACTCCACTTCCTTTAATCTATTTTGGAAAATTATGAAGAACTTATATTTTTCTACTTTTTTTTTTTAAGTATCTTAACACAATCTGTTTCATTGAATGGAGACATGTCAAATAAGTATGACCAAATTTGCATTAAAACTTATTAGAAAATTTTTTTTTTTTATGCTTGCTAAGCAAATCAAACTAAAATATTGCCAAGAGCAATTTTTTTTTTTTTTTTACATAGTTATGTATAGAGCTAGGGTTTACTTTAAAAAAAAATTAATCTATTAAACTTTGTATCAAAATCTGACCAATTAATGGGTTGGGGAAGTTAAAAAAAAAAAAATTCTAACCGAATTTGGACTGAAAACTTCTTTTAATAAAAACTTCATCCTTATTAAAATCAAGTAATTTGTAGAATTTTGGTAGATTTTAAAAACTTGATTTTTTTTTCTTATTCATCTGAAAAATTTCAATGTAAATTTGGTCTTGTTAAATGAATCAGGAGGAGAGGAGATTAGCATAACTGTTGACTCAGAAAATGAAATTCTTTAGGAAAGGCATGAATCCTTTTTTTCTCCCCAGTCATACTTTTAAAAATCCTTCGACAATCAAAAACTGGAATCTCAAAAATTGTCTTCTTCATTATAATTCCAGATGACACTTGGTCCCAAGCTGTATCAGGTCTTTCACTCGGATAACATTGGGTATCTTGAAGGGAGCAGATTTGCTGCTTGGGTAACTACCAGTTTTCCATCCAGGTCCACAACTAAGTGTTTATAAAACAAAAACAAATCTTACCACAAACTAATTTCTCTAAACACAATAAAATCTGAATAGGCAGTCTGTCAACAGCCCTCATGAGACTAGTTTCTGGTATAAAGATTTTTTATTACAAACTTACCTCAAAAACATTTTTCAAGTCATGGCAAACTCTGATTTAGTAGTTTATCTTGTACTTATAAAATCTGCAGTACTTCTGTCATAGAATTCATAAAATTTTTTTCTCAGTATTCAACAAAATTAGGTGTAAAATTTGTACTAGTTGGATTGTAAGTATTCTCTGGCAAATTCAACAACTTAGATTTTTATGATATAGCATGTAATTTTCAAGTTTTCATATTCCACCCCAAAAACTAAAGATGCTTTTAAAGAGAATTTAAGGAAAATGTATTATTGACATTAAGACATGTAAAGATATACTGCAAAAATAGTTGATGAAGTTATTTAATGAGTTTAAATGTGTAAACATTTAAAAACAAACAATTTGGCTGTGTGGTTATGAATAAGAAAAAGATTAATCCATGCAGTAAAATTCTAAAACCATTGATGAATTTTAAGTTTTTTTTTTGGGGGGGGGATTCAATGATAAATCTATTTGTCCAAATAAGCAATTATATCACTCAATTATCACTTTTGTTTTGTAAATTTAAAGAAAATTATTTTCTGTACATTCCACTTCAGTTGTTTACAGGCTTATTAGTTTCACACAAGCCATTGAAAAAAAATCAGAGGGAACATTGCTAATGTGTGTTTAGGATTTTAAAAAAATCCTTGGAAAATTCATACCACTTAGAAAGACTTCAAACTGGAATACTTTTAATGTCATTACTGTGTTGCAGATATTTGAGATATATATATATATATATATATATATATATTCATAGGTATTGTAAGATACAATTAAATGTAAAATAGAAAATAAAGGATGATGTATTTACATAAACAAATTTGTAAAAAGTAATTTATACTTAAGAATTTCAACTTTCTTACTAGCTTTTCCTGCCTTGAACCAAATTCACAACGTTCCCCTTCCTTCCATTTGATAAAATTTGACCTCAGAATTAAGTGTAACCATGTTTAAGATTGATAAAAACAAATGTTATTAACATTTGAAATCTACTTTGAATTGTTATGACAACTTATTCCTGAGAAAGTTTTCCTTCACTATTAAAGCGAAGAGTTAAATTTGCAGGCAAAATACTGTAGTTTAAAACTCAATGTAATGTTTATAAAGCAAAATAAACTACCCACCCCGCTTTTTTCCCTTCCTTTAAACCAATTTAAAATCACACACTAATGAAAGATGATCTGAAGGATATGAAAGAGAAGGCAATCTGTCCTTTCCAACATCCTCTTCCCTGGGCAAATCGAGAATTGAAGTAATTTCTATAGATTCTTTACTGCACCAAATATAATCAATTGTCCGACATGTCTCTGCAGGTCCCTCAGCTGAGCATCGCACCTTCCAGGTTGTGTAAGCTGGCTCCTCGCAATTTGTTGAGAGTTTTGTGTACGCACTGTACAGGCCAATGTCTGATGTTGAGAATGACTGATAGACAGCTTCAGTTTGGTCAGCATTGAAATCTCCACAGACAATGATAGGCCAGTTGAGGGCATTCTTGTTGAGATAATCCAAAATAAATTCCCCTTGCTGATAGCGAAGTTCTTCAAAGCCAGATTTTGCTTTCAGATGAGTAACAAAAACAGAAAATTTATTTTTCTGACCATCAGTGTCGGAAATGCCCTGGATTTCAAAAAGACAATAAATAGCCACTTGATTGGTTAACTGGCCTTCTGCATCCTTAATTCCAACTTTGTCTGAATGGAGCAACTTTAAACGATCTTTTCTATAGAACAAGGCACATCCATCTGGACCTAAGGAGTTTTTACAGTAAAGACAAGGGGAATCTGGTTTAGGATTAAAAATTCCAGTGTAGCCAATGGAGGATAAATGTGAATTTAAGTATTCAAAGTGATCCACTTCTTCTGTGCAAATCACATCTGGGTGGTATCGAAGAATCCCTTCAAGTATTCGGAGTTTTCGTGAATCCCATTCCAAAGCACTATCAGGACAAAGGACAAAGTTGTCTTTGTATTTGGAGAGTGCTGAAAAGAAAAATTGGAACTGCATAATATTTTGAAAACCAGATTTAATTTTGTGAATGCATCTCTAAAAATGTTTTATAACCTCAATCAATCTATAATTTTCAGAAAGGTCATTGACATCCTCAAAGAATTATTCACACAATGTTCTTAAAATGTTGACAGCAATGTATGCAATACACCTTGTTTCATGATTTTTGGCATGAAATTATTTTAAATAAAAGAAGGGCCAGAACAGACGGCCATCTTGTGTTGGTTGTTTTTGTTGAGCAATGAAAACAACAATGGGTTTAAGTCTGTACTGTTCTATCTTGAGGCTTTCATTACTCAACAAAAAGAAGCAACATAAAATGAAAGTTTGTTTTACATAAAGAAAAGAAAGGAGAATAAAATGGAGATAGGGACTGCATGTTGTAAAAATAAGTTAGTTTCCAAGCAGTAACATTTTAAAAATTTTGTGTTCTGGAAAAAGTTTCTTTCTAGCATATTACACCAGTGGAACCAAAAACAAGGAGTTCAGTCATCTGAATAATTCTTCAAATGAATCTCAAGGCCTGTTACTATGTCTCAATTCATTATTATTTCTGTATAGATAAAGATATTTTAATTTGTCTCCCTCAAAATTTAATGAACTTTCATGCAAGTTATCTTTATAACCTCTGCCAAGTGTAAGTATTTAAATTTTAATGTAAGAAAATATATTATAAAAACTAATGAAACCCAATAAGAATGCATATACAAAGATTACACTTATTTTAATTGATTTATTTATAAAATTATACATAAGATTGCTTTTTAATATATATGTGAATAAAACAAAAGATTTAACCAACTTCTCACCAAGTCTGATTAGAAATAAATAGCACCATGTAATTATTTATTAAACCCAGTTGTGTTAAAAAACAAGTATGTAAATTATCTACACCATATATGATGTAAACCTTTATTTCTTAGTGATATATAACATACATTACAGGATTTTAAATGCATTAATAATATGGATTGTTTTGAGGTAAATCTAACTCAGCTTGACTTTAATCGAGACACTGTGAACAAATAAGATGCTAATTAAGATTAAGTAATGATTATTTAATAATCATTGAGAATATAACGTAAATGACTACAGGGATTGTGACAATTTTGGTTATAGAAAAAATACAATCTCGATTATAATAAGATTTATAAATGCTTAGTTATGTGGGGGATATTGTTAAGTTTAGTAATATTTTGAACATTACTTTCTTAATCTAGATCAGGGCTTCTCAAAATAGCTCATATAGACCCCAAGGGTTGAGAGAAAAAATTGCTGGATCATGTAGTCTAGTTGCCAGATATTGTATATCTAGCAGAATGTCTGATTGGGTGTGATGGCCACTAGTGATGTGTCATTCACATATGACCTATTCTAAACATTCTAGCTCTAACTGAAACAATCCAGATGTTTTCAGCATCATTAATGAGATTTTCACAAAAGAAAACGTTTAAAAACAATTACATTTCAAACAAATTTTATAAAAAAAACAACAACACTGGATGAATAAAAAAACTGTCACAAAATACCTCAGTCTATGTGCAACTATTGAGCCCATTTTATCAAATTATCCAAATTCATAAATGTCCAATAAAAAAACAAAACATGGAATTAAGTTACTTGATTTGATGTTATCAAGAAACCTACCTTGAGCTAAAACATTCCATTGCAACAATCGAATCTCATAAGAGTTTTCGGCTTTGGCATCTCCATTTAAAATGTTGAATTCTCTTTCCAGGAAAGTTGGCAATCCTCTTTTCTTACTTTCTTCTTGTATTGTTTTAAGTAAATCCTGACACTTGTCCATGGCATTTAGCAGTTTAAAACCCTATCAATAAAATTAAAAATTAAAAAAAAAAAAAAAACAATATTAATGTTAGGCCACCAAATGAAAATGTCTTTTACAGAACTATAAATGAATAATATATAACTTTAATAATTGTACTAGCTGAAATAACCACTCTTTGCTGGGAAGACATGGATTGCAGCAGGTTATGACTGTAACAGGATTCCTTAGCATCGAAATGTTTACAAACA
This sequence comes from Sepioteuthis lessoniana, assembly GCA_963585895.1. NCBI lineage: Eukaryota > Metazoa > Mollusca > Cephalopoda > Myopsida > Loliginidae > Sepioteuthis > Sepioteuthis lessoniana. The sequence goes on along the minus strand of OY757931.1, from coordinate 55,448,220 downwards.
ATAATTGTTAATATAAAAGATAAATTCACAAGACAGAAAAGGTATCAATTTTTTTGATATGACATTATGGAGATACTTGTGGCATGATGGTTATCATAGAAAGTGAACTCAATTACCCGGGTTCAAATCCTGGACGAGACTGTTTGCATTTCACATAGCGCTAATACTCTAGGGAAAGGTATGAATCCAACTGTCCTTCTCTCATCTATGAGTAAATAGTAGGGCAAACTAGGCTCTTTATCTTTGTTATAGTAACTGGTCTAGAAGAAAAACTGAATCCAAACCTGTTGTAGACAAAGTGTGAGACAGGCTCTATTAGGCTATTCTTGCCCAAGACATAGTACATTAGTAGCAACCATGCAACCAAACTAGGTTACAGGACAAGTCTTCTGTGAAGTTAATATTATTCTGTAAAAAAACTCAAGTTCTGCAGAGAAATATTTAAATTTTGAGTGATTTATTGATTTTAAACATGTTTTTGTTTGGATTCTTAGTCCCAACTAAGAAATATTTTGCATTTCAAGCTTGAAAACCACCTCCAGACCTAATTAGTAATGTTTAATTAAATGTGAATATTTATTTTAATAAAACAATTTTCTTGGAAATCAAAATACTTTGATTTGTTACTTCTTGCAGCAACATGTTTTTTTATATAAGATTGATTTGACATTAAATCACCAAAAATGGTTGATATGCCATAAAACCAAACCAAACCAAACCAACATGGTTTTATTAGTTATTAGAGAATCCTCTTTTCATGAGGTGGAACAAAAATTTAAAAAAAAACACAAAATAAAAATCTCTTCTGGGTTCAATAATTATGGATAATAAATTTGTTCGGTCTGTTGGAGTTATCTCCTTTGTCCTCTATCAATATGCTGATAATGGGGCTCTGTAGGAAAACAACATTATGACTGCCAACTGCTAAAGTAATATTAAATTTATTATCACCTCTATCTAGCTTATATTCCTATATGGTGCCAAGAAAAGGATCAAACCCAGGCCTACTCCCATATGCAGTGCAATGCCTGAACCTGCAAGCTCTGGTCACATGTCCCAATCTTTCAATCTCTTCCAGTGATGACACTCATGCAGCAGTTGGTTGCCCTATAAGGGACACATCAACATACCCTCACCACTCACAGTACATGCTGGCTCTGTCCAGGTTATTCCCACATAACAGGGCAGGCCTTAAAGAGATGTCCACTCCTCATAGAGCTTTGCCTGCATGCAGGGGAGGGAAAGGAGAGATTTAGTAGTCATCCCCTTGTAATCTATAAATATACTGATAATGAGGCTCTGTAGGTAAACTACATAAGATGGCTGCCAACTGTTATTCTTTGCCAAAGTAATATTAAATCTCTTATCACCTTTATCTTGCCTTTATTCCCACAAACATTAAATCATTTAGATGAGAAACTTTTCTCAATTAACCCTCACTGCACAGAATAAATTTTTGTACACTAACATGCAGATACTGAATTAATTTGTTAAAATTGGCTGAAATTAACATCCCCAAGTTATGTATACAAATATTAACTAAATCATATTCTTTACCTATATTCATTATTTATTGTTTTCAGATATACCTTGATTCATATACAATCAAACATTTTCATTTTATTACACAAATAGTCACTAAACTCAACATCATAATGAAACTATGTTTTGAAGGTCAAACCCTTCAAATTCGCTATCAGAATTACAAAAGTGCAAAATCAAAGAAATTACTGTCTTTTTTTGTTATTGAAATTGAAGTTTCACTCTCATTTGAAATTTAAAAATACACCCAACAAGTTTGTGATGTAACATCACAATCAGTTCTTACTATATCTTTCTATTGGCCAACAAACATGTGCATACTACACCATATGAAATATGGAGAATTCTGGAAGGTACCCAACAATCCAAAATGACGTAACTTGGTTCCTGTATCTCAAGTGCGCATGCACAGTAAGGGTTAATTCATTTAAATCAAACTTAACATTGAATTAATAATTATTGAGATCATGGACACTGACTTCAGATGTTTACAGAAATTTCACTTCATTTCATTCAGTGTCTTGACAGTTCTTAAACCAGTTAATTTAATCTTACATCATTGAAAACACTTTGCAACTGGGCTTGTTTATGTTGGCTGGAAAGTTGTGAATGAAAACAAAGGATTACATAATGAGACTGCATTTTCATCTGACATTTCTACAATGTGATGAAAAACCAACAAAGTCTACTGGCATCAAAGGATATTGACTAGGTTACTGGTAATAATGCTTTGGCCCTGAAACCAGCGTTATTATCTGATGAAGGCTTTGCTGGCCACACTGCTGTAGTTGTAGTACATTGTGTATCTAATATTAGATTCAATTTTTTTCTATCTTTTAGAAGACTTATTAACAATCAAAGTCTTGTCTACATAATATTTCATGTGGTATGGGTATCAAAATCAGTAAAAAATTCCATATAAAAAGTAAGATTTTTGTTTGAATAATAATAGGTTTAGAACATTTTTAGAGGATAAAGTTATATAAAATTGAATTTGCAGCTTAATTTTGCACTTTATGCTTATCTTTATTATCATAATTTTAGAGATAACTATGGAACCTTTAAACCAAGCAACCAGTATTTGTGCAACTACCTAGAAGTACATATATCCTGGCAGCCTGAATTTTGTCTAGGGAATCTTTATTTTTAAATTGCTATAGACTATAAAATGTTGTAATTTGTTATTGAACAGCTTATAAATCTTTCAAGATAAAAAAAAAATAAAGTGCCACCTAAAATTGGTCTCTTTTCCAGGTATCTGATATCTAAAAAGCAGTGAAATTGCAAAATTTTATATTTTCATTGGGAGTGGAGGACTTATAGGCATGGAGAATGCTCAGGGTTCTAATGGTTAAATACTAATTATAGGGCATGTTTGTCTGCTTATTTATTTGCAATAATTATAATACAAATTTGGTAAATAGGATGACTTAACCTGGCACTTAACAGCCACCAAAGCCAACCCTTCTGCAAATATACATAAAAATACAAAATTATGTTTAAAAGATTTTTAATCATATTCAGAGTTCAGAAATGTTAACAAATATGTTGAATTTCTTACCTCTCTTCAAGGAATACCTTTTTTTGGACATCAAATTGTTAATAGTGAAATTCACTCTTTCAACTTATGAAATAAGGAGGAAACTATTGGATCTGTGACTACGACATAAATCGGCATTGTAACAGTGGTCTATGTCAATATTGATGTTTCTATCTTGGAAGGATTTTAATTAGTAATGTACTGGAATTCATATTCAGTAATAAGGGATCTATTTGACCCATAGATGGAACCCTAATAGGTTCAACACCACTCTAAGTCAGAGTGAACCTGGGAGTAATGGCAATGAAAGAGTATGCCACACACTCTAGAACTTGAGCCTCACCATTAGATGCAGCTTAATATCATACCTACGATACTCCTTTTCTTTTTTAGAGGGGGTGTCTTACCCCTCTGCAGGGGAAACAGTCATTGTATTTTAAGCCTTGCTGACAGGGCATAAATTTCTTACTTGATTGTTATTTTCTTACCAAGTGATTTATAACCACTGAAGCTGATATTTTTGGGACGAGTGTAAATAGCATTGATAGATAAAGTTTACTTAAATATTTCTCTTAATCTCCACCTTCCATTCAGGTCTTATGACCACGAAACCTAAGATAGCTTTTTTCTAAAATGCTCCAGATATTCATCTAGTTATACAGAAGTCCACTGTGTAAATGATATGGTTGGCAGGAGCAGATATTACCTCAAAGTTGTCATAGGGAGAACTGGTAGACTAAGAATTAAATTCATGACCCAGCTAAGCTAACCTAACCTCTGTATGACATAATGACCTCTGCAGCTGGATTCATGCACTTTCTGCATTGATATTGTGACCCTACACTAAGATCACTGCAGTTTTGCAGATACTGTTCAAGGTGCACAAAGCTCAAGGCAGTGTCACAAAAGGAAAAAGAAAAAGACAACATAATATTTGAGGAACTGGACTTGCTCATGAATTGGGGTGGGTCTGACTCTCTGGGACCTCTCCAACTATATGCTCCTCCTCTTGGTGTGTTGCATGAACTCAAGCCTTCCACTGTTGCTTTTTCTGAAACCACTAACAACTGACCATATTCTGCATCTAACTCAGCTCTCTCTGGTCAGTGCCAATTCACTCACTTCTTTAACTCATAATAGCACCAGTGGCTCAAGACTTCTTTTTGCCTAGGAACAGGGCTGTATTTTATAGCCTTCCCAAGAGTGGTCAAACCTTCCAATACTTTTAGGATCATTCCACTCCACTCAAGAAACAGCAAGTGCTTGGTCATTTTCTGTTTTTAGTTCTCTTTCTTATGAGTAGCCTCATCCTCATTCAAGGTTGTGAGGTCACTTTAATCAAGGCTGGTGGTGAATAGGTGAACTGCTTCTGACTCCCATGTTTTGTCACATTCTGCACAGATACACCTACACACACCCATAAATACATAAATATACACACACAGATACACATCTATACCTATGGTTAACCTATGACTATATACATATGTACACACTTGTTACATCTCTAGTAAAATTATATGTGCATATGTATGGGATGGGGGTAGGTTTTACTTAGCTTAGTCTATCTATCTCTTCCCTCCTTAGCATAATGTCAAATTCCAAGAATGAAGGTAGGTAGGTAGGTATTTACAATCATATTAATATATTGATTCTTTAATTGTTTCTATTAAATGAAATTACAAATAGTAAATAAGTTAATTTTTTAATTACTACTACCATCTATGTATTACTTAAAGACTCATTGGAAGCATGTGTGTGGGTGTATATATATATATATATATATATATATACACACACACACACACACACACATATATATACATATCAATGGTAAATCTGGGAGTAGGGATTTTCAGGTTCAGACAAAGAGCTATTCTCAAGTCTATATGGAAGCAATAAAAATTCTCTCAAAATGAGTCATTTATCTTTGACTAGGATTTAACAGTTTGACTCGGACCATTATGAATAATTATTTTAACTCATTAATATAACTTTGTTTTATTTTCATGCCTAAAAATGTTGATTCAGATCAATTTTACTGACAGTGTACATAATAATGTTACACAAAGAAAAAATAAAACATGGCCACAATGGACTCATGAAAAGCAACCCTAAAAATAGATTTCTGTCTGAAATAATAAAAATAATCTTCAATTATCTAAAATATGTTTTTCAAAGAATATATTTTTGTTTCAACTTTACCTAATTTTGACTTTAAATAATTTTTTTCTGTTTATTATAATTTTATAATGTGGGAAATTCAAAAATTTCAATCCAATTTAAGTTGTGTGTGTGTGTGTGTGTGTGTGTGGGTCTGTGATCTGTACTGCTGACTCAGACATTGAGTGGTTAACATCAAAGATTCTAATGGCAACTAAGAAAAGCAATAGGTCAGATATTACAAATTTAATTTTAAACATACATTAACACAGATATATACACAGGCACACACAAATTGGTAAAAATACAAGGCATTTCAACTCATACTTTCATTCTAAATGCATCTTCATTTCTACCAAAAAAAGTGAATTCACCTGTTAACAAATAACTTAGGACTTAAAATACCTGATGTCTATGTGAAATATATTCATACAGTAAATTATGTTAAAAATTAGCTTGAGTAACAGTGTTACCAAGAATCACCATATATATATATATATTATATATATATATATATATATAACCCAGCAAAAATGGTTCATCATAAGATCTTTATTTGAGCAATATACTTAAAATGCTTTAACATAAAGAATAAAGCAATATCCAAGTGATAATTTGTAAAGTTTGCATTCACACAATGTCATCTTTTAATTGTCCAAATTCTCAATAAAGATAATTATGAAATACTAATTAGGAGGAAACTATTTGATCTGTGACTACAACTTAACCCCTTCTTAAACAGAATCATTAGTATCATTATGGATCAATGTTAGAATAAGAACCCAACAGGTTTGTGGATCATCTAGTAACTTCTAAAAGAAAAAAAAAGGCTGTAAAAGTAACAGAAGTAGAGGTAACTATTAAATAAGAGTTAAGGAAATTGTAGGTGATAAATGTTCAAAATCTCTTAATGCAGTTCTTTCCATTTAAAAGTATCAGATGTGCATAGTTGTTTTTAGGATACCAAATAGCCAAAGAATTCATTGAGTCAACCCGTCTTAGGTTATTTTAAGCCAAGAGGTTAAGGAATCACATTCATACTCACATTTTTTTGTATACTTATTTCTTAAGATTTTTTTGCTCATGGTCTTGTCTTATATGAATAATTTTTAAACAGATCTATTTGACCCATGCCCAACAGGTACTACAACTCTGAGTCAGAGTGGACCTGGGAGTAATGGCAATAAAGTGGTGATCCACAGTTCCCAGATCTGGAGCCTCACCACCAGATGCAGTTTAGTGCAATACCAAGCCCTCTCCTCTTTTTTTGCTGAGTTACCTCTTTAGTAAGGGATACAATCAGTGTATTCTAAACCTTGCTGTTAGGACATCTAAAACAATAGAGAAATTCATATAAACTTACATTAAACTTGATCAGTTTAAAAATCATTTTGATAGGTAATTTTTTTTCCTGGATATGTTCGAAGAGCATTTCAAATCTATCATTTTCCAGAATTACATTCTCATAAACACATAATTATACATAAATTATGTATGTGCATGTTTATAAACATACATATTTGTACAGTATCTAAAAGCAGGCCTATTTTTCTGTATGTGGGTGTGTGAGGTTGTGTAATTTGAATATTAATGATGAAATATCAAAGTTTATTGCTTTCCTTGTCTCATTAGACAAATTTCTTATACAAAAACAGGAAATGTCAGTTTACAAAAGACAGAATAATTTGACCTTTTACTATTTATTTATTAAAAAGAATAAAAAATCTGACCGTAGCTCAGCTTTGGACAAGTAACAGCCTTTGTTAGTCACCTTAATTAACCATAGGTTCTTATTAATTAGCTTCACAATGAAGACTGATTTGCCTGATGAATAAAATGGTTTTATTCTTAGCAGCACCTAAACTGCACAATCAAGTTTTATCAATAAAAACAAATCTATTGATAAGGTATATCCAAAACTTATCAAAGTTTTACAACCAGATTGATATCGATCTAGCATAGTTGCTGCCATAAATGATAGGATTATTTATGTATAAATCAGTACTTTTGCTTGTCTGTGAGTTCGATATGGTGTTAGAGAGTTGTGAATACAGGAGCAGATGTCAAGTGAGATTGTTTTAGATCACTTCAGTAAATAAAAGAAAGCAAAGTGAGAATAAGTTAGGACAGAAAAATTGAGAAAGAACACAAAGTGAATGAAAAGACTAAAATATAGAATGTCATGGAGAGTTGTATGTAATTATATAAAGAGTAGGAGGAAAAACAAGAGAGGGGAATTTACAGTAGAAAAGAACTTTACTGGAGATAAGATGAAGAATTGGTAGAGAAAATTGATTTTGTGTAAGAAAGGTTTGTTAATGTTTATATAGAAAGCTTCAAGAATTTAGAGTTTTTGTTTGTATTTTTTCTTTGTGAAATATAGAGGCTAAAAGTACTTGGAGGAAAATATGGCGCTTTTTTTAATTCATTCCATCCAGATGTCAAACAACTCATACAAAGACTTGAATGAATCAACTATAAATTAGGCAGAAGTGATGTGTGTGTCCTATTTAATCAAATATGTTTAAAAGAGAAAATGATGCACATATATATATATATATATATATATATATATATATATATATATATAAAATGCAACAAGTTCTATAATGGTATGATAATACGGATCATTTTAGAAATCCAAATCTGATTTTTTTTCATAGATAATAACTAGGCAGACTACACTAATTAATCTTTTTTCTTTTTTAGAATAATGTTGTTAAATATTCAAGAAATGATGAAAAGGTGGGGAAAATGGAAAGAATCAATCAAAAATCATTGGAATCAACTGTAGCAACCAAACAGTTTTAACTATGATTTAAAAGATAATTACTATAAGCAAAAAAAAAAAAAAAAATGGAAATATATCTTTATTTTTTTTTTAATTCTAGATGAAGCTCTGTTGATCATTATTATTAATAACTTAGTATTACCATTCAGCTGCCTAATTTTAGTTGCTTTTGACTACAACTCACTCAGTTGTAATTAAAAAGATGAAGGATAATACAAATCAAAACTACTAAAGTGTAAAAGAAATAAAGTGCTGACCAATCAGAGTCAGGGGTATTGAGTAAATTTATAGGTGTTATTTGAACTTCTGGGATACCATTCATGTTCTTGTAGCCAAGTTGGCAAAACAGTTAGTACATAGAAACTGAAGTAGAAGGGGATGAGAGTCTCACTTTGAGTTTATTATTGTTTCTGTTGCTTACTGTTGTAGAAGGGAGAACCCAAGTTATGGTACAAAGCAACTAGAATTAAGATAAAAATACTTTTCAAAATTATTAGGTCGATAAATTCAAAATACAATTCATTAGAGAAGTAATGAAAAAAAAATGTACTTTTATATATTTCTACTTATCTGGAATATAAAGGGTAGTATTTTAGTTTTTAATACTTGAGCAAATGATGAGATAAAAATTTGTGTCTCATCCATGACAGAAGAGTGAAAAGTTATGAGACTGACAAGTATTTTTTAGCTTTATTAGAAGACAGAAAATGATGAATGTAAGATAAATGAGCTGTGGGTGTGCCCAAGGTACATTTCTAGGAAAGAAACTTCTATTAGAGTGAAAACTATATGACAGTTCTAAGAAAACCAGTATTGTAATCTGAAATTAGCAGAGGAACAATCTCGGGTGTCAGTTGCTGTAAGAAATAAGTTGCAGTCTGTTCTGCAAGTGATTAAATCTATTTATATATCAAACAATGTGATTCTCTCTCTTTCTTTCATATATGAGAGAGAGAGAGAGAGAAAGATGGACAAAGGTGATAAGACAAGTAGGAATAGTTCTTTGTAGATGTTTATTTTTTAATTGTTCTCAATGAGTTTCAATCTTTAGTCATCAGAAAAAATGTTTTTATGACTTGATATACTACAAAAGAAGTGATGAAATATGAACTGGTAATGCAGCATATCTATTCATTGAATTAAAATTATTTCTCATTCTCATTATATATATATATATATATATAAATAAATGAGAGAGATGAATAAAAGTGATAAGACAAATAGACTTGGTTTGGTATCTTTGTTTAAGAGCAAATAAACCTTCATGGGTTTTTTAAATGCCAAAGCCATCCTTGTAGAAGAATAGCAGTGATACTATTTAACCCATTGCTGGTGGGTTCATACTTTTTCCAAGAGTATTAGTCTGAAAGTGAACATAATAGCATGACTAGAGTTTGAACTTACATACTTTGATGCTGCAGTCCAGCACTTTAGCCATCACACCATGGAGACTCTTAAGACAAAGTGGAATACTTTTTTGTAGTTATTTATTGTTTTTGATTGTTCACAATTTATTTCAACCTTAAATCATTGTCAGAAAAAAAAGTTCTGTGAAGTCTTTACAAAATTTGATAGGCTACAAAAAACGTAATGTCACTGAATTAAAATTATTTACGTGTGTGTGTATATATATATATATATATATATATATATATATATATATATATGTGTGTGTGTGTGTGAAAAATAAAAAGATATACTGAAGATGTATTTATATCCTCTGAATATCTAATTTTTTCATATTTTACATACCATCATATTCATTTCTATTTTTCTCTCTCTCTCTCACACACACACACAAACACAAATTTTTTTTTCTTTGAAAAAATCAGAATGGTTTTTAGAGAAATCAATCTAGATCTTCAGATTCTACACATTGAATCATCAAAGGAGTATATGCAAAAAATCTCAAAGCAACACTTTTGTTCAAAGATTTCTCTAAGGCATTCAATTCCATATACAGAGAAAAGTTGAGGCAAATACTACTAGCATATGGTCTCTCCAAAGAAACTATTACTGCTACAAAAACATGAAGGCAATGGTTCACTCACCTGATGGCAATACCAAATTCTTCAACATTGGTGGAGTCTTGCAAGGGAATACATTAGTACCCTGTGTTTATAATCTACCTAGACTATGTACTTCGAACATCAATAGATCTAATATAAGAAAATGGTTTCACACTAAAAAAGCAAGAAGCAAATAATATCCAGTAGAAACTGACTGATTCGGGCTATGCAAATGATCTTGTGTTTCTCATAAATACCCTTGCTCAAGCCACATCCCAGCTGTATAGCCTGGAGCAAGTAACAGGTTGGTTGGTTGGTTAGGTTTATGGCATATCAACCTTAGTAGGTTATTTAACGCCAAATCCATTTTTATGTAAATAATCAGTTCTATTTCAAATAATTCAGTTTAGCATAAGCACACAGTTTAAATGTAAGTACAGTTTAATAGTCAAAAACATTTCTATTTCAAGCTATTCAGTTTGGTCAAGCAGTTCTAATTCAGCTAATTCAGTTTAGTATAAGTACAGATTTTGTTTACACACAGTTAAATGTCAAAACAGTTTTACGTTAAACAATTCAGTTTAGTCTAAATACAGTTTCAATGTCAAAATACAATTCTATTTCAAATAATTCAGTTTAGCATAAGTATGCAGTTTAAATGTAAGTACAGTTTAATTGTCAAAAACATTTCTATTTCAAACAGTTCAGTTTAGCATAAGTATGCCATTAGTTCTATTTAACCCATAGATAGGGCCCTATCAGGTGCTACCACACTGGGCCAGAGTGGACCTGGGAGCAATGGCAAGGAGTGAAGGGGTGCTCCGTATTCCCCAAAGCCTCAGCATCACTGAAACCTAACCATCAGATTGTTTAGCATCATATCCAGGACACTTATTGGGAGAGGTCTTACCCCTCTGCAGAGGTGCAGTCAGTATATTTTACAGCCCCAGCTGACTGGGCAATACACAGTTAAATGTCAAACAGTTTTATTTCAGATAATTCAGTTTAGCATAAGTACACAGTTTAGACGTCAAAACAGTTCTATTTTGAGCAATTTAGTTTAGCATTAGTTTAAATGTCAAAACAGTTCTATCTTAAACAATTCAGTCGAGCATAAATACGCAGTTTAAATGAAAAAAATCAGTATAGTGAAGGAACCACAGTTTAGTTCTATTTAACCCATAGATAGGACCCTTATCAGGTGCTACCACTCCGGGCCAGAGTGGACCTGGGAGCAATGGCAATAAAGGGGTACTCCGCATTCAGTAGCCAGGCCATTCGTTGGAGGGGTCTTACCTCTCTGCAGAGAAGCAGTCAATGTATTCTACAGTCCCAGCCAACTGGGCACGAGCAAGTAACAGGAGTCATTGGCCCTTATGTGAATCCAGATAAAACAGTTGATGTGTTTTAAACAAGGAGCCATCTTCACTTTAAGTAGCAAGCCTCTGAAGCAATATCTAGACTAATTTACATACCTCAGCAACAATATCTCATCTACGGAAAGTGTTGTCAAAATATGCCTAGCAAAGGTGTGTACTGCTATTGATAAGTCAGTGATCATATGGAAATCTAATCCCTCTGATAAGATAAGATGAGATTTCTTCCATGCTGTGGATGTGGCAATAATACTGTATGGATGCACCATACGGATGCTAACAAAACACATTGAGAAGATACTAGATAAGAACTACACAGGAATGCTTCAACCTGTTTTGAACAAATCTTAGAAGCAAAACCCCACAAAACAGCAGCTGTACGGCCACTTACTTCCCATCTCACAAACCATCCAAGACAAACAAGACATGCAGGGCACTGTTAAAAAAGTAAGGATGAATTCATGTAACATTCTCTTATGTACTCCAAGACATGGATGCACCTATGTTGGCTGACCAGCAAAAGCTTACATCAGCTATGAGGAGACACTGGATGTGGTCTAGAAGACTGACCAGGTGCAATGGATGATAGGGATAGTGAGAAAGGGTCAAAGGACTGTGTTGACAGCCCAATTTGATGAGGATTTTATCTGTATGTGTGTGTGTGTATATATATATATATATATGTGTGTGTATGTGAGAGTGGGTGAGTGTGTATGGAGTGAGAGAGTGTATGTTGAAACCTGGTCTCATTGCAGAGTAAACATCAATTCCATTATTATGGTAATCAGTAGCATTTTAGAAATTCAAATATATCCATTTTTTTAACACTATAACAAGGTAAACTATACTATTTAATCTCTCTTTTTCACCTTTTCTTTTTTCTTCTCGAATATACTTTTGACTTCTCCCTTTTCTGCACCATTTCATGTTCTTTCTTTTACAATTACTCTTTCCTTCTAACTTTTCTTCACTTCTCTCCATTCTTTTTGTTTACACAAGCAATTTGGAAGAGCATTTCAATCAATCAATGCTCTTGTGTTCTCAATTCACTAACATGACTGATGCCACCATCTTGAAAGCCAAAGAGCAAATCCATGTGTTAATAATCCTGTCATAGATAATAGGAATAACTTCTAAATAACTGAAGGGGAAATGCTGATATATATTTCTTAAAATCAGATGTCTTTTCTAATTATCTGTTAGCCAGAATATATAGTAACAATGCTTTCATCTTTGCCAATCCTATGTTGACAATGATGAATAAGTGACCAGACATCAATATAGGATGCTATAAGTAAACCAACATCTTGTGTACCTTTAATCTATCTAGATGCACATCTCTTTAACCAGGTTACCTGACTGAGGATTGAATGACACATTTGGCATACAATGAAATACTTAAATAAACTCTTTGCTAAGAAGTGTTTACTCTGTTCAAATATTGATGGGTTGCCAGTGGATATATTAACGATTTCATTAATGTATGTACTGGAGCAAATTGAATTAGAAGCTTGACCAATTAAGAATTTAGAGTTATTTTTAGTTGAGGCCTTAAAAGATACAAGAGACATCCAGTTTTAGTATATCTGCCAGTTATAAAAAGGCTGGAATTTTGATTTCTTCATTTCTTAAGATAAGTGAAAAGGTTGAATTTTTTCTTTTTAATCTATGCCTTTCATTGCAAGAACCAGGCCAGTGCTAAGGTCTTGTGTCCCCACCCACTTAAATCTATGATACAGAGCTCCTACTCTACTACTGTTCTGAAAATTCACCATATTTCAAGTGGTATTTTCAGTTAAAAATTTAGCAGATTACAAAAGGTATAGGTGGGGTTTTGTGTTGTCATCTTTCCTTACCCCAAGTCTCAATTGTGAAAGAAAAAATAAAACCAGTCACTTGGATTTCATTGTACTTTTTTGAGATGAAGTTGTTCTTTTCATCTCTTGCCACTTACTGCTGAGTTAGTTTCAAAATAAAAAGCGAGGCAAACAGCTGTCATCATACATAAGAGTACTGTGGTTCTTAACCTGTTGTAAAATATTTTTTCACAGATTTGAACAAATAAAAAAAGAAAAAATCCAAATATTTTTCTTTTAGTAGTTGGTTATATACTTAGTGTAGTTTAAAAAAATAATCTACTTGCCTGAAAAGGTACCCCCAATCCCAATGAGGGGGCTTGGTGTCCCTTATCAATATTTAATTATCCCCAGAATTATAGGATACTTAATCTCAAGCACTGCACAAAGCACTATTTAAACCTACTTTTCTAGGAGCTTAAGCAGACTCCCTGTTGGTGGGGGAGTACATTTCAAATTTCTGTTGTCACCAAGATACAAGTAATCAAATTTTATAAAGTACAAGATTTTTGAAAATTTCCTTTAAGACTAAATTTCTGTTAGTTAACTAGTTTGTTAGATATGTGAACACACACCTTTTCTAATCATTAATTTAGACTAGTATTTTCTTTCATTTTAATTTTTAGTTTTTTTTTTCTTAATTATTATATCATTATCAGGTCATCAATCTACAAAAACAAGGAACAGTGTGAATCATATTTTTTATCTTATACTAATAGTATTGGCTGCTTTTTTTTTTATGATTGATTGATTTTAATGGTAAATCAAACTGCCTAGGGTTATATTATGATTAGAATTGCATTCATTGTATGTTCAAATTTATATTTTTTGTATAGTTGTTTCTTGTGAGTTTGAATTTCACTAAGAACTGCAATTGCACTGCATCCTGCAAACTCCAGCAGAGTGTATGGCTACAACCACTCCATGTCTACAATGGTGTTGTAGTTTCTGTAGCAAAGTAAAAGTTGCTAGGCCTACAACCCCTGGTTTTGTATTCAATTATTTTTCCCTCTTCTAGACTAGTTGCTTTACTCAGGTTAAAAAGCCTAGTCTGTCCTATTATTTATTCATAGCTGGTCAATGAAGAGAGGAATTTATACCTTTCTCAAAGGGTATTAGCACAAAGTGAAATGCAAACAGCATCCAGGATTTGAACTTGGCTCATCAAGTCATTTCCCTATGATGATAAAGGTTATGCCACTAAGAGCTTATCCTTTATAATTTTGGATCTGTGTAGTTTGTCATTGTCATAAAGAATGTTTGTCATTTGGATCATTAGCCCAAGTAAACGGCAATTAAAAAAACAAACAAAAACAGATTAAGATAAAAGAAAATAGTAAAAACTTAATGGTTGACAATACTTCATCTAAAAATAAAAATATTTTGTTTTTCAATAGTCCTATTATACTAGAGTAAGTCAAAGATTTTGCACTATTCTGGTTTGTGCTAGTTTATGGTGCATATATCATGTGACTGAAGCAGTATCACTCTATATGTGATTTGAAATCTACACAGATGAACATGCAACATAGACTAATTCAGGAACTTATGCTTTATGAGTTCAAACTGAGTCATAACACCAGAGTAGCAACCAAAAACATTTGTTGTGCAAAAGGTGAAGGTACAGTTGAATAACTAGATGGTTGAAGAAATTTTGCTTGGATTTCAAGAACCTCAACAATCAAACAAGGTCAGATAGGCCTAAGATTGGGGATTCCAAGGCCATACTCTAAATCTAATGAGTAGCACTGTGAGAGTATCAGGCCAGTGTGTTTTCTCACCTTCATGACCTTAGCAAGAGCATCAGGAGCAACCAAATATAACTCCCCAACCCTGAATTTATTCTCACCATAAGCTCATCAGCACTTTGTCTCTAAACCAAATAAATCATACTATAATAACTACAATTAGAGTGACTCTTCAAGAATAGAGGGTCAACTTTCTCTGAGATTAAAACATAGTACCTGCTAATCTATCTCAGTAGTGTTCTCGTCTTCAATTAGGATGTAGCAAAGAAAAAATAAGTCTAGTCTGGTACAGGCGATTTCAACCCTATGACAACACCTCCCCTACTGTACCAAAGAGAGAGGGTCAGAGTAGCAGAATGTCAATGTCCTACTTGTTGTGGGAATGAGGTAATTTTTGCCATTGCCTATGCATATACACATGCAGATCTGAGGTGTGCTTGACCTAAAGGTTATTGTTGAAGGAAATAGAATTGGCAACCAGCATTCAAACCCTGGACAAAACTGTTTGCATTCCATTTTGCACTTATGCCCTTGGGAAAGGCATAAATCCATCTCTTTTCCCCTAACTATAGGTAAATTCCAGGGCAGACTGAGTTCTTTAGCCTTGGTAAGGCAACTAGTCAAGGAGAAAGCAAACAATCAAAACAGCAGTACTCTGCTTAAAAATTAACTTTGTGACACATCCTGTCTGTGGTGGAGGGGTTGAGTAAATACATACATATGAAGATCTGTAAGTTTACAGTTGAATATTGACTTTTCATGGAGAGTAAGATGTTATACATTATGTCCTCTTACCAGAATTTTGTCAATCAATTTTATATCAAATGTAAATATCTTCAGTATAAGCATTACTTAATTTGTTAATAGATATATAAACTGGCACACCCACTCACATAAGAAATTGCCTATATTTCTCAATTAACAAAACCAACCTTCTGTCAACTTTGAGCACTCTAAATTTGACAAATGTATTATTGTTTGCAATCATATTGCTATTTCTATAAGTGGCTTCTGGTATTAATGCTGTCAGCCTATGAACAGAAGTTTTACATTATTCAGGATATGTTTTTCTTCTAAATTTAGAAATTCACACAGAAAGTTGGAGAAGCTAGACACACACACACACATTCACTTGTTTGAATAATAAATACTTGTTGACATGTTAATTTCAAAAAGACTTGGATTAAATGAGAACATTTATTCATAAGATAAGATAAAATGGTAATCAAATCTAAATAGACATTTTTACTAAATGCCTATATAAAAATGATATTTTTCATGGTTAAGCTCATTTAAAACTATTATCTCCATTACCATGAACTAGAAAGTATCAGACAAAAAAAGAGCATGTATTCATTCAACTTGCAAAAGGTACACATTATTGTTTTGGAGAAGATGGGGACAAAATATTCTAATTTAATTATTCTGATATATATTTAAGCTGGATTCTATGGATGCAGAAATATGAACATGGCATAAATGCACATGAAAATTTTTTTAACCCTTTCACTCTCACTTGGATCAAAAACTTAAAAAAAAAATCATGATAGTGAAAGAGTTAAAGATAGAGCTCATCTGTAAAAAGCTAGCAGCACAAAGATTTTTAAAAAATGAATTATTGCTAAATAATTTTGATCTAATTTGGTAGAGAAAGGGTTAAAGAAAGACAAATTCTGAGAGCTTCTTTGTATTCAATATTTCTTGTTCTTCAATCTTTTGCAAATATATAGAGGCCTTTTTCACTACTTACTCATCAACATCTAACATAATTGGTCATGTAAAAAACCAAAAACAAGATTCTGACCCTTTATGAGGTAAGAAAAAAAAATTGTACTTTCTATCAAAGTCTCTGGTAGAAATGGTATATGTTGCCCTCTGATGACCACAAATGATATTAGAGATCAACTTTAAATAGACTATATTGGAGCTTAAGGTCAGTTAATATCCATGCCAAGAGAGAGACATATCCCATAACTTAGTTTGGTTGCGAGGTGGGGGTGCTACTAATGAAGTGTGTCTTGGGCAGAAATAGCCAAGTGGAGCCCATCTCTCTAGGTTTACAACTGGTTTGAATTCAAAGTTTTCCTTCAAAACTAATAGCCATGCCATGATAAAAGAGTTCAATCTGCCCTACTATTTACCCATAGCTGGGTTCATAGTTTCTCAAGTAGTGCTATATGAACAGCCTAATTCAGAATTTGAACTCAGGGAGCTGAGTCCAATTCCTTTAACATCGACAGTTATGCCAGGAGTACCTCCATCTTCAGTCAGACAGATATACAAATTTCAGCTTAGTGATGATGATGGGATCACAGAAATCAACATAATCTTCAATAAGCAAACAATAATGATATTGTATTAGTGAACAAATTTGCCACTTCAAACAATTGTAATTAAAATATAGATCAATGAGTACAGAAAACTATAAACTAGTAGGTTCAATTTGAAGTTGGTAAAACTCAGTAGCATACATTCAATAAATGAAACTATTTTGGACAAAAAAGTGCCTTCTTCAAGTAATCATCTATTATACTGCAACTTTATGCTTTGTATGTGTTTAGAGCAGATTTTACAAGTTAATAAATAATAGGTTTTTGAATTACAATTCTTTTTTTTTTCAAATAACTTAAACCATGAAAACGTTTTTAAAAAAAAGTGTTTTTTTTATGATGTACAAATATGTATTTCATATATCTTATTTTAGAATGAGATGCTTTAAGAGGAATAATCTAACATTAATGGAATGTGCTGTCTAAGATGATGTCAAAGTTTTGAATGAACCTAAAACTAATTTATATTCCTTTGGAAAAAACAAAATCTTAAAACTGTTTTCATTTAAAAAAGTGATACAAATAAAATGATTTTAACTGGGAAATAAAATAAGGATAATTCATAACAAAATTTATTTTACAAAAATATCTTAAGTTATTAAGGTGAAGCATGCCATAGAGAAATGTGGTATAATATATTTTTGAAGGCATTCCTGTATGAAGGATCATATTGCAATATGAATTCATCTAAATACAAAAGGAACATTCATTTTATTTTCAAAATAATTTGTCTTTTTTTTTTTAAATAAAAGTAAAATAGTTTCAGGTTAATACAAAACTGCTAGGTTATTTTAAAGATAACACATCCCATTGACGTCAGCACATTCTTCTTCAGACCATGATTTAAAAAAAAAAATTTTTAAAGTACAACTCTTTGATGATTAGTAAGAATTAATAGTTTTTTTAAACTAATTTCTCAGAGGAATTTCTCACAACCTTAAACAATGAGAGAGAGAAATAGTGATGGATTAAATAAAACCACTTCAAGTCTTTTTTTTACTTTTCAATTTAGAAGTAATTATTTTAAGTAGGTAGCTATACACTGTTTTTTATGCACATTAGCAAAATGCACATTAGAGGATTTTTTTTGTAATTGTCACTCGAACATTTTGTTTATGATGCTTTAAAAAGAATTAAGTTCACAAAATTTTAAGAAGGAAAGTTTAATTTATATAATTAACACCCCATGCCAAGAGAAGAGGAAGGATGAATTTGCTATAGGCACTTAGGAGAAAGAAATTTACAAGCCTATACTAATAAAAACCTTGAGTATCACAAACTTTATGCGTGCAATATAAATGAATAAATGATTATATAGCGTTGATTATCTGCCAGTTAATCAAATAAAACAATGTTTATTGTTTATGGTAAGAATTCCATTTTTTTTCCTCAAACAATTCAATCTTTTTGGTTGATGTATTCTACAGCCTTAAAAAAAATGGGCCTCTTTTTGGGGGGTGGGGGCAGTATAAAGCTAAAGCAATGAAAAAGTAGTAGCAAAGTTTTAAAAATCTAATAATTTTTGTTGGCTACTATATTTTTTTGGTGAGGAGAGAACTTTGTTACACTTTCATGCAGACTATTGTACACCTAATGAAAACTATAGAATGGATCAACTGAAAAGTTGTGATAACAATCTCATAGCATAAAGAAGAATTGAATTGTCTGTATAAAAACAGCAATGTTAATGACATTTTTTCAGGAAAAAGGAAGTTACTGTACAATACATTAAAAGTACAATTTAAAATCTGTTTTTCTCTTTGCCTAATGTCCATAAAAATCTTTCACACAACTTAGCCACTTGGGTACTGTGAGAAAAAAGAAAAGAAAAAGTCTTCTTCTAAAAGTGATAGAAAGCACAAAGTTGAAAAAATAAAAATGTAAAGGTGCAAGATAAAAATATAAAATTCAAGAGAGTCATAAATATATATATATATATATATATATATATATATATATATATATATATATAAATTTAAGAGAGTTATATATATGTCACCCTCCTATATGGCTCACTTATCAGCACCACCAATGTTTCCTGAAATAGTTTCACCAGTGCTGCTGCCTCCACACCATTTTTAACATTTATTGAAATGACCTGATCTCCAATATTGAACTCTTTGAAAAGATGAAGATCACCAGCATCAAGACCATGCAACTGAAGTTCCAGCAACACTAGGCTAGACGTGTTTCTAGGATGGGAATCAATTTCTGACCAGGATCATATTGGTGGTGAGCTCTCCACTGGCCAGAGGGGCATCAAAGGAGCAATTCAAGGACTGGTTGAAAAAAATCATTTAGTGCCAGTTACATCGCCCAAGATCTACCCTAGCTGAGAACTGTGACAGCTGGCGTTTGACCACCAACCACGTTGTCACTTGTGAAAACATCCTCAAGGCCGCTCTCAAGAACAAAAGGCACAAAAAGAGGAGCCGCAAATACTATGCCATCAAGCTCTGACTAGATATTCAGCTACAGCTGTGCTCCTCTATTCCACATTAGTCTTATCAGTCAGAAAGTGCTACAGTCGGTTTCGAGGGAGCCCCTTGACCTTCATTTCAAGCCATGACTAATATATATATATATATATATATATATATATATATATATATGACACTTACTACGGTGACACTATGTACATAAAAAGCTTAAGGCAAGCAAGAATTATCCGTGTTCAGAAATAAAATGTCAATGATTTATTTAAAAAAAAAAGAAAAAAAAAAAGGATATATATGAAATTATTTTTTAAAGAAAGAAAAAAAATTGCAATTATTTTATATCTATCTATCTACATTATATATATATATATATATATATATATATATATATATAAGTTCTTTACATGATTTATGAGAAGGGATTTAAAAATGCAGTTTTGACCTATCACACACAAGAAATAAAAAGTTCAAATATTATCCTCAGTAAGGATCGATAAAGTGTGA
Source organism: Sepioteuthis lessoniana (assembly GCA_963585895.1). Taxonomy (NCBI): domain Eukaryota; kingdom Metazoa; phylum Mollusca; class Cephalopoda; order Myopsida; family Loliginidae; genus Sepioteuthis; species Sepioteuthis lessoniana. The sequence goes on along the minus strand of OY757931.1, from coordinate 55,427,923 downwards.
ACTATTCAAATTCATGTTTAATTTATAACAATAAAATATTAAACAAGTAAATGTTGATGATTAATACTAATGTTTCGACCGAAGCCACAAAGGAAATCTACCACAGGCTTATGGTCTTCCCATTGAGCAACAAACAAGTCTATTTTTTAAGCCAAATTCATATTTGTAATAAAAATCGGTGTGTTCATTAAATTGCTTTAAAATATTAAAAGCTAACATTTATCAAGAGAATTTTTAATATTCTCTTTAATCTTTTAAAGAATTTTATGATTTTTTTCTCCCGTAAATCGAATTATCAAAGTTAAACAACTTTATATGAATCTTTTTTTCCTTAGTTTCACCATTTTTTCCTACGAAACATAGAAAATAAATCTTTTTTTCGCTAGTGCAGAACCCCCGCCTCAACTTTCCCAACTAATAAATGAAATCTAAGTCTCTCTTCTTGGGGTTAACGACAGTATCTGAGTTCGTTTCAGAGTGTTTTGGGGAAGAAAAAATAAAATACTTGTCATTTTTTTTTTCAGCAGACTGGAGTGAGAGAAGTTGGTCACCGGCATCCTAAGATGATTAAGAAAAAATTACTCTTCGAGAATCGGTAGGTATTTATTTATCAAGCTAGGCACCAGATAACCAGTGATGGCACTCAGTAAGGAGCAAACTTACTAATGGAGTACTTGAGAAAAAACAAACCAATACACCACGCACAACGAGACATCCCTAGAGTCGTTCAACAAATTCATTAAACTTCAAAACTATATAATTAAATAAAATGTTAAAAAAAAAGAAAGAAACTATTTAAGGACTTCTTATCTTTAAAATAAAATAAAATGAGATCGCTAAAAAAAATAAAATAAAATAAAATAAATAGGATTCTTTTCTCGTTCTTTTTACGATTAATTTTTCTATTATTATTATCAAACCTGAAACCGCAAACCAACAAACAAACCAAACAGTACATAATTTTTATCTACCCCATTATTAAATATTAAATAATAAGATATTCCGCACTGCGACTTGTTGAATAATCATAACCGTTTTATTTTTTTGTAACTTCGCCAGATCTTTTCTTTCTTTTGTTACTTGACCACTCGTGAACCCGTTGGGTCCTCGTTATAATAACGATCCATGATTATAGAGATTATTCTATTTAAGAAGGAGTAAAAGGTTTTTAATTATTATTCCATAGTAATCTCCATTATATTGAGAACTAATGATTAAAAATAACATTCAGTGCGAACGCAAAGCCCACTGGACTGGAAATTGTCTTATTCTATAAAGTTAGACAATTATAAACAAAAAGCATATAGCTGCTTCATAATATGCCACGAAGCCACTTTTTTCCAGCTTGTGGTTACATACAAATATGAGAATTTTAGTAAGTATAGGTTTTGAAGAAATCAAAAACTTTAATAAGAGTAAATTAAAGTTTTTAATTTATTTAATAAATCCTCCTCGTGACATCAGGAAAAAAAATTAAAAAAAAAAAAAAAGAGTAGATGATTAGGTGTGCAACAACAGATAAGTTCCTTCTCCCTATAAAAATGTTAATTCTATTTTGATAAATTCATGCTTAAAAGATGGTCTGCATATAGGTAACTGCTGTGCTAAGGGAATGGATCTCATGTAGTTAGTGAAGCAAATGTATAAATAAAACTATAATTCAAGAAATTAACTGTTCGACAACTGGGTGATTGATGAGCAGCAACTGTCAATTTATTTTAAAATGCAGAATTCAAGTTTACCTATCAAATGAACTTCATCGAAAAATTAAAAGATATTTTAATAGATTTTTAAAGTATTTCAATATTGATGAATAATGAATATAGTCGACTTTTAGAACTTCTGATTATTTTTCTTTTAAATGAAAGTAAAATACTGAACTAGGATAAGGAATTTTTTTTTATTGTTGAAGCAGTTTGTGAAAAACAGACGTCTTTTTATAAAACTAAAATAAATAAAAAGATGAATAAAGATTATTTTAAAGTTTTTGCGATAAAAAAAAAAAAATTATTAATATTAGATCTTTTAAATATCGAAATCGTATTTGTTTTTTATTTTTTTCGGTTCAAATATCACTTCGCTAAGAAAGGTCGAGACAATAGTCTTTTTTCCAAGAAAACAAAAGAAAATATTTAATTTCATATGCACAATTATTTTTTTAAAAATAATATTTTGAGTAAAATTTAAAATTCTTAGATTATATTTTGAACAATACTTTAAAAATAATACTTTTAAAATTTGAAAAAAATAAAATAAAATAAATATTTAAAAAAAAATATTTTGTTTTGCAGACGACGGTCGACCTTATGCATAAAATTACAATCTCTAAAGACAAGAAAATTTGCAAACATACAAAATAAATCAACAGATATATAAGTATAACAATATTTCTAAATTCAAACACATATATTTTGATATTTCTTTAAAGATCAAGAATAAATGTAAATTTGATTGTTGTTTTTTGTTTGTTTTTTATACAAACCTAAAAAAATGTCTGATGATTCCAGTTGTTTTGAAAGCGTCCTTAGCAATAGCTTTTTGGAGAAATCTTTCTTGAAACTGAAATTTCTTTTTATATAAGACTTTATATAGACATTATATATACTTATAAATGCAGTGAGTTGGTATATATAAGCACATAGCCGTTCACAATGGTGTATGAGAACAATTATGATTGATTCATGCGGCAAGAGACAAGTTTAACTCCAAAGGTAGGTTATTATTCTTGTGTAAAATGATATCTATAAACAAATAATAGCTTAACAATTTGTTAGTTTATTAGCCACAGTTCCGTATTTAAGTAGCTACAATTAGAATATTAACAAAAATAATGATATTAATTTCTACTTTTAACCAAGTTTTAATTTTATTTTTAAAAAAAGTGAAATTATTAAAAGTATAAAACTATTTTTGGTTCCGTTTGATACTTATGTAAAAAAAGTAAAAGAAAAGAAAAAAAAAGGTCATACTTCTGAAAAACAAATTTTTCAAATATTAAAAAAAAATGAAGAGTCAAATTAAGCCATGAATTTTTTTGTTATATAGATCTGTTTGTTCACATTATTATTTCAGTATTTAAAAAAGATAGACCGTCAATCCATCCACCAACCTTCAACTGTCAGATGCAAGGTGACGGTCAAGGTCAAGGGTATATTTTCTGACAAAGCTCTGTTGACACTGTAAAACTTGGACACTTATAACATGTACTGAACCAGATATATATATATATATATATATATATATATATATATATATATATATATAGAGAGAGAGAGAGAGAGAGAGAGAGAGAGAGAGAGGTAGTACAATATTCTCTTTGCTTGCTTGTTACAATCTTTTTTAGACTTTGCATGTGAACTACTTTCATCTTAAAGAGTGTTTTCTTGGTATTTTGTTGGTGAGGGTGCTGCGGATTGTCTTGTTGAGTCTCCTGTACATGTTTGAAACACTTTAGATTAAAATTGATCAGGGAGGTCTAATTTGTCTAGAGAGCATGTAAAATTGGCATCCACAAGAGTCCTCCACAGCAGGCAATTCTGGGAAGAAAATTAGTCAGAAAACTTTCATCCAATCTTGGTTAATGAGCAAATCTTGAAACTTGGCATGAGAACTCTCTTCACCTCAATGAGTTTTTAATGAAAGGGCAAATTGTAGGTTGCCCTCCTGTTACATTAAGAAGAAGAACAAATAAGTTGACGAAGGTATTGATAGTTTTCAATTTGGAAGTTTTATTGACAGCTTGAGACAAAAGAACCCTTGTGCTGTAAGATGCAATGAGAAGAAAACGGTTGTAAATGAAGAGCCGGTATTAAGATGCCGAATGTCAAAGCAGGAGTTGAGATGCTGTCGTCAGGACAGGAATTAAAACGCTGAAGTTAAAGGCAGGAGTTGAAAATATCCAACATGTTTCTCTGAGGATCCATTGGTTTGGAAGGAAAGATGAATGATAAAAGAATGATTTCCCAGACACCAACGGTCCATAAATTGGATGAGGTCTCCTTATGATGCTTAGCGGACTGCTCAAAATATGTGAGAGTGAGTCAGTGAAGAAGAGTAAATGTGGTCTCTCATGTTGGCTGGTCCTTCCTGCTACTAGGAAGCGAAGAGAGAGAATGTGTGCTCTGTCATGTTGACAGGTCTGTCCTGTTTGAAAGGCCTGCTTGGAAGAGAGGAAAGGAGTTTGTGCCCTGTCATGTTAGCTAGCTTGTCCTGCTGCTTAGAGGCGAAGAGAGAGGGTGTGTGCTCTCTCACATTGGCTGGTCTGTGCCTGCTGCTAGCAAGGGAAGAAATGAAAAGAGAGGCAGAGAAATGATTAGTATGGCCTTTTTATGTTACCCTGGGGAGGTGAACCGGGCAGAATGGCATCAGTCATTCTCATTGGGTGAAATATATGAATTCGAACTCCAATGGCTAAAGCAATTCCTACACTAAATAATAATTTGAAATTATAAATTACTATGGGATTTAACAGTGGACCGACACACAACTGAACACTAGTTCTTTCTGCTACAAGTTTTAAAAACATGATTGCTGGAAGAATACATGATGTGGTGAATAGAGACAGAGGACCCTTGGTTCATGGAGATGCCTGCAACATTTTTGATAAAAATAATCACATTGGTTTAATTCATCCATATAAGCAAATAAAATCACCATTTTGAAAAAATAATGACATGACTCATTTTTATTGAAAACAAAATTTAGTGATACTGGCAAATTAATCTGCCTGATTAGCATAAGTATAAGAGGGAGCTTATATAAATCTCTCACTAAGAATAACTGGGGAAGTTCGATCAGCCATTGCTTCATGCAGAGGCTTTTCAGTGGACTGTCTGGGATCCATACTGGATGGTCAATGTTCAATGGCAGACTTAAGGCCAAAAGGCCCGTGGCTTCGCCTGGGCCACCTTCAGGTGAGGGAGCTACATCACTGAAACCTTTGTCACCCTTGTATAGCCCTGGACCTTGCTGTCCAGTTTACGCTATAATCAGGCATACATGCCTGGACTCAGATTTGGGTCCATGTCCAGCTAGGCCCATTGGGCCTACATTGCACTAAGTGGGCCAATGATCAGTATAGTCCAGCAGGGCTCAAGCCTTGGTACGTGCCCAACCTTCCCCTTCCCCAATCCGCACTATAATCGACCTTTGAATCATTGATCTTGTGTCAATTCCTATCTGGTGGGAAGCAGAGACAAATATCAGCCCCATTGCTTTGTACAGAGGCTTTTCTGCTTCCTGTTTGATATCTGTGCTGGATGCTCAATGGCAGACTTGAGGCTGAAAGTGCATCTGGCTTCGGCTGAGCCACCTTCTGGTGGATGAGTTGCATTATTGACACCTTTAGCACCTTTGTATAGCACTAGGCTTCGCTGTCCAGTTTAAGCTATAATCAGGCATCTGTGCTTGGACCAGTGTTTGGGTCCATGTCCAGCTAGGCCCATTGGGCCCACATTGCACAAAGTGGGCTGATAACTAGCATAGTCAAGTAGGGTTCGAGCCTCAGCTCATGCCTGACCTTCCCTTTCTCTAATATCCACTATAATTTGACCTTCAGGTCATTTGACCTTGTGTCAAGTCCTGTCTGGTGGGAGCCAGAGACAAATATGGGAAGCTCGATCAGCCACAGGCTTTGCGCGGTGGCTTTTCAGTGTCTTGTTTGGCACAAATGCCAGACGGGACACTGAAAAGCCACTGCTCAATGGCAGAATTGGGGCCAAAAGGCTCTTGGCTTTGTCTGGGCCACCTTCAAGTGGGCAAACTGCATTATTAACACCTTTGACACCTTTGTATAGCACTGGACCTCTCTGTCCATTTTAATCTATAGTCTGGCATCTGTGCCTTGACCCATGTTTGGGTCCATGTCCAGCTTGACTCATCAGGCCCACATTGCACTGTGGGCCGATGATCAGCATAGACCAGCAGAACTCAAGCCTTGGCTTGGATCTGTCCTTTCTCTCCCCTAACACCCACTATAACCCAACCTTTGGGTCATTTGACCTTGTGTCAAGTCCTGTCTGGGGGATGCAGAGACAAATATCTGCTTGATTAGCCACTAACCAGTGCTAACCTTTCACATCACATCACATCACATCACATCACATCACAATACGAACAGAATTAATTTTTGTTTAACCAAATTTGCTTTAGTATATTATTTTTTAGTATATTTATGTTTCATCATATTTTTTTTAGTATATTTGCTTTTTGTATATTCATTTTTTTATTATATCATTTTTATTTGTTTGACATTAGATAATGGCCTGAATTAAAGAAAATATTTCAGCAATTAACAAATATAGGTAGTTTTTGTTTTAGCTTTTTAAAAAAATCAATTTTCTTTTAAAGTTTAGCTAAATTATGATTCTGGATTTTTTATCTGTAAAAAGGTGTCACCTTATGAATGAATATGCCAAAAAGAAAAGTATTTGCATATAAATTACATGCACTAAATATACCAACTTTTATAAGATAGAGGTAGTCATGAACTACTTCCTATTACATTTGTATATAAATTTCACACACTAAATATAACTATTCTGATATTGGGCTTGTAACAAAATAAGAAATGTCAGACATATACAAATGACTTTAAATATTTTAAAATCCTGATTTTATTCTCTCCCCACCCTAATTTCTCTCTCACTCTCTTTCTCTCTTTCTCTCTCTCTCTCTCCCCCCATATATATATATATATATATATTTTCATTGGAAATGTAAAGAGATGAAAAAGCACAAGGTCTTCAGAAGATGATTTTATTAATAGATATATTTGTCACTGTGAAACATTTCAGTTTTTAGATCCTCATCAGGACATGAGAATTATTGAATGAAATGAAAAAGATAAGAAAGTTTAAAACATTCTATATCCATTATTAACATTCTTTTTCAAATTTGTGTGATGTAATTAGCATTTCAAAATTTATTTAATGTACATATATATATATATATATATATATATATATATATATATATATATATATATATATATATATATATAAAGTAAAGTTAGTGATGATAGTCGAGTGCAACCTGAAGGCTCCTTTTTTATTAGCTATAACACAGAGGTGTAGAGGAGAGCACTACACATTTCCCTGGATTGTTCCATTTTATCCTAGAACAGTACCTTATAATGCTGAGTGTTAAGCAAAGTGACATCAAGTACCATTTTTTGAATCTTTGGTATGACTCGACCTAGGATTTAACCCTAGATTCCCGGACCATTGGGGAATACTCTACCTGTAGGCCAATGGGCCAGTATATATATATATATTTCTTTGGATACATATATTACCTTCTGATCCTTGGCTTAAAGAAATAACACTCTCATCTGAGCAAAAATTATAAACTGAAAAACAAAGAAACAAACATAAGAAATTACATTGGGGGGGGGTTGTTATATATTTATTTAATAAGCCTTGCTTAGTCTGATACACACATCTCAAGTTGCTTGCCATACCTGTTATTCTTAAATGATTTCCTACCAACATAAAGAGAATATTCATTACTTTAACTTTTTGGTGAGAAGAACCAGGGCTACAAAAGTTTTATAAATAATTTTAGATAGTGACTTCATTATTTTCAGAAGTCAGTTTAAGATATTGCAGACCTATAAATTAGTTTTCTGGACAAGAGGAAATTTCAACTAACTGCTTATTCTAATCCTGGATAGAATTTCTTTTATCTCATATCTTATGATCATTTATTCTTTTCCAGGTAATATGTTTCTTGTTGCTATCTCCATTGGAGTGTGAGTGAGTGCCTGACTCCAGTGCTTGGAGAATATATTGATGCCACATTGGTTCCCAGTAATGGACATATTGTTTATATTCCAATTTCTTTCCTGGTGTTTATAATTGCAAAGCCTCTTCCTCAACTTGTATCTAACAACATTAGGGTCATTTCCAGGTCACCATATTACAAACCTGCTCCCATCTGTGTTCTGCAACATTGAGGTTGCAAGTCATCACATTACAAATGCTAAACTTTGATTGTCTGGCAGGAACTTGGTCTTCTTGGATTAACCAACTGCTTGTAAGTCAAAAATTTACTAAACTTTGCTTAGTTTAGCACACAGGTTTTAGATTGCTTCTAAGTGGTCACCCACTGAGTAGACTCATTGCTGCTTAACTTTGTGTTCCCGTGTGGAAAACTATTTTTCATATGGATAGATTTTATATGAAAGCTTTTATATGCATACTTGTTATTTGAGATGACACAAATTCACTAGGTATACTTTAATCTTTGTATTACCTTTAATCCTCAGGGTGACAGTATTTGCTCATCTTTGTCCTATTCAAATATGATAAATAACTGATAAGGTTCATTACCATGGATTAGTTTCTACTTTTTTTTTTTTTTTGATTGTGAGGTTTACTGAATTGTTTGCAAACAATTTACTTATTCAATAGACAAGTTGGGTTGCCCTGGGAGTTGTGCAGGTTATTCAGTCCTTGTAAATGTTAATTACCTAAACTTCTTATAATATGCTGGTGTACCTCATTTTATTACACTTCATAAAAATTGCCTTTAAAATATTTTTTACAGATAAATTCATAGTTTGTAACAATCCTTTGCCTAAAAATGGAAATACCAAATAAAAATGAGAGATTAAAATTTAAGCCAATTTTTGTCAATTACTTACATCATCCATATAAAAAATGACTATCAACAGCTATTCAAACCTGTTAAACTCTGCTTAAAAATTGGCTTTGCATCATATCCTGCCCGAGTGGAGGGGTTGGGTAAATATGATCAACAGCTTATGATCCTGTTGGGAATCACTTGACACCACAACAATATATCACTTCTAATGCCTCCCAGATCCTCATATTGTAACATTGTCATGAATTTTTACTTTGGAAATTAAGAAAAAAAAGAAAAAAAAAGAAAACTACACCTGGTGTGTTGGGAGCAATGCAGGAAACAAGATTTGGTGTGTAGTGAGCAATGCAGCAAGCTAAAGTTTGGTGAGCAGAGAGTAATACAGAAAGCTAGGTTTGTTGAGTAGGCAACAATGCAGCAAGCTAATGTTTGGTAAGCAGAGAGTAATGAAGAAAGCAAGGTATGGAGAGAAGGGAGCAATGCAGCAAGTTAAAGTTTGGTGAGGAGGGTGTAATGTAGAAAGCTAGGTTTGGTAAGTAGGGAGCAATGCAGCAAGCTAAAGCTTGGTGAGCAGAGTGTAATGCAGAAAGCTAGGTTTGGTGAGTAGAGAGCAAGACAGCAAACTAAGGTTTAGTGAGCAGAGAGTAATGCAGAAAGCTAGGTTTTGGGAATAGGGAGCAATACAGTAAGCTAAAGTTTGGATTGCAGAGAGGAATGAAGAAAGCTTGGGTTGGTGTGTAGGGAGCAATATAGGAAACTAAAGTTTTGTGAGCAGAGAGTTAGAAAGAAAGCTAGGTTTGAGCAGTAGGGAGCAATAAAGCAAGCTAAAGTTTGGTGAGTTAAGAGTAATGAAGAAGCTAGGTTTGGTGAGTAGGGAGCAATACAGCCAGCAAACGTTTGGTGGGCTGAGAGTAACGAAGAAAGCGATTTTTTTTTAATTGGTAGCAATACAGCAAGCTAAAGTTTGGTGAGCAGAGAGTGATCAGAGAGTAATGAAGAAAGCTAGTGTTCGTGAAAAAGGAACAATACAGCAAGCTGAGGTTTGGTGAGCAGAGAGTTATGAAAAAAGCTATCTATGAGAAGTAAAGAGCAGTACAGCAAGCTAAAGTTTAGTGAGCAGAGAGTAACGAAGAAAGGTAGGTTTGGTGAGTAGGGAGAAATACAGCAAGCTAAGGTTTGGTGAGCAGAGAATAATGAAAAAAAAGCTTGGTTTGAGGAGTAGAGAGTAATGCAGTAAGCTAAAGTTTGGTCAGTAGACATTAATGAAGAAAGCTAGGTTTGGTGAGTGTGGAGCAATACAGAGAGCTAAAGAGTAACAAACAGCTGATAGTAATGAAGAAAGCTAAGGTTGATGAGTAGGGAGCAATACAGCAAGCTAAAGTTTGGTTTTCAGAGAGTAATGAAGAAAGCTAGGATTAGTGAGTTGGGAGCAATATAGCAAGCTAACGTTTGGTGAACAGTTAGTAATGAAAAAAGCTAGCTATGAGAAGTAAAGGGCAATATAGCAAGGTATAGTTTCGTGAGCAGAGAGAAATGCAGAAACCTAGGTTTGGTGAGTAGGGAGCAATACATCAAGCTAAAGTTTGATTAGTAAAGAGTAATGAAAGCTAGGTTTGGTGAGCAGAGAACAATACGGCAAGCTAAGGTTTGGTGAACAGAGAGTAATGAAGAATGCTAGGTTTGGTGAGTTAGGGAGTAATGCAGTAAGCTTAAGTTTGGTTAGCAGAGAGTTACGAAGAAAGCTAGGTTTGGGGAGTATGGAGAAATACAGCAAGCTAAAGTTTGCTGAGCAGAGAGTAATGAAAAAAGGTAGGTTTAGTGAGTAGGGTGCAATACAGGAAGCTAAAGTTTGGTGTGCAAAGAGCAATAAAGAAAGCTTGGTTTGGTGAGTAGAGAATAATACAGTAGGCTAATGTTTGGTGAGCAGAGAGTAAGGAAGAAAGCTAGGTTTGGTGAATAGGGAGCAATACAGAGAGCTAAAGTTTGGTGAGCAGAGAGTAATGAAAAAAGCTAGCTATGAGAAGTAAAGAGCAATATAGCAAGTTAAAGTTTAGTGAGTAGAGAGTAATGCGGAAACTTTCGTTTGGTGAGTTGAGAAAAATATAGAAAGCTAAAGATTTGTGAGCCGAGAGTAACGAACAAAGCTAGGTTTGGGGAATTGTAAACAATAAAGCCAGCTAAAGTTTGGTGAAGAAAGCTTGGTTTGAGGAGCAGAGAGCCATGCAGCAAGGTAACGTTTGGTGATTAGAAAATAATGAAGAAAGCTAGGTTTGGCTAGTAAAGAGCAATACAAGAAGCTAAAGTTTGGTGTGCAAAGAGTAATGAAGAAAGCTAGGTTTGGTGAGTAGAGAGCAATACAGCAAGCTAAGGTTTGGTGAGCAGAGAGTAATGAAGAATGCTAAGTTTGGTGAGTAGGGAGCAATACAGCAAGCTAAAGTTTGGGGTGCAAAGAGTAATAAAGAAAGCTTGGTTTGGTGAGTAGAGAACAATACAGTAAACTAATGTTTTGTGAGAAGAGAGTAATGAAGAAAGGTATGTTTAGTGAGTAGGGAGCAATACTACAAGCTAATGTTTGGTGAGCAGAGAGTAATGAAGAAAGCTAGGTTTGGTGAGTAGAGAGCAATATAGCAAGTTAAAGTTTGGTGAGATGAGAGTAATGAAGAAAGCTAGGTTAGTGAGTAGGGAGCAATACAGGAAGCTAAAGTTTGGTGTGCAAAGAGTAATAAAGAAAGCTTGGTTTGGTGAGTAGAGAACAATACAATAAACTAATGTTTGTTGAGTTGAGAGTAATGATGGAAGCTTGGTTTAGTGAGTAGAGAGCAATACAACAAGCTAATGTTTGGTGAGGAGAGAGTTATGCAGAAAGCTAGGTGTGGGGTGTAGAGAGCAAAGCAAAATGGTTGTTTTAGGGAGTAGGTGCAATGCCGGAAACTAGGTTTGTTGAACAAGGAATAATGAAGGAAGGTAGGTGTGGGGAGTTTGGTTTGGTATGGTTCTATGGCACATCAACCGTTGTAGATTATTAATACCAAATTCATTTTTATACATATAAACAGTTTCAAAGAATTCAATTTAGTACACATATAGTTTTTTGATTACGCACTGTTAAATGTCAGAACAGTATTTTGAAACAATTCAGTTCAGCATAAGTATACAGTTTCAATGTCAAAAACCGTTTTATTTCAAAGAATTCAGTTTAGCATAAGTACACAGTTTCAATGTCAAAAAACAGTTCTATTTCAAATAATTCAGTTCAGCATATGTACACTACTCGATCAATAGATAGGACCCTATCAGGTGCTACCAACCCGAGCCAGAGTGGACCTGGGAGTGTTGGCAATGAAAGGGTACTGCATTCTCCAAAACTCCAGTATTACTGGAACCTCACCATCATATTGTTTAGAGTCATATTCAGGACACTTATTGGGGGAGGGATCTTACCCAACTGCAGAGAATCAGTCAATGTATTCTAGAGCTCCAGCTGACTGTGCAAGGTATGGGGAGTAGGGAGCAATGCAGAAAGCTAGGATTGGTGAGTAGAGAACAATGCAAGAAGGTTGGTTGGTTTGGGGAGTAGGTGCAATGCTGGAAGCTAGGTTTGGTATACAAGGAGCATGCAGAAAGTTAGTTGTCGGGAGTAGAGAGGAATAGAGGAACCTCAGTTTGGTGAGTTGGTAGCAATACAGTAAGCTTTGTTTGGTGAGTAATGAGTGATACAGTAAGCTAGGTTTGGTGATTGCAGAGTATGCAGAAAGCAAGGTTGGGTGAGTAGGGAGCCATACAGGAAGCTAGATTTGAGGAGTAGGGAGTATACAGAAAGCTAGGTCTACTGAATTGGGATCAATGAAAGAAGCTAAGTTTGAGGAGCAGTGAATAATGCAGGAAGCTAGTTTTTTTTAATTACGAAATGTATGCAATCGGGGAGTGAAGGAGAAGGTCAAAGTTGGCTGAGTTTGTGTACACACGGACGAATCTTTAATGAACTGCTTCTTCTTCGTTCTGCTTTCACAAGACCAATACATTTAATTATCTTACTTCTACATGTTTCTCAACTTTAGGGCCATCTCAAGGTACCAAATTATCTTAGATCTTCTTTACTTCAACGAGTATGTTTCTTCACGTTTCTCTGATTCCATCTGTCTGACATTATCTCAAGCCATTTAATCATCTTAGCTTCAACGTGTTCATCTGCTTCCATGAATTTGTTTTTTTGTCTGCTTTGTACAGCTCAGGCCCTTCTCTACCTTCAAACCCTGGGCAGTGTGGTGCAAGACTAGTACCCAGAGCGGTGTGACGTTTAGTGAATCTTTTGCCAGCTCTTTCCTTCTCCCCTGGTCGAAAATCATCAGGCGTTATATAATTTTCCGGATGTCCACGCAATCCTCTTGGTCACACTTCCTTTCGACATGCCACCCACGCAATTCACATGGTATTTCCGGTGTGTTTTGTTTATCTGAGGAAACAGGTGGGCATCCTATTTTGCCACCCACGCCACTTATGTGGCCTGCCAAAGGAAATATCCAACAGCAATGCATGAAGCTAGGCTTGGTTAGTAGAGATCAATGCAGAAAACTTGGTGTGGGAATTAGGAAACATGCAGAAACTTTGGTGTGGTAATCAGGAAGTTAGTTGTAGGGAGTAAAGAGCAATGCAGAAAGCTAGGACTACAGAGTAGAGAGCAATGCAAGAAGCTTGGTTCGGAGAGTAGGTTCAATGCAGAAAACTAGATATGGGTAGTAGGAAACATGCTGAAAACTAGGTGGGTTGAATTGGGACCAATGCAAGAAGCTTGGTTCGGAGAGTAGGTTCAATGCAGAAAACTAGATATGGGTAGTAGGAAACATGCTGAAAACTAGGTGGGTTGAATTGGGACCAATGCAAGAAAGGTGGTTCGGAGAGTAGGTTCAATGCAGAAAACTAGATATGGGTAGTAGGAAACATGCTGAAAACTAGGTGGGTTGAATTGGGACCAATGCAAGAAAGGTGGTTCGGAGAGTAGGTTCAATGCAGAAAACTAGATATGGGTAGTAGGAAACATGCTGAAAACTAGGTGGGTTGAATTGGGACCAATGCAAGAAAGGTGGTTCGGAGAGTAGGTTCAATGCAGAAAACTAGGTATGGGTAGTAGGAAACATGCTGAAAGCTAAGTGGGTTGAATTGGGAGCAATGCAAGAAGCTAGGTTTAGTGAGTTAGGAGCAATTTAGTAAACCAGGTTTGGTGAGTAGGCAGCAGTATAGGAAGTTGGTTGTTTGGTTATTTGGGTTTTATGGCATATAAACCTTTGTAGGTTATTTAACGCAAAACAATTCACTTTTGCATAAGTACGCAGTTTAAATTTAAGTACACAGTTTAATTGTCAAAAACATATCTATTTAAAGCTATTCAGTTTATTCAAACGGTTCTAATTCAGCCAATTCAGTTTAGTATAAGTATAGATTTTGTTTACACACATATATCAAAACAGTTCTATATCAAACAATTCATCTTAGTGTAAGTACAGTTTCAATGTCAAAAACAGCTCCATTTCAAACAATTCAGTTTAGCATAAGTACGCAGTTTAATTGTCAAAAACATTTCTATTTCAAGCTATTCAGTTTAGTCAAACAGTTCTTATTCAAACAATACAGTTTAGCATAAATATGCAGATGAGTTGTATTTAATCCATAGATTGAGCCCTATCAGGTGCTACCATTCCAGGCCAGAGTGGACCTGAGAGCGATGGCAATGAAGGAGTACTCCGCATTCCCCAAAGCCCCAGCATCACTGGAGCCTCACCATCAGATTGTTTAGTCTCATATCCAGGACACTCATTGGGGGGGTCGTACCCCTCTACAGAGGTGCAGTCGGTGTATTCTACAGCTCCAGCCGACTGAGCAAAATATAGGAAGCTAGGTCTGGTGAATAGGGAGCATGCAAGAAAGCTAGGTTTGGTGAGTAGGGAGCAATGCAGGAGGCAAGTTTGGGTGAGCAGGAAACAATGCAGGAAGTTAGGTTGGGTGATCTGGGAGTAAAGCCGGAAGCTAGGTTTGGTGAGTTGGGAGCAATGACCAAAGTTAGGTTTGGTGAGTAGAGAGCAATACCGGAAGCAAGGATTGGTTTAGTTGGGAATTATGCAGGAAGCTTGGTTGGGTGAGCAGGGAGCAATGCAGGAAGCAATGCAGGTGTAGAGAAGAGGAAAATCTCGTATTTTGTTTTGGCGCGCAATTTAATTCAACACTGAATTTCACCCAATCAGGATGACATATCCTATTCAGCCCGGACCTTCATTTCCGGCTAGCAAAACGGGTGAGCGGCCAAACACACCCTCTTCAGCTTGAGGCGGCGACCAGAACAGACGTCCCTGCTTAGCGATGCTTTTTAGCTAAACAAGCCACCCAGTGTGGACATCTCACTGTGGCTTTAACACTAGCAGCAGCAACATGGACACTCAACGAGGGAACCATCTAATTTATGGATTCTTTACGAGGAATCCCAATTGAACATAAATTAGAAACATTCAGCATGCCTTCCACAGGCACCACTTCTTGTCACCCCAAAAATTGACTATGTCGATCCGAGCGTCACTCCGCTCTCGACACACAAAACTACACGGTGACTTTGAATACTTCCCTCACACGTCCAACAACACGCTGCCATCTCAACATCTCGCTAAGCCATTTCGTCTCAAACATCCAACAAGCCTAAACACCACGAGTCTTACAGCACCAAGAACAAACCATATTCAAAGCTGCAAATAAAGAACTTTCGTTGTTGTGTGTTGTTAAAGCAAAGTTTCGTAATTCATTTGTTGCCTTAAAAAAAAATATAGCGCTAAACAATTAACCATTTCACTCATCGCTATACAGGAAGCTAGGTTTGAGTTGTAGCGACTAAGGTAGGATGCTGGTGAGTATGAAGCATCAAGGGAGCTAGTTCTTTTGAGTAGAGAGATTACTGCCAGTGGATTGATCTGGTGAGTAGGGCGATTGTATGAAGCTATGTCAGGTGAGTATTGAGCAATACAGGGAACTAGTTTTGGTGAATAGTAAGCATGGTTGGTGAGTTGGAAATATGCTGGACGTTAAGTGTTGTAAGTAGGATGCAGAATGCTTAGTCTGGTCAATAGGAAGCGTGTAGTAAGCTAGTTCTGAAGTGTAGGGAGTTTGCAGTAAATTAGGGCTGGTGTGTAGGGAGTGTTTTGGAATCTTGGTCTGGTCAGTAGGGAGTAATACGGGAAGCTAAGTGTAGCGAGTGCAGAGTCCGTAAGCAGCTAGGTCCAGTGTATATGAAGAATGAAGGAAGTTAGTTGTTGTGAATATGGAGCGTTCAGGAAGCAGGATCTTATAAGTAGGGAGCGTATGGGAAGCTAGGTGTGGTGAGTAAGGAGCACATAGGTGTGGTGAGTACAGGATGCTTGGTGTAATGAATGGAGAGCCAGTAAGAAGCTAGGTCTGATGTGTATGGAGGATACTTCTCTTACTCAGTCCGGTTATATTCAACTTGTACAATCCTGCTGTTCAAAAATTGTTGAAACTGCCTTCCATTTTTCCACAGTTAACATCGACTTGTCTCCATAACACTAAGCAAGAGTTGATAAATACCAATGGATAGAAATTTTTCTGCAAGGAAGAATTCAATGACTCAATTTTGCTTTCATATCAGGCATTATTCTACCAGACTATCACTTTGTAAATATAAATATTATTGGTTATTGGCAGAAAGGTTAAACTTTTACTGCCATACGACCAACATTCGCCACTGATATTGTGAAACAACCAGATAAAAAAGAAAGTCATTATTTTTTCATGTTTCTTTTAGTATGACATTCAGGGTTGTAGGGTTCGGTTAGTTGTTGGTTATTTTCTGTTTGAAAGCTCACGATAAAAATATTTTCTCCTTAGACTGGTGACGCACAGCACAAAAGGAATTAAGGAGTAACAAAGAAGTAAGTAAGTTATGAAGACTTTTCTTTATTACTGGAATGCAGCAAGAATTTTGAAGGGGAAATTTCTTTGATAAAAAGTTCGTCTTTCCCTTTGGTGCCAGGAAGACTTTTTTGTGTATGTTTTGATTGTTCTTCCTGTCAAAGACATTATGGGTGGTTTTTTTCTATATTCCCATTATTCTATTTTAAATTTATTATTTTTACTTTTTTAAAAATTTCTATTCATAACATTTTGTTATTTAATTCCTACAGGCTCTAGTTCTTCACTAATAAAAATGTGGAGTCAATTGTGGTCGCAATATTACAAGTCACGACATCATCACTTTATTATGTAAGTTGTATGGGGTTGAAAAATGTTTGGGAGGTTTAAGGAAATGACGTTGGTAACTGACAGTTGGAATTATTTTATTGTAATGGGAACATCTTGGAAGGGACTTTTATGGTTGTCACCGCCGGAAGGAAGTGACGGGATTTTTTGGAACTGACACCGCCTGCTGGGAGAATAAGGTTTTGGACAGAAGCCGTGGAGGCGAGAAGACGTCATTTTGTAGTCTTGTGAATTTTCGCAGGATGTGCTGTTTTTTAAACCTTATTGTTCCTTACTGTTAAGGGAAAATTGTGAATAGGATGTAAATCCCTCTGAGAGTTTTGGTGCTGTGCTGGACCTCTCCTCGTGAAATCTGCCGTTACCGTTATGTGTGAATTTGTGCTGTGTCGAATTTAACCACAAGATGTTCAAGAACTACTCTACTGTGTTGAATCCTTTCTGGCGAAATGTGCTGTTGCCTATATCTGAGAACTTGTGCTGTCTCGTCTCAATCAAATTTGCTGTCTTATATCTGTGCTGAAAGAATTGCTGAATGAACTCCCATGTGTCTGCATTATTCGCTGTATTCTTGACGGAAAAGTGAACAGGTTTTCCCAAGAGCAAATTTTCGCCTAAGAGACTCTTCCAAGTCTTTTTTTCCATTCATACAACACCCCTTTTTTTGAGTTGTAAGTATCAGCTCCTTTGTTTGTTGAAGACACAAGTTCCTAGTAATTCATGAGTGATCCAGTGTTTTTTTTTCGAAATAATTTGTATTTGTTACTTGATTCAGTTTTTTTGACTGGTCGCTAAAAAAACAATTAATTTTAGCAACTTATGTTTTTCTTCAAAACTTTGTAACTTTTTTATTTACTTGGTAATAAATGGTTCTTAGTTGTACGCGCGTGGCACGTTTGTCTTTTTATTTTTTCCTTCCTTTTTTAAGTGCTTTTTATTTTCCGCAAAAGGATTCGTTTTTTTTTATAAAAATAAATCCTTTAATGACATTTTCTTTTTTTTCTTCCCATTTATTTCTTTTCTTCTTTTTGTTTGTTAAAGCTGTAAAGGAATGAAGGGCGAAAAGGAAAAAGACAGTTATACCTTTAAACTTAATTTTTATTTCTGGGGTTTACAACTATTTTGTGATGTTGAATATTTTCCTGAACCAGTACAGGGTGGAACGATAAAATTGTCACCATAGAAAAGACGACATGATTCCATTTCCGTTGAATGAAAACTGGTTTTCTTTATTTGTTGCAGACCATCTACTAGTTGGCCAGTTGTGTACAAATCCCAAGAGCGATAGGAGCCTTCTATCATGTCTGAAAGTGACACAATGTTCAACGGCGCCTGTGGAAAATGCATGCTCCCAGTTCCGGATCCGTATCGAGGCGGTGATTGAGGCTGAAGGCGGCTACATTAAATAGATTATCTATTACATAATCAAGTTACCTGAATTGATTTTTTCCGATAAAAGTTTTAAAATAAAGCTGTAGTGTTGTTTTCTTTAGGACGACAATTTTATCGTTTTACCCTGTAGAAATAACCGTGCTTCCAGGTCAAGGCGGTAAAGGAATCCCAAGAATGATTTTAGCAAATTGTGAATTTGAGGGTCCGCCATGTGTGTCTGTGGCCAGTTTGTATGTTCAGTCAACACTGCTACTAGCAATAGACACAACGTGCTATTCGACCAGAGGCCTTAGCAAACACGTGTGCTCCTAATTGCTGTTGAGAGAAAAAGGAACGTCTGCTCAGTCAAGGTATGTCAAGGGAATTGAGGTCAAGTTTTTTTTTATGGCGCTAGGAAGCCCATCTGTTCAGGCATGCACAGATTGCGCTTCCTGTTAGAGGCCCCCAGGGAAATTGTTGTTTTTGTATCTATTTTATTTCATGTTTATTTTATTTTTTGTTATTGTTTTGTTTTGTTTTAATTTTTTATTTAATCCCCACAAATCTACAAAACAGCAGTTGTATGGCCATTAACCTCCCATCACATAAATCATTCAAATAAAACAAGCAAGACATGCTGGAGAAGCAGAAAAACTTATAAGTGACATTCTTCTATGGACTTCTACATATGGATACACCAGTGTTGGCTGACCAACAAAAACTTATGTTAATCAGCTCTATGCGGAAACTGGGTGTTGTCAAATGCGATGATTAATAGGAATGGATGATGTAAGAAAGTCAAAGGAAACTGTGTTATTGGCATACCTTGATGATGATAGATAATATTTTTATCTTAGTATAGAGTAGACTGTAAGAGAAACAAGTCATGAAAAAAATTTTGAATTTAGATCCTAAACAGAGTGGCAGGGTATCTTCCTGCCGTGGAGTTGCCAAATTAGGAGCTGGAGTCCCTAAAGTAGTCCAACATTGTGTTCAACCTCATTCTGGCAACTTCTGTGGTGATACAAATACCAAGTTGTATAGCACCTTGCTCTTCCCTTGGGCATCATCAATATTGTGAAGACAGGAAACCTGCAGCATTGGTAACAGCCATCCAACCATACAAGTTTGCCTTGGTTTGTGTTGAGATCCAGGCACATATCTATAGTCTGTGACTCTGACAGAAGCCATAAAAGAAGGAAAACTCTGAATTAAAACCTGTTAATCTCCGCTTAAAAATTGACCTTGTGTCATATCCTGTCCGAGCGGAGGGGTTGGTAAATAGAATAAAAGAAGTTTTGGCATATTTGAGATGAACAGGTTGATCAGTCTGTTCAAATTTCTTAAACTAATGGATAGCACTCCATCTTGTCTGCCAAGTGTTATATTCAAAGACGAAGGTGAGACAAGGCTTACCGGAGTCGAGTTGGGACTTGGACCTGTAAGAGAAAGAGATGATTTCTAGGCGTGGATAAACGGATAACGGCAACACGTGTGTTAAGTCAACTATATCTTTATTTCTACTGAGGTTTTTCCTATTCCCTCTTCCGAGTCATAAGTGTTCCCTACCAAAACTCCAAGGGAGTTAACTATACATTAATGTAGTGTATGTAAACACATACAATACCCCCACTCCCAATTCCTTTGTTCTTCAGCTGTGTTTTGGTCCGGACTTATGATATGTATTCAGACATCCAACGGGATGGGTACACTTTTCTTCCAACTCTAGTTCGGACCATTTGGTCAGTTATGGTTGGTTAGTGCTCTGGGATTTCTGGGGGTAGTGTGTTTGTTTCGGGAAGGAGAAAATCCTGAGCTTCTGTGATTGTGGGATGGCTGACAGTTGTCTGTTGCGACGGAATTTTCGGCCCCTCTCTGTTAGGATGAGATATGACCAAGGTTGATCATATCTCTTGATTACTTTCCTCTTTCTTGATAAAGTTTTGCCATCATGTAGACAGACATGATCACCAATGTTTGCGATGTTTTTGATGTGTCTGCTTACGGACCTTGTCCTGTTATGTGGGTTTCGTTACCCTTGGTAGCAATATCTATTGCTCACGTTTCATTAGTTTTGTTGCTGGTGACGGAGTGTTTTCCTTGTCTGGTGCCATGCGTAAAGCTAGCAATGTGAAGTATTTGTTGTCCCTGATTTCAGGCATTTTAATCGAGTCCTTTTTACAGTTTGTCTCATTCTCTCTACCATGACATCTGATCGTGCAAATTCTGGGCTACTAGTGTCATGTTCAAAATACCAGTCTGCTGAGAATTTCCTGCATTCTAGCGAAGGGAATTCTGGACCATTGTCTGAAAATACAAGTTTGGGGATTCCATATCTTGCGAACATTGCTTTCATATACTTTATCCCTATTGGTGGAGTGTTGTTGAAGAGTTTGCTGATTTCAAAATACTTGGAGTAATCATCGACAACTATGAGGTAGATTCTCTCCTGTATTTTGAACAGGTTCGTACCAACTTTTGTCCAATATTTCTCAGGGATCTCATGGTTCATGAGCGGTTCAGCATCGTGACAGTTTTTGTATTGTTGGCATGCCTCACAGTTTGATATGTTATGTCAGCATTCATGTTTGCCCACTTGAGTGATTGTCTAGCTTGGAATTTTGTTTTTTCAATTCCCAAGTGGCCTTGGTGTAGGATTTTACGCATTTCCAATCGAAGTATTGAAGGCACTATGATTTGTTGACCCTTGAGAAGTTACTGTTGGTTGGCAGTAGCGTTCCCTTTTAATTGTCTTGTTTAGATTTCCAGGGTCTAAACAAACTCGCCATTATGTTTTTCTACCACAACTGAGAGAAAACCCAGTCTGTTGGTCCATTCACAGGAACAACTATGTCGAGCTGAGTCATTCATTGCTGCTCTTGTTTAAATTTCTTTTTAGAAAATGATACTTTGCGTGGTGGGTTTATGATGAATTTCTATTATTCAGAAGTATGCAGACTGGCTCGTCCATCTCCACTCCGAGGGAGGCACACACAGAAGGTGTCCTGAAGTGGTTCTCAATGGTCCCAACCAAGGTCCCCTGACCCTGACTCTGGCTTGAACAACAAATCATCACGACTCATACTCCCTACTGAGATTTGCTGACAATGACGGCATTTGGTAAAAGAATCAAAGTAAAGCGGTTGGTAAAAAAACAATTTAGACCTCATCTTTCCATATTCCTTGTGGTTATCACTGACCACCGAAATGATTCTATTTTTAAACGAACGTCCAAGCCAACCATACGTCTTTTTGTCTTTCTCATATTCGATTCCTTACGGTTAAACACAGCTATATTTCCTAGCAACTTTTTACAAAACATAGCACAACGCACACATGACACTATAACTATAAACGAACACTGCATTATGGATAATTTTTTGAATGATAAAAAACGCACCTCAGCAACAAACAGCGACGCCGAAGAAGCGGGAGTATCTGTAAAAACGTTGAAGTCAGATGCTGAATATTCTGTAACTGTTATTGGACAATCATCTAAAAAACGGAAGAAGAATGGTACTGCACCAGCTGACGTATCCCAATGGGCTGGTGGTAATCTAATTCAACCACGTTTACGAGAATATCCTATGCACGGTGAAGGAGAGAGCCATGCTCAGTTATTTGTAAGTGCTTGTTTCGACAAATACCAATGGGTCGAATATTCACAAGAACGTGATGCAATGTTCTGTTTTACGTGAAGGCACTTTGCATCATCAGCTTATGGTAATGCAGATGACGCATTTACTAAAACTGGATTTCGACGATGGAAAAAAAGAGAGATGGAAAAGATGGGGTAATTAAAAAATATATGAATTCCCATTGCCATAAATTCTCATGTCTTGCATTAAGTGACTACTAATGGAATGTATCTGAAATACCTCTGTTGCACAAACAATAAGTTTGGCTTATCAAAAGAAAATTCGGGAAAATGGACACTACATCAAGACCATTGTGGGGGTTGTATGTTATTTGGTTATTTCAGTAGATGTACGTCCATACTTTACGGGTATTGCTCCCAATATTATTTCCTCTACAAATGCAGCACAAAACTTTACAATCGCGTAAAAGAAATGGAATAGAACACAACGAACATTAAACAACAAACAATTTAATATGCATATAACAGAATATGAAAACAAATAAAATACACGATGTGTAAATGGCCTTTTGGAAAATAAAGTTTGGCAAGAAGAAAATAAATTTGTTTAAAGATGTGTGTATGTTAACGGAGTTCGTAAATAAGTCATTCTTACTTACATTAAGTTCATAGCGGGTTTTATGATTGTGGCGACAGCGTGTCACGTTGATGAAAGAAGGTTTGTCGGGTTTTTCTTTTGAATGTGATTCGCAGCCATCTGAAGCTAGGTCATGAACTTTAGTTGATGAAGGAAAGGAATTTGCCGGACACAGTATTGGCTACTGGTTTACTGGCTTAGTGGCTTGTGGTGTTGTCTTAGTCTTCGTGTATGGCTCCCTAACTCTGAGTTATTTATACCGTAATAGTGGATCAAAGAATCGTCCTAAAATTTTGGCGCGTAGACATTTATTGACCAATCAGATTTGTATTTTACTATTTTATTTTCGAGCCTAAATATTTTCTATTAGTTGACTTCCGATCGTATTTTTCTAGAATGTTCTATTCTATGTTTTTAGCTGATTGTTTGAAAAATATAAAAATGTAACTTAAATGCTAATTCAGTTTTGATCCTAAATTTCTAGAATGTTCTTAAGTATGTTTTTATTGCTTATTTTAAGACTAGAAAAAATGTGTATCCTATACCATCACGAAAATTATCCTGTTGACAGTAACTCAGAGAGGACACAGAGAAAGGGGCAATGAACTCAACCCAGGAAATGTCCGTAAAATTCTCAAATTTGCTGCCAAACATGAAGCAATCATCGCCGACCGTATCAGAGACGGCCCCAAGAATAAAAAAAATATACCAGTCCTGTGACACAGAACGAGATAATTTCAGTTTTTGGCGTGTGAAAAATAGCAGAAAGTATTAAATCTTGTAATTATTTTTCAATATAGATCGACGAAGCTAATGATGTCAGCCGAACTGAACAGTTATTCCTCGTGATAATATTTTTTGATGAAACTTCCTCTGCTATTGAGGAGTGCTTTATTTCCTTCACGCCAATGCTTAAGTTGGATGCTGCATCTATTACTGATTGCATTTTGCACACCATGGATTATAAATCCTCATCTATTGGATTAGGTTTTGACGGAGCATCAATAATGAGGGATCAATTGAACGGTGTTTAAAAACGCACCGGCAATACTATACCATTTGCTCATTACGTGCACTGATATGGACACAAGCATTAGCATTAATCAATACAACGAAACTTATTCCTGGTGCTGCCGATTTCTTCAGCCGACTCGAAAATATGTATATTTTCATAAATAACCCTGTTGTCCATGAAAAAGATATTGGAATACAACGAGAAATGTTTTCCAACAAACAAGTTCGAGAGCTACAACATCTCAGTGATACACAATGGTGATGTCGGGCTACGTCGTTTGAAAATGCTCTGTTGTGGCTGAAAGCCGTCACAAGACTTTTAGAGGAAACATCTGCAAATGAAACAGGAGCTCGTGCTATATCAGCAAGAAGATTACTTTTGCAGATAGATGCAGAATTTGTTCATCTCTTAGGTTTTTTTTTTTTTTTCGCATATTCTTGGGAAAATCAATAAAGTATCACTGTAGTTACAGGACAAACAGATTTAGAAAAAGCCGGGACACTGATTTTCTTCGTTCCGTGAAAATCTTGTTAATATCCGGGATTCGAACTTGACTGAACTTTATTCTGATTCGATAAATGAACGCTGCAAGAAATGCAACATTTCACTTACAATTTCATGCAATCGAAGAAAACCTAAACAGCTCGACGAATTTATTGTTTTAGAATTCACCGGTCAAAGGCCAACATCTTCATCAAGTGATATTTATATTGATATTTTTTACCCAATTTTAGACTGATTAATGAATTGGACAACCGTTTTTCTAACGAGTCTTCGGTCATTTTTCGTGGCATTTCAGTTTTTTTGTCCAGGAGGGTACACATTCTTATTTATAGAAGATTTGAAAGATTATGCAGCCACTTACCCACTCAATGCAGGTAATTTACAACATGAAATTTCTCTTGTAAGTTACTACTGAAACAACCGGACCCACTAAAATCTATTGTGAAATTCCTTTCTTTTTTGTGCAGCTATAAAGCAGCATTTGATTGTTTATACTATAACATGAGGACAGGTAATGTTACCATTTATATAAGATCAGTAATTAAGGTTGATGAGTTCTTGTTGCCTCTTGTTATATCAAAAGGAAGAAAAATTATGATGAAGGCGAGAATATTGATAAGTTTCAAAAGGGAAGTTTTAATGGCAGCTCGAGACGAAGTTTTCCTTTGTGCTGGGAGTAATAATAGAAGAAGGACAGTTGTAAATAGTTGAGTAGGAATTTAGCATTCAGCCAGAAGTTCGAGGTCCAGTTGATTTAGGAGAAAGGAATAAAAGGTGAAAGAATGGTCTCCTAATTAGTTGAGCAGGAATTTAGCATTCAGCCAGTGGTCCAGTTGATTTTAGGAGAAAGGAGTAAAAGGTGAAAGAATGGTCTCCTAAAGAAACAGTGGCCAAATGTTAAATGTGTTCTCTCGTGTTGAAATGTCCATCTGTCTGCTGCTGGAATCGGACCGGGTAAGAGAGGTCGAGGGAATGTTACATCGCCTTTTATATTGCCCGGGAAAGTCACCCGGGCAGAATGGCATTATTCATTCTCATTGGACGAAATATACCACTCGAACTTCAACGGCCAAATAATTCCCGGGCCAGACAATTGATTTGAAAATACAAATCACCACGTGATTTAATGTTGATATGACGAACAATAGAAAATTAGTTCTTTCTGCTACAATACAATTTATAGTTGATATCAGTGACACTCCTGGTTACAAATGCTTCATGTGAAAGAAGCTTCTCAGAAATGAAATTAGTAAAAATGTTTTTGAGAAATTCAATGAATGACGACCGAGTAAGTGACCTTGCACTGCTATAGATTGAAAGTTCGCGAGTTGAAGGAATAGACTTGGAATGTTTTGTCGATGAATTTGATAGTCATCACGATAATCACAGAATTAAACTACATTGATTTTTTTTTTTGTTCAATCTGCGTGGAATTTTTTTCAGTGACATTTCGCAAAACATAAACCCATTTCTCCAAGAATATTTATAAGTAGTTATTTCATCAATTTCGTCAACGTGCAAACAAGCATTTGTAGTTGGCCTAGTGAATATATTGGGAATAGAACGATAAAAAGATTAAATTAAATTAAAAATAGATATTAAAAATATGTAGAAACTCTCAGAAGACCCTGACAGGAAGAGTGGCGTCGCACGCGCAAAGAAAAGGAACCGTCCCAACGAAAGAAAGAATCTCGTTCTCTTTCAGCAGTGACCGGCAGAGTGACAACACCTAAATCTTTCTTGCTAGTGGTCAAGGGCACCATGCGTCCGTCTGTAGACGACGCGTTGGCTAACCTTTCCACTAGTTGTAGCCGCCTCTCTTACTAACGACCCACGACTAAAAATACCGAATAATGAACTCGTCAGAATCACAATTAAGACACCCTACAACGGACTTAATGACTACAACTGAAAAACACCGGATTTAGATATATCTCCCAAAACCGTTTAACACGTTGTTAACGCTTTAAATACCAAATTTGGATATACGAGGTGCCTTCAATAAGTTTCCAGACTTTTTTTCGTATGGGCACTTTTATTGAGAGTACACACATGAAACTCTAGTCCCCTTCGATGTAATCTCCTCCGGCTGCAATGCACTTGTTGTACTATTCCAACAACTTCTTCAAGGTCCCATGGAAGTCCTCTTGTGTGAGCGTGTCAGTAACCTTCGTCACAGCCTCTTTCATATCATCAATTGTCTCATAACGACAGCCTCTGAGTTTAGGGAATGACGAAAGTCACAGGGAGCAAGGTCTGGACTATAGGGAGTCTGAGGAACTTTCTTGATGCCCATCTTGGTCAAATAGTCTGTGACAAGGATGGAGTTGTGGACTGGTGCATTGTCCTGGTGAAAATGCCGCTGACCCGATTTGAAGAGTGCAGGCCTCTTCTAACGGAATATATTCCTGAACTCCCTTAAACCCTCAACATAGTATTCCTTGTTGACTTTCTGTCCAGTAGGAACCCAGTGCATGTAGATCATGCCAGTGCTGTCAAAAAAAAGGGATCATCAAAAGTTTGTGGGTGGATTTGCTCTGTGTGGCCTTCTTGGGTCGGGGAAAGCCAGCATGCTTCCACTGGGAACTCTGTCTCCTGGTCTCTGGCTCATAGCAGAAGATCCAGCTTTCATCGCAGGTCACCAGAGCATCAAGAACTGCGGGATGTGAATTGATCAGCTCAACCATCTCCCTGCTGTCATGAAAACGTCTTTCTTTCTAATCTTCTCTGAGCACTCTTGGGACAAACTTCGCGCAAATCTTCCGCATCTTCAGTTCCTCGCAAATAATTGTGTGTACAGTTCCCACACTGACATCAAACTGTGCACTTATTGTCTCTATACACACACGACAGTCCTTATCCATGAAATTCTTTATTTGACCAATCAACTCTGGTGTTCTGACTTCCTTACTCCTCCCACACCTGTCATCATCCCTCACAGACTCCCTGCCTTCCTTGAATCTCTTAAGCCACTCAAAAACTGATGCTCGATTCATGCAAGATGGTCAAAAAGCAGTCTGAAGTATTCCATACGTTTCTCTGGCATTTTTTTCCAAGTTTAAAACAGATTTTTATTGCATATCGTTCTTCTAAAATGTCCTCACGTCCAGATTGCATTTTTGAAATTCACCAACTGTGACAATCAGGCTTTAGTAGGGTGTATTCCAATTGCTGCTGTAGCTGTTCATTTGAACCTGAAATCATAAAAATAGGTCAGTCATCTCATAAGATATATAACAATAACATATAGAATTTTCAAGAGTCTACGACAATTCTAAATGCCTGTACAAAAAAGTCTGGAAACTTATGAAGGCACCTCGTATATACCCAAGAAACGACTAACACATTTTAACACCTCGACTGGGAGTTTCAACCTTTTCATTTGTATTCAGGAAGAATTTCCTTACCCAATGAAAGGTTGTTAAACCCAGAAATAAAGGCAAAATAAAAAAGATAGCTTCGTCTCCTATCTTTTATTATCTTCTTTCATATAATTCTTTTACAGCCTTCATATCCAAGAAGTTAAACCAGTAAGATAACGTGGGGTAAGAATCGAATAACCCAGAATGGAGTCCGATAGCAAACATAAATCACCTTGAAACCTCATAAATGTGAGGAGTTCCGACTGAAGGTCAGGAGCAAAGGGCTAAGCTGTGTAGCCGTTTAATATCTGACTCCATGTTTTAGTTAGTTTATTTTATCCCCCGCGTTGGCTAGTCGGTGTAACGCCTTGCCCAAGAAAGTCGCAAAAAGAATTAAACAAAAGAAGACAGGTACAGAAAGGAGACGAAGACGTTTTTTTTATACTTTCCTTTATTTCCTGGGTTCAACAACCATTCCATAGATGAGGGAGTTTTTTCTGAATACAATTGAAATGGTTGAATCCCCCCAGTTAAGGTGTCTAAAATACGGTAATCGTTTCTTGCATATGCTAGTCCTCATTTGGTATTTAAAGCTTCCATAAGGGTGAGTTTCTTTTGGGAAGTTTGTCAAAGTCCAGTTGTTTTAGTTTGTAGTTCCATTTCGTAGTCTTTTATATTCCGGCATACTGTTAACCGAGAGAGAGCTGCTACCGAGTGAAAGGGAGTTACCAACGCCACGTCCAAAGACGTGTGCGCGGCGCCCAGAACACCAGACAGCAAAATGGTGTTGTCAAATCGTTGGTCACCGCCTGAAAGAGAAAGAAAGCCTGTTCCCCTTTGTCAGGAGGTTGCTTTTTTTGTTACGCATGCGTCTGTTGCGGAGCTGATAAGCATGTCGACCCCGCAATTGATTTAAGTTTAATGCGTGCGAGTAGTGACAGCCAAAGACAATAAAGGGAACAAAGGCAAGGTAACAAATACAACAAAAGTGACGATTTATTGTCAGAATTACAGATGAGTGTGTAAAGTCCGTGGCGGTTGTATTTGGTCTTCAGCTAGATGGGTGATGTCGATAGCTGGTATGGTCGAGTTGTAGATGTGCGCAGCTGGACGTTCGACGAGGGTAGCTGGCGTAGGTCGAGTCGTGGAGATACAGCTGGACGATCGTTGCGGGAAGCTGAGGTCGGTCGAGTCGTTAGTAAATCGATGTCCCGGTTTTGACAATACGTTGGGTTAACCGGGATGTGTAGATTTGGTTGCTAGCCCGTACTGCGAGTCGTACGTGGGCCAGATGTTGCAATGCTGGGGTTGTCCGTAACAGTGAGTCGTTACGTGGACTAGATGCTGCATTGCTGGAGCGTCGTGGTCGGTAGATCGATATCCCGGTTTTGACAGTACGTTAGGTTAATCGGGGGCGTGTCGATCTGGTTGCTAGCCCGTACTGCGAGTCGTACGTGGGCCAGATGTTGCAATGCTTGGGCAGTCCATAACAGCGAGTCGTTACGTGGACTGCATGCTGCATTGCTGGAGCGTCGCGGTTGGTAGATCGATATCCCGGTTTTGACAGTACGTTGGGTTAACCGGGGGGGATGTCGATCTGGTTGCTAGCCTGTACAGCGAGGCGTACGTGGGCCAGATGTTGCAATGCAAAGGCAGTTCGTAACAGCGAGTCGTTACGTGGACTGGATGCTGCATTGCTGGAGCGTCGAGGTCGAAGTCGGTGTTGGCAGCTTGGTCGTGTAGAGTCGATGGAGTTGGTGACTAAGACTGAGCCGTGTCTTCGTACAACGGATCAAGTGAACGAACGGGGAAACCGTGTCTCAGGTTTCTTCGCTGCCTCCCACCAGACAGGACTTGACACAAGGTCAAAAGCCCCAAGGACGATTAAAGTGGAGGTGAAGGGGAGGGGAAGGTCGGGAACGAGCCGAGACTCGAACCCTGCTGGTCTATGCTGCTCATCGGCTCACTTGATGCAATGTGAGCCTGATGAGGCAAGCAGTTTCACGAACCCAAATGTGGGTCCTGGCACGTGTGCCGGATTATAGCTTGAACTAGACAGCAAGGTCGAGTGCCATACATAGGTTTCGAGAAAGTCCGCGGGGCGAAGCCCACACGCGTCCGGCAAGGCCAAAAATACCTTCGACCCCGTCGGCATTCCCCTTTTTGGGGCGCCTGGCAATACACCTACCCCCAAAGAGGATAAAAACCTGGGGGGATGGCCCCCCGAGGCCGGAGGAACTCTTCAGTGCCGAGGCACACCCGGCAGAACCGCCCAGAGGTAAAATGGCCTACCGAGTGCGACCCAACAACTGGAGAGGAATGGTCACACACACCCTAAAAAAGAGCAGGGACCTCTGTATTTATTGTTGCGTCCCACCAACGCACGAATGTGGCACAAGGCCGTTTTTAAGGTGGGCCCGGTCGCAGGGCCGAAGCCCACACGCGTCCGGCAAGGCCAAAAATACCTTCGGCCCCGTCGGCATTCCCCTTTTTGGGGCGCCTGGCCATAAACCTAACCCCCCCGAAGGGGGTATAAGCCTGGGGGGATGGCCCCCTGAGGCCGGAGGATATCTCCAGTGCCGAGGCACACCCGGCAGAACCGCCCAGAGGTAAGACGGCCTACCGAATGCAACCCAAGAACTGGAGAGGAAAGGTCACAAACACCCTCAAAAAGAGCGGGGACCTCTGTATTTATCGCTGCGTCCCACCAACGCACGAATATGGCACAAGGCCGTTTTTAAGGTGGGCCCGGTCGCAGGGCCGAAGCCCACACGCGTCCGGCAAGGCCAAAAATACCTTCGGCCCCCTCGGCATTCCCCTTTTTGGGGCGCCTCAGGCGCCAGGCAATAAACCTAACCTCCCCGAAGGGGGTATAAGCCTGGTGGGATAGCCCCTTGAGGCCGGAGGAACTCTCCAGTGCCGAGGCACATCTGGCAGAACCGTCCAGAGATAAAACGGCCTACCGAATGCAACCCAACAACTGGAGAGGAAAAAAGGTCCGCGGGGACCTCTGTATTTATCGTTGCGTCCCACCAACGCACGAATATGGCACAAGGCCGTTTTTAAGGTGGGCCCGGTCGCAGGGCCGAAGCCCACACGCGTCCGCCAAAGCCAAAAATACCTTCGGCCCCGTCGGCATTCCCCTTTTTGGGGCGCCTCAGGCGCCAGGCAATAAACCCCCCCCGAAGGGGGAATAAGCCTTGGGGGATGGCTCCCTGAGGCCGGAGGAAATCTCCAGTGCCGAGGCACTCCCGGCAGAACCGCCCAGAGGTTAGACGGCCTACCGAATGCAACCCAAGAACTGGAGAGGAAAGGCCACACACAAACGCCCTAGAGCGTCCGCGGGGACTTCTGAATTTTTCGCTGCCGAAGCCATTTTCATATGAAAGAAAGGGAACACCACTTCTGCCGCGCCACATAAATTGAAAGTTCTTCTATAATAAAAATGGACGTAGAAAATAAGTACTTCTTTAGTCTGGTATAGGCTAGCAGAGAGTATTACTTCCATTTTTATAGAATTATTTCTGGCAGAAGTGTTTTGCAAATGTTGATAAATGTCAATTTATCCCTTTCTTAGCTGTAACGACCGGTTAGAGTCAAAAAAGGGCTTTGTCATTTCCGGCCGTACCCGGATGTAATTTTTCTAGTTACGAGTAATCCGATCTGTTTATGTTTGTAGGCAGGTCACGGCATGTCATCCCTTTTTCCTGTCAGGGACCTCTGGGAGTTTCTGCAAATTTAATTGTTTTCCTTTTTTTGAATTCAATTTAAATTTATTTTTATTTTCTTTATTTATTCGTTCCCTACAAATGAATTACCCGTCCAGTTACTGACCGAGTTCGACCATTCTATCAAGCATACATTTTTTGCGCTAGTACTTGGATAAATTGACACAGCTCTTTAAGAAGTAAATTTATTTGAATTTGGATGTAAAATAATTTACATTTACTTGGTATGTTAACTTGGGTTCGTGTCAATCCAGCAGCCCTATTTGATTTTTTGTTTCAGAGAAATGGAGAAATGATATTTCAATTATTTGCTTATTTCAAAGTAGCTTTTTGATCGTATAGCCGAAGTTTGCCAAAAACATAATTTTTTGGTTGATTTTTGTACGCTTCTAGTGCCCACAGCATTTTATTTCCGCGTTTATTTTATTTTTTCTCGCATTTATTTTTTGTGCTTCAAAACAGTTTGTAAAGGAAAAAACCAGAGCAGACAAATCCCACAGTTGGGCTAGAATTGAGGTTAGTATTAATCCTTTGATCTTTATTAAAAGTTGACCTCACTTGTGGTCCAACAGCTTGAGAATGGAAAAGAGGGCAGGAATAGATTAGTATCCCACTACAATGAATGAAAAGTTTGTGGAGAATAATATTTTCCGAGGTTCCGGGAAAAGTAAAATTTCGGGTGTTGGTTCCACAATAATACGACGCAATTTGTACAATGTAGACAAGAGAAATATGACAAAAACAAGAACATTAAAAAACAATTTTATATTCTATATCAACTCGACGATGGCGAGGAACTGATTATACAAAAGGTGTTCATATGTATGTGTGTAAAACACGACTATTGTCAGTCAAATTGAATGTGTGTATATGTGTGTGTTTATAGTAGTCTGAAATAAAGAGAGAAGATAGAATTGTACTTACATACATGTGTATGTGTGTGTCCTGGAATGTATGAGTTTTCGGTCTATTCTCCAAACTGGTGTGTGTATTAGCAGGTTATCTGGCGTCAATCTATCGTTCCGTGCTGTGCTGTGCCTGTCTGCTGGTCTGTCGGTCTCGCCTTTAAACTAAAAAAATTCGGTATTTATACTTTTTAGTTAAATATTTTAAGTTTATTACAGGTGAAATAAAGTTGAAATGCGCAGACGTCGGCGAAGACACAACCCATGACCTCTCTTAACGAATCAGATTTACAGAAATTACTCATTTATTTTGGAACCTAACTAATTTTGTTTCTGTGACAAATTTTTCAACAACTTAGTTTTTTATCCGATTTTTAAAAAATATTCTATTCTATGTGTCCTTCGCTGATTGGTTTAAAAATATAAGAGTGTAATTTCTATGTTAGTGAGAGTTTGATCCTTTTTTCTAGAATATTCCAATCTACGTGTTAGTTGATTTATCTAAAACTAAAGAAATGTCAATCCTATATACACCACCCCACCCCGCAGATTGATAAGTATTGAAAATATTTTTCAATATCTTACATAAGTCTTAAAATGAGTTGGCCAATGTACATGTCTACCAGATCTTATGATGATGTTTGTAGGTATATGTGTCGGTGTGGAAGATGGTTCTGACAGTTTGGTATTTGTTGTGGTTGTAGAATGTTCTGTCGTACTTTTCTTTATAGGTAAATCCAAGTACGCAGGCTTTAGTCTGTCTCTGGAGACGGTATCCTCTTTGCTTTTTATGGTAAGTGTAAAATATTTCGGGTGTTGTTCAACTACTTGGAATGGACTGGAGTAAGTAGTACACCGAGGATTTTTTTATTGAATCGTTTCGTACGAAAACGTATTTACAGTTGTGAAGATCTTTTGATATGTAAATGTCTTTTGTTTGTGTTCTTGTGGGTGTGAAAACTAGATCGTTCATTTTTTTTTGTTTAAAATTTTGCACAGAAGTCGTGGTAAGTAAATGGTTTTACCGCAAAATTGTCCTGGTAATGTCAATGATGTTCCAAAAACCATTTTGGAAGCTATGCATCCCAAATCCTCTTTGACTATATTTCTTATAGATAATAAAATTAGTGCAAATTTTCGAACCATGTTTTGGAGTCATTGTTAGCCTTTAGAGCTATCTTAAGTTGTCTGTGAAATCGTTCAATCAATCCATTTGCGCAGGGGTGTTATGCAGTTGTTTTTATATGTTTATATGCTTTGTAAATTCATCAAAAAGCGTAGATTGAAACTGGGAGCCTCTGTCTGTCGTTATTACTGAAGGACAACTAAAAACTGCTATCCACTCCCGTAAAATACCTTTGGAGACTATTTCTGCTGATATGTCTCTCAGGGGGATGGCGACAGGTCATATTGTAAACCTATCGATGATGGTGAGTATATAATGATGGTCATTGGCTTCTGGCAATGGTTCCTCAATATCGATGTGTAAGTTCATGAATCCACCACCTAGCTTGTAAAATTGTCTTGGAGGAGACTTAGTGTGTCTGTTTGTTTTTCTTTTCTGACAATTCAAGCAGGTTTGAGTCCAGTTTTCTTAAATGTCAGTATGCATATTGGGCCAGACAAAATGATTGCTAATCAACTTAGTGGTAGCTCAGCGTCCAAGGTGTGAAAGGCTGAGGAAATGTATAAATAAAGGTGGTATATATGGTTTTGAGCAACCAGTCGCAACATCGCAGGGTATTGTTTTTGTTTCGAATAGAACAGGGTGCTCCTTCAGTTGTAAGGAAGAGTCATCTTTTACTTTGTCCAACGTAGCATCTTTTTGTTGTTCGTCTGCAATAAGCTCGAAGGTAAGGTTTTCCGAATTAATATAATATTGTGTAGCGTGAGAGTGTATCTGCCACAATATTATCTGATCCTTTTATGTACCAGATACTCGAAGTAAATTGTGATATATAATCCAGTTGTCGAGTATCTCTGGGCGTATATTTCTCAGTATATACATGTAAGGCACACGTGAGGAGTTTATGATCTATGAAAACAATGAAATCTCGCCCTTCGAGGAAGTAACGGAAATGCCTTAGGAACAAGTAGATTGCAAGTAACTCCATTGAGAAGGTGCTATATTTTCGTTGTGTGATATTCAGTTTCACCGAGAAAAAAGATATTGATTTTTCAAAGCTGTTTTGTGTCTGTTGTAGGACCGCTCCAATTGAATCTCCTTAAGCGTCTGTTGTTTATGAGAATGTTGCAGTGTCGTCGTCACTGATGAAGGAGGGCTTGGTAAAATCTGCTAATGCTTTTTTAGCGTTTTGAAAAGCAGTCAAAGCTTCCCCTTTTATCAGTATTTTTGCATTTTTATGTTTCTGTTGCAACATATTCGTGAGTGAGGTTAGAATTCTGGAACAACCTGGAATAAATCTATGGTAGTAATTGATCAAACAGAGAAATCTCCGAAGTGGTCGTAGTGATGTTGGTTGTGGGAAATTTTGTATTGCTGCTACTTTCTCTGGGACAGGTGTGATTCCGTGTTCGTCAATCACATAGCCCAAGAAATTCAGTTTCGAAACAGCAAAATCACGTTTGTTCACGTTGATTTTTAAGCCAAAATCTGCTAGTCTTTGGAAAACTAGTTGCATGTGATCCTGGTGTTCTTTGATATCACAACTAGCAATAAGGACATCATCGATATAAGTAAAAGAAAATAGTAATCCTCTCTGTACCTCGTCAATGAGTCTCTGGAAAGTTTGGGTGGCATTACGCAACCCGAATGGTATCCTCGTGAACTCATTAAGTCCAAAAGGTGTAGTGATTACAGTTTTCTTTATATCTTCCTCGGCTACTGGAATTTGGTAGTATGCTTTAACCAAATCCAGTTTTGTGAAAATTGTGATTCTGGTTCCTTGTAAACCTATGGCAGAATCGTGTAAATGTGGGATTGGGTATCTATCAGGAACTGTTTTTGAGTTGAGATTCCTAAAATCCCCACAAGGTCGCCATGCGCCTGTGTCTAGCTTCTGAACCATATGTAGCGACGAGGAGTATGGGCTGCTTGAAGGACGTATGATGCCTAGTTGTAACATATGTTGAAATTTGTCTTTTGCTATCTTGTATTTTTCTGGACGTAGTCTGCGTGGTGATGCATATGTGGGTAGTTCAGTGGTTAAAATATAGTGTTTAGCAGTGTGACGAGCTTGGATGCTTAAAAGAAGTAAGAGTTGGAAATTTTTATCAACTTTTCTAGTCCATTAGTAGCTGTTATTGTTGAACAAATTCCTATTAACGAGTAGAGTGAGGTGATTCACTTTGCCGTTGTAGCAAAAAGAATTAATTTCAAATTTATTGTGTGGCACAGGAATTATTTTGGCCGTTGAGGTTTCGATTTATATTTTCGTCCAATGATGATGATTTAAGCCATTCTACTCGGATGACTTTCCCGGGTAGTATGAAAGGCCGCTCAAACGCTCTCTCACTCTCTTCCTCACTCATTCTTGTAGCAGAACAGATCAACATCAATATGAGGAGAGCGCATCCAATTTTTGGACCATTGTTTTCTCTAGAAGATTATTCTGTTATCATTTATTCATTCCTTTAAGACCAACTGTACGGCTCACAGTACAGGGGTATCTCTTAAGCTCACATTAAGGTTTTTGGAAACTCACCAATATTCTCGTCAATTCATTTGCTTTATTTCTTTCTTAATGCAACAGGGCACGACAACCAATTTGCCTTGTTACTAAACCGTTATCTCTGTGTTACTATCGACGAGAGAGTGCGTAGTCATATCCACTGCAATGTTAAAATTGGATGATAAATTAGCTCCAAGAATTAATGGTTTTACTTGGGCTTGTGTGAAAATCCACAGAAAAGATCTTCGAAAACTCAAATCGAGCGTTAATGATATCTCTCCATATGTCTCGATTTTCGATCCATTTATAGTCTACAGTGTATATGAGGATAATCTATTTTTTCGCTTGGGATCCACTATAAAAGGTGATTTGTACGTCGGTGTCAACCAGGTATAAATATCCGGTATTTTTGTCCCAGATGTAAAATAGACAACTTCCTTGTCTTAATCCAGCAACTAATGTCGTATTTACTTACAGCCGGTGTGATTGTTTCCCTGGTATTGTGTAAAAGTGTAGGAGGTCAATGAATTGAAGTTGCATGGTCTTATGCACTTCCTTGCTTCCTGTCCAAATTTAAAATGATACCAACAAGTATCGTAAATACGTCGCTCTCTAAAGAATGAGTTCGGCCTACTTCGATTTCTTCAGAGGATTGATATGGACGAGAACGTTGGAATGTTTGAAAGTTCACCAAACTTTGGACTTACATATTTCATTCTGCACAACCAACAACTAAGGCACACTTCTAAAAAAGTAAGCCTTGCCCCAAAACTTTCATTTCTCTTAGAATTTGTATACACATATGTACAATAAGGACATTTCTTTATACACTCCTTTATTCATTCTTTTTGTTGCTCATTTCATTTTGGATTCTTTCAATTAGGTTTGTCCTAAGACACCGGACGAAAGTATTGGATTTAATTTCGTTTTATTTTAAATAAATAGAAGTTAATAGATTAGAAAAGATCCAGGATCTCTTCTTCCACCAGATAAAGGCCAGGACATGGCAGGGTGCGTCAGCGGTTTTTGATCTGGTCCGAAACGTGACGCGTGACGATTCTCTCTGACAGCAGTTCCTGGTGTCTATGTTTGTCTCTGCTTCCCACCAGAGAGGACATGACACGAGTTCTTTTTTATTGTGGGGGTTTTAAGGAATAGGGAGATCGGGCAAGTGTCTCGACTCTTGCCCTGCTGGACTATGCTGGTGGTAGGCTCACTTAGTGCTATGTGAGCCAAATGAGCCTGCTGGACTTGGACTCACTAGATGTTTCGTGAGTCCGGCACCTATGCTTGCTCAATGCTTAAACAAGATCCGAGAGTCTAGTGCAATGCTGTGCTTTCAATGACGTCATCACTCATCTTCAAGTGGCCAAGCCGCAGCTTAGGGCAACTCGACCTCGAATCCGACATTGATCTTGGGTCTCCTTTCAGCATTAATGCCAGATAGGGCCACGAAAGGTCCCAGTGTCGACGGAATTTGTCGCACGCCCCACCAAACGGGTGAATACAGCACAAGACCTTTTTAAGGTGGATCTAAGTGCGGGGAGGAAGGTTAACTCGAGGAGGGTTAGAGCTTGGTGAGACAAGTGACACAGCCCCCTGAGGCTCGAGGATTATGTCAGTGTCGGCTGAGTGACGTGAATGCTGGGCTTCTCAGGTACCTATGCCAGGCAGCCTCGACCGAGTAACCGCCGCCAGAGCCAAGACAGACCCAACCATATCCGCGCCGTCGAGCCACGGCCAGCCGAAGTGCGTCGTCCCGTGTGTCGACGGCATTTGTCGTGTACCTCACGTACGCGCAATATGGCATAAAGCCTTTTAAATATGGGTACCAGGCGCAGAGCCGTGGCCTAGAAACGCTCGGTAGCTCCAAAAATGCCTTGGGCCCCACGGAGACTACCAGCGCAGCGACGTATCTATTCATTTTTACCAGTTATCGTTCAGACAACATCCGATTAAAATAACTTTTTTTTTCAAGCTCGTTTCCTTTCTCCGTGTTGACCGTGTCTGCTTGGCAGCTGACCTTGTCAGTTACCTGACGTGGGTGCCAGAAAAGCCTAGCACTCGCATCACGCGGCTGATACCGGCATCCCTGGGCCCCAGAGGAACTTTCCCAAAACTTTAACCCTCTCTGGAGGGGTTGGGTTTATCGTCAGGCGTTTGAGGCGCCCCTCTTTAGGGGAATGACCGACATGGCTCAAGGCAATTTCGGAATCGCCGGGCGCGTGTGGGTTCCGACTCTGCGCCTGGACCCACCTTAAAAATGCTTTGTGCCATACTCATCCGTTTGGTGAGACAAACAACAAATACCGAGCAGATGGCCAGGTTCAGCCCAGAGGAGAGGTAGGATCTGTTACTCTCCCAGCCGCGTGGGATCTGCGTTCTCACGACCAAACCAAGCTGCCGAACGTAGGGTTTACGTCCTCACCACCAGCCAAAGCAGACAACGTGGAATCGATTCAATCACAGCCAAACAAACCAATCACTGTTGCTCTCTCATTCAAACAGCTCTTGTAAGTTATATAATGACTGTTGACATGGATTTTGGGTTCATTCCCGGTGACCCCGTGTGCTTTGACAAGCTGTCACGTTAGGATTAGTAAACAGAGGGATGCCAGTGCGTTGGGATAGGTTGGTCGAGTTGGTGTGTAACTGGAAGGAGACCACGTGATATGAGAAACACGCTGTCAGATTTAGACAGTCAGTCCAGACAGAATCGAGAGTTGAGCCAAGCCGATCAGAGGCATTAGTGTCGTCTCTGATGATACGGCTTGCAAGGGGGTGCAAGCGTTGGCACCCCCTGGCTCCAGGAAGAAGATATAGGGCAAGAAGAAGTCCTCTCTCTGAGTATATGTATCTCCATCTATCTCTGAAACTTACAACAAACTGTGTGCCTCTTTCGAGAATAAAATGAGAGATACATTTTTATAAAGAAGTGTGTTTCGTTTCGTTTCGTTTCGTTAATTGAATTTCGTAAATCATGTTTGATTATCTCGTTGATGAATCTATAAAAGACGATACAACATAACAATGAAAAATCTTCCGAGATTACCTCTGGTCTCCTCACTACCCCTCTTGGCAGATGCCATGAAACAACGACGCAGCAGCCTGTACCAACTGCAGACCAGCATCAGCTTAACCCAGCAGCCGTTCCCGCAACCAAGTAACATCACCTGCATCACATAATCCACAAGCGACCATACTGCTCGGACTAGCACCAACACTTCAAGGCCACATCAACACACACTTGGTCGATTAAAGACTGAATAAACGGGGACATCGGTCAACAGCCTCTGCAACCAGCATCTGTATCATCTAATCCACGCGTGACCGTACTACTTGGACTAGCACCAACCCTGAGGCCACTCACCCGGTTAACTAAGGACTGCATAAACCAGAACATCGATCATCTAGCCTCTGCAAGCAATGTGTCCACATCATCGACTGTCTCCAGCTACGTCAACAACCTGACTATACAGCTACACCTATTATCTGCACCAAGCTCTGAGAGCATCCTCACCCTCTAGACACGCTGTCACCACAAACTGATGGACAGCCGATTCTACGACTTTCTATAGCACCGACTTTCAACGCTCAACAGAGACTTGTAGGATGTGTGAAAGTGTTTTTATGGTACCCGATAATTTAACGTTAATTTTGATATTTAAAATAAGGGTTTAATATTTATGCTTTCCCACAAGTTTAATGTTTAGTTTAGAATAAAGGTTGAGTAGGCATATTATAGATATAATATAATATAGGCATAATATATAGGCACATGGATAAAGTATTAAATGAAGGAAGCCAAAGAAATAAATGAGTGAAGCTATGAAACAAATAAAAGTTGTAAAACGGCGCGGACAAAATGAACATTTAAACAAGGCGACGAATAAAAATAAAATTTATATACTATAATAATGAAACTTACATTAATACATAAAAAATAAAATTAAGTTTACTAACAAAATGATAATGTGTGTATATGTGTGAGCTCGTGTGTGTGTGTGTGTGTGTGTGTGTGTGTGTAACACAACTAAGCTATAAAAGAATTAGATGTCCTTTTTTTATGATTAGAAACGGGCAGTTTCTCAGAGACTGGAAAGCGTCTCATAGTCATTGTATATGAATGTCTGCGAGGCCCATCCATGGTGTTGCTTTTCTCTCCTGTTGATTCACGCTGAAGGGAGTGTGTTGCTGCTGCGAAGAAATTTGGTAAAAGAGAACAAGGGTGTTTGAAGACGACGTATTTATAGAAAATACGCGTCTTGTAGGTGGCTCAAAGACGCAGGACTTGAATTTACGCGCGGACGTAGTTTTAAGCATGTCACGTGGTCCTCCTGGCCAATGGTTTCCCGAGACTGAATATGTGAGCGTCCGCCATCTTTGTGGGAACAAGTGGCATACCGCCCAAAATAATTTATAGAAGTGTAAAATCCTATAGACTACACTGACGTGATACAACAACTGTGATTCTACACCTATACACCTTTCGTGTATGATTTGCTCAATAAAACCTGGAATTTAAACTTATCCACTTGTCTCTGTTATTTTTCTAGTCCTCTGTCAATCTCACACAACATACGAACTGTTTGCGGGATCAACGCATTTATCAGGGTCCTACGACAATTCTGTTAATAAATGATTGTAATTTAACTCTTCTTTTCATTAGAGGGAAAGAAGGAGATCTCAATTTTATTAGCTTTGTGCTACTGAATTTGTTTATATTTAAAATTAGCTAAGAATATAATGACCTGTCAGCAGAGTTTAGAATACACTGACTGTATCCCCTGTAAAAGGAGGGAGCTTGAGTATGACTCTAAACTGCATCTAATGGTGAAGCTTCAGTTCTGGAGATCAGGAAAGTGTGGAGTAACCCTCCATTGCCATTACTCTCAGTTCAACTCTGATCTGGAGTTATAGTACTTGTTAGGGTCCCATATATGGATCAAATAACTCAGTTTAAAAACTATTCATATTCAATAGGACTATGTACAACCTCCCCCTAAAATAACTCTTGAAAAACAACGACACAAAAAATGTAAATATGAACGTAGTAGGAATGTGGTTCCTTAGCCTCAAGGGATGAAATAAGAAACGAGTTAACCTAATCAATTAATAAATCAACTGAAAATCTATGACTTACATATTACTGCTGTTAAATTTCTCTGTTTAAATGTAGTGCATTTGTAATAATATAATTTATTTAGATGAAAAGGGAACAAAAATGAAGAAAGCGTAACTTGGAGTGATGATCACAAAAGCCATCGCATAAAAATCAACAGGTCTCTTTTCAATTTGATAAAAAGATAGATAGATAGATAGATAGATAGTAAAAGTGGGAATGAATGAGGGTGAGTGAGTAGACACCGAAAGTGAAAGTAGTTAAAATATAATTTCCCCTCCCCTTTATTTGACTTCAATGCCAAATGTGTTAAAATAAAACATGAATCAAGGGAGAGAATTCTGTTAGTCTTAAGGAAGTTTCCAGAATTTTCCCATAATTCCTGTGTCGTTGCTACCAACATGGAGACGGCTGATGAATTGTTTTCGTAAGTATTTCATATTTGTGGCACTTTTATCAATTTTCTAGCCTTTTTTACCCGAGTTTTGGATTACAGTGACTTTACTGTCTCTTTATTCTTCCTTTTTATGCCATCATTAATTTAAAATAATGTTCACGGCTTTCTTAAACCGACCTCAAAATGTATTCTTGTAATGACCCGTTTTGAAGCAACTTTACGACGTAACGATAAACGTTTAAAATGAATACAAAAGATTCTAGGTA
Source organism: Sepioteuthis lessoniana (assembly GCA_963585895.1). Taxonomy (NCBI): domain Eukaryota; kingdom Metazoa; phylum Mollusca; class Cephalopoda; order Myopsida; family Loliginidae; genus Sepioteuthis; species Sepioteuthis lessoniana. Next base: position 55,386,532 of record OY757931.1, on the reverse strand, counting down.
GTATAATCTAACTTTTAACTTTTTTCTTATGAAAAATTTTATTACTTTATCTCAGTAAAAAGACATTGACAATTATTGCTTTTATTTTCTTGTTTCAGGAAAGCAAATGATGAATTTGTTAACGAAAATTACCAAAAGGCTGTTGATGTAAGTAAATTTGAAATTCGACCTTTCCATATATTAAAAAAAAAAATCATCAATAAAAATTTATAGCTTTAAAAAGTCAGTCCAAAGAATAATTATAATATACATTTAATGTAAATCTTTTTTCTATTTTTATTTACTATAAGAAATAAATGGATATAAAAAATACTTCACTGTATATCAAGTTTAAAGACTTTGAAATATCAGTTGAAAGTTTCATTTGTTAAAATGAAACTCTTAAAAATGTTAAACATTAAATGTTTATTACTTAAAGAAAAATTATGAATTATTTTAAAAGATAGTATTCTTCATTTTCTTAAAAACTAATATTACAAATTCTTTTATTTTTATCAGTATTTAAAACGATCACCTGTCTATATAAAGTTTCGTCAGATTCTCTTTGCTTTAAAATTTTTTAAATAAATATTAAAGATAAAGATAATGATTTAAGTTTAAAAAGTGTGAATGTGATTTGAATTTGTACATGTAATAAAATTGTAATTTTGAAACGATTGCTTTTTTATTTTTAATTTTTAATTTTATTTTAACACAGTGGACCCTAACTTCCTGCTATGATTACCAGGTCCCATAAAAACAAAACAAAACAAAAAAGAAAAACAAAAAATTTGAGGTAGAACGCATAATTATCTAGAATAATATTTAATAATCGATTTTATTTTTGGGGTAGGGGAATACAAATAAGACAAAAAAATATCATAATTGTCATCTCATTTTTTTTTTTTTTTTTTTTTTTCAGACTTTAAATATCATTCTAGAACAATCCGATTATTATTATTATTTTTTTTTTGTTATAGACTAGATGATTGATTTTGATCCATTTATTTTAGTTATTCAGTCTTTACAAGGCTATATGTAAAATTTTTTTAAAAAAAGCTCACAAGAAACACCTACACAAAAGAAAATAAATATGTAAATATGAATATACAATGAACACTCTTCTATGACCTGTAAATGAATTGACAAAATTCATCTTTCAATCTGAAACTATTTTAATTTCTTAATGTGGAAGAAAAAAAAGGCACAAATGAGATTTACTAATATATATTTCATTGAATCAAAATTTATAAGCTTTTTATTTTATTTTCAGTTTTAAATTAAAATCATTTACCTTTAAAAAAAAAAATAGAATGAATTAGTTTTAAGTTATTACAAATCCGGGCCATTGGCCTAATGAGTAGAGTGTTCACCAATGATCTGGAAGATCGGGGTTCAATCTCTGGTTGAGTCATTCCAAAAACTCAAAAAATGGTACTTGATGCTGCCTTGCTTAACACTCAGCATTATGAGGTAAGGATCAAGGGTAGAGTGGAGCAATCCAGGGAATGGAGTTGTGCCCTCCCCTACATCTCGGTGTGGTAGCTATTGAAAAGGGAGCCTCTGGGTCACCCTCGACTAAGGTCGCCAATTTTATTTACAAAACTATTTGGTCAGTGTAAAAAGGGTCATTCCATTGCAGACAACAAATGTTAGATTATGCTGACTGTATCTCTTGAAGAGGAGTAAACTTTTTCCCCAAAAGAAATGGGGTGTCCTAAGTATCACACTAAACTGCATCTGGTAGTGAGGCTCCATTTCTGGACCCCTGGAGAGTGTAGAGTTCCTCTTCATTGTTATTACACCCAAATCCTATTAGGATCTTGTCTATGGGCCAAATAGATTTGTTTGAAAATTATTTGTATTAGATAGGAATATTTGATAAGCGTATAACTGTGTTCAAAAACTTTGAAACAACTACACAAAAAATGTAAATATAAATGTACTATGTGCTAACCTCTAGCATTAAAATAGCCCCAGACAGGTTATCATGTCATTAAAATCAATCATTAATCTTAAGTAGTTTTCTTACACTGTCTATTTTGCAATAGTAGTTATATTTACATATAAATTTCATATGCTAATCAGGAAATCTGACATTTAAGTTTTATGTTGAAAGATTAACTGCAATTGGGCAATCCAATGTTGTAATAGTGATTGTGTTCTGTATATTTACATTTCTTTACGGAAGGAATCCCTGTGGTGTAATGTTTAAAGTGCAGGAATATAGCCTCAAAGTGAGTTTGAACTCTAGTCACGCTATTATGTTCACTTTCAGACTAATACCTTTGGGTTACCCAGTCAGCTGGGGCTGTGGAATACACCGATTGCTTCTCTGCAGAGGGGTAAAACCTCCCCCCCACAACGAGTGTCATGGATATGACACTAAACAATCTGATGGTGAGGTTCCAGTAATTCCAGAATGTAGAGTACCCCTTTATTGCCATCGCTCCCACGTCCACTGTGGCTTGGAGTGTTAGCACTAGATAAGTGTCCTATCTATAGGTCAAATAGAAGTAAACCGTTGTTTCGAGAGTTTACTGTTTTTGCATTTAAATTGCATACTTATGTTAAACTGAATTGCTTGAAATAGAACTGTTTTACATTTAAACTGTGTACTTATGCTTAACTGAATCATCTGAAATTATCTTTACATTTAACTCTGTGTATTGCCCAGTTGGCTGGGGCTGTAGAATACACCAACTACACCTCTGCAGAGGGGTAAGACCCCCTCTTCAATGAGTGACCTGGATATGACGCTAAACAATCTGATGGTGAGGTTCCAGTAATGCTGGAGCTTTGGCGAATATGGAGCACCTCTTCATTGCTATCACTCCCAGGTCCACTCTGGCCTGGAGTGGTAGCACCTGACATGGCCCTATCTATAGGTTAAATAGAATTAATCTGTGTACTTATGCTAAACTAAATTACTTGAAATAGAACTGTTTTGATATTTAAAGTGCATACTTATGCTAAACTGAATTGTTTGAAATAGAAGTGTTTTTGACATTGAAACTGTACTTAAGTTAAACTCAATTTTTTGAAATTGAATTGTTTTAACATTTAATTGTGTGTAAACAAAGTCTATGCTTATACTAAACTGAATTGTTTGAATTAAAACTGTTTGACTAAACTGAATAGCTTGAAATAGAAATGTTTTTTATAATTAAACTGTGTACTTATGCTAAACTGAATTGTTTGAAATAGAACTGATTATTTGTATAAAAATGGAATTGGCATTAAATAACCTACAAAGGTTGATATGCCATAAAACCCAACCAACCAACCGACCGACTAAAAACCCTTATGAAAGGTATTAATCCTCTTATCCCTTCAGCTATGGGTTAAATAGTATCACTGCTTTTCTAAGGATGGCTTTGGCATTAAGTAACCCATGAAGGTTGATATACCATTAAACAAAAAAGCCAAACCATTTCTTTTCATGTACCTTTACTCTGTGAAGATAAAGTGAAAATGTATGTCTTGTACTATTATAAGTTTAAGAGGAAACTAATGGACAGATTTATTCACAATTAGCCAAATTCAAACTGGACAACAGTAATAAACTATGACCATGCACTTTTGAAATGTTTTTGATGCTCTCTTATAAAATAGACATGAAAATTTGCTAGAAAAAAACAACCATTCATTATAGAATCTTATTTCACCTTTTAAAGTACTGTAAATTGCTGTGTACAAGTTGATCTTGCACATAAGTCAACTTCAAGATTTTTAGCTCAAAATTCTAAGTTATACCTATACATGCTGTATAGGTTGACCCTGGAAACATACAGTAGGTTACTGGTAGACCAAAACTAACTTAATAGACCAAAATGAGGGTAGCCTAAGATAACCTTTATTTAAAATGTTGTGCCATATAAGTACAGTAATAATGCCAATGTATATATATTCAATAAACTAACATTATGTCTCATTAAACTGTCAGTATTTCAATATTGTATGGTGTATATAATTTTTCTCTGAAATCAGAATTGTATTAATCACATAGGAAACTTGCAAATTTTATCCATCATGAAATTGTGCAGATCTGACTGGCTGCCTGGATGCTGTCATATTTCTGCTTATTGTTTACAGTCAGTGCATCAGCTGTTGGAAATGGCATGTGATATTGTGTTAATATAAATACTTAATTTGTATTACAGTTTTATCATTTTATTATAATCTCTGTGTTAATTTGTTAAATATGTTCACTAAACATGAGTTTAAGTTGGAAATATTTGTGACAGTTTTCTGGAGTTATGGTAAGGGGTGTATATCAATTGTTATTAGTGTTTCATTGATTGTTCATTCTGTGGTAAAGGTTTGGTTTTGGGCTCTACTGTATAAGTTGACCCCTAGTTTTATGGAGATTTTTTCGGGCTTGAAAGGTCAACTTGTATACTGCAATTTATGATACTGGAACTGCAAACAAATATTATAAAATGGGAATAGTGACTTGAAACCATGGTGTTTAAATTATTAGTATTAGATAGGAATACTTGATATATAACTGTCCAAACAAATGAATATTAAAGAAAAAAACTGATTTAAAAAAAATGATTGCAATGGAATGTTGAAAATACATATAGTTAGAATTATAATCAAACATTTACAAATGAATCAAATTTTGGCATTAAATAATCCATGATGAGTTAAGATGCTGTTAAATAAACCAAACAAAACCCTTCAAAGAGAAACGTCACACAAGTAGATATTGACTTTTAATAATCCCATTTTGTGTTATGAGTAATGATTTTTTTGTTGATAAAAATTTGGGCTTCCTTATTTCTAGAAAAGAAAAGAGAAAATGTAATGGATTTTGAAAATTTTTAATTTACCCTTTTAAAATGTAAGTTATTCATAGCTTTGGCCTGTTGGAAATATCTTTTGTTGCACACAAGTTCTTGTAGTACCTCTATTACTGTTTTATGTGTCATAAAGTGGCATTTTATTTTATAGAAAACCATGTGTCTTCATCATGTTATAATCATTTTGCTATTTGTCTTCTACATTTAAAAATAGATTGATAATGCACTCACGCATTATGTTCTGGTTATGATACTAAACTGCATTTGGAGCTATGGAAGGGTTATCATTACTCCAAGGTCCACTCTAACCTGGAGTAATAATACCTGTTAGGGTACCATCTACTTACAAATTATTAACATTTGATAGCAATTCTTAAAACCATATAACTGTGTGCTAATTGTTTATATTAAGAATTGGTACTTGAAGCTGTAATTGTGTACAAAGGATTATTGTTATTACTTGAAACCATATATTAGTACAAATTACTAATGTTAAATAGAAATACTTGAAACCATATGACTAAGCAAGTAAATTATTTTCATCATTATAATTTTATTAAGTAGGAATAGTTTCTTAAAACCATATTGTATCAATTCTAAGTATTAGGTAGAAAAACTTGAATTCATATAATTGTATATAAATTATTTGTATTAATAGCTATTTGAAACTACAATTGATTACCACTATTCATTATTAGTTATTTGAAACTATATAATTGCTTCCCCCCCAAGACAATAGACTGACTTCAGCATTAAAAAAAAACAAGTGTTGACATGCTGTAAAACTAACCAACCACGCACACACACACAATAAAACTATTATAAATTGAATTACTATGACTAGAAAACTCAGTAATCACTTGGCATGACATACGGAACCACTGGACAGCTGTTTCAACCTTATTAGGTCTCATCAGCAGTGTATACCATAATCTCCACCACTGGAGATCAAACCAATGACCACAGAATGCAGAGCCAAAACTCTACCACTGAGCCATTGGTCCACATCGCACACAAGCGATGTCAAATTAACCAGTCATAGTAAATGTTTGATCACTTAACCTAATGTGTCTTATAGGTACATCTGTACTCTTACCGAGGACACGGTCACATCCGGGGTCACGTCTTTCCAAGTTGGAGATATGCATCCCTGTAAATATAACCAAATGAGCAGGAAATAGAGATATATATTTTGAATAGAGGAATTATAAATTGAATTACCATGACTAGAAAACTCTGCAAGCACTTGGCGCAACATGTTATTTTTGGATTCTTTTAAAAAATATGCACAACAAAATAAATTTTTGATTTCAAATTACAAATGCCATCTTCTGCTGGTGTTTTGAGTGTTAATATTGTGTACATTTTTTTTTTAAATTGTGAAATTCAGTAATACTTTTTATGTAGCAGATTATTCATCTACTTATTAAAAAAAGAAGTAATGATTAGCATTTTATAATTTATTGAAGTTTGAATGCATTTGAAGCTCTTATTAATAAGCTTAATCTTTTTATTACAAGTTGTAAGGGAATGTTTCATATAAAAACTGTTCAGAAGTTAACAAATAAGCATTTTATGTTCCACTGTGGCATCTAACTTATAAATAATAATCTTATTAGAATTCACTGGATGTCTGTCCAAATAAGCTCTGCCATTTTTTTTGGCTTGATTTCAACCAAACTTTCAGAAATTGTTTGTCATGCCTGGAAAGTTTTAAACTGTTCTATGAGATCTGGTTGACTGTTTTTCAAGTGGGATCTGTCTCTTACCATTTATTTAATTCTAAATCCTACTTACGTTTTTAAGTATAACCCAGCTAAAAAAGGCATGTCATAGCAAGATTTTTATGAGAGCATAAAGCAATTTACAGTCCAGTTTGCAATAGAATGATAATTTTATTGGGTTGGTATTTACAGTACCAGTTTTTTAATCATCCAATTTTTTTGTTTAATGAAGATAACTATGAAATACTAATTAGGATCTTTTATGCATTTATAAATAGCATCAATATCATTATGGTCCTCTGTTACAATGGATATATTGTTCATCTAGTGTGGAAATAAAAGTTACAACCATTTTAAAGACATTTTAAGTTCTATGTAGGCACTCTAGTTTTTAATAATTATACATTATGTGACTTAGGTTTTTGTTTTTTTAATTTCTAAGTAGAAATATTCATGAAAAGCTGCTATTTTGAGGGAACATCTTTTTTTGCTTTCTATATTTATGAAAAATAATTTTTTAAAGAAATTGTCATAATCTGTCTCTATTTAAGAATTACCATTCCTATTTGTCATTGCAGATAATAAAATAAAAATCAAAAATATTACCATTGAAAATAATCCAATTAATTTCCTTCTTTATTGATATATTTAGCTTTATGCAAAAAAAAAAAAGAATGAACCTGTTCTTTTCATTGTCATAAAAATATTGAATGATTTTTCATTCTTTTTGTTGGTTAGTTATTTGTTTTATGACACATCAACCCTTTTTTGAATAATTTCATGCTAAAATTAAACAATCATGGTCTCCAAATATGTACAATACAAAAATATATGTTCACAATCATTTTAAACTGGTAAACACTTTGTACTTAGTTGTAATATCAATATTTTAAAAGTCGATGTATTTGATAAAGTTTAATCATTTTAGACATTATCTCAAACAGATCCATTTAAGCCATAAATGGAACCCTAACAGATGCTACTACCTTTGGTCTGAGTGGACTTGGGAGTAATGGCATTTAAAAGATGACTCCACATTCCTCAGAATTCCAGAACTGGAGCCTCATCTTACCCAGAGTACTCTTTTCATTTTTTGTATCAACTTTTGTTATTTACAAACAAAAAGGCCTGGTATTTTTATTCTAGAATCACAGAATATAATTAATTTTTAGATTGGTCAAATAGTCAGGAATACTTGCCCAGAGAATAGCCTGCTGAGGAAATTGACATATTGAAAGTTGTTCAAATTTGGGATTTCCTCAGTGAATTATTTTGGACAAGTACCCAGTTGTCTTCTTTTATTTGTTGAATACTATTAAGTCTTCATGCTATTGAAAAAAAATATAAGGTGAGTCAAAGTTTAGCAATATTTTGGAAGTGCTAGTTTGTGATGTATATCACATGACCTAGTATCATAGTAGTTGATGTGCTAACATGTGCATTGCTTTAGTCTATGTGTAATTTGAAAGCCATACAGTAGTTCTATTTAACTCACTGATTGGACCCCCACTCTGGACCAGAGTGGACCTGGGAGCAATGGTGATGAAGGGGTGCTCTGCATTCCCCAAACCTCCAGCATTACTGGAGCCTCACCATCAGATTGTTTAGTGTCATAATCAGGATACTTGTTGGGGAGGGGGTCTTACCCCTCTGCAGAGGTGCAGTTGGTGTATTCTACAGCTTCAGCTGACTGGGTGATATGATTTACGAGTTTGAATTGAACCATAACATCACAGGATTAACCAAAAACATTTGGTGTTTGAAAGGTGAAGACAGAGTTGATCACAGTACAGTAACCAGGTGACTAAAGAAATTTCATTTTGATTGCAAGAAACTTGATGATTAGGCAAAGTTGGCTAGGCCTAAAACTGGGGATTCAGAGGCCATGCTCCAAGCCATTGTTTATTCATTACTTTCATGAACTTGGCTAAAGCATCTGGAGATGTTCCTTATGTTACCAAAATATTGCAGAACTTTTGACTCACTCTAGTAATTAAATTACATTTTTTCAGATCAAAATTAAATCCAATATAATGTATGTGAAATCTTTAGCTGGAAAACAGCAAGCAATATACATTTTTATTTTTTTATTTTTGTAATTTAAAATTTTTAAATAAAACTTGTAATTTTGGTCTACTTCTGTCATTGAAATCATTTTCTTAATCTTTCCATTAGCATTTTAAACTTGATTCAGAAGTGTCATCATTTTTTAGTTTATAAATAAACTATAATTATTGATTCAAATGAAAAAAAAACAAACCCTTTTTTTTTCTTTCTTTTTTAGCTCTTTACAGATGCCATTAAAGCCAATGGAAATAAAGCTGTTTACTATACAAATCGAGCCCATGCCTATTTCAAGATAGGGGAATATGAAAGTAAGTAAACTTTTTGTGGATTTTAATAATTTTGTTTGTTTTGGAAGGAATTTTTTTTGAGCCACTTCTGTAAGCAAGAATAGCTTTTAGGTTGGGTCTAAATTCAGTTCATTGGTGGCTGTACGTGGTGTAGTTGATGGTTGTCAGAGAAAATGGATGCTATAAGGAAAGTTCAAATTTGGAATGGGGCTGTTGGCATATTCCTTTCAGGCTAATGGGGAAAGGGGAAAGGCATGAATCCATCTTTTCACACCTACTGATGAATAGAGGAGGTTGGACACTCTAACTTTGACAGAAACAAGAAAAACTCTTACTGCGAGAGGATGAGAAAAAGTGGATATGCATATATTTCTCTTGTGTGAGTTTGTATTCTTGTATGTATGTATATATATATATGTGTGTGTGTGTGCACATTCATGTGTGGATATATATATATATATATACCAACATGGGTATATATAGATATATATGTATAAATAGAGTGCATGTGTGTAGATATATAGTCAATGATAAAATCATTTAGGTGTGTGTGTGTGTGTGTGTATATATATATATGTGTGTGTATTGTGTGTGTATATGTATACATATGTGTGTGTGTGTATATATATATATGGTTATATCTGTATTGTGGGTGTGTGTGGATGTGGATATATATATATATATATGTGTGTACTGTGTGCAGGTATATATAGATATATATTTAAATCTGTGTTTTGTATATATATATCGTGTGTGGGTGTATGTATGTGTGTGTGTAAATATATATATATATATATATATTGTGTGTGGGTGTATGTATGTACGTGTGTGTCAATATATATATTGTGTGTGGGTATATATATGTGTGTGAGTGTTTCTGTATTTTTATTTGTTTAGGTTTTATGGCATATCAACCTTTTGTTGGTTATTTAATCCCAAATCAAGATAATTTACATTTACCTTTATATTTACATTTAAAAACATGTTCTTTATGTGCAATAAGCTGGGATCCTTAAAATTAATTATACTAATTTTTTCTTTGATATGCAAGTTACCTCTTCTATTCAAGCTGTTTGTGGTTGAAGACTGCTTGGCTATTTTCTACTTTATTTGAGGGGTTAGTTTCTGATCTATTAGGTTCCGAAAATATTTTGTTAGAGCATTTTGGTTTTAAGTTGTGGATTGGAGAAAGAATGTCTGTCATTATACAGTCTTTGTTTCTAATTCCCAATGGAGATACCTTTATAAACCTTCTCTCCATCATTATGTTTCATGGGTAAAATGCACGTTTGGTTTATGACATTCACCAAGTTACATTGTCTATGTAAGGGGCATTCCTATTTTCTTCTACAGTTACAGAACACTTTATCTGGTTCCTCACTATTCCTATTTAATTCATCTAATAACCTCCTATTGTGATTATTTAAGAAACTCTGCTTGTTTATACAAGAGAAATTAATTTTTATAGTGTTTCTATTAAAAATTTTACTTAATGGGTTGTCCCTATTAAAGTACCTATCCAGGAATTTTAGGAAGTACAGGGTGGAACAATAAAATTCTCGTCCTAAAGAAAACAACACTACAGCTTTTATTTTAAAACTTTTATTGAAAAAATCAATTCAGGTAACTTGATTATGTAGCTACCTTCAGCCTCAATCACTGCCTTGATACGGATCCGGAACTGGGAGCATGCTTTTTCCACAAGCGCAGGCGGGAGCTCAGTGAATACTCGGCGGATGGCAGTGATCAGGCCGGCTTTGGTGTTGTGGGAGGTCATGTTGGGGATGTTCTCGACATATGACCAAATGAAGTAGTCCAGCGGGTTCAGGTTGGGGGAGGAGGAGGGCCAGTGAGAGAAGGGTACAAAGTCGTAGCACTCCAGTGATAGTACTATTTAAACCCTTGCTGGAGGCATAATGGTGTCCATACCTTTCCCACGAGTTAATTCAAAAGTGAATGTAGTTCAAACCTCACTCACTTTGATATTGTAGTCCAGTATGTTCATCACAGGGACTCCCCTATAGTGTAATAGGATGTATGTTTATGTTCATCACAGGGACTCCCCTATAGTGTAATAGGATGTATGTTTATGTTCAATTGCAAACAAAAACAGCTGCTCTTTTCATATTCAAGTCTACCATTATTTACATTCTCTATGAGTAAATCTTAATTCAACACTTTTTATTTCATTTACAGAGGCAATCAAGGATACGGAAAAATGCTTAACATTAGATCCAAATTCTGAAAAGGCTTTTCTTAGAAAAGGGTGAGTATCATTTGATGTTATTTTTTTAATAACTTAGTTTAGTGAACAGTGCTGAATATTGAAAATTTAGTCAGTGTTTTTTTTAGTCACCAACCCACTTAATATTGTAACACTACTGTAAGACTTGTTTCTCATATCCTCTAACCTAATGTTACTCCAAGTTTTGGTATGCTTATCAGTGTGTGTATACAAGTCATTGCCAGTATGTAGTGAGTTTACAGTTTCACATTAATAGGTAATCGAAGAATGAAAATGTATTAAATCTTTCTGTATTGTTCAATATCTGTTTCACATGCTGTGAAAACAATATGACTGAAATACTTGGAACTTGATCATAAATCAAATAAAAATATGGCACTGGACTGTGGGGCATCGAGGAAATTTCCTGCCAGCATGCCACATTTGAGAGTTTGAGAAGCACTACTCTAACTGATAATAGTAGACAAAATCCAATTCCTTCTCAAATGATGTTTATTTTGTTACTCTCTGTTCTATTCATGGTCTCAACTGAATGTCGCTCTCCTTTTGGTTGCCTTATTAGTATTAGCTTAAGACTGCTGTCTATTGTATTCACTAACTTATGAATATATACAACTGATGGTTATATTATAGACTCAAATGATTACAGGTGCAGGCTCTATATGGCAAATAGCCACTTGCTCAACCAAAATATGAAACAGCATGCTTTTTTGGCATTCAGTAAATGCAAATCATCACTGTTAGTTTTTAAAATTAGAAATTAAATTTTTTTAATCGTCATAAGACTGATAAAATTTCTCTTTTCATTTGTTATTTGATCAGCTTTCGATAAGGTTTTGATTGTGCTGGTATGCAAGTTTTTTTCCTTGTAATTTATTTTTTCTAATTTCAACCAATTCACATCAAACTCATAGTAATTTTTTTATTTTTTGAAAAAAAAATTATTTTACATTTTATTTACTTTCACATTCTAATTCAATGTAGAATGATCACCCATTTTCAGAACAAGTATTAAAACAACCCCTTCCCTCAATCAAAAAAAAAAAAAAAAAAAATTTGACTTGTCTCGTTACTTGTCTTTATCAATGCTATCCATTCTGGAAATGTGTTCATTCTTCATTGAATTAAATGTGAACCCTTACTTCCAAAATCCTTGTTTTATTTATTTATTTTTTTTTAATTGGTGGTGAGTTTAAATCACTAAGAAGAAATATTACTTGAAAAACATTTTTTCTGTGAACTTGAATGGGTGCATGTATAGAATTTAATCATTTTTTATATTAGTTTCTGTTTTTTTTTAACTGGATATTAATAGCTAAACTCAATTCAAAGTGGCTCATGTCTTATGAAAGTAGAAAAATTGTCATATCAATTTTCCAGATATGTAGGGTCCAAAAACTTAAACCTTCAATTTTTTATGTCTACTTCACTCATCAAGCAAATCTTAGAACAATTAGATATCATTAATTTTATTTTCCTAAATTACATATTAAAAAAGCTTTTTATGCAATCTTTTAAACTTTAGATATGAGTGTCCTGTGTAAGACACTAAACTGCATCTGGTAGTGAGCTTATCTAATAGATCATTGCTAGTGAATTTGATTCTCATTGAATGAAGGCACTTCACATAGTGTCATTGTTACTGAGTTAGTCTAGCAAACCATTACTACTGGGTATCCTTATTGGATACTTATATATCTGACTTTGTGCCAAATTAAGCAAAACTTAGTAAATGATTTGTGTATTTATACATCTTATTTTACTTATTTTGTATTTATTTTTTTTGGAAGTATTAACTTTTATATTAATCATAACTGACTGTTTTCATATTTTATAGTTTTAAAAATAACTATTTAATTTCTACAGATATTACACTCTAATCCTAGGCAAAAATGTTGATCCATGCATAAATAATCCAATATTTTTTTTCTTTTTCTTTTTACAGGAACTATATTTGTAATATTCCTTTGATAAAAAACAAACTCTGAAAGGTACTATTAACTTAAGAAATTATCAATGAAAATGTTTATATATACCTGGAGTAATATATAGTGTTACCTCTCAGAAAATCTCTCACAAATACCTGCTGTAATATAAGGTATTAGTGTATGTTGATCTTCAAATATATATACACACACAAAACAACAGCTCTACAGCCAATAAAGCCTTCATCATATGATGACTCAAAAAAGCATCATTGCCACTAAACCAGATTGCCCAAGCATTATCTTACAATACTACTAGACTTTGTTGGTTTTCTGTCACATTGTGGGAATGAAAGATTATGATACAGCCTCTTCATATGATTCTTTGTTGTATTCACAACTTTCCAACAACAATGTGTTATTAGTTCAGTGATGTCAAAATTGAATTGGCTGATTAGATGACATGTTTGTTCATTGAATGAGGATAGAATTTCTGTGTAATTCACATATAAAGTGTACAGGATCTCAATACTGAATTGTTGATTCAATGATGTTAATATGAATAAAATAACAAGGTGATAACATCAAATTTATTGGAAAGACAAAGCAACATTCTACATAGTTCACTTGTAATCTATACTGGGGCACCTTGGGTGGTGTAATGGTTAGCAAGGTAGACTAGCAAACCTACACGAGTGAGTTCGATTCTCATTGGGTGCCCAATTCATGCGGCCTTGTGCTACATCTAAGCAAAAAGCTTAGTAAATTACCACTTGTAATCTATACTGATAAAGGAAGCCTGGGTACTAGGAGAAACTGTAGGTATGAAATTCATCCCATCATTGATACCAGTAACCAATTTTATTAAGATAACTCTGCATTATATATATATATATATATATATATATAAGTAAAGTTGGCAACCAGTCAAGAGCAACCCAAAGGCTTTTTCATTAGCTACTACACATAGGTGTAGAGGAGGGCACTACTTCTTTCCTTGGATTGCTCCACTTATCATTGATCTGTACCTTATAATGCTGAGTGTTTTGCAAGGTGGTATCAAGTACCATTTTTTTTAGTCTTTGGTATGGCTCGACCTTGGATTGAACCCTGGTCTCCAGGCTATTGGTGAACACTATCTACTAGGCTAATGGGCTGGTTATATATTGTAACACTAGGTTTTGGTTCAGCACCAAATATGACCCTATGTTTTCAGGTCAGTTACCATTTGTAATGCTATGGTTTTGGTATGATACTAAATATAACAATATCACGGTCACGACTGCCAATACCAGTGCTAAATGTAATAATAATGATTGGTCTTATCCTGGTAACGGCACCAAATGCTTTTCCAGATTGTTTGTTTACCAATTCTCTCTGTGCCCATGCTGTGTTTGAAAGATCCACAGATAAGGAATGACACAATTCTAACGGTCAGGGTGATTTGTTGAAACAAAGTTGCCTGGGTGTTGGCAACTCAAAGACAAGAAGAACTCTCCATCAACAATTAACAATCATTTATTGGAACATTTTGGTGTAATAGTAATATGTTCAATATTTTTATAGAAAATTATCACTTTAATATCCAGATATTCTGTTTGATGTTCAGACTGTATACAGTAGCATATGAGAGAGAGAGAAAATCTGTTAGGCTCTATGAACAGCCCCCCTCCCCCTGCCAAACCAAATTTTCTGAATGCCAACTTCTGGCTACTAACAACTTTTTCAAAAATCGCTAATTTTTTATATATCTAAATTCTGGATATCAGTAGTGTGATGTCATCTCACACGTGTCTCTAAATTCGCTGTTTTCATTTCCCCAATCAAACCTGTGACAAGACATGAATCCATTTTGTTTACATTTGATCTTCCTGTGTTGGTTGCTGGTGTACTCATTTGAACTTTCCTATTTGACTTACATTTCCACTCAAAGATTTTAGCTAACTTAACAGCCAACTTAAAAACATGCGGCCCAACCAAACCAGATACTAAAATAATTAATACAATCAGCCATCATGGCAACTGGGTTATATATATAATTTTAACAAGTTGGTGGGGGTGTCCTCGTGGTGTAATGGTTAAAGCGATGGACTGAGGAATCGTAGTACGTGAGTTCGTACTCCAATCGTGCTATTACGTTCACTTTCAGGCAAATACCCTTGGGAAAGGTATGAACCCCCTTATCCTTCCAGCTATGGGTTAAATAGTACCACTACTGTTTTTCTAGGAGAATAGCTTTGGCATTAAATAACCTGCAAAGGTTGATATGCCATTAAACAAAGAATACGAATACATAACAAGTTGGTTGAACTTTGTTTTTGTCCCATGTGTCAATCTCTTAGATTAATTAATAGGAAAATATAAATTGTTTTGGGATATTTCAGAATGTGCTGGTATTAGATACTTGTAATTTTTGTATGAATTTTTATTACTATGAATTATGAAATTGAACATTTTTCTTGCATCATTCTAAAAAAAAAAAAATTCTCTTTTTATCAGTATCTGCCAGTTTGAGTTAAAGAATTACAAAGAAGCTCTGAAGTCGTTCCAGAATGGACAGAAAATAGATAGTAAGTTCATGTTGATTTTTTTTATATCCTTTTGACTGGATTCAACCTTTAATGATCATTAGTCTTGGTTAAAAGTATAATAAGGGTAATCTGAAGCCAAACATTTTAGACCTTATTTTTCTGATGAAGTTATCATTGTGGAATGAGATGAGTCTTGATAAACCTGGCCAACCTAGTTTGTTTACCAAAACTTCAATGATATCTGAATCTGAAAAATAAGGTCTATAAAAGTTTTGCTTTGGGTTACCATTACTGTGCTTTTAATCTGGGCTTCATTGTTTTATTTATATTGTATCTTTTCTCTTTTTTTGTCAGTTTTAAGCAGTAGGTAATTCACAGAAATATTAGCTCATGTTGTTGTAATAATAACCTCAAACTTGAAAAACTGCTTATAATATTTGATTTATAAATGAAATAATTTTAAATAAAAGATATCCATAGATAAGTACATTCCTGATAATTTGTTTTACAAAAAAGCTTTCTTCTAAATTGAACATAACAGGAATTTATTTCAAGTGGAACATTAGACAATCCAAGGGGATATTATTAGTTATTATTTATTACAAAACTCTACTGTTTTAAAACTCTGAAACTCAAAATGAAATTGCATAAATATATATAAGGAGTCTACTTATTTTTGGACTGCAATGTATTCTTGTTTTGCTTACATAACTTCAATGCTGTAGAATTTGATTACAAACCACATTCTCCTGTGGACATACCAGTATTGGATGACCAGCCAAAACTTACATATATCAGCTCTGTATGGACACTGGATGCCATGTAGAAGACCTGCCAAAAGTGATGGCTGATAGGGATAGATGGAGAGAAAATTAAGGGAATTTGTATTATTATATGGCTGGATGATGATGATATGCATACGTGTACAATGAATAGTTTTTTAAGATCAATTTTTCACCTTAAAAATGAGAGGTCATTCATTAGATATATTTTTGAAATGTAGAAGCTTAGCTTGTTTCTCTGCCTAACCTTACTGTAACTTTGATCCCAAGTGTCTTTTGCATAGTCTATACCAAAAGAAAGACTATTAATTAAGATAAAGTTTTTACTTGACATTGTTCACTATATATAACACCTATGCATATAATATGTATGTGATGCATTCAAAAAGTTTCCAGACTTTTTTTGTACAGGCATTTAAAATTGTCATAGACTCTTGAAAATTCAGTATGTTATTGCTATACATCTTATGAGATGACTGACCAATTTTTATGATTTCAGCTTCAAATGAACAGCTACAGCAGCAATTGGAATACACCCTACTAAAGTCTGATTGTCACAGCTGGTGAATTTCAAAAATGCAATCTGGATGTGAGGACACTTTAGAAGAACAATATGCAATAAAATTCTGTTTTAAACTTGGAAAAAATGCCAGAGAAACGTATGGAATGCTTCAGACTGCTTTTTGACCATCTTGCATGAATCAAGCATCAGTTTTTGAGTGGCATAAAAGATTCAAGGAAGGCAGGGAGTCTGTGAGGGATGATGGGAGGCGTAGGAGGAGTAAGGAAGTCAATACACCAGAGTTGATTGGCCAAAGACTTAGGGTTACTATGTTGAGGTTTTAAGGGGGTTCAGGAAGAGATTCCGTTGGAAGAGGCCAGCACTCTTCAAATTGGGTCATTGGCATTTCCAGCAGGACAATACACCAGTCCACAACTCCATCCTTGTCACAGACTATTTGAACAAGATGGGCATCAAGACAGTTCCTCAGCCTCCCTGTAGTCCAGACCTTGCTCCCTGTGACTTTTGGTTATTCCCTAAGCTCAGAGGCTGCCGTTATGAGACAATTGAGGAGATGAAAGAGGCTATGACGAAGGTCATTGACACGCTCATACAAGAGGACTTCCATGGGGCATTCCAGAAGTTGTTGGAACGTTACAACAAGTGCATTGCAGCCGGAGGAGATTACTTCAAAGGGGACTAGAGTTTCATGTGTGTACTATCAATAAAAGAGCCCATACGAAAAAGTCTGGAAACTTATTTAATGATCCTCGAATAAATAGTAAACAAAGTTATGTAAAAATCTTCATTATCAAGGTCTAGATTACATTATTTCTGGTATTGCATTGATTTTGATTATATTACAGTAGTTTTGAAAGTATAAGTGAATGTTTCTCTTTATGTAATCAGATATTGAAGAAATATTTTTGTAGGTCATGGTTGGATGGCTGGATTTTATGGCATATCAACACTAGTAGGTTATTTAATACTAAATCCTCTTTTTATATATATAATGTAGATTTGTTAACAAATAGTTTGTAGGTAACATTTTAAACAAGACAGCTCATTTGTTTGTACACAGTTAAATGGTTTCAAGTATTGCTAACACTAATAATTTTATTTGCACACAGGCTTCAAGTATTGTTATTTAACACTAATTTAACATCAGTCATTTATTTGCTCATAGTTAAATGGTTCAACAGTTCTATTTGACCCATAGATGGTACCCTAACAGGTCAGTGAACCTGAGAATAATGCTAGAGAAAGGATACTCCATATTCCTCAAACCTCCAGAACTGGAGCCTCACTCTGAGATAGTTTAGTGTCATATCCAAGACACTTGTAGGTAGGGGTTTTACTCCTCTGCACAGATGCAGTCAGTGTATTCTACAGCCCCAGCCGACTGAATTGTTTTGTAGGTTACTTGGGTATATATCATCAAGTCGCACTGACAGCATGGAGTTCCCTGACTCTCTTTCGTCATTTCCCCTCATTCCATCATCCCTTGCTCCTAGTAGGTCTTTTAGGTTGCATCTTGTGTCTGCACAGAGCTGATGTAAGTAACTGAGTGTATATATATATATATATATATATATAATCACCCATAAATAGGTTTACTCCTATTAACTTTTTGGCCCAGTTGGCTGGGGCTGCAGAATACACCAACTGCATCTCTGCAGTGGGTTAAGACTCCTCCAACAAATGTCCTGGATATGACACTAAACAATGTAATCCCTCAAGCTGGAGAGGGACTCTCACAGACTGGCAGGGAAAATGATGAAGTGTGTGCTACCTAGAAGAGAACTAAAGTCTCAAAGATTCACGATAAAAACATTTTGACTTGGGATTAGTATTAGCAGTTAAACCAAATTTCCTCTCATTCAGATAACTGGCTTTGAAGACCCTTGATCTGTACTTTCAATCATTTCACAAAAATCTGTTCAACTGTAATATGATTTATGTTAGTATAGGACAGTTTGTTTACTCTACAAATTCTTGGATACCTAGTAAAAAAAAAAATTTTCTCTCACACTAAAAGAATGATAAAATGAATTCATTTTTCCCCTCTTACTCCATTGCAGAAATGTACATTAATTAAATCCAGGGTTGGTTTTTATCTGTGCTTAGTGTTTTATAAACCTTAAAAATCAGCCCTATACATAAGTTTTCACTTTACATTTGCAAAAGCCTGTTTATGGCTATTGAAGTTGTTATGAGTTACTTGTAAATGTTCTAAATACTGAATAAACTCATGGATACCCAGTAAAAGAAAAAAGATTTTCACACATTAAAAGAATTTGTTATCATCATCAGTATTTGCTAGGGGCCTTCACAAGACTATGACTTCTCTTAGTGTTCTAGCCTGGAAGGTATCCATCCTTTAAAAACAATAAAAAAGTAAGAAATAGTATCCCTCTGTTTTTTCTTACTCCATTGCATAAATATGCATTAACTGAATCTGGGTGATTTTTTTCTTTGTGTTTGGTGTTTATTGTTGTATGGCTTCAAGTATTCCTATCTATAGCCTGTTTGTGGCTATAGAAGTTTTTAATCATTTATGAACTATTATTAAATGTTCTGACATTATTAATGAAAAGAATGTATATTTAGAACTTTGATCTATGAATTAACTGTCTATTTTTTTTTAATTTCAGGTAAAAATGGAACTTTTGAAGTGTGGTTGAAATCCTGCAGAGAAAAGCTTGGTTGTAAGTATATTGAATAACTTTTGACAAGGTTTAATTTTGCCACTGGCCTGGGAGACCGCGGTTTAATCTCAGGTCGAGTCATACCAAAGACCCAAAAAATATGGTACTTGATGCCGCCTTGTTTAACACTCAGCATTATAAGGTATCGATCAAGGGTAAAGTGGAGCAATCCAAGAAAAAGTAGTGCCCTTCCCGACACCTTAGTGTAGTAGCTAATGAAAAGGGAACCTTTGGGTTGCCCTTGACTAGAATTTCCAACTTTACTTACATGGTTTTTAAGGATATAAATTAATATCTATTTTGATAATTAAGTAGTTGACTCTTTTGTCTTTTATATATAGTTAAACAGTTTGATGTATGTATTTACCTAACCTCTCTGGACAGGATGTGACACAAGGTCAATTTCTAAGTGGAATAAAACTGTTTTGAATTGAAAGTTTTCTTTGATTGGTTGTCAAACCAAAGCCAAAGAACCCAATCTGCCCTAATATTTACCTATAGTTGAAGAGAAAACAGATGACTTCATGCCTTTTCAACACACACTAAGTGAAATGCAAACAACTTTATTCAGGATTTCAATTTAGGTTGTGGATTCCATTTCCTATGACAATAACTGTAACACTAAGCATAGAATTTGATGACGTAGAGCTTCAAGATTTCATATGTGTATTAATATTTAAAAATGTTCCTTATGAACAAAGAGGGGTTCGCATCATAAGAGGTGTTGCTGCAAGATGTAACTTAGTAATTTAGTGTATGAAATTTATATGCAAATGTTACAATTATTATGAGACAAGTAATAATTTTATTTTTTTATCCAAAATTGAAGTTAATGCTTTTCTGAGATTTTGCTTTTATTAGCAATCTTTTTTCAGGAGTTAGCTTAGGAATGGAAATTATATGCATTTCTGTTTATGATAATATTATTAAAACCTGGAAAAATAATTTTATTTAGTTTTTGGCTGTCTAACTGGTTTTGTTGATAAATTTGAAAATATATTTATTGCCATTAACTAAGATCTTGAATATGAAAATATTTGCTTGAAACAATTTATACCTGTTCAGATATAATTTGGTATAAATCATATATATATATATATATATATATATATATATATATATATATATATATATAATGAGGGTGGGCTGAAAAGTTCATCTGATGAAGTCATATTTGCTGTTGAGGATTCTCATTTAGTTGCATTCCATGAAAATGTCTTGATCAGTCTATGAACTTTTCATCTCTCTCTCTCACACACTCACATATATATAGCTAATTTTACAAATTGGCTTGAATTGATACTTATATTTTTATGGTAGATGGAGCTGACAAGATTTTAAATTATTTATTTGTTCAGTACCAGAGCCGATTGAACCAATTTCCAACAGTCATGGTGACCACAAGATTTCAGAACAGCAGTCCAAACCTGTGGAAGCTGCTGCAGCTCCTACTCCTGCCCCTGCCCCAGCACCGTCCCAGACACCAAACAGGACAAAGTTTGTTTTATTTTTATATTTTTCTCATTTTATTTTTTACTACATTCAATTAAAGATATCAAGCCCAAAACTTTATCCCAAACTATTTATGCTCCTTTATTTTTTTCATTTAAATACATTATTGTTTATTCTTTGATATCCATATTCAACTGATCCTCTTGTTAATTCATAGATTCTATAAACTAAATAGAAATGTACTGTTGTATGTGTGTTCAGTTAGCAATCTGAGTGATTGATTTTATCAGATTTCTTGGCAGGAGAAATCTGACAGTTCAAATGAGTATCTTGAAAGAATCATTTTGAAATAGAAATTGCTATAAAGTTGTTAAATGCACTGGGTGGGATTGAACTAGAAAATAACCAAGTAGGATCAGGTGGAGATTGGCATAGCAGAAATTCTCCCCTCTTGACTACCCTATCAGTTCTGTTCTGGACTTTGTATCCATTTTATCAGATATCATTGAGACATTATTGGTTGCCCCAAGGTATGTTGAAATCAGAAAAAAACTAAGATGTTTTTGTAAAAAGATAATCACAAAGTCTTGTGTGGGATTATTGTCAGATTCTTATGTTTCTTTTGGCTATGGTGATAAGAGAAAATTATTGTTTTGTTAAAAAAATAATTATGAATAGAATTGAGGCCTTTAGGTATGGTAGTGTCAATGGAGTAGCCATCTGGATAGTCTAATATCTGATATTGGAGTGTTTGTTTTAGACTAAAAAAAAAATCAAATGTTGAATCCTTATTTTGTTTAAAAAAAATTTTAAAAATTGTGAATAATGTTGCAAATTGAGAATGATATATAAAATGTGGTCTTTAATCATAGGGCACAGATTGGCAGATGAAACAAGCAGGATAGAGTCAAGTTGAGATGAGACTTGGGAAATGCAAGAACTGCTAACTGAGTTTCACTTAATCTCCATCCAACTTAGAGGAGAGTGATCCACTACTTCTGTAAAGAAATCAAAAGTCATCCACCATTCAAAGTTGCAACCAACTCATGAAAGGAAATATATTTTTGTTTATATAAATATGTATATTTCTCTTTTTTAACTTTATCATTTTCTCATCTTCTTAGTGAGTTTTATTGGATGACCTCGGCTTACTAATTAAATCATAAGATTTTTTTTGATAGGTACACAATGCCGATCATTTGAAAAAGATAATATCTTGGGGTCATGTTGAAGGATTGGAACCTATGGTTGAGCCACATCCTGTTCATATCACTTTGATGCAGTGGCAGAGAACTATGCTCTGCAGAGGATTGCTACATGTCCCTGAATGTGTATAGTGACTTGTGAGCTCATAAGAATAGGAGCAGTTTGGTCAACAGAACTAAGGTGCTCATAACTAAAGGGTAATACACACAGCCAAGGGTAATCTCACCCTCCCTAAGTGCAGTTGTGCAGTCTTCATGGCAACAAGATGGAGTGATTTATAAAATAAAACATAAAGAGATGTATTGTTTCTTGTAGTTTTCCTGCTTCTACAATTATTAGGCAAAATTTGATAATATATATACAAAATTTGATAATATATATACAATATACAAGGTAGGCCAAAAATTACTTTCATAATTTCTTCTATCTGATTTGATATATATCTATTAATATATACAGATTCAATTTGATATATATCTTTGCTGTGTCTCTCAAAATTAATTTTTTTTTCTTTTTTAAATTCATATTATCCAAAATTATGCCTACCTTGTTGGCAAATATGCTGATTGCATCCTTTGCAGAGGATTAAGGGAATGACATTAAACTGCATCCAGTGTTGAAGCTCCAGTTTTAGAGGTTTGTGGAGTAGTGTTATCCCTTTGTTGTCATTACTTCCAGATCTATTCTGACTTGAAGTGTTAGTAGCTGTTAGGGTTCTGTCTATTGGATCAAATAGATCTGCTTGGGATAATATTTTGATTTTCACCGACATTCTCTACAATAGCTCTTAAAACGTTATTTCAATTAAGTATGAAATGTTTACCTGTTTAAAATGATTGTGAACTTCATTAGTTGCTTGAAACCATATTTCTTATAAGTGATTTGTATTAACAGTTCACAACACCATTGAGGTCTGTTTTGTGTTTTACTCACTAAGTTGTTGTTGCAAGTTTAAACCCATTTTATTGTTAGAGCTTTTTAAAATCTTTCTTTTCCATGTAAAAATAAAACTATAGTTTATTCTTCTGATCAAAACTATATTTACGTCCCAATAACATCAAAGCATTGTGTTAAAATGGCCTTAATGGTGTCATAGACTGTAAATAGGAATATTTAAAACTATGTGACGAGGCTAATTATTTGTACTGATAATAGTTTCTTGAAGCTATTATTGTTTATGAAGGATTATTATTAAATCGAATAATTACTTGCAAAACTGACTTTGGCATTGACCTATCAAGTTTTGACATACTGTAAAACTAACCAACCAAAGTTATGCATATATTTTTAAAATAGGAACTTCCTACTAAATAAAAAGTACAGCCAGTCCAAATGACTTTTTTTCTTGAAATTCTCTTACAGGAAAAGTTTCATGTATAAAATTTGATCTGATATTTGACATCTTTTACACTGTTAAGATATTTCACTTTTTACAAATCACTGATTTTTACATAAATTATTCTCCCCCTCTATCCCATAATTGCTGTTACGTTTGTATATATATATATATATATTTCATTGACTAATTGTAACGAATATTGTGACAGAAGTATAATTACTTTCATGTGATGGTGTAATGTCATTGCAAATAAAATATACCAAAGAATTGTCATTTAGTTACACCTAAGTTATCTCCCTTAACATCAATTATAACCATTTTAAGTAGAATTGACATTTCTCACAAGCTGTTGTAATCACTGATACTGTTAGGATTTATTAAACAAATGTATTAAAACTTTAATTTGTTTTAATGATTACATTATAGTGACGCAAGAATTGCTCTTCTCCTCACACTGCTACAGGTTTTTATGGAGGAGTAAACGTAAACGTGAACGTAGAATATGAAGGCAAGATTTCAGCTTTTCTTATGCATTGGCTTTACTCTACTTAGATTTACCAGAAACATTTCGTTCAGAGAAAAAAACTGAAGGAAATAAAAAAATGTTTACTAAGTAATTAACAAATCTTTATTCTAAAAATTCAATTTCTACTTGTGTATTACCATGACAGCAAAAATTGTAGTGAGATTTTCATTTAAACAGATATGTTAAAATGCGTTAACTTAGAGGAATAAATTATCCTCAGATTCCAACTTAAAATTTAAGTAATAAAACTGGGACCCTTTGTTGTACATTAAAGATATAATTGGGTTATTGTCGGTGATCAGAAATTAACAGGTGTTACTGTTGAAACAAAGCTGTAACAGTACTGTATATATTTCTGTATAAGTTGACCCTTAATTTAATATCAGAAAATGTGTCCTAGGTATGACACTAAGCTGCATTCAGTAGTAAGGCTCCAGTTCAAGAGTTCTGGGTAGTCTAAAGTACTTCTTCATTGCCGTTACTTTCTGGTAGTATTTGTTGGGTCTCATCTGTGGGTATCTGGATAGATCTGTTGAAAATTATTAGTATTGGATGGAATATGTGAAGTCATATAACTGTAGACAAACAAATGATTATTAATTAGAAATAATTACTTTAAACCTTATAATTGTGTATAGATTATTAGTATTGGATTGGAATGCTTGAAACCACAGAGTGCAATTTATTTGTATTAGATCAGAATACTTGATATCATAAAACTGTGAGCAAACATGATTATAGACAAATAAAAAAAAAAAAAGATAAAAAGTGCAATTTAAAAAAAAAAGATTAATGGAACATATATGAAAATATAGTTATGATTTCAATTAAGCATTTAGAAACAAATCAAATTCAACATTACATTACCCATAAGGAGTTGATATGCTAATAAACAAATAAACAAAACTATGTTTACAAAAGGATTCATTTATGGAATTTATTATAAATGTGAAAAAACACCATGACATCATAGTAAGCCTGTTTGATTTTCAGTCATACAATTATGTTCACTTTCAGACTAATACACTTGGGGAAAAGCATGAACCATCTTATCCATCCTGTAACTACTGGTTTAAATAGTACCTCTACTGTTCTTCTCCAAAAATGGCTTTGGCATTAAATAACCTGCAAAGGTTGATATGCCATTAAACAAACCAAACCATTTTTGCAAAATCATTCATTTATGGGATTTATTATGAGGCCTGGAAATGTGGAAAAACAGTTGAGAGGAATAAAAATAAAATTTGTGTTTTTTGCAAAGATATGAATACACACACACACACACAAAGTTGGAGTCTCCATGGTGTAGTAGTTAATATGCTGAACTGCAAAATTATAGTAAGCGAATTTAAGATCCAGTCACACTTATATTAACTTTCAGATTAATACCCTTGGGAAAAGTGTAAACTCCTTTATTCTCCCCACCTCCTAGCTATGAATTGAATAGTACCACTACTGTTCTTCTACAAGAAGAATTAAATAACCTACAAATGTTGATATGCCATAAAGCAAAGAAACCTAACAAAAAGAAATGAGTGATGTTGTAAATCCAACTATTCTCTACCCATAGGTAAATAGTAGGGCAAACTGGGCTCTTTACCCCTGATATGGCAATTGTTCTAGAAGGAAAACTGAATTCAAACCAGTTGTAGACCTGAAGAGAGATGGATTCCAACAGGCTATTTCTGTCCAAGACATGTTCCAAAGTATCACTCATACAACCAAACCAGATTATAGGATAAATCTCTTATGATGAGCCTGCTTGTTCTAGGTAGTGTTTTTTTTTTCTAATGAATCTAAAATTTTAATGGGTTCAACTGATAAACTTTTTCTTTTTTATCAATTTTAGCCGTTTTAATTGTTTCCCTAATTTCTTTATTTATAGACATGATTGGTATCAAACACAATCTCACACTGTGATTACTGTTCTTATCAAGAAATTGAAAGAGGAAGATGTAACAGCTGAATATGGAGAAACAAAAGTAAGTATGCAATTACTTCATTTTACCAAAAGTGTATTTTGGTACGTGTCACTTCAACAATAATACAGGTTACTGATTTGTGTTTGACTTAGTTAAAAGAAAATGAACATAGTAACAAAAATTTAACTTCTATAATACTGAGCCTTTAATGAATATCACATTACTATTACAAATTATATAAATATTTTAAATCTTTTATCTGGAGATATATTGGCACAATTTTTATTCTAGATTATATACTCTGATTATATAACCTCATAAATACATTTGCTCAAGCTAAATCTCTGCTGTATAACCTAGAGCAGTCAGTAAAATGTGCTGGGTGCTATCTAAAGGACTTGCCAAAAGTGATGACCATTAAGGATGGGTGATAAGAGAGAGTCAAGGGAATCTATACTGTCAGCATACCTTGATGATGTTTATAATGGATTTGTGTTTAAATCATTTGAAAGAAAATGAACACAATAGCCAAACTCTAACTTTTATAATAATAAGCCTTTAATGAAATACCATATTACTATTACAAATGATCAACATCATCATCATGTTGTGCCACTAGTACGGATATCCCTGACCTTCTCTCGCCACTTCTCCCTATCGTTCATCGCCTCTGGCAGGTCTTCAAGGCCACATCCCGTATCCTCACATAGCTGCTGTATGTATGTTCGAGCTGGTCGTCCCACTTTTGCTCGGCCATATGTAGGGGGTCCATAGGAGTACATCACTTATGAGCTCGTCCCTGCTTCTCCAGCAGTGTCCTGCATGTCTAGTTCGTCTAACTTGGATAGTTTTCGAGATGGGAGGCAGGTGGCCGTATAGTTGGTACCTTGTGGGGGTGTTGCCGCCAGGACTTGTTCAATATTGCTCGCAACATTCTTGTGTAATTGCCGTCCAGCTTCTTCTCCAGCCGTTTAGTTAGCGTCCAAGTAGTGCATCCATACAGCAGTATCGATATGACCGCTACCTGGAAGAAACTGTGCTTCATTTTATCAGTCAGGTCTAGAAATGGTATAAAATATAAGTGAGAATAACTAAAAAGGATTAGACACCACACAATGAAAGAGGCACACATAGTGTAACATTTATCATCATCAGAAATAGAATCGGTAACCTTAGTTCAAAACCTGGATAAAGCTGTTTGCATTTTATTTGTGCTAATACCCTTTGGAAAAGTACAAATCTTTTTCTTCTTCATCTGGCTATGAGTAAACGGTAGAGCAGCCTGGGTTCTCTAGATTTGGTTAAGCAAATATGAGTTAAAAAAGATTTATACACCACTTAATAAAGGAGGCACACATTGTGTAACAGTTATCATCATTGGAAATAAAATCAGTGACTTGTATCAAAATCCTTTTCTTCTCTTCTTGGCTTCTTCTGGGTAAATAGTATAACAAACTGGGTTCTCTAGATTTGGTTAAGCAATCAATCTAAAAGAAGGAAAACTCTGAATTTAAACCAGCTGTAATCCACTTAGAAATGAACTTTCTGCCCATGGTGAAGGGTTTGGATAAATAATCTGAGCTATGGTGTGTGTGTGTGTGTGTGTGTGTGTGTGTGTGTGTGTGTGTGTGTGTGTGTGTGTGTGTGATAAGTTATAATTGTGCCCGTGGTGTAATGGTTATCATCGTAGGAAATGGACACAGCGACACGAGTTCAAATCCTGGACAAGACTGATTGCATTTCACATAGCACTAATACCGTTGTGAAAGGTATAAATCCAATTATTCTTCCTCCAGCTATGGGTAAATAGTAGGGCAGACTAGGTTCTTCAGCCTTGGCATGGCAACTAGTCTAGGAGAAGGAAAACTCTGAATTAAAACCTGTTAAACTCCGCTAAAAAATTGACCTTGTGTCATATCATGCCCGAGTGGAGGGGTTGGGTAAATATGATAAGTTATAATTTTTGGAAATAGAAGTGGCAACTTGAGTTCAAACCCTTGATAAGGCTGTTTGTGTTTTACTTTATGTTAATGACCTTGGGAAGGCATGAACTCATCTGTTCTCCCCACAGCTATGGGTAAATTGTGGGGTAGTCCGGGTTCTTAAGCCTTGGTTAAGCAACCAATCTAGGAAAATGTAAACTCTGAATTCAAACCAGCTTTACTCTGCATAAAATTGACCTTGTGTCACATCCTGCCATTGGCATGTGTGTCATATTGGTTATTATTGTTGGAAATGAAATTGAAGTGTTTCACCCCATTGGCTAGGGCTATAGAATACACCGACTGTATCTCTGCAGAGAGGGAAGCCCCCCCCACCCCCAATGAATATTCTAGTTGTGACATTAAACAGTCTGCTGGTGAGGCTCAAGTAATGCTGGAGCTTTGGAGAATGTGGAGTACTCCTTCATTGTCATTACTCCCGGGTCCACTGACTCAGAATAGTAGCGCCTGATAAAGTCCTATCTAGGGGTCAAATAGAACTGTTTGACATTTAAATTGAGTGCAAACAGATGATTTATGCTTAACTGAATTGTTTAAAATAGAACTGTTTTTACATTTAACTGTGTGTAAACAAATGACTGATGTTTAATTGAATTATTAGTGATACATAGCAATATCTTGGAATCATTTAACCGTGTGCAAACAAATGAACTTAGGCTTGATTAAAAATGTTATCAAGAAAATGTATTTGCAAATCATATATTTAATATATATGTATAAAGAGGATTTGGAATTAAATAACTTACAATGGTTGATATACCATAAAATCAAGCCAAAATCAATTGAGGTGTTAAGTAAAGACATCCCACACCATACAAAAGTTTTTGTTTAAGTCTTAAATGTGCTTATGCAGTTTATATGCATTTCAAAGTGTCCCAGTGAGTGGGAAAGAAAAAGTAGTAAGTTATTTTATCATGTTCAAGGTGAGATAACTCTGTTAGCTTATAATAATTTATTGAATGAGATGCAGACAAAAGATAGTGAAATGTTAGTTTCAACTTTAAATGTACAGATTTATAAACATTAGTTGTGTCTCTGTGAGAAATATGACTTTAGTAAAAATGGTAAGTCAAATCATGAAGAAGAAAAATTTAAAAAGCCAATTGTTGTTTAATTTCTTTCTTTCTTCCTTTTTTTCTTCCTCCTCCTAATCTTTTATTAATTTTGATTTTAAAAAATGTAATGATTTGTTTTTCAGTTAAATCTTATTGCAAAATTTCCATCTGGTGAGGATTACAAATTAAACCTGAATCTTGCCCACGAAATTATTCCAGATCAATGTCAAACAAAAGTTACACCTTCTAAAGTAAGTGTCTCTTTTTTTTTCCCAAAAAATAAGGGGGTAATGGTTAAATTGCTGAACTACAATCTCAAAGTCAGCAAGTTCAAACTCCAGTCACATTATTATATTCACTTTCAGACTAATACCCTTGAGAAAAAGTATGATACCCCCTTATCCCTCCAGCTAGGGGTTAGATAATATCATTGTTGTTCTTTTTTAAGGATGGGTTAGGCATTAAATAACTCACTAAGATTGATGTGCCATTAAACAAAGAAACCAAACCAAACCAAAAAGTAATTGATTAACCATTTTATAATTTCTTATAGACTATTGGATGAAAAAATCTGATAGTGAAAAACTGAACCATTTTTTTTTATTGCTACAAAATCTAAGGAAACTTTAACAATAATCAAAGAAAATAATCCCTTCCTATGTATGTCTCACAAATAGGAGGTAATTATTTTCTTTGATTATTGTTGTCAAAGTTCACTTAGTTAGAGTGAAAAGTTATGATTTTCTAAAAAGAAAATTCTCAGAAATACTAAAAAATAGGAAATTTCTTTGAATTTTCTTTTCCTTGATTTGTTATCCTAATTTATGATTAGTTGTTCAAGGAAAATAATCACTTCCTGTGTGTCTGAGCCATTGAAGTTTCATTAAAATTTGTGACAATAAGGAAAAAAGGTTAAATTTTTTTTCAGTTTGCATGTTGTTTTTTTTTTGTTATTTTGATCAATTCTGTAGATGGTGACATAAGTTTTCATAGGAAATGAAATTGGTGAGCTAAGTCCAAACCTTTGATGAGGTTGTTTGCATTTCACTTTGTGCTAATGTCATCAAGAAAGGAATAATTCCATCCCTTTTCTCCTCTGACTATGGGTAAATAGTAGGGGCAGACAGTGTTCTTTAGCTTTGATGAGGCAACTAGTTTGGGAGAAGGAAAACTCTGAATTCAAAACCAAGTCTTCTTTGCTTGAAAATTGCCCTTGGAAGAGTGGTTGGTAACATGCTGCAAAAAAAATTTATAAAAGGCATGTGTGGTGTAATGGTCATTGTAGAAAATAGACTTTGTATCCACAGTTCAAATCCTGGTTGACACTGTTTGCATTTCATTTCTTGCTAATGATCTTAGGTAAGGCATGAATTCAACTTTTCTCCCAAGTGTTTGCCAATGGTCTGGGAGACTGGGGGTCAAGTCATACCAAAGACTAAAAAAAAAAAAAAAAAAAAAAGGTACTTGATGCCACCTTGCTTAGCACTCAGTACTACAAAGTGAGGATCAAGAGTAAAGTGGAGCAATCCTTGGAATGGAATAGCGTCCTCCCCTACACCTCGGTGTAGTAGCTATTAAAAAGGGAGCCTTCTGGTCACCCTTGACTAAGGTTGCCAACTTTACTTACTTACTTTTACTTTAGATATTTGGGTGGGTGTGGATTTCACAAAGGATTTATCCATTTATAAGGGTCCAGTTTACTTTGTAAATCAAACTTGAACAGGTTTTAGAGTTAAAAAAAAACCCAGATAGACTAAAAACATATTTCATTAGTCCCATTAGTAGCCACAAAATGATATTAGGGAAATTAGTTTTTCTGCCATTGGCATAAGGGTTCCCAACCGATTTTGAGCCATTTCTAAGTTCTGATGCCCCACCAGCCTGTAATATTTAATTCTTACATATTAAAAATTTTACTACAATTCAAATGAAGGAAGCTTAAAAGCCATTAACTTGGTCTCTAAAGAAGCCCCACCAAAATATTACCATGCTTTCAGGTTGCCTTCCTTTATTTATATGAACTGTTCATGGTGTAAGAGTTATTGTCATAGGAAATGGAGTTGCTGGATGAGGCTGTTTATGTTTCACTACTGGTGAATGACCTTGGGAAAGATATGAATTTTTCCCCTAGTAATAGGCAAATAGTAGGGCTCTCTAACTTTGGTATAGTAACTGGTATTGGCAAAGGAAACTTTGAATTCAAACCAACTACTGATTTGACTTAGTGTTATATCTTCCTCATTGCAGAAGGCTTATGTAAATATTTACATGCTGTATTCTTAACAACCAAAAAAAAATACTGAGTTGCCAAAAGACTTCATCAAATGATTACTTTGTAGGGGTCAGGCATTGTTTTGGGGTCAAAGCATTTTTAGCACTATCCCACATTTCTCCAATACTATTTTATGTGACCCTCAGACTTCATGGGAATGACATGAAAATATTGCCTTGATTTATAATTCTTGATTGTATTCAAGTTAGTGTACATGAGACTATGAAGTATTAATTTAATGATAAAAGGATTTGAATTATTTGAGTTGGAAATATGTAATTTAGTTGGAACATTGAGAAAACATTCTACATAGTTCAGTTTCATAATGAATATCAAAAATTTATTCAAGTATTTATTCATATTTTAAGAATTAAAAAAATTTGTTTTTTGTTTTTTAGATTGAAGTGAAGCTCAAAAAAAGAGATGGTATTCATTGGGACAAATTAGAAGGTGATTCTAAATGTGTTGTTAATCCTATTACAATTCCAGTTCCTACGGGTAAGCACTCAAATATTTTTTTTTTTTTTTTTTTAATCCTTTCAATATTAGCATTTTTTTCTTTTATCAAAATGCTATTTATAAGTTCTTGAATTAAATGATTTTATATATGCTTCACAAACCTAGTTAAGAAAGTGGTTTAAATAATTTATTGGTTCTTCTTATACTTTGATGAAACATTTGGAGAAAGTTGAAACTACATCAGGATGTTGTGGGTTGTATTGAA
Source organism: Sepioteuthis lessoniana (assembly GCA_963585895.1). Classification (NCBI taxonomy): domain Eukaryota; kingdom Metazoa; phylum Mollusca; class Cephalopoda; order Myopsida; family Loliginidae; genus Sepioteuthis; species Sepioteuthis lessoniana. Next base: position 55,354,475 of record OY757931.1, on the reverse strand, counting down.
CAAATCCTGGAAGCAGCACCCTACTAAACAGCAGCTGGACAGCCACTTTGCATTTGAAACCATCTAAGTAAAACATGCTAGGCACTGCTGGAGAAGTAAGGATGAACTATGGACTACTACACATGGACACACCAGTGTTAGCTGATCAGCACTAACTTAGATTCATTAACTCTGTGCAGACACTGGATGGCATCTAGAAGACTTACCAAGAGTGATTGCCAATAAGAACTGATAGTCATGAGAATCTGTACTGTTGGCATGCTTTGATAATGATTATTTTGGCATGGAGTTTGGGTTTTTCATACAAATAGTACCTGTATTTCTATTACTCACATACCATTATTATTTGTGTATAATGCACGCCCATAACTTTCAGTCTGAAAAATCTGGAAAAATAGTGTCTTATACACAAATAATTATGGTATATAAAATATGTATCCACACTTGTATGTTTGTGTGTGTGTGTGTGTGTATATATATATATATATATATATATATATATATATATATATATAAAAACACATTTTGAAGATACTAGGGAGAGAGAATCTTTGTGACAAAATACCTAAAATGCTGGACTGTGACAACATAGTTATCAAGTTTGAACCTCAGCTGTGCTATTAGATTCACTTTCAGACAAAAATTTTTGGGAAAGGTATGAACCCCTTTATCCCCCCAGCGAATGGTTAAATAGTACCACTACAAGGATGGCTTTGGCATTAAATAACCTATGAGGGTTGATATGCCATTAAACAAAGAAACCAACAGCTACTAATCTTTGATCCCAAGCAGAAATATCACAAAAATACACTGATTCAAGGCAGAAGTGCTGATCTATAGATGGTTTCATATATTATACATGTTCCTTACAAAAAGAAATAGCTTTGCAGCCAACAAAACCTTCAACAGATGATGACTCTGGAGTCAGGTGTGGTGTCAGGGTCAAACCATCACTACCACTAACCCAGAGCACTCAGTATTATTTTACAAAACTACCTGATTTTGTTTTTTTTTTGTTATTTTTTTGTTTGTCACATCATGAAAATGTTGGCTTGAGATGCAGCCTCTTAATATATTCCTTTGTTGTATTCACAACTCTTCAACAGAGATGTTTATTCAATGATGTGATATTTGATTTAACTGACTAGATGACATGTCAGTACACTGAATAAGAAATAGAATTTCCATTAAAGTCATGTATAAAATCTTTATGAATCACTAGTTCAATTGTGTTACTTTGATTTATATGATAACATCCAATTCATTGGAAAATTGAGACAACATTGTACATAGTTTAAATAACAACTTTTTTCAAACTGATAACTTATAAAAATAAACAAAGGAATCTTATGTACTGTAGAAAAATCATGACTTCAAATACCTTTAATTGATTTGCTATCTTTGTATGTTATATTGTTATTGATACTGATGACCAAATTTACTAAGATTTCTCTGCATTGTTTTTGAACTTGATATTCTGCACTCCTCCACCTCATGAGAGTGTATCCTATTTCTTTGTTGTCTGGTTGTGATTGCATAGTCTTTCCTACTTGTCTCTAATATTTCCTAGTATCATTCAAACTTTCCTTGTGTGTGTATATCTATTTATCAATATATATATATAAAAGAATCATTCAATAAATAAGAGTTAAAAAAAAATTTTTTTTTCTTTTTTTCTATAAATGTAAACTCTGTATAGTTTGGAATTGGTTTATAGCAAAAATCTTAATCTCACAAAAATATTTGTTTTGAGGCTATTTAAAATTGCAGCAAATTGGAGTGCTCTGCACTTGAAAATTTCTGTCATCAAATTTTTGGTGGCTGAGAAGTGCAAACTGTGAAATTTACAGAAGAATGTGTATCAAAAAGCATATTTTAGTTAAAGAAAATGTTTATAAATGGACTAAACATGGGTTTGCTACTACAAACCTGAAGTGAAAAGATCATGGAGTGGAAACATCCTGACTCTCTGGTAAAGAAAACATTCTGGGCAAAGTGGTTGGAAAAGAAGATTGTGGTGATAGTCTTCTGGGATATGAAAAAACTTTTCACTACTGATTTCTTTGAAAAAGGTGCAACTGTAAACAGTGCATCCTACTGCCAAATCCTTAGGTAAAAATTCGAATTATTTATTGAATGACCTTCATACATACATATATATATATATATATATATATATATACTCTCTCACATACTAAGGTCAGCTTAGTTTGGCATTGTAAAGCATCCAATGAGGATCAGTGAAACTGACAGTGCCCACCAACTGTTGATTTGTTTCCACACTCTTTATATTTGCATATGCTCTTTCCCTGATATAGATTTAAGTAGAAATGGATCCGGCATGATATTTTACATAAGGGGGAGCCAAAAAGTGTTTGTTTTTATTTTAATCTTAATTTTAATTTTAATCTTAAATGAATTGTTATATACAAAGAAGTATTGTAGATTTCAATTTCAAATAAAACTTGGTTAATTCATTGCTTTTAGTCTTTGTTTTTATTTTATCTCACATTATAGCTTTTGCTGATTTACAGTATAAATAAAAAAAAACCTTAAACCCAATAACATGTCAGTTGCACAGTTTGAATAATAATAAATTATGTTATGATTACTCAGGGGAAATTGCTTTTAAACAATCCCAGATTGAAAATGAAAAACTTATAAGAAATACCCAGAAAGACCTTGAATTCAGCTTTCTCCTTTGAAAGGTGATCACTGACAACTAACATAATGTTTGAAGAGTCTTTCTAAGTAAAGCTGGAATGAAAAGCTATTCACATACTACTGAAAAGAGGTCATGAGTGGATTATTGAATTGCTGCCATTTATTATAACACTTGTCAATAAGAATGCAACTTGGCAGAAGGTCTTAAAATGCATATTAAAATACATAGAAATTGTGTTATAACAGTTTCCCTTTAGATGAAATGTTATGACAAATTTATGCCACAGACTTGCTAACTTAAAATTTTATACCCATTCATGGCATGGTTGATTATTATTATACAAAATGATATCATATGATGGTCAAACTTGAAATTGAGGTGGCAGCCATCATTGTATGTATGTATGTGAATGTTTTGACTAGAATCTTTTGTGATATCATTTTAGGCTGTGAACAAAACACTGTGAGTACAAAATCTCGAAACTGGGACAAATTTGTACGAGATGTGACAGAAATGGAAAAGAATGAGAAGCCAGAAGGAGATGCTGCCTTGAACCATTTATTTCAACAGATTTATGCTGATGGCAGTGATGATGTGAAAAGAGCTATGGTCAAGTCTTTTGTAAGTTATTTTTTACAATTTTATTATATCACTCATTTCACTGCTATTGGAATTGCCAAGATTACTTGTAAACACAGTAAATATTATAAAATGAGAATTGTGCATTGTTTTATTTTCGTTTTTGGCTGAAGCATTGTTAATTATTATTGTGAAGAAGAGAGTAAGGGATGAGCTTAAAGGTTTGGTTTTAGTTTTTGCAAACCAATGACTCTTTGTATTGAGTAATAAAAAATATCCATTGTTTAAAAGCAAGTTTTAAGTACACATTTCAAACTTCCAATATTTTAAATGCCACTGAAAATAACCTGATTAAAGAGTGTCTTCATTGGACATTCTTATTTTAGTAGTGAAAGAGTGTTCATCACAATTTGGTTTATGATCTTGTGTATCTAAAATAGAATAACTGAAAGCACATATTGGACATCTAATGTTGTGGGAGTTTAAGAATAACAAAAATGCTACAGAAACAGCTAATTTTTTGTGTTTATAGCCAAGGTGACATTACAAATTGCCAAATCTGATACTAGTTTTCAAAGTTTCCTTTTGGCCAGGACAAACTTCAATCAAAATACTTTGAGAGAATTGGTGAAATTAAATCTATGCAAAAAGCACTCTAGAATTAACACTTCACCTCAACACGTCCCAACCCACAATCTCCTACCACATAGAAAGATAGAAAAAGTGAGTGAGCTGGTTGTTTTGGTTCCTCATGCTCTTAGTGAGAAGAATAAGGAAGTTGACATTTTTTAAGAATATCATTACAGATAACAAAAAATAGCTCTTTTATGAGTATGTTCAATGCCAAAAGGCTGTGGATTGATAAGGATGAATCTCTACAGCTTATCCCAAAAGTGGAATTTCATAGAAGTGAAGTTATTCTGTGTGTATAGTGGGATCACTGTGGTATTATTCATTTTGAGTTTTTAAACCACAATAAGATACTCAATGCAGACTCATACTTTCAATATCTTCTAAGAAAATGGTCAACACTTATCGATAAGAGAAACGTTTTGCTTCTCTATAATAAGGCAAAGCCACATTCATCAAAAATCATGCAGGAAAAAAATATCAGATTTAAGTTGGTTTATTCTAGCCCATCCACAATATTCATCAGATTTTGCACCAAGAAATTTCTATGGTTTTTGTTTTCTACAAAATGCTCTGTATAACTAAAGATTTTTTAAAGATGATCAGGTGAAAATTTTAATAGAAAATTTGAGTTCAAAACCAATTTCATTTTACTTGAGAGGAATCAACAAGCTACTTGATAAATGGCAAGAGGTGATTCAAAATAAAGGTAATTATACTATTGATTGAAATTAATCCATTGTTTGATTATTCATGAATAAATTATATTTTACTGAAACAAAAATCATTTATGGCTCAACCCAATAGTTTGCTTGGTAGAGCAGCTGGTGTGTTTAACAAGGCTTCTCCTGAAGAAGAGAATAAGGGATGAGTTCATGAATTAAACCAAAAATATTTAAATTTATTTTCTATAAAATTGTCAATACTCAGGAGACCTTTTTAAGAGGAGAGATAAAAAGCAAAATACAAACTGCTTTGTCCAGGATTTGAACTTGAATTCCTGATTCCATTACCCTTTGTGCAATCAGTTTTACTGTATTTTTTTATTTGGTTTTCAGCCTTTTTGAAAAAAAAATGAATGTTCAATTTTTGAGGGTCGTTCTTCCAAGGAGCACTTGCCTCCCACATCTAAAAGGGGCTAAGAGTTAGGTTGATTGTTTCAGGCTTGAGGCATTCCCCACCTTATGAGATGTTGATTGGACTTGAAGAAATTTTTTTTACCTGCTCTCTTGGAAGCTTGCTTCCTGGTGAAAGTGGGGGTTGGTCTCTACATTAAATTGAACTTGTATTATAATACTTTATGGTGGTTGGGTGGAGAGAGGTAAATGCTATCCTCACCACTTTTTGTTTTTTTGTTTCAACCCTGATTAAGTGTGTATTCATCCAACCCCTCAGCCATGGGCAAGTTGCAACACAAGGTAATTTTAAAGTAGAGTAAAACTGTTTTGAATTTAGATTTCCTTCTCCTTGATTGGTTGCCTTACCAAGATTAAAGAACCAGTCTGTCTTACTATTTATCCATGGCGGGTGGGAAGCATATGGATCAATGCCCAGCTTTATCTAGGATTTGAACTCTGGTTGCTGATTTCATTTTCTATGACAATAACCATTATTCTAAGTGTGCTAATATACTATAGATAGATATAGAAATATATTTACTAATCCCTCCACATGAGCTGGATCTCATGCCTTCAAAATAGAGTAACTGAAAGTGTGTGCTTGATATGTAATGTGGAAATTTAATAATTAAAAAAAAAACACTACAGAAACAGGTCAGTTTTTAAGCCAAGTTTAACAGGTTTGAAGTCAGTTTTCCTTTTAGATGGCTTTCTAGAAAGGTTTAAGAGTTTGGTCTGCTCTACTATTTACCCATAGCTGGAGAGAGAATAACCCTTTTCTAAGAGTATTAGCACTATGTGTGAGTGCAAACAGCCTTGTCCAGGATTTTGAACTCTGGTTGCTGTATCTATTTCCCCATGATGATACCATTTACATATCAATAAATATGTAAATGTAAGCATGAAGGGGGGGAAAAAAAGGGAGAAGAAAATGTTAAACTTGCTCTGAGCCTTTCCCAAGGTCATTAGCATGAAGTGAAATAGAATCAGCCTTGTTCAGAATTTGAACTCTGATCTCTGATTCCATTTTGTACAACAATAACCATTGAACTAGGTGTTTCTCCAATTTAAACCCTGCTTATATAGTCAGGTAAAACTTTTGTTTTAAAGAGACTTGAAAATCTCTTGTCTTGTACCAGTTTTGAATATGAATATTAAAAGGGAAAACAAAAACAAATACTGATTGCATTAAATTGAAATATTTCTTTTTTTTTTTTTTTCTTTTTTTTTAGTATGAATCTGGTGGTACAGTCCTGAGCACTAACTGGAGTGAGGTTGGTGAGAAAGCGGTTGAAGTGAAACCTCCCTCAGGAATGGAATACAAACAATGGGAAACTTGATTTTTTTTTTTTTTTTTTTTTTTTTTTTTTTTGTGTGTGTCTATCTGCCCTCTACCTACTTTGACCGTCAGCCTCACCAAAGTCCATCCTACTTTCCAAATGGATGATGTTCTTCTCTTATTGTCACTACTTGATGGATAGACAATGACAACTCAAATGGTGGACAAATGAGAAATACAAGAAAAGCAAAACCAATTCCTACACCCCCATTTTTTTTTCTTCTGCTCCCATTTCAATATTTGGTGCTGTTTCTGTTCTATTCCAACATTTAAGGGAAAAAAAAGGAAAACTTTGATTTGATCTTTCCTTTCAGGACTTTTTTTCTCCTTTAAACACTGCTGGCTTTTCTCTTTATTTAACTATAAACTTTTTTTTTTGTTTTAGTTTCACCTGCAGAAAGTCATTAAAGAAAACCATAACATGAAACATTTTAAGACATACACTTGCATATCTATAGACAGACATCTTTGTATTAGATTATTGATGCATTCACATTAGATGGCTCATTTTTATCATGTTTGAATGTAAAATTGGCCATTATATGCCAAACACATATATGTGCATTTACAGACATGCATCTTAGTACCAGATATTTATGTGTACACACATCTGTTTAGAAAATAATGTCCATTATTTTCTCTGTGTGTGTGTATATATATAATGTACACCATTATATGATCCTTAAACAGAGAAGTGTTTTTTAATGAACCAATGAGCAAATACCAAATAAGATATGTAATCTAAACAACATCAAATTCGATGTTACCTGAGTTTTATTAACTGCCAAAATGTGATTAAGTTGCTTAATAAAAAAAATGGTAAATGTTTTTTTTGTTTTAATTTCTTATTTTATGGAAATTGAAATTTAAAAAAAAACAGTTTTGGCTTGGTTACTGGTTCAACTTTCATTAATAGAGCTTTTTATGAATATAGGTAATGTATGAATTTACAGAACCAGTACATTACAAGTAATATCATAAAAAAAGGTGGTCTTTTTTTTTTTTTTACATAGAAACAAACATTAATCTTTTTAATCTAATTTTGGCTTTGGTTCAAAGTTTATTCTAATTTTAACCATCTAAGGACTTCTTTAAATGGATTAAATCAAAACATTTCATCCTTTCTCTGAAAACAAACACTAAACAACCAAACCCACCAATAACAAAAGTTTTCTTTTTTCTATCTTTTCCTTTTTTTCTTTAATATTTAAATTGTAGTTTGGAATCCAATAATTTCTGGTATTTCATTTTCTCTGATTGTTTGGGGATTGTTGGTCTTTAAGTGAATTAGTTTCTTCCTCTCAGTCCTCAACCCCAAAGAGCTTTTTAATAAGCAAACATAGTAATTATTATTTTTTTTATTATTTCTAATTGATTTTGTTTATCTTTTTCTTATTAGATGCATTCAATTTGTCTAGAACAGTGCTGATATTGACCAGACTTCAATAAAAATCATTTAAAAACATCTCAATATACAAAATTGTTTTTCTTTTGAATCCATTGCATATGATTATTTCTGAATGTAGAAATTTAGTAGTTCCTTTAGTAAATATCTCTAAAAACTTTATGTAATTTAAAATAAATTTTTTTTTTATTTTTACACATTCTATTCTCCTTAGTCATCCATTGAACTCTTGGAAACAAGTTAACTCTTCTGAAACTTGTGAAAGAATTTAAGCATCATTTGATGAAAACATACACTCATATATATGTAACTAAACCAATGAAACCTAGTGGTATTGTGCAGTGCCTCTGTGGTATCTGGTTTTGCGGTAATGATGCTTTGGCTCTGAAAATGTGCGTGACTTTAGGGTCATTTGATGGTGATATTGCTGTATTTTTACTTAGTGATCAATATTTGAAGTCTTGCTCCAAATTTAATCTAAGCTTAGTTTTCTTTTTTCCCCTCTCATTTTTTTTTCCTTTGAGTAACATACTAACAAGCTAGTTTAGCAAACAATTATTTATAAATTTGATTCTCACTGGGTGACACATACTCCTGGCCTTGTGCCAAAATTATACATGATTAGTAAATAACTATCTCTGTCCTATAATAATTATATGTTCAATAGAACATTGTATCACTGACTATATATATATATATATATATATATATGACAGATGACCCCGCCCCAGTCTGTCTTCTCCTTGAATGGGGTGAGGCATGGGGGTTCCTGTGAATTTGAATTTTATTTTGTTTTCTGAATGAATTAGATCTCTCTGATTAATTTTAAGCTAAAATATCCCAGATATGGAGGAGCTCCCCCATGTCTCTTCTCTGACAGATTAAAAACATTTCTTGAAGTCAAGGGAATTCACTTGCCAAGTTTCATCAAGATTTTCCCATTAGCCAAGGAGTCTGTAGATAGAATGAGTCATTTTTGATTAATTTTTCTCTTAAAAGTTCCAAGCGCATTTCCCACTGCCATTAGGAAATGCTATTGCTGATATCAGTTTTATTTGCTTTTTGGATGAATTAAACGTTCCTGATTTTAAGCTAATGTGTTCCAGTGACATGGGAACTTTTCTTCTACATTACCCAACATGGTATAGGTTAGAATCACATGAAAAATTAAGTCTATTAGCTTTCTCACTCACACACACATGCAATATTTCAACTATAAAATTAGGTAAATTTCCTCATGACTCTGAGTTTCATGTACATATCCTTCAGGTAAACTTGTCTCCATATATCTGAAGTATCCACATAAATTTCATTGCCCAGTTGGCTGGGGCTGTAGAATACACCGACTGCTTCTCTGTTGAGGGGTAAGATCTCCCCAACGAGTGTCCTGGATATGACACTAAACAATCTGATGGTGAGGTTCCAGCAATGGTGGAGCTTTGGGAAATGCGGAGTACCCCTTCATTGCCATCGCTCCCAGGTCCACTCTGGCCCGGAGTGGTAGCACCTGATAGGGCCCTATCTATGGGTTAAATAGAACTAACAGCATACACTAAACTGAATAGCTTGAAATAGAAATGTTTTTGACAATTAAACTGTGTACTTATGCTAAACTGAATTGTTTTAAATAGAACAGATTATTTACATAAAAATGGATTTGGGGTTAAATAACCAACAAAGGATGATATGCCATAAAACCAACAAACCAAACCAAACATAAATTTCAAAAGTGTGGATACAACTTCACCTGAAGATTGGGTTCATGAAATTTAGTCATCAATGATTTGTATCTATTATTTTTTATCCTGTTTTATTTTGTTTTATAATTGAAATATCATTATGTTGCGCAGCATTCTTGTGCATAGAGTACTATGTTTTTCTGATTTAGACCATTTTTGCGGTAATGGATGCACTACATGGATGCTAACTAAATGTATAGAGAAAAAGCTTAACGGCAATTACACAAGAATGCTCTGAGCAATTTTGAACAAATCCTGGAGGCAACACTCCACAAAGTAGCAGCTGTACGGCCACCTACCACCCATCATGAAAACTATCCAAGTTAGATGGGACACTGCTGGAGAAGTAAGGACGAACTCATAAGCGACATACTCCTGTGGACCCCTTCACATGGACAAGCTAAGGCAAGACGATCAGCTAGAATCTATATACAACAGCTCTGTGCCGATACAGGATGTAGCCTTGAAGACCTCCCAGGAGTGATGGATGAGAGCGAGTCAAGGAGATATATGCTGCCAGTGCGACATGATGATGTATGTATATTGGGTGTCTTAGGTACAGAGATTGAACCTGATCCTACTTCATTTTAGGGCAATGAGGTCGGTACTGCCTGGAATACCTAAAGCTAAACTAGTTGACTAGGGTAGTAATTTACTAAGCTTTTTGCTTAGATGTGGCACAAGGCCATATAAATGGGGTACCCAATGAGACTCCAACTCACTCGTGTATGTTTGCTAGTCTAGCTTGCTAACTATTACATCACCAGAGGCACTCTGACTAGGGTAGAGGTTATATCCTGTTGGAGGTGTGGATTTTTCTCAGAGATTAATCTGCCACTTATCTGACCAAAGTGCAATTTAGCAACACATCATACAGAAACAACACCTACATTGTCATCCATCAAGTGCTCTTATATAATAGCAAAATTCTTAGTATGTCCCTCTGGCATGAATTCATACTACACCAATTGTTCGTAAAAAAAAAAAAAAAAAAAGTGTGGGAGGGAGCAATGAGCATCAGTTAAATCTTTTAATATGCAAACTTTATTTGTTTTGGATAATGCAGGCATCTTTGATTTGAAGACTGCCTTGTCGGTTTGGGCTGTAAAATATACCAACTGCATCTCTGCAGAGAGGTAAAACCTGGATGTGATATCTGATGGTGAGGCTCTGGTCCTAAAGCTTTGGCAATGTGGAGTATTCCTTTTTTTGCTATTGTTCCAAGGTCCACTGTTTGGATCCCATCTAGGGGTTATATAAGAATATTTAATCATTTACTATACTTGAAACTATTTAACTGTGCAAAAATGGATAAATAAGGTTGAATAGCAATATCTGAAACCATTCAACTGTACAAATAAAACTATTAGTCTTGGATAGCAATACTTGTAATCATTTAACTGTGTGCAAGCAAATGATCTCTGGCTTGTTTAAAAATAATGTTACTTACAGACTGTTTGTTAACAAATCATTTATATTTAATATATATGTAAAAGCAGGACTTGGCATTAAATAACCTACAAGGGTCGATATGCCTTAAAATGCAACCGATCATTGCAAGTTTTTGGTTTGTACAAGAAGACCTAGTTCTTGGTCCCATTGATGACTTTGTTGAAGGACTTAAGAGTTGTCATTTAGCTGCTGCCAAATATCATGAAACGTGTCCACAAATTGGGTCTTATGATCTACAGTGATCAACTTGGACACTATCTTTGTGTACACTGTCAAAATGCCCAAATTTACAGGGATGGTTCTTGCAGACAGTTCAATTTAGTTCTTTCCCCTCATGATTGTCAGTTTGAAATCTCTCTATACCTCTTCAATTTTTTCTTTTTACTATAGTGTTCAGAGGCGGCCAACTTGACATTCTTTTTCCCTGAACAATTTTTATCTACTGCTGGCCTGCCAAAACTTTTGTAGCAGGTTTTGAAATTCAGTTTTCATTCACCTAGGCTGGTTGCCCACCAAAGCTTGAGACCCTTCTGAAATCACTGACCAACAGAAGAATTATTCATGATCAACTATACATTAAACTTAGACATTTTATGGAGGATAATTTGACACAGTTCTAAAAATAAAAGCAGAAAAACTGCAGGATTTGAAATGAAGTATAGAAGACAAGGAAATTTGATGACCTACTTCTTTGAGTATGCAATGCTATATATAACTAAAATGGATGAAAGGCTGCACTCTCCTTTTCTTAAAGAAAGGTAACCTAGGAATCACCAAGAACAACAAGAGAATAACTCTTACAGCTAAGATTTATAATTTTCTTATCAATCGTATCAGAACTGAAGTTGAGAAAATTCTTAGCAAAACTAAAAATGATTTTCAGAGAAATCAATCCACAACTTCTCAGGTTCTGACTATTCATCAAATCATTGAAGGAGTAAGTACAAAAATTTTGAGGCAACATTTCTGTTTGTAGATTTCTCTAAGGCATTCAATTTCATATACAGAAGAAAGATGGAGCAAATACTTCAAGCATATGGTCTTCCCAAAGAAACTTCCCATTATGTTGATGTTCTGCAAAAGCATGAAAACAATGGTGACACTAATTTATTTGACATTGTCACTGGAGTCTTGCAAAGAGATACTTTGGCTCCATTTCTATTCATAATCTGCCTTGATTATGTACTACGAGCATCAATAGAGTCAATGAAAGAAAATGTTTTCCTACTAAAAAAGTAAGAAACAAATCATATTCAGTTGAAATTAATATTGATGCAGACTACACAGATGATTTGTGCATCTTGCAAATACACATGCTCAAGATTAATCTCTGCTGCATAGTCTGGGACAGGCAGCAGGAGGTATGAATTCAGATAAAAACAGAGTTCATGTATTTTAATCAATATGGGGCCACCTCCTGAATAAATAGCAAGCCCCTGAAATAAATAGTCTAAGTAGTTTAGTTCATATCCTTTGGTAACAATATCTCTTTTACTGAATGCAATGTTAACATACGCCTGGTGTAGGAATGGAATGCTATTGATAGGTTAATCCTATTTACCAACCCCTCCACTCGGGCAGGATATGACACAAGGTCAATTTTTTTAAGCGGAGTTTAACAGGTTTGAATTCAGAGTTTTCCTTCTCCTAGACTAGTTGCCTCACCAAGGCTGAAGAACCCAGTCTGTCCTACTATTTACCCATAGCTGGAGGGAGAATAATTGGATTCATACCTTTCCCAAGGGTATTAGTACTATGTGAAAAGCAATCATTCTCGTCCAGGATTTGAACTCGAGTTACCGTGTCCATTTCCTACGATGATAACCATTACACCATGAGCACCTCCATGCTATTGAAAGGTTAATGATAACATGGAAATCTGATCTCTTTAACAAAATAAAACAAGAAATTATTCTAAGATGTAGCTGTGTCACTACTACTGTGTGCCTGCATTACATAGACTATATTAAAATGCCTGGAGAAAAAGCTAGGGGAAAACTACACAAGAATGCTGCATGTTGTTTTGAACAAATCTTGGAAGTAGGACTATATAAACAGTAGCTGTAGAATCACTTTACTCACACACTATCCAAGTAAGATGAACAAGCCATGCTGGGTACTAAGAACAACCTCATAAGCGATGTTCTCCTATGGACTTAACATGGACATGTCAGTGTTAGCTGGCCAGCAAAGACTTAAAATTATCATCTCTGTGCAGACACTGGATAGCGTCTATAGGACTTGCCAAGCACTATGATTGATAGGGAGGGATAGCGAGAGAGGTTTGGTTTGATTTGGTTTGGTGGCATCTCAACCATTGTAGGTTATTTAATGCTAAATCTCTTTCATACATGTATATTAAATATATATGATTTGTAAACATTTTCATGGTAACATTTTTAAAATGAGCCTAAGCTCACTCTATTTTTTTTATTTTGCACACAGTTAAATGGTTTCAAGCTGTATAATCTAATATGAATCATTCCATTTTCTATTAATCAATTGTTTTCACAAAATAAAATGGTTTCCAGTATTGTTTTATAACATTAACAACTAAACATCAGTCATTTGTTAGCATACATTGCAATGGATAAACATAAGATTTCTAAGTGAATTGTTTGTAGGTAATTTGATTTTTAAATGAGTTAGAACTAATTTGTTTGCACTCTAGCATTGCTATTGTTTCTACACAGTTAAATGATTTCAAATATTGCTATCTAGCACTAATAATTCTATTTAACATTTATTTGTTTGCTGACAATGAAGTGGTTACACATATTGATATTTAACACTGATTATTCTATTGAACACTATTCATTCATTTTAACATTGTCAAATGGTTCCAACTATTGCTGTGTTATACCAATATTTCAAAAAAAGGCACACAAAAAGTTTCATGCATTGCTATTTAACACTAATAATTCTATTCAACATTACTCATTCGTTTGCATATATTGAAATGGTTCCAAGCATTGATATATATCTCTAAAAATTCAATTAAACGTCAGTTATTTGTTTACACTGTTAAATGATCAAACAGTTCTATTTTTAACAATTCAATTTAGTATAAGTCATTTGTTTGCACACAGTTTAAATATCAAACTTCTATTTGACCCTTAGATAAGATCCTCTCAGGTGCTACCATTCTGAGTCAGAGTGGACTTGGGAGCTAGGCAATGAAGGGGTACACCATATTTCTCAAAGGTACAGCCTAGTCATCTGATGGTTTAATGTCATATCCAGGACACTTGTTGGGTGGGTGGGGGTCTTACCCCTCTGCAGAGATGCAGTTGGTGTATTCTACAGCCCCATTCGACTGGGCTGATAGCAAGAGAGGGAAGAGTTAAAAGAATTCGTACTGTCCACATGCCTTGATAATGATTGGTTGGTTGTGTTTCATGACATATCAGCCCTCGTGGGTAATTTAATATCATCCTGTTTATACATGATTTTTTAAAATGAATAGTTTGAAGGTAACATTTTTTAAACGATCCAGAACTCCGTTGTTTGCACACAGTTAAATAATTTAAAGCATTTTTATCTAACTCAAATAATTCTTTTTAATATTAATCATTTGTTTGCACACAGTTAAATGATTTCAGGTTCAGTAAATGGTTAAATAGTTCTTTAACACCTATAATAATACCAGATTCTGTTATATATATGTGTGTGTGTGTGTGTGTGTGTGTGTGTAGTTAGGCAGCATGTTTGATTAAATAATAAAGACACATTTGGTCTATATAATTTAATTAAGATCTTTTCAAGTTTCCTGATAAGTGTCTTGGTTTCAGGTTGGAATTGATGGATGAATTTACCAAAATTGTCCCAAGTGCTTCCGGATCTTTCATAGGCCATCATCAGGGGTTGCTTGCATGTGTAAAGAGAATTGATTTTAGGTTTTTGTTTTTACATGTAGGGCTTCTAGAATTTGTAGTCGTAGCTTATCAATTTCGTGTGCAATTATAGTGGTGTTTTCAACAAGAATTTTTCGAAACTTGAATTTAGGAATAGAATGGGTTTTAAGATGTAAGGCTATGGAGCTAGAATCATTAAGGTGTATTGTAAGCTGTGTAGAAATAGTTGTAGTGGTAAGACCAACATGCGCACTATTTTCTTTGGAGACACAGTCCCCCAAGAAACATTTGAACGACGTTCGTCCTATCAAGAAGTTCAGTAGAGGGGGAAGTGTTATTAGAAATAATTAGGTCGGAGGTTTTAAATTTGTTGTAGTATATGATAAGTCTAATTTTTTTGGTAAAATCGGCAGGGAGAACATTTTTTGGATAAGATTTTTTAATATATGTTCACCTATTTTATAATAACTATGAAATTGGTTTTTGTAGTAAAGGTTTATTGATTGTTTATGGTTTAGGTTATTGTCTATTTTAGGTTGTTCAGGTTTATTAATGAATTGTTTTGGAGGTGCTCGTGGTGTAATGGTTATCGTCGTAGGATATGGACACGGCGACACGAGTTCAAATCCTGGACGAAAATGATTGCATTTCACATAGCACTAATACCCTTGGGAAAGGTATGAATCCAATTATTCTCCCTCCAGCTATGGGTAAATAGTAGGACAGACTAGGTTCTTCAGCCTTGGTGAGGCAACTAGTCTAGGAGAAGGAAAACTCTGAATTGAAACCTGTTAAACTCCGTTTAAAAATTGACCTTGTGTCGTATCCTGCCCGAGCGGAGGGGGTTGGTAAATAGGATTAATGAATTGTTTAATTTCGGTATCAACAACGTAGTTCGGAAACCCATTATTGATAAGGGTTTGTTTAATATTTTTAAGTTCGTTAAGGAAGATAGTTCGTGAGGAGGATAGTAACTTAGCTCTGAAAATAAGTGTTTTTATAATTGTTCTTTTATAGCGGAAGGGGCATTCACTTTGGTAATTAAGGGTGCAGGGATTAATGTTTGTTAGTTTTTTATATGTGGAGGTGATAAATCGGTCATTATTGTTTGTGTCTATTAGTAGACCAAGAAAAGGAATTATATTGTTGATGTTGATTTCTTGTGAAAAATTGAGAACAGAGGTTTATTGATGGAATTAAAAACCTTATTTTCAAGGGCTGACATGTAAAAATGACTAAAAATGGGTCCCAAAACTGACCTCATCGTTATTCCATCCTGTTGGATATATACGTGGTGCATTCAATAGGTTTCCAGACTTTTTTGTGCAGGCATTTAAAATTGTCGTGGACTCTTGAAAATTCACTGTTATTGCTACACCCTACTAAAGCCTGATTGTCACAGCTGGTGAATTTCAAAAATGCAATCTGGACGTGAGGACACTTTAGAAGAATGATATGCAATAAAATTCTGTTTTAAACTTGGAAAAAATGCCAGAGAAACGTATGGAATGCTTCAGACTGCTTTTCGACCATCTTGTATGAATCGAGCATCAGTTTTTGAGTGGCATAAGAGATTCAAGGTAGGCAGGGAGTCTGTGAGGGGTGATGAGAGGTGTGGGAGGAGTAAGGAAGTCAATACACCAGAGTTCATTGGCCAAAGGGTTTTAAAGGAGTTCAGGAAGAGATTCCCAAGGAAGAGGCCAGCACTCTCCAAATCGGTTCAGTAGCATTTCCACCAGGACAATACACCAGTCCACAACTCCATTCTTGTCACAGACTATTTGATCAAGATGGGCATCAAGACAGTTCCTCACCTTCCCCATATTCCAGACCTTGCTCCCTGTGACTTTTGGTTATTCCCTAAGCTCAGAGGCTGTCATTATGAGACAATTGAGGAGATGAAAGAGGCTATGACGAAGGTCATTGGCACGCTCACACAAGAGGACTTCCATGGGGCCTTGCAGAAGTTGTGGGAACGGTACAACAAGTGCATTGCAGCCGGAGGAGATTACTTCGAAGGGGACTTGAGTTTCATGTGTGTACCAACAATAAAAATGCCCATACGAAAAAAGTTTGGAAACGTATTGTGTGCTCGTCGTATATTTCCACGGGGGATCATAAAAAGGAACCTGGGTAGTACAAAGTAAAAGTATTTTCCGTATTAGAATTGATTTTGAGTGGAGGGAGAGTTGGATGGTGGTAAATATTACTTATAATTATATTGATTGAAAGAACTGGAACATTTGTGAATAAATTTTCCATGTCTAGAGAGGATATTATTCCTTTGTTTGGTTTGTGGGTTTTAAGGATTTCGATAAGTTCTTTTGTAGATTTAATGTTATAATTATGGGAAACTTACAAAAACTATAACAATCTTATTACCCCCATAACTTTCAAGGTCATAACTTTCCCATAATGATTTCTACTGTTGAATGGTTTCAAGTATTGCTATGTAACACTAATAATTCAATTTAACATATTTACCAACCCCTCCGCTCGGGCAGGATATGACACAATGTCAATTTTGAAGCGGAGTTTAACAGGTTTTAATTCAGAGTTTTCCTTCTCCTAGACTAGTTGCCTCACCAAGGCTGAAAAACACAGTCTGCCCTACTATTTACCCATAGCTGGAGGGAGAATAATTGGATTCATACTTTTCCCAAGGATATTAGTGCTATGTGAAATGCAATCAGTCTCGTCCAGGATTTGAACTCGTGTCGCCGTGTCCATTTGTAATAATTCAATTTTACATTAATCCTTTGTTTGCACACAGTTAAATTGTTTCAAATATAGTACATGATTAAATAATTCTATTTGACCCGTTGATGGGACCCTAACAGGAGTAATGGCAATGAAGTGGTACTCCACACTTCTAAAGCCCTAGTATCAGAGCCTCACTAGGAGAAGAAGTTTAGTTTCATATCCAGTACACTCATTGGGTGGGTGTTTTTTTTTACTCCTCTGTAGAGACTGGGCTGTTATGGTTGACAGGTTGATTTACAGGTTGGTTGATATGTCGATAACTAAAATAGATTTGTTTTCGCTTTAAGAAATTTAAACCGAATGCAGGGGTGATTCACAGATGTCAATGAAAATTTAAAAAGAAAAATTCGATTATAGAATTTTAATTATCCAATGGCAGAAAATATCTTAGAGATTGAGATTATAACAAAAGGCAAATTGTTGGGGTTTTGCCTCGTTATGTTAAGAAAAGGAGGAAAACAAATGAGTGGACGAGAATATTGGTGAGTTTTAAAAACTTTAATGACAGCCAGAAAGATAACCCTGTACTGTGAGCCGTACAAATGGAAGAAAACAGCTGCGAATGTTAGAGCAGGAATTGAGCATTCAACCTGAAGTTTCGAGAACCAGTTGATGTAAGAGGAATGAATAGATGACAAAGGAATAGTCTCCAAAAGGAACAATAACCCATGGTTGAAAGTGCTCTCCTCGTATTGAATGTTAGTCTGTTCTGTTGCTAGAATCAGTGAAGAAGAGAATGAGAGAGCGTTTGCGCAGCCTTTTATACGACCCGGGAAAGTCATCCGAGTAGAATGGCTTAAATCATCCTCATTGGACGAAAATATGAAATCGAAACCTTAATGGCCAAAATAATTCTTGCACTAAATAATAACTTGAAATTCTTTCTTTCTGCTACAAGATAAAAAAAAAAGAGTTTTGGCCTTGGGTAGAAGAGACGACCCGACAGGAAATCGTGAGAGCACTCAAAGATACAATACAAAATTTACACCCATTTGTTTGCGGAAGCCACGTACGACTGCCACAAATTCATTTCTGTTAACAAGTTGGACTTTGATTTACTGGGAGACAAATCAACATTCCATGCCACAAGAACTGGAGAACTGCCTCTTCACATATCTTTCACATACCTCAATCTATATGCCTAGCATTCATACACTTAATATCATTTATTTATACATCTCCCATCTACCACTTCTGTAGTTCTGAAAACGTTAACACTGTAATAAACTTACAAGAATCTTATTTTCAGGAACCGCTCTGTTATACCACAAAAAGTAGGAAATGGACACGGCGACACGAATTCAAGTCCTGGACGAGACTGATTGCATTTCACATAGCACTAATACCCTTGGGAAAGGTATGAATCCAATAATTCTCTCCAGCTATGGGTAAATAGTAGGGCAGACTGTGTTTTTCAGCCTTGGTGAGGCAACTAGTCTAGGAGAAGGAATACTCTGAATTGAAACCTGTTAAACTCCGCTTAAAATTGACCTTGTGTCATATCCTGCCCGAGCGGAGGGGTTGGTAAATATGGTTATACCACAAAATCTGGGATTTTCTCACCATTGAAGGTTAAAGTTGGACCCACAACCATAAACATTGTAAATATGTGACAGTTTGAAAGATTCACTGTAGAAGCGCTAACAATTCTGCAAGTATCTTCAATAGTTTTGTGGTTCAGTTTAAAATATTGCCTCAAAATTGTCACCGATTGCAAAAAGTACAGCCTTATAGTATAAATAATACGATGATAGTAGTAATAATCTTATCATAATTCACCAAATGTCCATTGTCTGTCCATCTGTTCAGTTAAGGCTCTGCCATTTTTTGGTTTCCATAAAACTTTCAGGGATTGTTGAAATCAACTTGAAAAGTTTTAAGCTATATGAGGAGATTCAGTTTCGACTAGTTTTATGGCTTTCCATCTATGTATGATTGTCCCACTCGCTGTATAAAGGTGTCATTCTCCCAGCACTTATCCACTCTCTTTGTAATCGTTACGAGAAGTAGATAGCTCTCTTTCTCTCCTTATATGCACTTAAAACCTCTCTTTTGTAACCAGCTGTCAAACCGCTTACAGTGAATTCTTTTCATCTTAACAGTCGTCCAGCTTTGAAAAAAAAATGTGTGTGTGTGTGTGTGGGGGGGAAGAAGGTTACAACCCCCTTTTTTCAAAATTTCGGTCAATATTTCAACTCTAGGTTTGGAATATTATAGAATTAAATATCTATTCGAAATATTCATGATCTTAAAGGTTTTTTGAGGGTAGCAGAGGTCTTCGAATGAATTCGAAACTGTTTTCCATACCCCTGTGTAAACGAAGCCCTAAACCATTGTAAATAAACGATAAACAACCTTTTTAAAATACAAATCATTAGCCAAAACTTTAATAAAGGCGATTCTACACCTTTTTACTCATCATCTTTTTACAACCAGTCGTAAGTAAAACGATAAAAACAAATAAAACATCCTTTAAAAACGAATAATTAAAGTTGACTTAACGCTCTTTATTATTTTTTTCACTAATGTAGGTACTAACATAGCCACCAAGAACTTTTTGTATTGTAACAAATCACTAACCCTGACCCCCCCCAAATATCAACAAAAATCAGGGAATTTTCCGATTTTTATGAAAATTTCAGTGTTCATTTATTAATGAATGAGTTTTATAATGCATAAGTTATCAAAAAACCTGCAGATTTTTCAGGTCACTTAACTTTACTCCCAGTTTGGGGCGTTATTTAATCGGTAGGAGTAGATAATATGGCATAGAATTTCTGTATATAATAAAAAGACAGAACTCTGAAGGAGTGAATGGAATAAAGAAATTTTAAAATTATAGCCCAAATGTGGACGTTGCGGAGCCGATAAGCGTGTAGACCCCGCAAATGTTTTTACGGTTAAAGGCGTGCGAGTAGTGACAACCAAAGACAATGAAGGGAACAAAGGCAAGGTAACAGATACAACAAAAGTGACGATTTATTGCCAGATTTACAGACGTGCATGTAAAGCCTGTGGCGGTTGTATGTGGTCTTTAGCTAGATGGGTGATGTCGATAGCTGGCATGGTCGAATTGTAGATGTGCGCAGCTGGACGATCGTAGCGGGAAGCTGAGGTCGGTCGAGTCGCTGAATGCAGCTGGACGATCGTAGCGGGAAGCAGAGGTCGGTCGAGTCGTTGGTAAATCGATGTTCCGGTTTTGACAGTTCGTTGGGTTAACCGGGGGGTGTATCGATTTGGTTGCTAGCCTGTACAGCGAGTGTGACGGCAAATTCTTTAAAATCCCAAAACGGGACTTTATTTTCGCACGTGTGAAGACGGGGCAGGTTGGCACTTGATCCCTTGTAAAATAAGTCCTCGTTCAGAGTTTTTTCTCAGGCATATAAGAACTGGCATATTATGTGGGGGATCAATTTATGTCCAGACTGACCGCCACGGGCAAGGGGTTCCAAATTTCACACTATACACACACCCACCAAGGCCACTAAACTTCCTCCCCTAGACAATGGAAGATATGGACCTATAGGTTTAGTCGTAATAATACTAATTAGAGTAGTCGGCAACTCCGGCTTCCCATGTGATATTTTAAAGGAATTTATAGGACAATTTTAAGCAAGATAACATAAGGCGAACAGAAGCTGAAAAGGAAGCATGAAGTAACAAATTCGTAGCAGACGCCACAAATAACGACTTAGACCACGTGGTAACATTAAAATACATGAATCTTTTACTACAATTATATACACCTTCAAAGTGTCAAATATATAATAATTGAACAGTCCATGACCATAAATGTCTTTCTTCTTTTCTTTTCTTTCGTTTTCCTTCAAATTGAGAGAGAGAGAGAGAGAGAGAGAGAGAGAGAGAGTGGTATATAAAATTGGGTATAAGGAGAAATAGTCCCAAAGTTACTTATCTTATTTTTCGACGGGGTTCCACTGGAGAATCTTTCCGCTTTTACGGGCTAATAGACTTTATGCTATTTTTAACACTGGCTTGAAGAACTTGGTTCCCTCGTGTCCGAGATATTTTTTTGTCTTCTTCACCCGGAGTACAGGCTTTTGGTCTGTCTGCCACGAGCCCTGTCCAATAACTAACTTTTTTCTTTTCTATTTCCGCTGACGGGAGGGAGTCCCCACTTCCGTTTTAGGGTCCCAGCCAATCGTTTGGCTTCTACCTTCCAGTGTCAGGCGACCCGAGTGAGGTCACCAAGTATAAACATCTGGTCTCCCCTGTGACCCATATTCTATCTTAACGGTCATTCTCTGATGGCTTGCTACTGTTAATTCAAACACGGGGAATAGTATTAATCTTATTTCTATTGTCTCAGTTGGACATCACGTGACAGTGAGTCGTACGTAGGCTAGTTGTTGCAATGCTAGGGCAGTCTGTAACAGCGAGTCGTTACGTGGACTGGATGCTGCATTGCTGGAGTGTCGAGGTCGAGATCGATGTTGGCGTCTTGGTCGTGTAGAGTCGAGTGAGTTGGTGACTAAGACTGAGCCGTGTCTTAGTACTACGGACCAAGTGAACGGACGGGGAAACCGTGGCTAAGGTTTGCCAGGCCTTAACACATACGAAGGCGAGCGAGCGGATCGGTGAAGCTAGGGCTTTGTCGTGTCCCTAGCTGTGCGGGCGTATCGTTGACGGTAGCTATGGCTTTGTCGTGCCAAATAGCTGTGCGGGCGTACCGTTGACGGTAGCTATGGCTTTGTCACGCCAAAGCTGTGCGGACGAGCCGGACGGTAGCTAAGGCTGGAGCCCATACGCGTCAGGCAGTTCCAAAAATGCCTCGGACCCCGTCGGCATTCCCTTTTTCGGGGCGCCTCAGGCGCCGGGCGATAAACCCAACCCTCCGAAGACTACTGCCTTGTCTAGGTGACTTGACTGTTCTTCAGATGTTTAGATGACTAGATATCGTCTTTTTATTATACAAGTTGCTCGACTCCGCACATGTGGAAGATCGTCCTAGGGTCAAGTTTGTAGTAAAATGACAGGCTCACCCCACGTCGCGTTTGCAGTTTCTCTGCAGATCAAAATGCGCAAGTCCGAGACGAGTCCACAAGGAAGAAAAAAGGTGAAAATAAAAAACTGAATTGATGTTGTTGAACAGAAGAGGAGTTGTGTGTGACACTTCGCAAAATGACGGTTTGTAGAGTTCTCACTTTCGCAACGTAGTCGAAATTCCTTTAACTAAAAACTATAGCTGATAATTAGATTTTTGAACTTGACTTCGTTTTACTCTTTGGCAGATCCTCTTTGACTACTGTCTATCTCTCTCTTCTGTGTCTATCTCGGTATATATATATATATATATATATATCTTTTGTCCTATCTTCTATCTTCTCAGCCTATTTGCATGTCTCTCTCTCTTTGGTCCCATCTGCCTGTCCCTCTTCTCCATTTTCTGGTCCCATCTGCTTCAGCCTATCTACATTTTTGTATCTTTGGTTCTCTCTCTATCCCTTTTTTCTATCCCTTTTTTCTATCTCTGTCTATTTTGTCAACCCATCTCTGTATCTATCCTGTGATACCCTCCTATCTCAGCCTAACAGACTGACTTTACTCGTATATATGCAAGGGTGAACATTCCCCACTTCCAGATGTTCAGCCACCCATAGACTGGACATAAAAATATTACCAGACTATTAGTCTCAAGGCGACTCTAGAAGGTGTGATAATAAAATTGAACCTTTTTTAAATCACGGCTCCACTTTTATCTGATCATCTCCACTTATATTCGCAGGGGAAAAGTTAGTGATATATGGTCCCAAACACTTTCGGTATAACCCCGCAATTATGTTTCAGTCCCTATATGGACGCACACACATATATATATATACATACGTATATACATACCTAAGGTCAACTCACAACCATACATATCTATATACAATCGCACGTACATACACACACAAATACATGTACTTACACCTACCCATGTATCTGCACACATACACCTACATAGAGCTAAGTCAATATACTACCATACAAGTGTCAATAGTGTCACACACACACGTCTAAATTTTAACATTTGAAATAAAAAAGATTAAATAAAATCTTTTAATTCCAAAATTCAAGTTTTGATACTTTTTTTTCACTCTCCGTATTTGTGCTTCCCATTTATAAATGTTAATTTTTTAAGCATTTGATATTTCGATGAAGTTGTGATTCTATCAACATAAAATTACTCTATTGTGCAGCCTGTTTGACGATGAGCCATGTCTTAAGCGGCTCGTTTCTCGAAAATGGTTGCTTTTCTGTAGTAAAAATAGTTGTGATTCCATTAATGTAAAATTACCTCGAATGTTTTTAATAATTCATCCTGTCTGATGATGAGCCATGTCTTAAGCGGCTCGTTTCTCGAAAATGGTTGCTTATCTGTAGTAAAAATAGTTGTGATTCCATCAACGTAAAATTACCTTGAATATTTTTAATAGTGCAGCCTGTCTGACGATGAGCCATGTCTTAAGCGGCCCGTTTCTCGAAAATGGTTGCTTTTTTGTTGTAAAAATAGTTGTGATTCTATCAACGTTAAATTACCTTGAATGCTTTTAGTAGTACAGACGATGAGCCATGTCTTAAGTGGCCCATTTCTCGAAAATGGTTGTTATTGCCTGATGCATATTGAAAATGTCTATGTATATTTTTGAGTATTTGATTTGTTTATTAGTTGTCGTTGAATATATTTTTGTATTCTAACAATATATTTGTCTTTCATTTGTCTCTTCTTCATTTACTTCCAATATTACATCATCCAAATTACAATATATTTGAGTGAGTCGCAAGTTTTGCAAAATTCTATTAACGTGAGGTACAATTCGGCAGCTCCGAATACTTTTGCTAAGGTTTTGAAGGCGACGAACCACACTGGACTGTGAGATGCCGAGCTTACCTAATAGTCTGAGAGTGCTTCTTGTCAGATTTGCTTCTATGACTTGGAGCCCGGCCTTGTAATTCACGTTTTAGAGCTAATTGTCGAGGTTCTTGCAACTCGAGCGAAATTTCTTCAACCATCTGGTAACTGTTCTGTGATTAACTGTACTCTGACCTTTTGCACAACAATTGGATTTGTTTGCTTCCGTGGCGTTATAGCTCAGTTCGAACTCCTAAAGTATATGTTCCTATATGCGACTTTCGAATCACACACGGAATGAAGCAACGCACAACGTGTCAGCACACCAACCACCACGATACTACCAATCACATCGGTTACCATACGGCTTGAACTGCTTCGGTCACGTGATATACGAGCCATAAACAAGCACGTACTACCAAAATATTGCTAAGCTTTTGACTCACCCTATACAAATACATAATTCCATATTGATAACCCCACATTATTTAACTCAGTGTTCTTATGATACATATGATATTAATATTGATATTAATATTGATTATGATATTAATATTGATTATGATATTGATATTGATGACCCTTACTTAAAAGAAATCAATAAATCTCATTTTCAATTATCGAGAAATTATGGAACATTTAACATGGAAGTGTAGCAACCGGAAGGGAAAGACCCGACGAAATTCTCTTCAAGCTGATCCCCATTTTGGGACAAAGCAGAAGTCAACTTGATAATTGATTTTTTTCGGGAGTCAATTTATTTACAGTATAGAAAAACAAAACAAAACAAAACAAAACTAAAACCCCCCAAAAGCCAAAAACAAAAAGCAAAAACAAAAAACTCTTTCACACACATACATACACACACATTCTCCTAAACCCCCAAAACTTGAAAAACTGAACCTTTTTTTATTATTTTCACAAATTTTAGTGGAACTTCAATGGTTTAAATACACATCGGAAGTAATTATTTTCCTCAGACACAACTGCTTACTAGTCATTAGCAAAAGGACTAATTACAAATTAAGAAATCAAATCAAAAAGAAGAAAATTTTAAGAAATTTCCTATTTTCTGAGAATTTTCGTTTTTAGAAAATTATGACTTTTCGCTACAACCAGGGGAACTTTGAAAACAATAATCAAAGAAAATGTTAACTTCCTATGTGTTTCATTAATATCTGTGGCCCAGAACTACCGAGGTATAACCCTTACATCCATTGCGGCCAAGATCTACAATACTCTACTACGCAACCGCATAGAACCCAAAATTGAGAAGATACTTAGGAAGAACCAAAATGGCTTTCGGATAAATCGATCCACGGCATCACAAATTTTGACTATCCATCGAATTCTAGAAGGTGTAAGTGCAAAAAACCTAGAGGTTACAATATCATTCGTCGACTTCTGCAAGGCCTTTGACTCCATACACAGGGGAAAGATGGAGCAAATACTACTCGCTTACGGCCTACCCAAAGAAACTGTCGCAGCCATAATGATGCTATATTAAAGTAAAAGTCTGTTCCCCGGATGGAGACACAGAATACTTCGACATTGTAGCAGGTGTGCGGCAAGGAGAAACATTAGCCCCATACCTGTTTACCATATGCCTAGACTACGTGCTTAGAATGTCTATTGATAAAATAAAAGATAACGGTTTCAAGCTAGCAACAGAAAGAAGCAGAAGATACCATGCACAAACAATTACAGACGTGGACAACACCGATGACATAGCGCTTCTAGCAAATACACCCACCTGAGCCGAAACTCCGCTAAATAGTCTGGAACGAGCAGCTGGTGGCATAGACCTTCATGTCAACGCAGACAAGACGGAATATATGTGCTTTAATGAAAGAGGCGACATCTCCACACTAAATGGTAGTTCTCTGAAAATAGTGGACAAGATCACCTACCTTGGAAGCAGTGTCTCATCAACTGAGATAGACATAAACATGCGACTAGCAAAGGCACGGGCAGCCCTCGATTGGCTATCGGTCATATGGAAGTCAGACCTGACCGATAAAATGAAACGCAGTTTCTTCCAAGCTGCGGTCGTGTCGATATTGCTATATGGATGCACTCCATGGACGCTAACTAAACGTATGGAGAACAAGCTTGACGGCAATTACACAAGAATGCTGCAAGCAATATTGAAAAAGTCCTGGAGGCAGCACCTCACAAAGCAGCAGCTGTACGGCCACTTACCACCCATCACGAAAACTATCCAAGTTAGACGAACCAGACATGCTGACACTGCTGGAGAAGAAGGGACGAACTCATAAGTGACATACTCCTATGGACCCCTTCTCATGGGCGAGCAAAGGCAGGACGACCAGCAAGAACCTATATACAACAGCTCTGTGCCGATACAGGATATAGCCTTGAAGACCTACCGGGAGTGATGGACGATAGAGACGGGTGGTGCAAGAAGGTCAGGGAGATCTGTGCTGGCGGTGCGACATGATGATGAATATTTGTGGCAAAAATAAAGAACGGTTTATTTTTTTCACAGTCTGATTTTTTTGTCCAATACCGTGTTTATTTTGCATAAACATATGACAAATAAGACAACTGACTTGTATCTGCTTCTTTTACAACGTAAAACTCAGTGACTCAGAGACATAACACTGTCCAAAGGTTGAATACGGCCCTTTGGTTTCTTTGTTTAACAGAATATCAACCTTTATGTGTTATTTAATGCCAAAGCCATTCTTGTAAAAGAAAGGCAGTGATACTTTTTAACCGATATTTAACTCCAACGCAAACAGATAAATTGTCATAATTGATAAATGACCAATTTGCAAAAACTTGCAAATTTTTCCCTCGTTCCTAATCATGTTTTATTTTCAGAGTAAAGTAGAATCTTCTTAATATTTCAGTCACTTAATCTTCAATTTTTCTTGTAAACTGTAAAGGAGAAACAATAAGTTGATATACATTTAAAAAAGCAAACACAAAACAAAACAAAACAAAAAATAAAAAAAGCCGGCAAAACATCAAATCATTCTTAATAAGAACGTCAGTGAATTCAAAATGGCTTGTTTTAAAGACTTATTGTGGTAAAGGACTGACTGAGATTATTGTAAATTAGCTCTCACAACAGAAAATCATGATTTTTTTGTTTCATAACGGGAGAAGAGATAAACTCATATTAGCGTAGAGAGTGTATATAAGATGACTGACGACTAATATAGATTATAGAATATGAGGAAATTTGTTTTGTTTTATAACGTAAGAAGAAATAGATTTGCCAACTTATATTGGCATAGAGAAAGTGTACCTAAGGTGAAAGAAAACAATCACACAAATAGAAAATGTTTGAGAGCGGATTGTCAAATAAGCAGTAATTATATCAGCTATTTCTTTAAATATGATAACACTTTGAATTCTGCTTTGTTTTTTTTTTCTGTCTTAATAATATTTATAGTACAATTTATTGCAAGTTATCCATCAAATACAATAAAATAAATAAAACGGAATTTATCAAAAGTAAGAATGAAAAAAAGGCAATTTAGTAAAAGTAAAAATGGAATCAAGGGAAATTTGAAACGGAAAATTTTCTCCTGACATTTTGTATTAATTTGCATATACCACTTACTATCACATGTGTATTCTAAATAAAAAAAAGAATCACAAATCAGCATTGTAACTGGCAGAATTTTTACTCCCACCTCTCACTTTTGCTCTGCTGTGCATTTCCCCCATGAGTAAATGGTCCTTTTGAGTCTTTGAGTCTTTCCTAAAGGTAAAATATGGCCCCTTATTTCGAACACAATATTTTAAGGGGAAACAAGGAATTGATAAAACTCCTACATTTATAAGGACCGAAAAACAATTAAAACATTGAACATGCAAGGGAATTATGTTCGAACGAACATTGTCATTTCGAACCCGGACACTTGTTAGACAATCATCTGGAAAATTTCCTGTAATTACCAGGCCTTTCAGAAAAAGTGAGAACCCTTGTGACAGAACAAAATACTTTGAATCTCAGCTGACAGCCCTGGCAGTCAGACCGAATAGTCTCCCTAGTAACCCTCTCATTTGTATATGTTGTATAATTGTTCTTTGTTAATGTATTTGCCGCGACCGGCCTACGAACGTAAACAGATCAGATTACACCTTTCGCCCTAGAGAAATAACATCCGGGCGCGGCCGGAAATGATGAAGCCCTTTTTCGACTCTAACCGGCCGTTACAGCTAAGAAAGGGATAAATTAACATTTATCATCATTTGCAAAACACTTCTGCCAGAAATAATTCTATAAAAATGGAAGTAATACTTTTCGCTAGCCTATACCGGGCTAAAGAAATACTTATTTTCTGCGTCCTTTTTTTTTTTTTATTGAAGAACTTTCTATCCACGTGGCGCGACAGAAGTGGAGTTCCCTTTCTTCCACATGAAAAAGGCTTCAGGCGGCGAAAATTCAGAGGCCTACGTGGACGCTCTCAGGGGCCACTCGGCTCCACGAGGCTCGGGTCCTACGTTATCGTGGTTGCACCCACCTCACCACCACTTCTAGTGGCAGATTCAACCTTTTTTTACGGTCCTTTTTAAGGGCTATGAGAGGTCACCTTCTGCAGGTAGGTGCATCTCTGGCGGTCATTAATGATCAGTCGAAATAGACGGCCTGGAGGCAAACACGAAGAGGACTCACTAAGACCAGCCGGTCTTAACCATCGCTCGGTTCCGCTCGTCCGTTTGGCTGTGCAGCGCTAAAGGCAGCTCTAAGATAACGCCAATCTTAGCCTCGGCCTCCTGGCCTGTTCACTCGACAGTGCAGAGCTTTGGCGCGCAAGCCTTAGCTACCGCCTCGATACGTCCGCACAGTTTTGGCGCGAAACAGCCTTAGCTACCGCCTCGATACGTTCGCACAGCTTTGGCGCAACAAAGCCATAGCTCCCGTCAACGATACGCCCGCACAGCTATATGGCACGACAAAGTCATAGCTACCGTAAACGATATGCCCGCACAGCTATCTGGCACGACAAAGCCATAGCTACCGACCACGACGCTCCGGCGATGCAGTCCACGTAACGACTCGTTGTTACGGACTGCTCCAACAACGCAGCATCTAGTCCACGTAACGACTCGCTGTTACGGACTACCCTAGCAATGCAGCATCTAGTCCACGTAACGACTCGCTGTTACGGATTACACTAGCATTGCAACATCTGGCCCACGTAACGACTCGCTGTTACGGGCTAGCAAACAGATTGACACACCCCTGGTTAACCCAACGTACTCCCAAAACCGGGATATCGATCTACCGACCACGACGCTCCTACAATGTAGCATTCAGTCCACGTAACGACTCGCTGTTACGGACTGCCCTAGCATTGCAACAACTAGCCCACGTAACGACTCGCTGTTACGGGCTAGCAACCACGACTCGACCATACCAACGAAATGTCAAAACCGGGACATCGATTTACCAGCGACTGACTTCGGCTTTCCGCAATGACTCGACCGACCTCAGCTGCCCGCGACGACTGCATCCAACGCCTCGACCGACCATACTAGCTAACGACGTAACCCATCCTAGCTGAAGACCACATTACAACCGCCACTGACATTTACATACACGTTTGTAATTCCGGCAAATAAAATCGTCCCTTTTATTGTATCTGTTACCTCGCCTTCTGTGTCTCCTTCCATGTCTCTGGCTATACATTTGCACGCATAAAATCCCTAAATTATTTGCGGAGTCGACGCGCTTATCGGCTCCGCAACATATTTGTTTAACTTAAGTCATCTCCTGTCTCTATTTCTGGCCCCTAACAAAGCCACAACAGTAATAATTGTGAATTTCATCGATACTTTTAGCTCTTAAAACAAGACTTTGCCACTAAATATGAAATGTTTACTGGTTTAAAATGATTGTGAACTTTATTGATATATTGTCTCTTAAGATATCAGCATTGCAACGAAATAGGAGGTGTTTACTTATTTAGAATTATCGTGAACTTTATTAATAAATATTGGATCTTAAAATATTGATAAAACAGATATTACAATTTGATTGGAACTTTAACGATACATTGGCTTTTAAAATATTAACATTTCAATTAGATATAAAGTGTTTACTTGTTTAAAAGCACGGTGAACTTTATTGATAAATTGGCTCTTAAAATACCAAAATTGCAACAAAATCATCAGTATATTCCTTAAATTGGGCTGACAACACGAAGTTCCCTGACTCTCTCTCGCCATCCATCTCAAACTCCAGAAGGTATTTTGTCAATGCCTGTAGCTTTTCTGTTTTTGATTAAAAAAATCAATGCTGCGTTAAGTTCTTCCTTCGTAAACTGTTCTATTTTGACGTTTATTTGGCCATTAATTTTTTGGGTAGGTTTTCAGTGATTTTGGGGGGTTTCCTCGCAGATTCTTGAAATATTCTTTCCATTTCAGACGTCTTTCTTCTTGGCAGGCAGATGTGTTCTTTCTCCAGGTCATCTCATTTACTGTCTGCCATACTATTCGGGATTGTCTACCTTCTTACTTTCTAATTTTTCGATTTGACCTTGAATTAATCGTGGCACAATGGTTAAAGTGTTGGAATGCGGCCTTGATGTAAACGAGTTCGAACTTCAGTCGTATTATTGTGTTTAGTTTCAGATTAATATCCTGGGAAAAAGTATGAACCCTTTCATTCTTTTCCCAGTTACGAGTTAGATAAATAGTATCAGTTGCGTAAACATGTGCGGATTAGGTTTTTTTTAAACCTGATAACGTACCAAATTTGCAGCTTGCGAGCCGACATCACCGAAACTAGCATTATAAAAGGCACCCAATTTAGACTTATCAAGCACTGGAGACGATCAGTATACTTTAACATCTTGTCTGGGAGACGCGACCCATTCCATTGGAATCAGGAAAAATTTCCCACCCACAGAATGCTCATTGAACCCAGAAATAAAGTTGAAATTTGAAAGGTATCTTTGTCTCTTTTCTTCTTTCCTTCAGGAATTCCTTTGCAGAGTTCATAGACAAGAAGACGCCAACGAATTAAGATGGGGTAAGAAGAAAACTAAATAGAGTCAGATTTAAAAAAACCCAAACAGACAACTACTAGCCTAAAAACCTAGTCAGCACATGTGTACGCTATTAGCGGCCATATGAAAGAAGATCTGCTCAGTGCTACGGTGGAGGGTGAAGTGGGGTCAGATTTCTCTTTTGGTCAGGGATGGTCCTTTTTCCGGGCATGCGTCGCCTCTACTTCCTGTCAGGGGCTTCTGGGAATTTCTACACTTTTTGAATTTATTTTATTTTATTTTTATTTTTCTATCCCCTACAATATATTGGATCTTAAAAGATTGATATAACGTCGATATTGCAACTTGATAGGAACTTTATTATTACATTAAGTCTTAAAACATTGATATTGCAACTAAATATGAAGTGTTTATTTGTTTAAAATGATTGTGAATTTTGATAATGATACATTGGCTCTTAAAAAATTGATATTGCAATTTGATCAGAATAGCTAATTGAAAATATATGATTAACAGCAAATTATCATTAAATAGAAATAATTTCTTGAAAATTATTTGTATCAAAGAGAAATACGTGAACAAATTTCCGACCCTTAGTCCCAGGCCTGGGTTAGGCTACACCCGAACTCTCCGACCATATTAGGGAGGAAGCCTGCTCGGGTGTCCAAGATGGACGTGTTTCCTATATTTTATATGAATACTAATTTATGAAAATTAACATGTAGTAGAAGG
This sequence comes from Sepioteuthis lessoniana, assembly GCA_963585895.1. Classification (NCBI taxonomy): domain Eukaryota; kingdom Metazoa; phylum Mollusca; class Cephalopoda; order Myopsida; family Loliginidae; genus Sepioteuthis; species Sepioteuthis lessoniana. Next base: position 55,322,351 of record OY757931.1, on the reverse strand, counting down.
GGACCCCTATCTAAGCCTTCCAGAAAATTAACATGTAGTTGAATGGGTGTCCCCGTATCATAGATTAGGAGGAGGGGATAAGACCCTAGTATTGGCCCTAAGCTTTTGAGAAAAGGCGAAAACTGATGACAGAACAAAAGAGCTTAAATCTCAGCATGTTATAAAACAGTGGACAGTAATTCTATCAAGAAATGCAGACAGGATTTAACACTGTTTGAAACCGGAATGATTGGACGATTTAAAGATATTTCAATGAGAGTGTATTTATTGATTTTGCATAAATATAGATTAAGAAGACAGTTTATTAAAGAATGCTTCATTTGTAAACAAAACAAGGTCATGGTGCGATCTACCCCCAGCCTCAAAGGTAGAATTCCGCCGTTCAATTCCAGCACGACGTTTTGCTTTCTCTCTCAATAAGTAAAGTAAAAAGTAAAGTTGGCGATCATAGTCGAGGGCGACCAGAAGTCTCCTTTTTCAATAGCTACTACACCGAGGTGTAGGGGAGGGTGCTACTCCTTTCCCTGAATTGCTCCACTTTACCCTTGATACATACCTTATAGTGCTGAGTGTTAAGCAAGGAGGATTCAAGTACCATTTTTGAGTCTTTGGTATGACGTGACCTGGGATTGAACCCAGGTCTCCCGGACCATAGGCGAACACTCTACCAACTAGGTCAATGAGCTGGTCAATAATGGTACCAAAATAACTTAGCTCCATCGGCATTTATCTTTTGGAATATCTCAAGCAACCAGTAATGAATCTGATCCTGTCTCTTTTAGACAGGAGGTTAGATTCCGCATGAGGGACGGCTTCCTGAAATTAGAGGAGGCGTCGGTGTTTGGCTCTTTCAGGGAACAAACGAATTATTTTGAAGGAGATCGATTTATAATTAAGTTGATAATAAATATCTTTGCACAGTCTCATTGCTCAATCAACCGACCTTTTATCTATCTATCAATCTATCGTTTTCTCTGGTACTTTTTTCTTATATAGTCTATTGGTCTGGGAAAGAATAAACAAATCCGGATCTTTTTCTGTTCATATATATATGGGAAATGATGCAATTTTCCCGTCAAAAAAGGTTCCAGATAAAACGGATCAATTTTGACGCAATCATTAACGTAAAAAACGCCCACGGACATGTTCTAGAAACATCAGAATTTGGAAAAACCCAACTTAAAAAAATAAAACACTTGACCACATTTTTTTAACCAATCGGTTGTGCCAAAGAAGACGCGGTGACTTTCTTTGTAAGGAATTTGCGGAGCTAACGCATGTGTACGTGATCCCCCAAATACTATACAAGCTAAAGTATTTTCAAAAGAACTTCAGAGCAGTTTACTTATATTGCTCTCGTTGGTCAAAGCCGCCTGGTGCGGGTGCCGAGGAAGCCCAGCACTCGTGCCGCGTCGCTGTGACTGATATTTCCTCGAGCCTCAGGAAGCTGTTCCCCAGGCGCTAATCCTTTGGGAGATAGTTTTATCGCCTGGTGCACAAGAGGCTCGAGGCATTTTGGGAATTGCCGGGCGTGTCTAGGCTACAGCCATGCGTCCAGACCCACTTTAAAAAGCCTTGTGCCACATTCGTGCGTTAGGTGGAGGGCTCGATAAATACCAGAACAGTTTACTTGCCCTTATAGGTAAGTAGGGTGCAACTGTGTCTTGATTCACATAGCACCTATCACTTCTGCTTGACCGCTAAACGACGTGTATCAAATTACGACCGTCAACTTGGGCGACAACTTTCCAACACCACGCGGCTGCTGTATTTCACAACCACTCGCAGTGGTTTAAGACACGGACGATTTCATTTTTGTTTTCAGATCCGTCCAAATAAAATTTCTTTATTTTGTAGCACTTGTGTTAATTGTGCCATTTTATTAACATTAGTCCACTACATATATCAATGTCAATCGCATACGAGAGAGAGAGAGAGAGAGAGAGAGAGAGAGGGAGAGAGAGATTGGGGTGCGGGTTGTTGGTCGGCAACACTTTGTTGTGATGCTGGCAAAAGAAAAACACAGGGAACGCAAAAAAGTCGATAGAAAAACATGTATTCAAGTAATAGAAACAAGATACAAGTGAACTGATACAAGTAGTTAGCTGAGAGTCCAGTCGGGTTGCGACTATTGTCCTCTACACTATTGGTGGCTCGCGTGAATGTGTCTCGTGGGTTTAGATCAACTCTGGTGAATTCTGGTCAACGTTCCGTTGACGTGTATTTATTGAGAAGGGTGAGTCCATTATGTAGGGAGTACAACACACTAAATACTTTTTGTCTTCTGTGTCTCCCTTTAATACGTTTTGTATCACCCACACATTTTTATTACTGACCCAAGTGACTTCCAGAATTAGATCATATCACTTTTCAAAATGAAAGTACTTCACACTTGAATACCCTTTTCTTCCTATCGTTTATCTTTTATTTCCTACTTAGTGGCTTCGATTTCAAGATAGGTCAACACTACGTCAGAGAGTGTCAACATTCTCCGTGCCAATGAGTGCTAATTTCCTTTTTTCTGCACTTATCAATAACAGTGTGCCTGTGGAGTATAAGATTTTGCTTTACATTTCCGCCAGGGGTACGGTGCCAAAATAACTTAACTTTATTGGCATCCCAATTTTTCGCTTCTGGCAATGAAGCGGACACTACCTCTTTTAGACGATGAGTTAGACACTGCTAGTGTCTAACAAGGAAGTATAATCATTTTGATTCAAAGTATATCCCGTTCACCTAACTGTTTTTGCTTTTGGGGAAAATTACTACTATAGCGATAGAGGAGGCAGATCCTAATGAGATTCTCGTTGTCGCACACAAGCTGATTTTCTTTGCATTTTTATCCATATAAAGAATAAGAATAAGGTTATATTTCAGCATTTTTAGTGAAGTTAATATTTGAAAGACAATCATATATGTCAACCAATACAAAAGTTAGCGTTTCAGTTATTTGAGACAAGTTCACTGAGAGCGGACACTGTGAAGTTTTAAGACATTCTTAACGGATCGAATTGCCATATAAGGTAAACTACAAACAGTGATTGCCGTTGTCAGAGTTAACGTCTGGGAAAGAAAGACTTGGCGTACACACTTATGGGTTAATAATCACACGAGATTTACTTGCTTATTTCCAACTTAAACTAAAATCTTTTTCTTTTCCGAAATATCATTTCTGAAAATGTCTGACATTATATTTCATATATGTAAATGTTGAGTAAAAAAATCAAAAAAATCAATACATTCGTAGTAAACTCACAGCTCAAATAGTAAAGAGATGTAAGAGCAGGTAACTCTGCTTTTAAAATATATTTTCCCGTTTTTTTTTAAAAATATTTACTGAGCAATGTAAACAAAACGGAGAGAAAAGATAGAATAGCAATTTAATCGTCAAGGATGACTGAAAGAAAATGGTGAATACAGTTCTGTTGAAATAGGAAATTGTAAAATGTTTATTGAATGAGAAATAAATTTGGCCAAAACACCATATAAGGTTCTATTTGATTGCTTGATACAAGAATGTGTGAACATCAATGTGTAATGAGGCATGATAAAAAGAGCGAATGAGAGACAGAGAGAGAGAAGAAACAGACGGATAGATGGTTTGAGAGAGAAACAGACAGACAGACAAACAGAGGAGAAACAGATAGACAGACGGTCTGAGAGAGAGAGAGAGAGAGAGAGAGAGAGAGAGAGAGAGAGAGAGAGAGAGAGAGACACACACACACACACACACACACACACACACACACACACACACACACACACAGACATACTGAGAGAGATAGAGATAGAGAGAGAGACAGACAGACAGACAACATATAATTAAGAACAATATGGGATTATCAATGTAAAATAATTTACAATTGTATTACATATAATGTCCAACAATATAAAATATTTTGTGATAAAAAGAGTTGTAGGGCCGACGGATCATGTGGTGTAATGGCTAAAGTGTTGTCCTGCTGCCTTGGAAAAGCGAGTTCGAATTCCACCCACGTTAATACCTTCACCTTTGGACTAATGCCTTTTGGAAAAGTACGAACCTCTTATCTCCCCAGCACTGGTTTAAAGAATATCACAGTTGTTTTTCTACAAGGATGACTTTGGCATTAAAAAAAGAAAGTAAACCAAAAATAGTCGGTAAAATTTTATTTAGGCGGAGGGAAAAATGGTTTCCTTTCTTTTCTCAAATAAGGGTTTTGGAAACTTTTGCACATGTCTAATATATATATATATGTGTGTGTGTGTGTGTGTGTGTGTATGTGTGTGATTTGAAAGCGAATAGTAGGCAACTTTATTTTACAATAAATTAGATCTCATTTGTTTGCTTAGTTTTTTTTCAAGTATTGATATCTTACGCTAATAATTCTATTTGATATTAATCCTTTATTTGCACACAGTTAATGCTTTCAAATATTGCGATCTAACACTAATAATTCAATTTAGTATTAATCCTTTGTTTGCATGCAGGCAAATGGTTTCAAGAATTGCTACTCTGGAATAGTTCAATATGACCCATAGATGGGACTCTAAAAGGTATTACAATTCCGGGTCAGAGTGGACTTGGGAATAATGGCAGTAAAGGAGTACTCTACATTTCCCAACGCTCAAGGACTGGAGCCTCATCATTTGATAAAGTTTAGTATCATACCTAGGATATTCGTTGGGCAAGTCTTACCCTTCTACAGAGGTACAGCTCCAGCCGATTGGGCAGCCTAGTTTTTGTTTTACGTACACAGAGCATAATAAAAAGAACGACAGTATCAAAGAGACTTTATAGTAAAAAATGATTTAAAATTTCTGTTACAAAAGATTCATATACCGTCACGACACATTTACATATGACAAATTGAACCACAGTATCTTTTTTTAGCTTTTCGAAATCCTTAAGTTGTTAGTGAAAATAGTCTTATAATGAAGAGTGAAACATCACACAGAAAATAAAACAATTTTAATACCAACGGCAGATTTTTAAGTCATTTTTATTATCATGACAGGAATCCTTTCACGCTGTAGATATGCCAATATTACTGTATGATTGCACCATTTTGATTTTTAATGAAACAACTTGCGAAAAAGCTTGATGGAAACTACACAAGGATATTGCATACTGTTTTGAACAAATTTGAGAAGCAATATCCGACAGAACAGCAGTTTTACGGCCACTTACCTCTCATCCCAAACAATCTAAGTAAGACGAGCAAAATATGCCGGGCACTACTGAAGAAGTAAAGAAAAACTTATAAATGACGTTCCCCAATGGACTAATACACTTGGACACATCAGTAATGGCCGACCAACATAAACTTATATTCATCAGCTCTATACGGACCCTGAGGGCTGTTCAGAAGACTTATCAAAAGCGATGACCGATAGTGATGATTGGTGAGAGAGTGTCAAAGGAATCCATGTTATCGACACACTTAGATGATGATATATGTATACATATATATAATGGAGTCATTCGTGGTATTATGATTATCGTCGTAGGAAATGGACACGGATATTCGAGTTCAAATCCTGGACGAGACTATTTGCATTCAGCATTGTGCTTTTAGTGTTTCGGGAAATGGTTAATTTCTCTAACACAATAAATTATTAGGCAACACAAGTGAATAACGAAACTTCCTTTTAAACAGCACAACAAAGGAAGGTTTATTATAGTAGCAGGCGTAAAAGAGTGAGAGTGAGAAAGTGTCCCTTTGGTGTCGCTGGTAGGTATGTTGGTCCTTAGTTTGTTAGAAGCGTGTGCGAAGCTAACTGCAGCGTTTTCTTCAGCGAAGGGTTCCAAGTGGAATCAGTGGCAGTCATGTGAGAGAGATCTGTTTCTGCTGCTGGTTCATGGCTGTCTGACTTTGTCTGTTCTACCAAAAGGGACTAGAAAGATAGTTCTTGAGAGGAAGAAGGAATTAATGCGCTCTGTCAGTTGATTGGTCAATGAGTGACCGAATCTCTTGGCGGGGGCATTGATTCGGGAAAAGAAATAGATCTGTGGCTGCTACACGCTAATAACCTTGGGGAAAGTATGAATCCAACCATTCTCCCTCAAGCAAAGGATAAATAGTTGGGCAGACTGGGTTCTTTAACTTTGATATTGTAACTGGACTGGGAGAAGGAAACCTCGGAATTCAAGCCTCGTAAACTCCACTGAGAAATTGATCTTGTGTTACATCTTGTTTGTGCAGAGGGGTTAGGTAAATAGACACTGAGTGACTGACTCATATAACGTGGTTCATTCAATAAATTTTGCCAAAGGAGTTGGTAGTAGGAAACACTGTTTACAGTTGCACCTTTTTCAAGGAAATTAAAAGTGAAAGGTCATTTCATGTCCCAGAAGATTCTGAACATGACCTTCTTTCCTGACTGCTGGGCCCGGAATGTTTTCTTTACCGGAGAGTCAGTGTTTTTCCACTTCATGTACTATCTTTTCAATTCAGGTTCGTTGTGCCAAACCCATTGATAAACATTTTTTGACTAAAACATTTTTCTCCGTACACCTCACACATTCTTCTGTAAATTTCATATAGTTTGCATTTCTCAGCCACCAAAATGTTGATGGCAGACCTCTGTTCAAGCTTGAAGCCCTATTTTTGATTCACAACCATTTTGAATAGCCTTAAAACAAATATTTTTGCGAGATTAAGACAATTTTTTTCTATGAAAGTAAATAAAGTTGGCGACCTTAGTCGAGGGTGACCCGATGGCTCCCTTTTCAATAGCTACAGCACCAAGATGTAGGGGAGGGCGCTACTCCATTCCCTGGAGTGTTCCACTTTACCCTTGATCCTTACCTTATAATGCTGAGTGTTAAGCAAGGCGGCATCAAGTGACATTTTTGAGTCTTTGGTATGACTCGACCTGGGATTGAACCCCGGTCTTCCGGACCATTGGCGAACACTCTACTCATTTAGCCAAATTTACATTTATACAAAAAAATTCTGAAAAAAATTTTTTTTAGCTTTTTCAAAAAAAATTTCCCTTATTTATTGAATGAGCCTCGTATATATAATAGGTCTCTCCACAGTAAAAAAAAAAAGAAGAAAAAATAAAAAAACAAACAAAGCATAAAAATTTTTAATTCTTTGAACGAACCTTGTATAAGGGTAATTGATTCAGTAATGAGACTGTGTAAAAATGTTTATCAACAAATTAATTATAAACCAATCTCCTTCAGAATAATTCCCTTAAGAAGCAAATTATCGTTGAAGGAAACAGTGTTGGAAGTTTTCAGCTGACGCTGTCTTTAGTTGTCTATGTGTGGTCTGCCATATACACAAGGTCGGTTGATTAAGTAATGAGAGTGTGTAAAAATGTTTATTATCTAATTAATCATAACTCAATCTACTTCAAAATAACTCCTTTGAGTAGTAACTTACTGTTAAAAGAAACAATGTTGGAAGTCTTCAACTGACACTGTCTTCAGTTGATACGTTACAACCTTTTAAATATTTTCAATAGTTTCCAAATGTTGACATGGATTTTCAGAACAGGAAACAGTCCCAAGTGTTATTGAGAAACTTTGGTGCTTACCTACATTATTATTGCATGTGTGTACAGTTAGCGTTCTGGAGTGGTGGACAATGTCAGATTTCTAAGCAGAAGAGATCCGGCAGTTCAAATGATTGTCCAGAAAGAATCAATGGTGAAATAGAAATCACTTTGAAGTAGGGAAATGCGCTGGGTGGGATTGAACTAGAAAATGACTAAGTAGGATCAGGTGGAAGTCGACATAGCAGGAATTCGCTCCTCCCACGCTCTTGCTTGGTTCCGTTCTGGACCTTATATCCATTCTTATCAGATATCATGGAGACATTATTATTGGTTGCCCCAAGCTATGTTGAAATCAGAAAAAAGAAACTGAGTATGGAGATGTTTTCGTAAAAAGATAACTACGAGGGGTTGAAGGAAGTCTAGAGTGGGATTGTTGTCAGAGCACGTGTTTCTCTGGGCTATGAAAATAAAAGGGAGATTTATTGTTTTCTTAAGAAAATAATTACGAAGAGAATAGAGACCTTGAGGCGCGCTGTTATCAAACGAGTGTCCTCTAGGTGTCCATTCTCGGCTGGTATCAGAATGTTTATTAAATAGGCCGGAAAAATAAAAATATAAAATCCTTGTTTTGTTAACAAAATAATTGTGAATGATTTGGTAAATTGAGGACGATATAAAAAAAAAAAACAGACTTTAAGTGTAGACTCAGATTCAGAGTGTGATCAGCCTAAAACGGTGATCAGAGACGAAGATCAGAAAGAAATCGAAAATAGTCCACTGTTTAAAGTTGCAATAAACCCGCAGAAGAAATATATTTCAGTTTATATTGTCATCATCCCTGACCCTGTCTTTCACCAACCGTCCCTATCGTACATTTCTCCAGGAAGGTCTTCTAGATGGCATCCAATGTCCGCACAGAGCTGATGTATATAAGTCTTTGCTGGACGGCCAATACTGGCACATTCATGTACTTGAATTCATAAAAGAACATCTCTTATCGTTGATTTTGTTGTATCCTTCATATTCAATCTTAGTGGTTTTGATTGGAAAACTACGGTTTACTGATTAAATCGCAAGAATTTATCCGTTAGTATATAATGCTGATTGATTTCGGGTCGTGTTGAAGGATCGAACCCTCTCTCCGACTTGGCTACCTCCCAGTTCATATTCATTTGATGTAGTGGCAGAGAACCACAGTTGGCAGAGAGGTGCAACATATGCGTAGATGCACACGGTAACTTGTGTGTCCGTAAGGTCGGTTCGATAGAGCAAAGGTTATCACAACTATTGCTCATAATGAAGGGTGGACACAGACCCAGCTCAAGAGTGGTCATTCAAAGATTCAGATTCCTGGAGAGGAGGTAGGCTGTGATACTGCAGAGATATTTTTGACCAATAACTCGTTCAAAAAGAGTGTGTCAAGAAAGTAATGGGACTGACTTAAAAAAAAATTCAGGTTGGCAATCATGATTACAAATCAGCTGATAAACGTTATTTCATTATCAATCATTTTTACCGTCAAACGCCGATCAAATCTGGTGAGAGTCATATTTTTTTTGTTCGTGAAGTGACCCGTCGATTAGAACGTAATTCAACTTCCACATATTCTCGGTTATCACCAAAACTTTGTGCCGCCTTCTCCCCAACCCCGAATACAAAAGCTGTTCCCAGCTGAGAATTTCTATTTTTATACACCAAGTTTGACTACTTTCGCGACGCATTCAACCAAACATGCGCATAATAAAAGATTTCTCAAATGAGGATACACATGAACTGAATATTGTCACGTGTGTTCAAAGTCAACATTGATCATCTGATTTTAAATCAGGATTGCCCACCTAAAAAAAAAAATCCAGTCTTGTTACTTTCTATATCCACCTCGTATATATATTTATATTGTATTGTTGTCTTGATAAACTTGAAAACTAAAATCACTTGTCTGTATATTTTCTACCGACATTTTTCTTTTGTTGTTTTTTTTTCCAACATAAGATAAATATACATTAATTAAAGAAGACTGAAAACCGGTTTTGGCTTACTCAGTGGGCGCTTGGGAAAGGCATAAATCAATTTGCTCTCATCTCCCGCAATAATGGGTAAATAGCAGGGAAGACTGGGCTCTTCAGTTTTATTAAGGCGACCAGTCTAGGAGAAAAACTTAAATTCAAATCAGTTTTACTCACTATAAGAATTGATCTTCTGCCACACCCTGTCCATTGCAAAGAAGTTGATTAAATACTCAAGGGACCCGCCCACATTTAGTAGATGGCGATTGGCTCCTTGTTGGCGAGGGCTTCCCATATTTAGCGAAATTTGATGAAAAAAAAAGGAAAATCTGAAATAAATAAATGCCTGTCAGTAGATTGAATTAAGGATGAGATTGGATTAAGGATTAGATAGGATTAAGAATTTGCTCAACGTGTAATATTGTTGCCTAATTCCGAACAGGACACCAAAGCCATTAATCGTTGATTCTATACGAATGATGGTAGTAGACAAACACGCTGTTGATTTTTAAAAATTCCCATTGTATTATCTTCTCCATTAAAGACAACTCTCCCAGTGTTGTTTGGTTTGGTATGGTTTTATGGCATATCAACCATTTTAGGTTATTTAATGCCAAATCCTGTATACATGTACTGAATATTATTTGTTTGGATTGGCTTGGTTTTCTGGCATATCAACCATTTTAGGTTATTTAATGCAAAATCCTCTTTACACATATATATCAAATATATATGATTTGTAAACATATTTTGTTGATAACGTTTTTAAACGAGCCTAAGATTCTTTTACACACAGTTAAATGTTTCCAAGAGTTGCTATATATCACAAATCTCCAAGGACGGAGCTCACCATCAGATGGTTTAATATCATATCCAGGACACTCTGGAGTGATGCAGTCGGTGTAATCTACAGCCCCAGCCGACTGGCCTGTCACCGATAAGGGTACATTTTATGAGACATTTACATGGACAATTGAATCCCTTTCATAATTGATTAAATAAGCCTCCCCACAACCTCCATTCTTTGGTGCTTAAACGATTGTAAGCAAAATATGTTTTCCTAAAAATATGAAACTGGAAACGTTTTCACCATGGAGTCGCAACCGTACACTTTGGACCGCCATCTTTTTCTTCAACACTCATTTGAGACGCTTATTTAAGGACGAAGATAGGATGGAGAAGGCTTCAACCCGATTCGTTCAGAATTCCTTTTTTTCTTTTCTTTTTTCCCCTGTCATCGCGAAAGATTTTTCAACCAATCAGATTAAAGGTTACAAAATTGATTTTACTCCTTTTCAGACTTGTGCTCTTTCTGATCCCCATTTCGTACAAAGTTTTTACTTAAAGGAAATAATGAACCAAAAGTCTTAGACACATCTTTACCGTCCACCATCTAACAAGTAAATAGTGATGGCTCTTCTACTTTGGTGAGACTTAGAACTTTTTGAACTCAAATCAGTTCAAATTATTACGTATCGCGTGAAATACTTCGTGAGGTTTCACAGTTTCAACATTTTGCAAATGGCAATGCTCACTTTGAAGGGTTCTTGCAGGAAACATGAATTGGGTTGTTCCTTAACTCGTTCAAACACGAAAAAGCATTGGTGCCAACATAGCAAGTTTATCAGATAAGATAGTTTCTTTGTCAGATTATGATAGTCAATAATAGTCAATACCCGACGAGATCAATTTTTTAGAGAGTACACCTCCAATTTGTATTTAGATTTCTTCTTCTCTTAGCCTGGTTGCCTTACCAAAGCTGAAGAACTTTGTCTGCCCTACTATTTACCCATAGCGGGGGGGGGGGGGCTGGACAGATAGATTCATGTCTTTCCTAAGGGCATTAGCTCGAAATGAAATGCAAACAGCTTTGTCTAGGACTTCAACTCGGGTCACCGATTCCAATTCCTACAACGATAACCTTTACACTAAGTGCGCCTCCACATTTTTACTGGCTGTCAGAATCAGACTTAGAATCTGTCTCATCTGATAATTAGCTATGTTGACACAAACGCCTTTACAGTCTGAGCAAACTAGAGGTCAGTTGATCGCTGTTGGCAGCTGGGTTCTGAGGATTGGCGGTGGCGGGATAGTTTTCGTAAACTTTTGAGATGTTATGCAGAGCATGTTGGCGTACCAAACACACATTTTAAAAAAATGTCGTAATTTTTCCAGGGTAGATTCGTTGACTACCTGGATTGAAATCTGAGAAGGCAGTTGAAAATTATTATTATTTAGTAGTGAACAAGTATTCGTTGGGTGGAGTTTCCGTGGCGTAAATGGCTGGACTGTGGCCTTGAAGTGAGTCAGTTCGAAATCCACTCGCGCTACTGCATTCACTTTTGGACTAATGCCCTTAGGAAAAGTACGTACTCCCTTAGCCCCTCCATCTATGTATTAAAGAGTATCACGGCTGTTTTTCTATAAGGCTGGCTTTAGCATTAAATAACCCATGAAGGTTGATATTCCATTAACCAAAGAAGCCAAAATATTCCTCTTCCAGCTGATATGACTTTTTTCAATATAATTGTTTTACTTTCCATGTTTGGTAATAAAACATAATTGTTTTACTTTCCATGTTTGGTAATAAAACATAATTGTTTTACTTTTCATGTTTAGTAATAAAACATAATTGTTTTACTTTCCATGTTTGGTAATAAAACATAATTGTTTTACTTTTCATGTTTGGTAATAATTAATATTTAATAATATCCCTTTTTACTGTATAATGTTCCCACACTTGGAGAGTTTTCTTTGATGGAAAAGAAAATATAGTGGGCATTTTTATATGATTTTTTTTTTACTTCCACTGCTATAGAGTTTGGTCATAAATATTACTTAGTGATATCAGTTTTCACTGCATAATGTTCCCACACTTAGAGCAGTCCAGTCGGCTGGGGTTGCAGAATACACTGACTGCATCTCTGCTGAGGCATAAGACCACCTCCCCAACAAGTGTCCGAGATATGACACTAAACCATCTGATGGTGAGGCTCCAGTAATGCTGGAGCTTTGGGGAATGCAGAGTACCCTTTCATTGGCATTGCAACCAGGTTCAATCTGGCCCGGAATGGTAGCATTTGATAGGGTTCTATCTATGGGTCTAATAGAACTTTTTCCCATTTAAACTGAGTGCAAACAAATGACTTATACTAAATTAAATTGTTCGAAAAAGAACTGTTGTATCATTTAAATGCGTGTAAAAAGTGACTGATCTTTAATTGAATTATTTGTGATACATAGCAATACTTCGAATCACTTAACTGTTTGCAAATGAATGAGTAATATTGAAAAGAATTATTGGTGTTAGATAGTAATACTTAAAACTCTTCAACCGTATGCCTAAATTGAATTATTGGTATGGCATAGCAATACTTGGAACTATTTGACTGTGTGCAAATGAATGGTGTTCAATTGAATGATTAGCTTTAAATAGCAATACTTGTAACCACTTCACTGTCTGCAAACAAATGATTGATATTGAATAGAATTAGTTGTTTTAAGTACAAATTGAAACCATTTAACTGCGTAGAAACAGTTGCAATACTAGTGTGCAAACAATTTAGTTGTAAGTCTTACCACCAAGCTATGTGTGCAAAGAAATGACTGATGTTCAATTGTTACGGTTATATAGCAATACTTGTAACCATTTAACTGTGCGAAAAAAAGCTTTGGCTCGTTCAAAAATGTTATTGACAAAATGTGTTTACAAATAATATGTATTTAATATATATATATATGTATGAAGAAGATTTAGCCTTAAATAACCTACAATGGTTGATATGCCATAAAAGCCAACTATGTATAAATATTTATAAACAGGATTTGTCATTAAATAGCCAACAATGCCATAAAACCAAATCAAACCAAACCTTATCGGTGCCTATCAAAAATATCAAATTTAAAAAAGAAAGCACCAAGAATGAACGTGTTGGACCGACAGAGAAATGGAAATATAGTTGAATTTTTATGAGAAAAGCAATTTATAGTAAATGAGAAAATATATGGTTGGGGCAAGCAAATAATGATTTTAAAATGTTCTTCATCTGCAAATGATGAAGTGAAAGGGCGATGCTGAACATGTAAAAAATATTGATTCGTTAAGAACCACTATATTTATGGCAAAATCTGAGAACTTCACTAACCCTTATCCTAACCCTGCTCTAATCCTAACACTAACCCTAAATTTTTCTGAGAAATAACTGAAAAATTGGCAGTATTCACCATGAGGTCGAAAAGGCCAGGAAATGTAATAGAGTTGACATTTTCGATAAGCACCGATCGGAGTACATTTACATGGCAAAATGATCCCCTTTCGTAAGTAATCAAAAATAAGACTCCATGCACCAAGTTTTTATTAATCGGATTCTTTGGGGCTTAATCGAGTCACTCACTAAACTATTTGTATCTATTCTGTGAGGACTGTATTTTCAAAATCAGAGAGAAAAAAGTTTGGCTACCTTTATTCTTACTGTTCAAATAATTTTCAACAACTTCTCTTCCAGAAGATATTAAGCATCAGATGAATTTAACTCACGCCGGAAAATATTTCTGGAAGAAGTAGTTTTGACAGCATCAGATGAATTTAACTCTCGTCGGAAGATATTTCTGGAAGAAACAGTTTTTGACAGCATCAGATGAATTTAACTCTCGCCGGAAGATATTTCTGGAAGAAACAGTTTTTGACAGCATCAGATGAATTTAATTCTCGCTGAAAGATATTTCTAGAAAAAGCAGTTTTTGACATCATCTGACGAATTTAACTCTCGCCGGAAGATATTACTGGAAGAAACAGTTTTTGACAAAAAAAAAAAAAAAAATTCGACCTACTTCTGAAGACAATTTCGAAAAAAAAAACCCAGTAATATCTGTAGAAAAAGAACCCTATAAAACTGCTCAGAAGATATTTCTAGTTGATTTCCAAGATAAGAACTGCTTCAGAAATCTTTTTTACTGAACAAACTTTGCACAGAGACATTTTGAGCCAATTTTCATATCGAGCTTAAAAAAACAAAAATTTCTTTCCAAATGCAAAACGGCGGTCAGTTCATCTTTTTCGAAGCTTTGTGAGAGCAATTATCTCTACACTACATTTCTCCTTCTTAGCATGTTTTGTTGTAGTACAGGATATATAAACTATATATGTGAAAGTACTAATACCCTTGGGAAAGGTATGAATCCAATTATTCTTCCTCCAGCCAAAGGAAAATAGTAGGGCAGACTAGGTTCGTCAGCTTTGGCGAGGCGTCTAGTCTGGGAGAAAAAAACAACTCTGAATTAAAAAATTGACCATGTGTCATATCCTGCCCGTACGGAGGGGTTGATAAATACATACATACAAAATATATAAAAATGTTTTCTTACATTATATATTGGGCACGTAGTCTTCGTTTCTACACCATTTTCTTTTTTAAAATATTGCTTTCTTAGCTCAGTTTAACCTTGTAAGAGATAAAATTACCAACTACTACTACTATTTCTAATTTGGGATAGAAAGATTTATATCGTACCAATCTAAAATTCATACACTTTCATTTGATGAAAAACATTATTGGGGCACTACTCATATATGAATGACACTATATAAGGTAAATCGTTTGTTACTGAACAGTAAGAACCTAACTACTTTCAAGAAGCTGGCTATCTCCAAGGCGCTGTAGTTGGCGGCTGGTGCCATGCTCACAGCGTGTCTTTGCATTTCATGTGTTAGGTTGGAAGCTGCTTAGTTAATGCTCTCGAAACACCTGAAAGAGAAAGGAAAATGTTAATATTTGGCGAATGCCGCTAAACATTACGTTAGGTCGTCTTTCATTTACATCGCAAAGATGTGTTGTCAAATGCCTGGCGCACACCATATAACAATTTTCTTCAAATATTAATGTTAACTGTAAAGAACAGTTATTGAAAGAATAGAAATGGGAGGAAAATTAACTTTTTATTAAAAAAATTGTTCGGGGTGTGCTTATTTATGGGTAAAAATTTTCTTCACTTCTTTTCTGTTAATATTATTTTCACTTCTTTTCTATCAATATTTTCTTTATTTTTTCTGTTAATATCTTCATTTCTTTTCTGTAATTATTTTCCTCACTTCTTTTCTGTCAATATTGTCTTCATTTCTTTTCTATAAATATCATTTTCACTTCTTTACTGTAAATATTTTCTTCATTTCTTTTCTGTCAATATTTTCTTCATTTCGTTTCATCAATATTTTTTCAGTTCATTTTTATCAATACTTTCTTCATTTCTTTTCCTTATTTTTACATTTTCGATATAGCTGTTTTTAGTTCAATGAGTTCTGCTATGTTTGAATAAATATGATAGTCGTCTTTGTATATCAGCGCTTTACCAGCTTACGGATATGACAGTTGTCAGAGAATCAATTCCTTCTAAAGTTGTGATAAATATTAATAAATGTATATTCTCGAGAGCAGTCATTCACAAATATATTCTACTAGGGTGGGTCAAAATTTTTGCAAAGTGAGGCCGAATTCAGTTGCTTCCAAGGTCAGGAATAGGACGAACCACACCGATTTGTGCGATGCCGAGCTCGCCTGATTTTCTCCGAGTGCTACTCGTTGGATTTACCTCTATGATTTGGAGCTCAGCCTCGGAATCTACGCTTTTAAGTCCTCCTGACCTTGTTCGATAGTTGAGGTTTTTGCAACTCAAGCGAAATTTCTTGAACCATCTGGTTACTGTACTGTGATCAACTGCAACTTCTCCTTTTGCACAACAAATATTTTTCGTATCTTCCATCGCATTACGATTCATTTTTTTTTTTATTCCACAAGGTGTCTGCAAGATGGAATTGCAGTCAATTACTGTATTTATCATTGGAATTTTGTTCTGAAATTTTCATTGTATAATGTTTGATATAAATACCTTATGGTACGTACAAAATTTTAAAATAGCTTTAAGCGAAGCCTTGTGACAGTGAGAACTCCCCCTCCAGATTAATTAATCAATTAATTAACGATTCTAAGTGATTAGAACGAAATTGTTAATTAAATGGATGAAAGGATGGATTTGGAAATAAGTTTTTTTGTTAATACAGGGAATAAGTAGAGAAAATTCTTATATTTTTTTATCTATCATTTTATTTTTTATCTTATTTTCTTTCTTTTTTTTTTCTTTCTTTGACCGACGTCTTGGAATTGAGGCTTTAGTGAGTTAGATGAAGGTTCGAGGAGTGGAGAGATAAATTCATTGAGTGAGTCTTGTGATAAAAGGGGTAATGAAATCTGTGTTGTCTAGATGGGAAAAGTTCAAGCCAGGGACTGAGACAGCATAAGTGGATTTCGTCTGTTTCAAGGACCTCTTGTCTGGCGAAAATCAGCGGTGCGACCAAGATTCATTTTTAGTACCTCTTAAAAAGCCCGACCATCTGTGGAATTTAAAATTTCGGTCAACCTGGCAATTTACATATAATTATTCATGGGCGTACCCGGGGATTGTCGAGACCCCCGCCCCCAATTTATATAGCAGTGCACGGCGCCTATTCATCAGAACAGAAGAAGAGTGAGGGAGGAGAGAAGAGACCAGGGGAAACGGATGACAGGAGACCGGAGACGAGAAGCCAAGATTAGTCCAGAACTGAGAGTTCGAAGCAAAAGTTCGATATGACCGGATGATTCTGTGAATTGTGCCTGGTCCGATTATAACCAATAGTTAAACACGGACATTGCGACTTCCCAATGGCTAAGTCAACAAAAGCCGAGACAAACAAATTATTTTTTAATAACCAAGAAACGATTATTGTCTCCCTTGCATCTTCTGTTTGATCTCTCTGTCACATTCCCAAACGAACGGTTAAGTTTCGTGTGACCTTTTCCTTATTTTTGTATTCTACACATTTATGTAGATACTTCTATAACAAGATAAAGACAATAACTTTGAGAAAATTGTATTATACAAAAATCGAAAGCGTTGTTTTTCCTTTTTTTTGTGTGTTGTTGTGAACCGCGACAGGAACTATTTTCTCCCCAAACAGCGATTTTACTTCGGCGTGGATTCCAGCCAAAATTAGATCGACTCCCACAGTGGAAATGATCTGAGGTAGCTAAAACATTGCCATTCGGATCAAAAATTCACAACGTGGCGAATAGTGGTAGTTATCTCAGATTAACAAAGAAAGCCGATGGATTTGATGTCGGTGAAAATTCCCAGGCTAAGCTAGATGTATCGACCAGGGTTGGATCCCACATCAGAGCCTAACTAAAAGAAATACTTTTTTTTGGTCACGTTTCGTCAGAGATTTTCATGTTAGAAGCAAGCAATAACGAAGAATAGATTAAGGTTGTTGACGACTAAGGAAAAAAAAAAAAAAAAAAAAAAAAAAAAGAAAGAAAAACCCAAAAAGAGAAAAAGAAAAAACAGTTTACCTGGAGGAATTGGCGATGTTTTTTTGTTTTTTTTCTTGGACTAAATCAGGTTTAGTCGCAGTGTAATCAGTAGGATTGAACAAAAGAAGATTACAGAATTCCTTTTGCTCGCAGAAAGGCGGTTGGTATTTATTGATATAGAGCGCCTCAAGTACCGACAGTTGTAATTCTCTACTGGAGGTATCAATTTTTCGTTATTGCTTCTTTCTGTCACAGATTTTTCTCACGAGACATGACCGAAAAAAAGATCCTTTTTTAAAAACTTATGATGTATGTTCTACTTAAAACTATTCTAAAATATTTGATAAAGAATTTTCATCGTATAATGTTTGACTGGCCCATTGGCATAAAGTTTAGTGTGTTCGCAATGGTCCCGGAGACCGGGGTTCAATCCCAGATCGAGTTAAACCAAAGACTCAAAAAATGGTACTTGATGCCTCCTTGCTTAACACTCAGCATTATAAAGTACGGATCAAGAGTAAGTGGAGCAATCCATGGTAAGGAGTAGGGGTCTCCTCTACACCTCCTTGTGGTAGCTATTGAAAAGGAGCCTTTGGATCACCCTCGACTGCGGTTGACTAATTTACTGATTTACATTGACAATGAAGGATATTATGTTCAAAAATAGATATTTACCTTCTGAAATAAATGCTTTTTTCAACATTAGCCTACAGACCTATTGACTTAGTTTCATGTTTCAATCTTCGAAAAAAGTACATGAAAGTTATATCGAAGTAAAATATTTTTTAATGTCAAGATCTGAATCTGCAAAACATAAATAAATCCTTAAAAGTTGTTTTCAGAGATAATCCACGTAAGTTAAAAAGGAATCTCAAATCACATCCTGCTTGAGGTGGAGGGGTCGGGTAAATACACACCCGCTTCAGAAATTGCATCACTCTTTCAGACGTGATGTGGCTGCAGCTTTATACTCATCAAGGAGTTCACTCTGTCGGCTAGGGGTGGGGTTGTAGAATACGCCGACCTCATCTTTGTTGAGGGGTAAGACCCCCCCCTCCAACAGGAGTCCTGGATATGACACTAAACTGCATCTGATGACGAGGATCAAGTTCTGGAGCTTTGGGGAATGTGGTGTACCCCTTCATTGTCATTACTCCCAGGTCCACTCTGACCAGGAGTGGTAGTACTTGTTAAAGCCTTACCTATGGATTATATCCACTCTGACCAGGAGTGGTAGTACTTGTTAAAGCCTTACCTATGGATTATATCGAATTATTTGATTATTTAGTATACTTAAAACGATTCAACTGTGTGCAAACGCATGATTAATGTTAAATTGAATCATTAATACTGAACAGCATTGCTTGAAACTATTTAACTGTGTGCGAACGAATGAATAATGTTGAATAGAATTATTAGTTTTACATTGCAATACTTGAAACCATTAAGTGTACTGGTTATAATATTAAACTAAATCTGATCGTGAGGTTCTAATTTTGGAATTTGAGGAATATGGTGTACCATTTAATTGCCATTACTCCTAGGTCCACTCTGACCCAATGTGGTTGTACTTGTCAAGGTCGAATTAATTGGTCAATCTTTTTCGTAGAATTATTATTAATATCAAATAGAATCATTTGTATTAAATAGCCATTTAACAGAGTACAAATAGATTATTAATGTTAAACAGAATTATTAGTATTAAATTGCAATACTTGAAAGCATTTAAATGTATGCAAACAATAAATAGCAATACTTAAAATCTTTTAACAGTGTACTAGCAAATGAGCTCTGACTCGTTTAAAAATAATGTTACCTACAAACTATTCGCTTACAAATCGTATATAATGTATATGTATGTGTATAAACAGGATTTGGTATTAAAATAACACTCAAGGGTTGATATGCCAACTAAACCAAACCATTAGCAAGGAGTCGGTAGGAAGGTGTCTTCTGAAAAAAAATCTAATTTCTTTGAAATTTTTATACCAACTGTAAAGAATTGTTGAGAGACTAGAATGAGGAACTCTTCGTAGGTGGCTATGTCAACTAGTAGTAAAACAAAGATCTCACAATTGTATTTATATGATAACGGCAAACGAATACAACTTTTTCTTTTTTAATAGCAAAATGAGACGCCTACTTTCAAAATGTGGACTTCCGTAAATGGTAAAATTAACGGTGTGAACAAATGCTAATAATGACGTAACTGCTCTTGGCTGCCACTTTCGCTATAGGAAAATGATAATTTCGACAGTCAAGATTAAATATACTGGTTTTTCTTTCTCTGTCACGTTGCGGAGATTTCCTGAGTATTTATCCATTTATTTTGCTAGAAGACGATTTCGAAGGTTTCCACGTACACGTCCATTAGGATAGAGACGCAGACAACATAGCTGCGCATGCGCAGCGTACAGTGTATTCACTCAAGTTGAAATGAAGAATTTTACGATAATTCACCAAATGTCTTGTTTCTATTCGTCTGTCTATCGTCACATAACTTCAAAATGGCTTGAGCTATGGCCATCAAATTTTCTGTAATTCATAATGGAACACTGTTTTAGCACAGTCTATGAAATTTCATGTTTTTAATATTTTTTTTACAGGAGGGCAATGGGAATATATATATATATATATATATATATATATATATATATATATATATATATATATCATCATCATCATCATGTCGTGCTAGTAGCACGGATATCCATGACCCTCTCTCGCCCACTTTTCCCTATCGTTCATCGCCTCAGGCAGGTCTTCTGGACAACATCCTGTATCCTCACATAGTTACTGAATGTATGTTCGTGCTGGTCGTCCTGCTTTTGCACGGCCATGTGTGGGGGTCCAAAGAGTACATCACTTATGAGTTCGTCCCTGCTTCTCCAGCAGTGTCCTGCATGTCTGGTTAGTCTAACTTGAATAGTTTTCGTGATAGGAGGCAGGTGGCCGTACAGTTGGTGTCTTGTAGGGTGTTGCCGCCAGGACTTGTTCAAGATTGCTCGCAGCATTCTTGTGTAATTGCCGTCTAGCTTCTTCTCCAGCCGTTTTGTTAGAGTCCATGTAGTGCATCCATATAGCAGTATCGATGCGACCGCTGCCTGGAAGAAACTGCGTTTCATTTTATCGGTTAGGTCTGATTTCCATATAATCGATAGCCTATTGATAGCTGTCCATGCTTTCGTTAACCTCGTGTCGATGTCCTTTTCGGTTGATGCGGCGCTGCTTCCTAGGTAAGTGAATTTGTCTACTAGTTTAAGAGGGGTTACGTCTAGAGTGGAGATGTCAAGGTATTCTTCAATCCAATAAATCCGGAGTAGGGAACAATTCCGTCAGGACAAATAAATTATGCTCAATGTAAATAAAATCACAGAGCAAATATTATTTTAAGAAAAAAAACCAATATTCGGAAGGATATTGGTCTGTTTTAAGGAATGGTCTATAAGAGTTGTCAGAGAGGTTCAGTGTAACATCTAGAAAATTAAAGTATTTGCTACTTTAATTTTCTATGTTCTAGTTGTCATAATCTGAAACGAGAAAGGACCGGAACTAGCCTTACATGGGTAAAGGCTATACATAGCTGAAATGGGTTTCATTTCTCCCTCTTATTCCTTTCTTTGACTATCTAGTTGTAATTTATTTTATTTTCATATTGGATCTGATGAAGTCCAGTTAAAATTTATTTTAGAGTCTTTGATCTATATCAATGCTCTTAACAGGATGGAAATAAATTTATTATCCTAATGTGACCGAATACTAGTTTTTCTTGAAGTAAAAAAAAATTATATATATATATATATATATATATAAAACGTGGAATTTTCAAAGTAAATATAATGTTATACAGGACTACTGTTTGGTGGTCACCAGCTTAGCTAAACCATATTTTTATCTTTTTTGTTTAATCAGAAAAAGTAGGCATTGAGCAGAAAATTTCATGGCCAGAAAGCAAAATATTTTTCTTTATGACTTTTAAAAATAAATTTTTAAAAAGACAGCGTCCAGCAGACTCATTGATGATGGATTTGTTTGGTTGGATCTTAAGGCATATCAACCCTTGTGGGTTATCTTAACGCCAAATCTTGTCATCGGAAAACTGAGGAGTGAGAATGTGTTGGTGTGTTTACATTTATGCGACGAGTAATGGTCATCAAGAAGACTATAAACATTAACCTCTCAACGATGTTTACTAACTGATTAACAGAAGGTTCCAAATGACAAAAGGAAGGGGGAAATAACGTTAATTGCGGCACAATCTAACCTGATCTTTCCTCATGATCAATAAACATTTTAAAAGTGTCTCATTCGTTTTTTTCCATAAAATCTTTGCTTTTTATCTGCATCAGGAAAATTATATCTGAAATTTCATTTCCAAAAAGTTTTTTTAATTTTCCAAGTATTATTCATAAAAATTATTTCTTTTCTTTAAAAATGGATTTATTTATTTGGTTTTATTGGGGTGTAAATGACTTCAATAAAAATTAACATGCTACTCTGGAAAGCGTTCTAAACTTGACAAGAGAAGAACTCAAAAATATGGACCATAGAACAAAGAAATTGATATCGATGTACCAGGCTTCACACCAAAGAGATGACACAGACAGATTCTATGTTAGGAGAAAAGAGGGAGGAAGTGAACCGCCAGCATTGAGGATTGTGGGGAGGCAATAATTTAGACACACGAATAATATATACAAGGGCAAAGAAAATATAATATCAGCAATAATAGTGGGGAAGATTGGGCTCTTTAACCTTGGTATGGCAACCGGTCTAGGAGAAGGAAAACTTTGAATTTAAACCTGTTAAACGGAAGGGTTGGGAAAATATATAAAATTGCAGCAGACAGTAACAACAGTAAAGATAGAAGTAAACGGAGGACAAACAGAAAAACAACATTCATAATAAGATTAATAAAACAAAAAGATCTGTTTAAGAATTATTAGTATTAGATAAGAATACATGGGTGAATCAAAAGTTTTGCAATATTTTGGTAGTACGCGCTAGTTTTCGGTGCGTATATCACGTAACTGAAGCAGCTCAAGCCATGGAAGGTACCCACTGTTGTTGGTAGTATGATGGTAGTTGGTGTGCTGACGTGTTGTGCATTGCTTCATCCTGTGTGTTATTTGAACGTCATAGGGTGGATATTGAGTTGAAGACCCCTTTGACATCTGTCGATGCAGGGGCGGAAGTTGAACATTGAGTATTTTCATGGGCGTTTAGGATATTATTTAACCAGGAAGAAAAAGAGATTCACTGAAGATCCGTATCTCGGCCTCTATGTGTGCAGCTCAGCCATCTTCGACCCCCCCATATTCTACCCGTCCGTACATTTTGGGTAATGAAAGGGAAAAAAAGAAGTAGATTATATTTTTATACATCAGTGTTGCCTTTCTCTGCTATACAACAGGTTCAGATGAACGTGTAACATAGTTGTCTAATTAGGGAACCAATGCTTAAAAGTTCGAACTGGGCAAGGTCAAGGAGGCCTAAAAGCGTAGATTCTGAGGCTGTGCTCCAAGACATAGAGATAAATCCGACGTGTAGTTTTAATTTGATAGTCCCGCTTGGTTCAAAATCTTCAGGATCTCGGCAAAAGGGCATCCGGAAATACCGAATTGTACTTCACATACTACCAAAATATTGCAAAACTTTTGACTTAACTTAGCAAACAAATTATTTTTGATCGTCATTTTATCAGAGTGACGAAAGAAGTTGACAAGTGATCAAGTGTCAAACTCCCACATTTCGGTGTTGGCGTTTTTCAAACAGACCCTTTGATAGTTCGGTATGACTCTAAAATACTTTTACAGAGGAGGAGAAATAGTTTTTGAATTGTCGTAATATTCTACCTTGCCATCCGAGGAAGTGTCTAAATACTAGGCCTCAGCAAACCCAAATATTTCGCTTGGTATCTGAATCTATTTACTTACCATTTACTGAAACCATTTATTTACCTGTTTTCTTTCGGGTTCACCTGGCATTCGCGCCAGGAGGATTATATTAAGTTTATCGCCAGATCCCAGGGGTCTTTCCTCCAGGTACTAAGTTTATTGATTGGCGCCTGAAGCGCCCCAAAAGGGAAATACTGAAGAGAATCAGGCATTTTTATGACTACCACGCATGAGTCTCGATTTTTGCGAATCCTCCTACGATAAAATGATTTCATGTCAAATCTGACTTGATGGGAAGTCGGATAAATACTCAATTTACTTCAGTGGAATGGAAGGAAGGAAGGAAAGAAGGAAGAAAAAATAGACGAAGTAAAGTAAGAGAAATAAAGAAACAGAATAGAAAGGCAACTATATCGATAGAAAGGAACAAAAGAAATAAGAAAATGGTTCTTCTAAACTGTGTAATAAATAATCTATAAAGGGAGCAACATTTTTAATGTATATTATTTATTCTTATTTTGTTTGCTTACAGAAAGATTTGTGTTATGAAAAGTGGAATTTCCACGGGTACTGTTGTCATTGTTATTATTTCACTTGTGAATTTTTCTCGCTAGCGTTAACTGGTGGTCTTCCACTTGAATCTGAGTAAAACCAAGTCTTCTCAGATCTCCAGGACTTTTCCAAGTATTCAAGCTGATATTAACAATATAATGGTCTGGACAATCTTTACTTTTCCGCTGATTTCCGATTCCTTCAATCTTTCAGGGACTGTTCCAAGCGCACCAACTACAATTACTATCACCACCATCTTCATGTTCTACAGGTTTTTTTTTAACTCTCTAGCAAGATCCAAGTATTTATCAACATTTTTGCTTTCTTTTATTTCCACTATCGATTATTTCCACTAGATTAAAAGTTTTTTCTTATGAATCAAAACTTGGTTTGGTCTTCTGACCGGGATTAGGGGAACAGTTTGTATCTAAAAATCCCAGGGAATTTTATGCATCTCATCCTCTTTGACGGATTTTGGCTTGAGCGTATACCATTTAGTAGTATGGTCAAATTTCAATTTTTGACACAATTCCTTGTGGATCCTCTTTCCCACCCAATCTTACCTAGTCTTGTAT
Source organism: Sepioteuthis lessoniana (assembly GCA_963585895.1). Classification (NCBI taxonomy): domain Eukaryota; kingdom Metazoa; phylum Mollusca; class Cephalopoda; order Myopsida; family Loliginidae; genus Sepioteuthis; species Sepioteuthis lessoniana. The sequence goes on along the minus strand of OY757931.1, from coordinate 55,297,488 downwards.
TCCCTTTGTGCTAGTTTGCAGCATTCACTTATTATGTAGTTAACCATTCTTGCACAATTCCTAGTGGATCCCCTTTCCCATTCAATCTTGTATTTCTTTTGCGCCAATTTGCAGCTTTCGCTCATTGTGTGATTCATCTCTGTGACCATATAACCTACACTTGCTATTCGATTGCAATTTTCGCTTTAATATAATTAGTCCTTAGGGTATCATTATACTACCTACTAGGTTTTTACACCAATAGTAATTGGCGGTTTTAAGAGAATACCTGTTTCCACAGTCTAGACTTTCAATTTTTCGTCGGTTTTCTACTTTTCCCAGTTTCTTTTCAAGGTTATTCTGTATTGTTCCAAGGTTCTAACTACGATTAATATTACAATCACTTAAATGTTCCACAACATTTTTAGCTCTTTAGCAAGGTCCAGGTATTTTTTATTTGTTTGGTTTTTTAATGGCATATCAACCTTTGTGGATTATTTAATGCCAAAGCCATCCTTCTAGAAGAATAGCAGTGATACTATTTAACCCATAGCTGTGAGGATAAGAGAGTTCATGCCTTTTCCAACAGTATTTATCCGAATGTGAACCTAATAGCACGACTGGAGTTCGAACTGGCTTACTACGACTTCGCAGTCCAACGCTTTGACCATTACACCACCAGGACACTCCTACCAGATATTATTTTAGTTTCTCACTTTCCTTTATTTGAACCCTGTGTAACGTGCAAGAACAGCTAAGTCTACTAATTGGCAAGTCTGTATGGCTTTTTTTTCTAGTCTTTCTGGATGAAGGTTGTTTTTCTTTCATCTGTGCAGTGATGCCTGCTTCTCGTAGACGTTACTACAGTTCTTGTCCTAATTTTTCACAGAAAGAAGTTGTTGTGATGCTTACCAAAGAAAGACACGTGGAACACAAAAGTTTGGACAGAAAAACATATACATTCAAGTAACAAAAATAAGATACAAGTGAACCTGGTTAAACAGTAGTTTGTAGAAAGCCGAGAGTCCAGTGTGGTTGTGACTATCCGTCCACTACGCAAATGGTATCACACGTGATTGTGTCACGCTGATTTGTGAACTCCCGTTTTATTTCCATTTTTATACAAATCGAAGGCACAAGTCCTTGAAGTTTTGTGGGGATGGGGGGCGGGGGAAGGGAGCAGTCATGCATTTTACTATATGTTCTAAGGGACCTAGCTAGCCACATTCGCCGACCCATTCAAGAGTACAATATATAACCAGTCATCCATCACCAAGCACGCTACAACCACCATGGTATGAGTGATTTTATTTACAATTGATGATTTATTTACCAAACGTGTTAAATGATGGGATGGGAGAAAAACCCCGAAATACAAAAACGAATGCAAAAACCAAGGAAAAAATTCCCCGTTTGATTGCCCTCCAATTCCCTCGTCTACGAAATGGAGGCCGACTGTTTTCCGGTGTCCGAAAACACCGAAAACAAGCCGGACCTACCCTAAGTGGGAGAGAGATCCTTATCTAATGGGGCCAAAAAGACAGGGTTGGGCGCAGTTAATGACAGCTAAGATCCCTAAGCCTACGGAGCAGGGGCTCCAAAGCGAGGACATAGAAAAGAGGAGACAGGGGGCAACCCCGCCAGACCGAACGCTCGATCGCGAATGCCCTCGAACGCCTTTCGTTCACCTACACCACTGCCTTAGGGTTGTGGTACATCATGTTAATCCATCTGCAGAACTCCGGTTGGAATCCGGCGATCTCCAAAACAGTGGCCAAAAACCGATGGTCAACCCTATCGAAGGCCTTGGACTGATCTAAACTGATCAGCGCGGCTTCCGTGCCGTCTTCTATCCCTTCTAGGACCCCGCGAATCAAGTGCAGATTGTTTTGGATCGATCTTCCTTTCACAGCGTAGGTCTGTTCGGGGCCTATCAGATCGTTAATGACAACCTGTAAACGATTCGCTAAGACCCGAGCCAAAATCTTTGACTCTGTGTTAAGCTAAGTTATGGGCCAGTAATCATCTAATCCCTCCCAAACATTCCTGTTACCTTTCTTCAGCAATGTGATCACGCCCTTGGTAACGCTACCAGGGATGGCTCCCTGGGCGAACCAATGGTTGAACATACCTGTCAGAATAGGCACAAACATGTGCGGCAGCCTCAAGTACACTTCGTAGGGTAAACCATCTAGTCCTGGCGACTTGTTGAGGTCAACCTCCTTCAACGCATCACGGACTTTGCATTCAGTAATCACACCCTCCTAACGAGCCGTTTTAGCCACCTCAAGGCGGGGGAAGTCGGCAAGATAGCTGCGAAACTCCTGAAGCGGGAGATCAGGACAGCGGGCAAAGCGATCACGAAAGTGCGCCCGAAAGACATCACGCATCTCGCAATTCGATCGCAGCACGCACCCATCCAGGGACTTGATGGAATCGATATACCGATCAGGAAACCTTCGCACTTTTTCCTCACGCGCTGTCGCGTTTGTTTTCACAGCTTCGTTGAGAACTCTTTTCAACCTAGATCAAACCACGAATCCCTTGTAGTACTCTCACGCTCAAGGTCCCTCCTAGCTAGCTTTACGGTTAGGGAGCCCCCCTCCCAGCCACCGCCTGGGAAAGTCTATCTTCTATAGATTTCGCCTCCTTGGTCCAATCTAGGTTGAGCTGACGACCGTACTTGGTGGCGAAATCACTAATCCTTTGTTTAAGAGAAACCCACCCCCTATTCCCGGTAAACACCCTCACCAACGCCCGCTTAATCAGGGATTCTAGCCGGTCCCGGAAGTCCCGTATCTCCAGTAAGGAGGTATTGAATTTCCAGTAGCCGGCCAGACTAGGCCTATTAGCTAACCGCAGACTGACCCTAACAAGTTTAGGGTCAGTCCACGCTATCAAGTGGAACGTGGGACAACTAGCGAAGTCGCTATCAGCTCTTCTAACACTCTGTCCAAGTAGGAACCTACTTTGGCAGAGAGCGAGCTATCTAGTCACGTCCACATCTCCCGCCCTGTGTGATCCAGACGAAACCTGTCGACCAAGTCATGACGAGTTATAAGGCCGACAAGGCTGCTTTCACACCTTCCCAACCAACTAGCTCCCCGCCCGACCTTATATATTTTGGGATCAAGGATCGCATTCCAATCACCCGTTAAGACTAGCCGCTTCGAATCGTTCAGGAACGGTGCCAACCGACGAAAAAGGGAAAACCCTCTCCACAGCGGTACTGGGCGCATAAACCACAACCAGCCCGAACTTGAAACTTTAACGGCAACATCGGCCACAACCAGCCGGCTCCCGTCACCTGCAAAAACAACGTCAACATCAGTATCCAGGCTGCGTCCAACTAGCAAGAAGACCCCAGAGCTACTGCGCCTGTCATATGCAGAGAAAACGTTAAAATTGTTCTCCAGCACACGAGAGCGCGCAGCGCAAATGAAGTGAGTCTCCTGCACTGCAGCAACTTTTACTCTGAGGTTCTTGAGTTCAGCAAGCAAGCAAGCACACTTGCTTGAATCCCTCAGTCTCCTCACATTCAACGTGGCAAGGTTTAAAACCATCAGACCCACTTACCTTACTCAGTGTCGACTACGGGCCGGAAATCCTCCGGGGTGAGGATGCCGACGGCCTGACGCAGAGAACCGGTACCGAGTTCAGTAGTGACACGGGCGTCCTTGAAAATTCCTCCGACATCGATAGGGTACCGCAACTTTAGGGACCTATAAAAACTGGGATGAACATAAATCGGGACCCTGCCCGTACATTGATGCAACATTTTATTGAGCGAGGGTGTTCAATTTCCGCCAACCTAATGTCCGTCCGACTGGCTTCTTCAATGAAGCGCCATAGGTTTGTTGTGCGGGCGCCAGCCGAACGAACAAAGGTGGTCACCATGGGTGCACCCCTATACAAATATGGGTTTGTGATATCTTTATGGTTTATTTTTTAAAAGAAATTAACGGGTTCAATGTGTTTTTGCGTTGATGGTCAATGTTGGGTGATTGAAGGGTGTCTGCGCAAAAAGAAAATCTGTTAAAAGCTTGTCTAACCTCATTTGCGGTTGACTTTGTTCTTTTTCTCGTGATTGTTACTAGTGATGATGATGGTGGCGTTAGTTCTCTGATCTCCGAATGAGATCGGGAGATGAGTCTGGGAGTGGAAAGGGGTGAAATTGAGGGCGGTGTATTTGATTGTGATGTAGAAGGTGAGGGTTGGGGTTGCATGTTTTGTGCTGGTCGCTGGGGTTGAGATTGTATATTTTGTGCTGGTCGCTGGGGTTGGGATTGTATGTTTTGTGCTTGTCGCTGGGGAAGTTTTTTTGAATGACAAAGTTTTATCTCCCCCTCCTTGTTTAAAACCGTTGGATTAAGAGTCGGTTCCTCTATAGTTGCTTTTAAAGGCAACAAGGAGCAAGAGTGTTCGAATGTTGTTTTTAAAAACGAATGTAGGACAAGCGATGCAACAAACAGCGAATGACAAGATGAAAAATGGCAGTCGTTTTAAAATTAAAAAGAGAATTGGGTCGAGGTTTGACCCTCCTCAAAAACAAACAACAATAACAATTGTTTGAGGGGGTCACAAAGCAATGACAACAATAGTAACTATTCCAACAATAACAATAATAACAATAATTTCCAAAAAATAACTTACTTTTTCAAGCGAAATAAAAAGTACCCCAAAAAAGATTTGATGAACTCACCCCCCCTGACGCTCTGGTTGATGTGTATTTATGGAGGAGGGCGAGTCCATTATTTAGGGAGTAAAACAGAAGTGAATTATTTAAACTTGAATTGATGGATTCCATTGTGGACAGATGTCTTCCAAATGCAGTTTTCGAATTATTATTATTATGATTATTTTACTTCTTTGAGAGTTTTTCGTGCCAGCTTTTGTTGATGGTCTTTCACTGGTCTTTCACTTTCACTTTTTTTTTAGCTCTCTAGCAAGGTCTAGGTACTTATCTTTCTTTTACTCTTTTTTTTTTTTTTACTCTTCCAGTATTCCTAAATACTTGTAATTTTCCTTTTCTCTGAGAGTTCTGATTCTTTTTTGATTTGGTTGTTCAATTCCTTCCGACAATTCTCTTTTTCGGCTTATTATTAGGATGGCACATTTTTCTATGCCAAATTCCATCTCTATATCCTGACTGTATATTGTTATCGTTTGTATTGGGGTTTCTAATGTTTTTTTTCCTTTTTTCAAACAGTTTGATATTGTCTATGAACATGAGATGGTTAATCTCCACTTCTTGCGCGTTATTCACACCAGCGTCTCCAGGTGGTCTTTCACTGGAGTCTGATTGACAGCAAGTCTCCTCAAATCTCTTGGACTCTTCTCAGTATTCTACCGATCTTAACAATGCTGTGGTTTGTTTGGTCTCGATCCTCCCACTGATCTTCAATTACTCCAGTTCTTTTTCAAAAGCTTTGGGAACTGTCCATGACGCACCAACTACAATTAGTATCACCGTTACCTTCATTATTATTATATTACTTCTTGTGTTTTTTTCACACCAGATTTAGCTGATGGTTTTTCACTGGGGTTTGAGTGATAGCAAGTCACCCCAGGTCTCAGGTATTCTGGCTGATCTTAACAATGCTGTAGTTTGGATGGTCTCTGTTCGTCTTTCGATTTCCAACTCTTCCAGTCTCTTTACCAAGCCCTTTGAGGCCGTCCCGAGTACACCAACTACAATTGGTATCACCATCACTTTCATGTTCCGCGGCTTTTCTAGTTCTCCAGCAAGGTTCAAGCACTTGTCTCTCTTTTCATTTTTGGGGATTTTCACTCTATGGTCCGCTAGGACGGCAAAGTCCACAATTTGGCAGGTTCTCTTTTTTTTTTGTTAACTATTATTAGGTCTGGTCTTCTGGCCGGGATTTCGTGAATCGTTTGTATCACAAAATCCCAGAGAATTTTATGCATCACATTCTCCTGGACGCATTCTCGTTTGTGCATATACCATTTGGTAGTACGGTCAAAATTATTATTATTATTATTATTATTATTATTATTATTTACTCCTTGAGAATTTTCCACATCGGTGTTAGCTGATGATCTTTCTCTGAAGTTTGAGTGACTGCAAGTCTCCTCAAGTCTCCAGGACTCTTCTCAGTATTCTGGCTGATCTCAATTATGCAGTAGTTTGGATAGTCACCACTCGTCCTGTTATTTCAAAGTCCTCCAGTCTTTGTAGTAAGGCTTTGGTGACTATACCAAAGCACCAATTACAGTTGGTATAATCGTCACTTTCATGTTCCACAGCTTTTTCATTTCACTTGCAAGGTCGTATTCTTCTTATTATTATTTGTGAATTTTTCACTTCAGCGTTAGTTGGTGGTCTTTCACTGGAGTCTGAGTGACAGCAAGTCTCCCCAATTCTCCAGGGTTTTAACAATGTAGTAGTTCTGGATGGTCTCGATTCTTCCTCTGATATCCAGTTCCCCCCGTCTTTTTTCCAAACCTTTGAAGAATTTTTCAAACTTACCAACAACAATTTCTATTACCGCCACCTTCATGTTCAACAGTTTTTTTTAGTTCTCTGACAAGGTCTAAGTGTTTGTTTATCTTTTTGCATTTTTTCATTTTTTACTCTGTCGTCCGCCGGAATAGCAAAATCTACTAGATTGTAAGTTCTTTTTTTCTTGTTAATTAACATTAGATCTTATTATCATTTGTTCGTTTTTCACACTAGCGTTAGATGATGGTTTTCCACTGAAGGCTGAGCGACAGCAAGTCTGCTCAAGTCTCCAGGACTCTTCTTAGTATTCTAGCCGATCTCAACAATGCTTTAGTTTGGATGGTCTCCACTTGTCCTCTCAATTCCATGTCCCCCAGACCTTTTGCCAACTCTTTGGGGATTGTTCCGAGCGCGTTAGTTACAATTGATATCACCGTCACCTCCATGTTCCATAGAATTTTTGTTCTCAAGCAAGGTCAAGGTAATTATCTCTATTTTCATTTTCTTTTAGTTTTATCCTGTGTTTCCCGAGATGGCAAAGTCCACTCTTCAGCAGGTTCTCCTTTTTTTTATTAACTTTCATTAGGTCTGGTTATGTGGCCGAGATAAGGCGAAATGTTTGTATCTCAAAATCCCAGTGAATATTGTGCGTCTCATTCTCCCCAAGACTTTGGGTTGTCCATATACCATTTGTTCATATGGTCAAATTTCATTTTCTTGAACAATTCCCAGTGGATCACCTTCCCCATCCATTCGTCTCTAGTCTTATACTCTCTTAACGCTAATTTACTGCCTTCGCTTATTTTGTGGTTAATCGCTTCGTCTCTATCATCATATAATCAAGAGCAGCTATTTTGTGACGTATTGCCTACTCTTGCTTTGACATAGTCCTTATGTCGTTGTTTTGTGCAACTATAAGAGGAGATTCAGTTTCTCTCTTAAAGTTTCCACTTCTTAGCCATGTCCAAGTTTTCTCGTGTGAAATTTCGCTTTTTTGTCACTTGAAATATTCATAAATATATTTTTCTTCCTATTTTTGTTTTCTGGTTATTTTTGTTTTATTGATGCTTGTGTTGTCTGTATCTTTGTTGGTGGGTATTATCAATCTTTCTTCGCACTTTTATGTCGTCTTCTAGTCTTATCGATGTATTGATGCCATCTTCAAGGCTGGCAAGACCTCTTCCTTCTTCTTTTCTAGGCACATACAGTCTGTCCACGCCATCACTGGGATGTAAGGCCTTATGTATTGACATGATTTTTCTTATTCTGTGGTCCATTTGTAGGAGTTCTTCCCAGGTCTACTTTAAGAATGGTCTCGAGTATCTAACGAGTGGGACAGCCCAGGTATTTAACCCTTTGATGAGAGTTTTACAATGCAGTTTGGTTTCGAGTAATCTTCTTGTTCTTCTGAGGTATTCTTGTTTTTTAAAATTTTTTCTTTCATCTCCGCATGTTCAATTGTGTCTGCTTCCAATATTCTCAAATATTTGAAGGTTTCCTTTTCTCCGAGTGTTCTGATTTTTTTTTTGAATTGGTAGTTCCATTCCTCCCGTCACGTGTCGTTTTCCCCTTTCCTTTATTAACATGGCGCATTTTTCTATGCCAAATTCCACCCCTATATCTTCACTCTATATTCACACTGTCTGTATTAGAGTTTCTAATTCTTTCTCATTTATGGCAAACGGTTTGATGTCGTCCATGTACATTAGGTGGTTGATTTTTTTCTTGAGATTTATGAAGTTTGTATCCGCCTCTGCGGTTTCTAAAATATGTGATTGAGTGGCATCATCGCTATTCCAAATAGTAATGGTGATAGCGTATCTCCCTTGAAGATCCCTCACTGGATTTTCACCTCAGTTAAATTTTTCCTCCTGCTGTCAGTTCGACTATCCAGTTTTCTACGGTATTTTCAATAAACTTTATGACTTCGTCGGATATCTTGTACATTTTGCGACAGTTGTTTCATCCACTCGAACTACATAATGAAATTAACTTGGAAATATCTAATAAGTTAGGTAGAACGCACCGACACTACCGCGATCATTGGAAGAGAGCCGAGAAACAATACTCGTTAGAGAGCATTGATACTACACGGATTGGCGAAAGACACTCTGTTCCGAGGCAGAGCGTACAGATACTACACTGATCTTCACCAGAGAGCTGAGGAACAATGCATTGATCCTGGTTAAAGAACACAGACACAACACTGACCCAAGGAGGGGGGGGGGGCGATCGATATATAAATAATCTCGTCATTTTTTACGGGTATTAGGCAAATAAATCAATAAAAGAATTGCGTATTCGCTGAACCAGATTAAAGCCACTCAATTTCGTAATCACAACACAAAAATAGTACTCTCTTGTTCCTATGCCGATAAAAACTAGACATAAACTTACTACTTTTAATGGGGCTAAAGTGCTAGACTGTGACATCCTAGTAAGCGAATTTGATCTCCAGTCGAGCTATTACGTCCATTTTCAGACTAATACCTTTGGGAAACGTGCAAATCCCCTGGTTACCACAGCTAGGGGTTAAATAACACCCCTACTGTTATTCTAGAAGGATGGCTTTGGCATTAAACAACCCACAAAGGTTGATATGCCATCAAACAAAGAAACCAAACCAAACAACTTTTAACACAAAGGGGTTCATATGATAAGAATATTTACAACTTTAGATTGAAAATATAAAGCAATATAATTACTAATCACTCAAGGTTAAGTTTGGTTGCTTAATGGTATACCAACTTTCGTGTGTCATCTAATGTCAAAGCCATCCTCGCAGAAGAACAGCAATAATACTATTTAACCCATAGCCAGAAAGATAAGGGGGTTTATATCTTCCCCAAGGGTGTTAGTACGAAAGTGAACGTAATAGTGCGACTGGAGATCGAAGTCACTTACTTAAAGGTTGATGTCCAGCACTTTAATCACTCAGCCATCGGAGACTCCCAGTGATCATTATAAGAACTTGTTACTTTACATAATCTTGATAATACTTTACATTCAAATATATATATTTCGTTGATTCTGCATGAGGAGCCTGAGCCGAAATCCTGAAAAGGGAGAACACTCCAACCTCCGCCCCCAAACACGCACTTTTTATGGATAATGTTATGACAAGCGATGCACCCTATCTTCTAAAGTATGGCTGACCAAAATCGTAATAATCTATGTTTTTTTCATGTTAATAAATCCTCGAAAACGGGTTATCTCCCTTAAGTGAGGCTTTTTATATTGGTTTCCTTGCGGGCCACTGTTTAAAGAATAATGTTCAATGAAAAATCAAACAAAAAAATAAATAAAAATGATAAAAAAACAAAAATACTCCCATAAGTACTTTTTGAAAATTTTCATTTTTATATGAGTCCAGTTTGTGAATATTGAGTATTTTTACATTGTCTGACAAAATTCCAATCAACTGCAGTAAATGAGGTTTCAATCTTCGGATATTAATTTTAAACCTCTAAAAAAAAATCTAATCTAAATTTTTTTCTCATTTATTAACCACATTCTTTGATGATTAAAACGAATAGAGTAAAAAAAAAGCCAAAAATGCCTTGAAGAGCAATATTTTACTGTTTTTTGAACTCCAAAAATAAAACATCCGCACAAATAAAAAAGACAAACATAAAATTTATAAAAAAATGGAAACAAAAGCTAATTCTCTATGGAATTATCTTTACAGAATGTACAAATCTTTCCGTCACACCTTCATTAAGTGATTCAAATTTAAAAAAAATGGGGTTGTCAGGTAGCTGTGCGACAATGAAAAAAAAAACGAAAAAATTTTTTTAAAGAATTTTGAGGAAAAATATCTTTTAAAAGAAACCTCATCTTTTTATTGTTTTAAATACCGAAATTTTTTTTATATTAAAATCCGATAATTAGTCGATTTTAGGGGGAATTAGAAAAAAGAAGATTTTATTTGCAAGCGTGTATTTTTGTACTTTACTTTTTTTTATTCGATTTTATCGTAGAATAAAAAAATCATCTTTTGGTGCCCTAAGCACATGGTTATTTCATTTAATTCCAGTCCTGCATATCCCACAAATATACTGAAAAAATTATCTTTTTCTTTTCTTACTTTAAAATAACAGCCAAATTTCAACAAACTTTCCCGCAATTCTCGCAATACGAAAAGTTCGGATTTGGTGGCGTTCTTCGCTGTCTGCGTCTTCGAAAGTAAATTTGACCAAACAAGAATTTCTTTCACTTTTCTACACTTGTAATGGACTACAAAATCAATACAAAAACTGATTCCCCAGCCAAGAATAGTTCTACTTTAGCGACATCAGATCTTTTTGACCAATATAGAAAGAAAATGAAGTGTATTTTATTTTTATTTTATTCACTTTTTTATCTCTTCGTCGTGCACACACACACACACACACACACACACACACGTATACATACGTATACACACATACGTACACATACGGTCCTTCACTATTATTATAGGTAAACACATACGTATATGTGTGTGTACATTTAGGTATCCTGTTTGTCAAATTTGATTCAGAAGAGATAGAAAAAATCGATTTGTGATTTCGATGTTTGAATCTATGTCTTAAATACCGGATTAGTTAGTTTCGTTTCTATGAAATAACCTATGAAAACAATTACTTTGATTTTTTCTATCTAGAATACGATATGTCTTTTTTTTCTCTCTCTTTCTTTTTTACCGTATTTTCTGGCATATAGAAAAAATATTTCGAAAAATCTTGTCTTCCGAAGAATGGGTCACTGGCGTAACGGTTACCGACCTGAGAAAGGGAATCAGCTAGCCGAGTTTAAAGTCCCGCTAAGATTTTTTGCATTCATTTCACAGTAAATACCCCCCCTCGTGTTACGTTCCGCTCTGTCCAAACAAACGACAACACGTAATATATATAATAATATATATTTAATTTGTCGACGGACGCTTGTGTGAAGTAGGAGCAATCAGGAGAGGAATTAGAATCGTTCGTCTATGAGGCTTGGACTCTTCGATGTAAGTAGACGATGGCCGAGAAAACGCACATGGGGCAACGACGGGACAAGCTTTCGCGAACAGCGGAATTTTTCACTGTCTTCCGTTCAATTCGTCGGCCTTATATTACTTACCATCAAACTCCCACGCGGAGATATGGACACGCCTCCGCGCCCCCGCGATTTCTTCCCGTAACTGGCCATCGGAATGTGTCACTTCCGCCGTCTTTGGAATGGCATGTGTGATCGTCATCGAGCGGAAATAACTGTTATGCAGTTCACAGGTCACTCACTTCCGGTGCATCACTTTGTGACGGCACGGTGGGATTTTTTACCTTGTCTCATATTGTCAGCCAAGCTGTATTTTACACTCGTATAGCGTAGTCACTGGTGACTGCGATGTTGCTGATGGATAATCGTCAGCTGGGGAGTGAAAAAACGCACAAAAACACTGCTTGTTTTCGATTTAGGACCTTTCGTTGTTTTATTCTAACCATTCAGTCTGTGAGGCCGTGGAGGCCGGAAGAAATGGACATCGGACACCATATGGTTAACTTTTTCGTTCTTTAATGAACAGGTTTGGTTCGGTTTCTTTGTTTAATAACATATCAACCTTCGAGGGTTATTTAATGCCAAAGCCATCATTGTAGAAAAATAGTTGTGACATTATTTAACTCATAGCTCTGTATGTGTGTGTGGATAAGGGAGTTCATGCCTTTCTCAATTGGGGAACAGGACTCTTTTTGTATCTGTCGTTCCTCCTCTTTTTCTTTTCACGGCAAACGTTTGTCTTTACACACCCCAGCCACCAAAAGAGAAAAAGAGAGCGATTACGAAATCCATAAAACATATACCGGGGTTCACAGAACATCCCCAGCTTCACTTCAGCTTCGCGTTGGTGACACTTTGTGACTCCGGCAATACCGGTCCCGGAGTTCTAGATCGAGCGTATCATGTTACAGTTTGCCTGTCGACACTTCTTTCTTTCGGCTGTGGGATTTTTTCATGAATTATTTATTCGTTAACAATGCGATTCCTCGGAAAGGCATGAATCGAAATCTTTCCCCGCAGCTATAAGTAAGAAATGTTTTATTTGACATTTGACTGTGAAATATGAAGATGACTGCAATACCATTCATAGTCTGAGCGCTTGGAACAACTCCCAAGAACCTAGAAAAGCGTATGAGGGAACTAGACCATCCATACAATAGCATTGTTAATATCGGCCAGAATATTGAGAAGAGTCTTGGGGACTTGAGGAGACTTGCTGCCACTCAAACTCCCGTGAAGGAACATCAGCTAACGCTGGTGCGAAAAACTCTCAAGGAATAATAATAATAATAATAATGGCAAACTATGGACCCCTGCATATGGCCAAGCAAAAGCAGGATGACCAGTTCGAACATACATACAGCAGCTATGTGAGGATACGGGATGCAGCCCTAAAGACCTGCCAAAAGCGATGAATGATAAGGAGAAGTGGCGAGAGAGGGTCAGGGATATCCGTGCTAGCGGCATGACATGATGATGATGATGAACCTAAAGGAACTACAATACCTGAGACAGCTGGATGAGGAAGGTAATCCACTGGGAATTGTGTAAGAAAATAAAATTTGACAATACGAACAATTGGTATAAGCACAACACAGAGTCCGTCCTGGAGAATGAAATGCATTTTGAGATACAAACAGATCACCTCATCTCAATCAGACAGCTTTACCTAATGAGAGTCAATGAAAAAAAAAAAAGAAAATTTGCCAAATAGTGAAATTCACCGTTTCGGCTGACCGCAGGGTAAAAATAAAATAATAAGAAATAAAATGAAAAGAGAGATAAGTACCTTGACCTTGCTAAAGAACTAAAAAAAAACTATTGATACCAATTGTAGTGAGTGCACTTGGAACGATCCCCAAGGGCTTGGTAAAGGGACTAGAAGACTTAGAAATCAGAAGACAAGTATAGAAACTATTCATACCACAGCTTTATTAAGATCGGCCAGAATACTGAGAAGAGTCCTGGAGACTTGAAGAGACTTGCTGCCACTCAAACTCCAGTGAAAGACCATCAGCTAACGCTGGTGTTAAAAACTTGCAAAGGAGTGAAATAATAGCAACAATAATAAGCTTAATCCAACAAGAATTTATCTATGAAACAACCACTATAAGATAAAAGAAATACTTAGACACTAAAAAAGATTGGATGTTGCAGTTAGTAAACACACACGCGAAGCAAAAGGAAAGTTTTCAATCAGTAAAAAAGTAATAAATTTACGAAACAACTCGACTTCACACCGGATGAAATAGACATAAAAGATAAAGAAAGAGAGGCAACAAAAGACACGAAGAAAAAAGCAAAAACAAAAAACAAACAAAACAAAAACAAAAAACAAAACAAAACAAAACAAAAAAAAAGCAAATAAACAAAAAAGCAAAACAAAAAAACAAAACAAAACAAAAAAAAAAAAAAGAAAAAAGAAAAGACAAAAATTACTAAATCAAAAACATCTGGGAACAACATTCCCTTCATGGACGATACGCCGAGAGGATTAGAAAAACTGATATAGATACAGTAAAAACTAATTGATAATTGAAAAGTACTGGGCTGAATACGGAGACTGAGGAGTTTATAATAGCAGCAAAGGATCAGAGCCTAGCAACAAGAAGTTATTAGGCAAACATGGCTGGTTAGTTGGTTGTTTGGGTCTTATGACATATCAACCTTTGTTGATGCCAAAATCCATTTTTATACAAATAAACAGTTCTATTTCAAACAATTCAATTTAGCACGAGTACACAGTTTAATTGTCAAAAACATTTCTATTTCAAGCTATTTAGTTTAGTGAAACAGTTCTAATTTAAATAATTCAGTCCAGTATAAGTATAGATTTTGTTTACACACAGTTAAATGTTAAAACAGTTCTATTCTAAACAACTCATTCAACGTAAGTACAATTTTAATGTCAAAAACAATTCTACTTCAAGCAATTTAGTTTTTAGCATGCAAAAACAGTTCTATTTCGAGCAATTCAACAATAGTATAAGTACGCAGTTTAAATATCAAAACAATTCTATTTTAAGCAATTCAGTTTAGCATAAGTACGCAGTTTAAATGTAAGTACACAGTTTAATTGTTAAAACATTTCTATTTCAAGCTATTCAGTTTAGTCAAACTTCTTATTCATACACTTCAGTTTAGTGTAAGTAAAGTTTAGTGTAAATAAAGTTTTTGTCCACACAGTTAAATTTCAAAACAGTTCTATTTCAAACGATTCAGCTTAGCATAAGTACGCAGTTTAGTTCTATTTAACCCATAGATAGGGCCCTATCAGGTGCTGCCACTCCGAACTAGAGTGGACCTGGGAGCGATGGCAATGAAGGGGTGCTCCGCAATCCCCAAAGCTCCAGCATCACTGGAACCTCACCATCAGCAGGCAAACATTATAAAAAAGGATTAAACTCAATATGTAGATTATACGAACAAAAAACTGAATCAATTGACCACTTGAATCAACTGACAACAATCCAGTTGCCCAATCCTAATATAGATAGAAATATAAAAAAGCATGATAAAATAGGACATTATATTCCTTGGAAAATATGCAAATACTATGGAATACTGAAATCTGGAAAAAATAATCCCCATGGTGTTGTGGCTAACGTATTGAATTGCAAAATTATAGTTTGCAAGTTCAAACTCCAGTTGTCTATTTCGTTCATTTTCGGTCTAATACAATTGGGAAAGGTTAGTAAGTTGGCTGATCGTACTCGAGGGTGACCCGAAGGCCCCCTTTTTAATAACGACCAGGTTGAGATGTAGGGGAGGATGCTGCTCCTTTCCCTAGATTGCTCTACTTATCCTTGATCTATACCTTATAATGCCGAGTGTTAAGCAAGGAGACATCGAGTACTATTTTTTGAGTCTTTATTATGACTCGACATGGGACTCAATCCTCGTCTCCCGGACCTTTGGCAAACACTCTAATCATTATGCCAATGGGCCGGTCTTGGGAAAGATTTGAAACCCCTTATCCCTCCAGCTATACACACAGATACATATATGGTATGTATGTATATACATATATATATATATTATTGTAAAATGGCCGATCGTAGTCGAAGGCAACCCGAAGGTTCCCTTTTCAATAGCTATTTCACCATTTGCCGGTCTTGGGAAAAGTACGAACTCTCTCAGCTTCGGGTTGAATGATACCACTACTGCTCTTCTACAAGGGTGACTTTGGCATTGAATAATTCACGGAGATTGATACGCTATTAAACAAAGAAAAAAAACCCAAATGAAGTCTGAAAATGGTACTAACATTAACCAGAACCAATAACACAAGAAATAGAAGCTACTATTCTCTAGGATTTTGATAAAATAAAGAGAAATAGACCAGGCATAGTAGTTAAGGACTATGAAAAAAAGCTTGCCTTCTAATTGATACAATAAATAATAATATATCAGTCAAAGCGTAAAATAAAATAAGTAAATACAAATAGCTGGAAATAGACAATGAGAAAATGTGGCATTTAAAACTACCATCACAAGTGGGGGTCCTGGGTAGGATCAAGAAAAGGACAGATAAGCACATTAACAAAGTACATGCAGTCCCAGCCTATATGAAATACAAAAAAAATGCACTTTGTGGAACCGCCAATCTGTTTAGGAGAGTATTATCAATATGAATAACATCGTAACACCTAAAATATGGTTAGAAGACAGAATACATAGAATCATTACCTTCCCTCACGCTAGGTCCTGGATAAAGACCCAGATAAGGATTGTAAGAAACCAAAAGTAAAGCTTAAAAATCAATAATAATAATAATAATAATAATAATAGTAACAATTCACTTGAATTTACAATCATACGGCCAAGAACTGAAAATAGTGTGGAGGATGAATTAGTCGTTTAGTTCTCTCAGGGTTTTGTTAGAAAGGAAACTTCGATAGTCGTTCTACAATTTACAACACAAAGAAATGAACAATGCACACAAAAGAAAATTCGAAATATGTTAACAAATCACAGACACTTTTATATACTAACAACTAAGCAAAAACAATACAAAGGTAGAAAAAGGTGATAAAATACATGGATTTAGGTTTTAAAAATTCACATCCATCCATGACAGATTGGCTCATCAACTGAGTAGATACCAAGAAGAAGCAAGAATATCCAAATGGATGATCAAGGGGAAAACTAAACTGATCCAAAAAGACCCCCGAAATGGAAAAATAGACCGATAACATGTCTACATTCGATGTGGATAATCCTAACCACACAGATTAGTGAAGAGATTTATAACTTGTTAATTAGCTGTGGTCTGTTTCCCGAAGAACAGAAAGGGTGGCACAAAGGAACAAGAAGTGCATTAACCAATACATCCCCAGGGAGAGCAAAGCGAGTGGCAAAAATATTGCTATGGCATGGATCGACGGTAAAAAGGCCGATGATATGGGAATTTGGATAATACAAAGTCTGAGAATGTACAAGAGATCCAACAAAGTCATAGATTTCATCATGGAAGCTATGAAAAACTGGAAAGTAGAATTAGCAGCAGGAGGAAAAACTTTATCACAGGTGAAAATCCTAAGAGGCACCTTTTAGGAAGATATGCTTTCGCCCTTACTCTTTGGAATAGCATTGGTGCCATTCAATTATATACTTAGGAAGAGCATTGAGTGCTACAAATTTCCTAAATCATAAGAAAAGAGTAATCACCTTATGTACATGGACGACATCAAGCTGTTTGCAAAAAATGAAAAGAAAATTTGAGAGTCTGATACAAACAATAACAATATTCGGCCAGAATATAGAAATGGAATTTGGCTTAGAAATTATGTGTCGTGCTCATAATGAAAAGAGGACAAAGACAAATAACCGAAATAATAGAACTACCAAATCAGGAAAGAATAAGAACGTTCAGAGAAAAGGAAAATTACAAGTACTTGGGAATATTGCGAGTGTACACCATCAAACAAGTAGAAATAAAAAATAAAATAAAGAGTACCTCAGACGAACAAGAAAGCTCCTCGAAACCAAGCTCTGCTGAAGGAATCTCATGAAAGGAATAAACATCCGGGCTGTCTCTCTTGTAAGATACTCTCTTGTAAGACCATTCTTGAAATGGACGAGGGAAGAACTTCGACAAATGAACCAGAGGACAAGAAAGCTAATCACGATGCACAGGACTTTACCTCTGAGATATGACATCATCATCATCATCATCATCATCATGTCACGCCATCAGCACGGATATCCCTTACCCTCTCTCGCTATCCCTCTCTATCATCCATTGCTTCTGGCAGGTCTTCAGGAATACATCCCGTATCGGCACAGAGCTGCTGTATGTAGGTTCGAGTTGGTAGTCCTGCCTTTGCTCGACCATGTAAAGGGGTCCACAGGAGTATGTCACTTATGAGGTCGTCCCTATTTCTCCAGCAGTGTGCTGTATATCTGGTTCGTCTAATTTTGATAGTTTTCGTGGTGGGTAGTAAGTGGCTGTATATCTGCTGCTTTGTGGGGTGGTGCCTCCAGGACTTGTTCAAAATTGCTCGCGGCATTCTTGTGTAGTAGCCGTCAAGCTTGCATTGATATGGAGGTCAATGCCTGTAGCGGCTCTTTACAGCCTATGTAGCTGGGTTTCGATGTCAAATTTCTTACTTATAATTCTCGTGCTTGGTTCATGTGTCACTTTCGGAGGGTTTCTGAGTAAATTCTCAAAATGCTGTTTCCACAGGTGTAATCGTTCTTATTGGCTGGTAGCTTTCAGTTTAGCTTTCGCAGTGCGTTACCTTTTGCTCACTTCGTTTATCGTTTGCCATGCTATCCTAGATTGTCTATCTCAAACCAAGTCTCTAATCTTATCGATCTGATTTTGTATGTATTCTGTCTGTTCTTTTAGGTATATGTTAGCTAATTCATTTTGTGCCTTTTTAAGTTTCAGGGCATTGGTATTGGTTGGGTTCTTCATATTGCATTTGGAGGCAGTTTTCACGTCTACACACTTTTCTCTAACTGCTAATCGTTCTTTAACGATTTAGTTCTTTGTTTAGTTGGTATGCATTCCGCTGCCGCTTCCAAGTGGGCGTTGACGAAATTCTCATATTCGTTAAACGGAGTATGTGTTTTTATCTTTAACTATAGTGTATCGAATTTGTTTCTTAGGGCTAACGCATATTTATCTCTAATATCCCTGTTATAAAGCAGGGCCCAGTCATAGTGTACGATGGTCTTTGTTCGGGTCGTATTCTTTCGTAGGCCCAGTCGTATTTTTGCCGTAACAATTCGGTGATCGGAGGACACCCCCTTGAATGAGGAGTAAGCCTCGCAATTCAATGCACTATTATTCCATTTTTTGTTTATAAAGACATAGTCTATCTGTGATTTAGTAATGTTTGCGTATGTGTAGGTCCATAGTTTTCTCTCCTTTTTTGAAAGTTTGTATTGAGGCATGTTAATCTATTTTCTATCGTGAAATCTGTTAGATGTTGTCCATTTCTGTTTGACGAGTTGTGTAGGCTGTATGTATGTGGTTTCCGTTTTTACCAATTTGGGCATTCATGGCTCCGCCAATGACGAGAACGTTGTGTTTCGGGATGCCACGAACAAGAGAGGATAACTCATCATAGAAGGCGATGAGTTCAGTTTCTTCACTAACATTGGTAGGGCTGTAGTAGATGATTGTTGCGCTGGGGTTACCAATCAGCTACAGATTGCAAACAAAAATTACCAAAATGCAACCGAGCAATACAAATAGCGAACCGGGGCTGATTGCATCGGCCATAAATCATAAAATAGACATGATATGCATTCACGAACACAGATACGCATATAGTGAGGATATTAAATATCACGATACTGGCAATTGATGGACTCTAACCACTGCATCTGCATGGAAAAACTCAGTCAATGCCACGATAGGTGGTATGGGTATGCTTATAGGACCACGAGCCCTAAAATCATTAAATAGCATAGAGAAAATACACCCTAGGATGATGGTAGATATGACATACAGACTATTTTGTCAAGAAAAGAAGGAGGAAGAGTATTGAAAATAGCGATCGTTTCGAGAGAATGATATCGAGAGCATTATCGAGTATTATTCGAAGCAGTCGGCTAGTACGACTAGTACGACAAAGATACAGTAATATTATAACTAGCTAATAGCTAGTTACAAAGTTCCCTTCTGAACAATGTTATAAAAGTGACGATGAAGATTTCGTGTGAACTAACGTTACAAAAAATAGTAAAGGTATACCAAGAGCATGGATTCCCTTGACCCACTCTGGTCGTCCGTGTCAATCAATCATGCTCTTGGCAAGTCCTCTAGAGAGCATCCAGTGTCTGCACAGATCTAATGAATGTAAGTTTTTGCTGGTCGGTACTTTTGTGTGCATGTGTCCATAAGAGAATGTCGTTTATGAGTTCGTTCTTACTTCCCTATCAGTGCTCATCATGTCTTGCTTGTCTTACTTGGATGGTTTATGAGATGGGAGGTAAGTAGCCATATAACTGCTATTTTGTTGGGTGCTGATACCAGGATATGTTCAATACAGGAAGTACCGTCTTTCTGTAGTTCAATTCTTTTTCTCTAGGCGTTTCGTTAAAGTCTGGGTGTTGCAACCATACAGTAGTACTGATACGGCCACAACTTAGGAGAATTGAACAAATTAGCAAAAAATGTTTGTATGATAATGTCTAGTCAATCATGTGCAAGAAAAAAAATGAAGTGAACTAGGATATATGCATTTGCTAACAAAGAGAGGAGGGAGGAGAAGGAGGTAGTGGTGTTATAGAAGAAGAAGAAGAAGAAGAAGAAGAAGAAGAAGAAGAAGAAGAAGAATGTACCGAAACGCGAATACGGTCGTGGTTATCATCGTAGGAAATGGACGCGACGACCCAAATTAAAGTCCTGGATGAGGTTGTTTCCGTTTCATTTCACTCAAATGCCCTTGAGAAAGGCATGAATCCATCTCTTCCTTCAAGCTTTGGCATAACAAGCAGTCCTTGTGTTGCATTCTGCTCGTGACGCGGAGTTCAAGTAAATACATACAGTGTGTACTATGCAAACCGTTCTCGTAAGTGCCTTTTCTTTTGCAGAACCTTACCCAGTCGGCTGGGGCTACAGAATACACCGACTGCATCTCTACAGAGGGGTAGGACCTCCCCCAACGAGTGTCCTGTATATGACTCTAAACAATCTGATGGTGAGGTTACAGTAATGCCGTAGGTTTGGGAAATAGGGAGTGTCCCTTTATTACGATCACCCCTAGGTCCACTCTGGATCGGAGTGGTAGAACCTGATAGGGTCCTATCAATGGGTCAAATTGAACTAAACTGTGTACTTATGCTAAACAGAACTGTTTGAAAAAGAAATGTTTATATGTATAAAAATGGATTTGGCATAAAATAACCTACAATGGTTGATGTGTCATAAAACCAAACCAAACCAAATCAGATTTTGCAGACCAACGTTCTGGGAATAACCTTAAATTACATCCGGTTCTGGAGCTCTGTGGAGTATAGAATCACTTCTTCATTGTCATCACTCCCAATTACACCCGGCAGTTGTTGTGTCAATTAGAGTCTCAGATACAGATAAAAAAACCTGTTTGAAAATGATTCGTATGTAATAAGGATATTTGTAACCATCTTCTTGAATTTCCGGGGCCTACGACCTTCATGTTGGGAACCACATTTACATTTGTACATGAAAAATATTGCGCACGCTAACCAATAACAGATATAGATTAAATGTATTTAGTAAAAGTAAATATATTATGACGGACATTATACAAATATTTTTAAGGAGGGAGGCACTCTTAATGTAACAGTTATTGTCGGAAAAAATGAACTCGGGGACCCAAGTTTAAAGCCTGGACGGGATTATTTACTTTCTACATAGCACTAATACCCCTGTGAAAGATATGCATTCAACTATTGTCCCTCCAGCTATAGGTAAAATAGTAGGGTAGACTGGACTCTTTAACCTTCGAATGACAACCGGTCTAGGAGATGGGAAACTCTGAATTCAAACCTGGTAAACGCTAGTTAGAAATTGACCTTGTATTGAATCCTGCTTGTTGCGGAGGGGTTGGGTAAAAACTTATCAATATGTTTAAAGGGGAAGTAAACAATTATTGGATAAAATCAGCTGTATTCTTACTTTTTGCAAACCACCTGTATACTATGTAATAATTCTATATTATCATGTAAAATATTGCACAATGAATGATATATATTTATATTTTTTTTCTGAGAGAAGAAAAGAAATTATCAAGCATTCTTTTCTGATTAATTCAACAAGTAAGCCGGTGATTTAGATATCGATTGTAGATTACCGTTTCCTCCTCTTCCTCCTCCTCCAGACAAAACACAAAGAAAAAAAAAAACAACAATAACAAATATAAATAAACAAATAATTGATATCAGCCAATTACATTGTAGTTCTGTTCTCTGGGTTACTACAATCAACCAATCAGATTACTTTTATCATTTTTATGAAGTAGACATTTTTTCTTAATGTAACCAAAATGGCCGCTTAACATAGAAAAAAAATGAAAAAAACAAAAAACAAAAACAAACCAAAAACAAAGAAAAAGATAAAATGATGTAATAACAATATTTGGATAGTCCTTGGTGCATAGCACATGTACTCTAATGCACAAGCACTATCGTTTACACCAAAATAAGTATTAATATCAGCATACATTGAGGTCTATCAAATTATATTTTCTCTCTTGCAGTGGTGCAACGGTTTTAACTTGCGAAAAATAGAAGCCAGGGAACTTGGGTGGGGAGGAGTCCCTATCGCTAAAGTGCAGGACTGCAGCTTCGAAGTAAGCGAGTTCGAACTCCATTCATGCACTTATATTCACTTTCCGATAAACACCTTTGGAAAAAGTATTCCTCGAACTATTGGTTAAATAGTATCACTACTCTTTTTCTACAAGGATGGCTTTGGCATTAAATAACCCACGAAGGTTGATATGCAAACCGGAAGCTATGAACCAAGTTTCAATTGATTTCTAATGTTCTCGCGAAAGGCATGAAACAACCTCTATTTGCATTCTGTCAAGTCGCCAGTCATCTATAAAACGGTCCTTTTACCGGCAAGCAACGAAAATAGAGAAAAAGTATGTGAGCGAATGATCATTTTATCTTAGCACAATTCAGAAAAATTGAATCCAAAAGTTTCCAGGATTTTTTTACTTAATATTTTATTCCCATAAATTCATGGCATCATTGCTCAATTATGACTCTATATTTCTACATCACTGGTGGGAATGAGGCTCAAGTTCTGGAGCTCTGGGGACAGTCAAGTCACCTCTTGGTTGCTATTACTCACATGTCCATTCTGGCCTGGAGTGGTCCTACATGTTTGGCTCCCATATATTGCTCAAATAGATTGTTAGAAAATTAGTACTATTTGATAGGAATACTTGAAACCATATAATTAGGTGTAATTTATTTATATTAGATAGGAATACTTGAAAATTCTCTAGGGGGTGCAGGCAGCGTATTTTGAGCCCGTCCGATAGAGCCGGTGATATATCAGTTGAAGGAGTTGATATGCCGTTAAAAAAATAAGCCAAACCAAATCCAAGTAAATCTTTCTCTCTTTCCTCTTCTCATCTTTCTCTTCTTCTCCTCTATCATAATCAAACATTCCGAAATGAATAAAAATTTTGGCATTGAATAACCCATAAGGAGTTGATATTCGATTGAATAAATTAATCAAACCAAATTTTTCTCTCTCTCATCTTCTTTCTTTCTTCCTTTCTTTCACTATTTTCCCTTTTCTTTCTCTCTTCTCTTCACTTCTATCTCTCTTTCTCTCTCCCTCTTCTTCTCCACTCATTTAACTAATTTTGGTAGTAAGTAAAGTAAAGTTGTCTCCCTTTCGTCGAGGGCGACCAGAAGGCTCCCTTTTCCATATTTACCCAACCCCTCCGCTCGGGCAGGATATGACACAATGTCTATTTTTAAACGAAGTTTAACAAGTTTTAATTCAGAGTTTTCTCTCGGACTAGTTGCCTCACCAAGGCTGAAGGACCTAGTCTACCCTACTATTTACCCATAGCTGGAGGTAGAATAATTGGATTCATACCTTTCCCAAGGCTATTAGTACTATGTGAAATGCAATCAGTCTCGTCCAGTATTTGAACTCGTGTCGCCGTGTCCATTTCCTATGACGATATCCATTACACAACGGGCACCTACATTTTCAATAGCTTCTACACCGAGGTGTAGAGGAGGGAGCTATTCATTTTCCTGGATTGCTCCACTTTACCCTCGATACATACCTTATATTGCTGAGTGTTAAGCAAGGAGGTATCAAGTACCATTTTAAAAGTTGTAGCAGAACCTATCTAATTTATGGATTCCTTGGTCTAAAAGATATAGACGCAAGGAATCCATGAATTAGATAGGTTCCCTCATGTGTCCATGCTGCTGCTGCTGCTGCTGCTATTGAAGAGCCGCCAGTGAGGCGTCTGCACTTGGCGGCGTTGTTCAGCCAAAAGACTGTGTTTAGCAGCTTACCCAATTTCTGCTGCCCGGAAAAGAAGTACCGATTGAATAAGATAGGTCATCCTGTTTGGGTGAAAATATGCGTCGAATTAAATTGCGCGCCAAACCAAAATACCTTCTGCTACAAAGTCTTTGGTATGACGCGACCAGGGATTGATATGCCTTTAAACAAATAAGCCAAACCAAACCTGAATAAAATAACAAATAACTAAACAAAAACAACCTTTTAATTATTTTTGGACACAATTCGTACGAACAAGATGAACATTATGCAATGTATTTTGATATTAGAATTGAGACGTGCAATTTATTTGTTTTCTGATTTTAACTTTTTAAAAAAATTTTTGTTTCCAATGATCTAGCCAAATGCAATATTGTAAATAAAAAATAACAGAAAAATGAATGAATAAAATAAATAAATAAATAAAAATAATTTTTGAATATGAGGACAGTAAAAAAAAATGATTGAGCCGATAACGCTATAAGTTGCCATTTGAGAGCAATGCAGCTAATTAATTTGATATTCCAAAGATAAAAAAAATCGTTCACGAATCACCTTGGTACAATGTCCGGCAATTAACATAACATTTCAACGAGCTTTGCTGCCGTCAACATCCATTGATTTGAACGCTAACACGAAGAAGTTATCATCGATATCATCTTCCCTGCCGCTAAGAGGAATTAGAACGCTTTCCGATGATCTTCATCTGAGCTATGAAACAAATAACATCATAATTGTCTAGTTATGGTTTCTTTGTTTAATGGCATATCAACTTTCATGGGTAATTTAATGCCAAAGTGATCCTTGTCGAAGACAAGTAGAGGTACTATTTAATCCATCATCATCATCATCAAGTCGTGCAGCTAGCACGGACTTCCCTGACTCTCTCTGCTATCACGGACTCCCCTAACTCTCTCTCACCTCTCTATCATCCATCGCTTCCGGCAGGTCTTCTAGACAGCATCCACTGTCCACACAGAGCTGTTGTAGAAAGGTTCTAGTTGTCGTCCAACACTTGCACATGATTGTAATGCTGTCCATTGTAGAACGTCACTTATGAGTTCGTTTTAACTTCTCCAGCAGTGTCCTGCATGTCTTGTTCGTCTTATTTGGATGGTTTTAGAGATGGGAGGTAGGTGGCCGTACAGCTGCTGTTTTATGGGATGTTGCCTCCAGGATTTGTTCAATATTGCTCGTAACATTCTTGAGCAATTCCTGTCAAGCTTTTTCTTAGTACGCTTATTCAGCGTCCATGTGGTGCATCCATATAGTAGAATTGATGCAACAGCTGCTTGGATAAAATTGCGTTTTATTTTATCGGATAAGTCTGACTTCCATATGATCGATAACCGATCGATAGCAGTCTTTGCTTTCGCTAGTCGCTTATTGATGTCATTTTCAATAGATGGTTTATATGTCATTAAAAAAGAAACCAAACCAAACCAAACCATTCAATTATAATAATCACTTGTTTGCACACAGTTCTATAGTATCATGTATTTTATCAAACATTAATCATTTTTAAACAGATCTATTTAACCCATAGACAAGACTCTAACAAGTAACAACGAAACAGTTACTCCCCACCTACCAGATCTCTTGAACTGGTATATGCTTTTAAGTATTTATTACTCATATTAATAATTTTCAATCAGATTTATTGGACTCAAAGATCGGCCCCTAACTGGTGCTACCATTCTGGATCAGAGTGGACTTGGGAGTAATGGCAAAGAAAAGAGTACTCAACACTCCCCAACACCGGATGCAGTTAAGTGTCATACTTCGGAAACCTTTTTTAGTTAGGGTCTGACCCTTCTGTAGAAGATGCAGTTTGGGAATTCTAATCCCCACTGACAGGATGGATTGTCGTTGTTGTTGTTGGCGACCGTAGTCTAAGTGTTAAGCAAGGAGGTATCAAGCACCATTTTAAAATTCTTTGGTATGACGCGACCTGAGATTGAACCCAGGTCTCCCGGACCATTAGCGAACACCCTACTCGCTTGGATGGATACTTTTCAGTTATGTCATTAACCACATCCAGTTCCAAGATCGGAGTGCAGATCCATCGTCTCACAAAATTGACGGATGCAATAACATAACATTATATATATATATATATATATGGAGAGAGAGGGAGGGAGAGAGAGAGGGAGGGAGGGAGAGAGAAAGAGAGAGGGAGGAAGAGAGAGAGAGAGAGAGAGAGAGAAGAAAAGATATCACGTCTGTATTCTTGTGTGAAACAAATAATAACTGTACACGATAGATTGATATAAGTAAGTCGATTGAGAGGGACAAAGAAATAAAGACAATTGAAAAGGAGGGACAACGTGGATCAAGAGAGGAAAAAAAATTTATAGGTGTGGGGTGGGTAAGGAGGTTCATACTTTTTCTAAGGAGATTAGTTCGAAAGTGAACATAATAGCGCGACTGGAGTTTGAACCCGCTTACTTCGAAGCCACAATGTGGATCAAGAGAGGAAGAAAAATATAGAAAGAAAGAAAGATGAGCGATAAGAGTGTATTGTTTCCTCTGATCAATTTTCTTGGCATCTTCTCATGACTTGACCTGTTCATACAAGCCTTTAGGATTTTCACAAAAATGATTTGCTGACACATACACAAGTGAAATGATGTGTGAATAGCGCATATTTATTCTAAGATGTGACCCTGAAGATTGTTATTAACTGTAACTGAAGCGAGGAGATTCTTGGCCTCAAAGATGAAATTATTCTCCACATTCTCAACACACAGAGATATTTCTAAAAAACAAAAACAAAAAACAACAAAATTATACTCTACATTCTCAACACACAGATGGTTAGAAAAGCAAAACAAAAACAAAAAAGAAACCAACAACAAAGTTATTCTCCACGTTCTCAACACACAGATGGTTAGAAAAAAAAACCCAAAACAAACTGAAACCAAATGAAATGGCGAACACATTTCGAACAAGAAACTTGTCAGTAAACAGGCTTTATCTGGCACTCAGTGAGGAACTAACTAAATCATTAGCTATTCTAGCCAAAACTAGATATCAAGCGATTTGGATTTAAGGGAATTTGATTCGTTTGGTTTAGTTTCTTTGCTTAATAACTTCATGTGTTATTTAATGCCAAACCATCCTTGTAGAACAGTGGTGGTGTTTATTTAGCCCATAGGTTTGGGGTGGCCAGGATGTTCATATTTTTCCCAAGGAGATTAGTTCAAAAGTGAACGTGACTAGAGTTCGAATTCGCTTACTTCGAGGTCGCAGTCCAGTAATTTAGCTATTACCCTCGTCAATTGGGTGGTTAGTAAGCTTCATATAGCACCCAGTGAGTAACGAACTCAGAAGCAGTATCTGGCCTGGTCTGTTAAAACACGATTGAATGACATGAACAGTAACAGAAGCAGATAACAGATCAGCTTCATATTGTACCCAGTTAGGAACTAACTCAATTGCGACTTCTTAATAGTCTGCTCTATTAAACACGACTGAATGAGGCACGTTATGTAACACCTAGTGACAGCCTTGGTGAGGCAACTAGTCTAGGAGAAGGAAAACTCAAAGTTCAAACCTGTCAAACTCCACTTAAAAATTGACCTTGTATCATATCCTGCCCGAGCGGAGGGTTTGGTAAATATGGGTATGCGTTTAGCTTCATCCAGTGAGAAACGAATTTTCTAACAATGGTCAAACCAACATTTATTATCAAGTTTTTAACTAAATCAATTTAGCACTACGTCAGCAACATATTGCTCAAGGGGTGGAACGAACTCAGTTGCGATGGTTTATTAGTTTGATCTATACATGACAAGATGACACTTGATTTTAATGAAATAGAGGCACCATAGTTCTTGGTCAGCTTCATATAAAACTCAGTGAAGAACAAATTATAATGTAGTGGCCAGCTCTTACCATCTGTGACGCAATGCTCAGTTGTATGACCGACTACAAAAAGTCAATCAAAAGAACTTTCAATGTACGCACGAGAGACGATTAGACACGAGACTTGGAGTACTTTGAAAAAGTTTAGCCTGTTGGTTACCGAGAGAGCTACAGGTAACGACCAAAATTTCGGACATATCGAAACCGCCCCACTATACCATTGGGAGTGGGATACAATTTGTGAAAGAATAGATCTTTCCTTGATCGATTTGAAAATAATACTTCATGTCTACCTGATTTTGAGACTCTCCAAAGCGACAATAAAGCGAATGGAATTTTTTGTGACAACGTGTCTAATGTCATCAAATGTCATGATTTGGATTATTCAAGGGGTAATATCATTGTAACGTGACTCGCAAATGGTTTGAAATTTTGAGTTAATCCGATCCCTTCAAATGTTTGATTTCACTTACGGCGTTGGAGCAAGTGTTCAGCGGCCATTAGTCAGCAGAAAATGATTTAGAGTTTTAGTACATGAAGTATTACAAGATTTGTTTTCGTGTTTGGTCAATATTATGTTGTTACATAATATTGGAAAACCATGATCCCATGATCATCTGCTGGAAACCGGCAGAGGATCATGGGATAAATGAAGTCAAGAATTGAAGTGGGAGGAGAGAAGCAGAGGGAATCGAGGAAGAAAGGGAGAGCGTCGGTTGCTGGGGAATAAAGAAAAAAAAAGGTATAAAAGGAAGAAAGTGAAAATAAAAGAAAGAAGGCTTGACAAAAGGAAAAAGGAAGCGTGATAGAAAGAAAGACGAAAAGAAAGTAAGGGAAAACAGAAAGGGAAGGAGAAAAGAAAGACAGAAGGCAAGAAAAAAAAAAAAAAGAAAAAAAAGGAAAGTAGAAGGAAAGGAATAAGGAGGGCAGGAAAGAGAGATAGGGAATTGGAAAGAAAGAGAAAGAAACTAACGAAAAAAAAAATGAAAAGAAAGAAAAAGGTCTGATGCAAGAAAAAGAAAAGAAATAAAGAAAATTGAAAGAAAGGAGGTAAAGAACAAAAGAAGAAAAGGAAGATGGAAAAAATCGGAAAATGAATGAAAGAAATAAAAAAGAAAAGAAAAGAAACAATGGAGACAATAAAGAAAGAACGAAATAAAAAAAAAAGAAACATTGAAGGAAAAAACGAAAGAAGAAAAGAAATAAAGAGAGGAAAATAACATAAAATAAGAAGTTCGATTTCTTAGTTTAATAGCATATCGACCTTGGTGGGTTATTTAATGCCAAAGCCATCTTTGCAGGAAAAAGTAGTGATACTATTTAACCCATAGGTGAGGGGGATAAGGGGTTCATGCCTTTCCCAAGTGTACTAATTGGAAAGTAAACGTAAAAACATGACCTGGGTTCAAACTCGCTCACGACGATACAAAAGACCAGCGCATTAGCTAAAACGCCATGTGTACTTTCCCCCCAAAAAACTAAAGAAAGGAATGAAAGAAAAATTTAAGGAGGTGACAAATACATTTGACAATGAAAAATGTAAAAAAGGAGAGAAAATAAAAACAAGCGAAAGAATAAAAAAAAAAAGAGAAACGTCAAAAAGAAACACAGAAAAAGAAGAATGTTAAGAAGAAACACAGAAAGAAAGGAATGCTGAGATAAATAGAAAAAAAGGAACTCCAAAAATAAACATTGAAAAAGAGGAACACTAAAAAGAAACACAAAAAAAGGAATGTCAAGATAAACAGAGAAAGAGGAATGCTAAGAAGAAACACAGAAAAAGAGGAACGCTAAATTGAAACTCAGAAAGAAAGGAATGCTAAAATAAACAGAAAAAGATGAACTCCAAAAAGAAACACTGATAAAAAGGAGTACTAAAAAGAAACACTGAAATAAAGGAGAGCTAAAAAGAAACAGAGAAAAAATGGAATTCTGAAAAGAAACACAGAAAAATCAGAATGCTAAAAAGAAACATAGAAAAAGAGGAACGTTAAAAGGAAACGCAAAACAATAAAAAAAGAGGAACGTTAAAAGGAAACGCAAAACAATAAAAAAAGAGGAACGTTAAGAGGTAACACAAAACAATAAAAAAAAAGAGGAACGTTAAAAGGAAACGCAAAACAATAAAAAAAGAGGAACGTTAAAAGGAAACGCAAAACAATAAAAAAAAAGAGGAACGTTAAAAGGAAACACAAAACAATAAAAAAAGAGGAACGTTAAAAGGAAACGCAAAACAATAAAAAAAGAGGAACGTTAAGAGGTAACACAAAACAATAAAAAAAAAGAGGAACGTTAAAAGGAAACGCAAAACAATAAAAAAAGAGGAACGTTAAAAGGAAACGCAAAACAATAAAAAAAAAGAGGAACGTTAAAAGGAAACACAAAACAATAAAAAAAGAGGAACGTTAAAAGGAAACGCAAAACAATAAAAAAAGAGGAACGTTAAAAGGAAACGCAAAACAATAAAAAAAAGAGGAACGTTAAAAGGAAACGCAAAACAATAAAAAAAAGAGGAACGTTAAAAGGAAACGCAAAACAATAAAAAAAGAGGAACGTTAAAAAAAAAAAAGGAACATCAAAAAGAAGCATTTGAAACGTTGAATTCACTTGTTTCTAGGTAAAGCTGGCTGATATCACTGTCCATAAAAACTCAAACGTTTGTCGTCATTTATTTGCAGATGACGCCCTTTGAAAATCAGTAGGTGAGAGGGAAATAAAATATATGGACTTGAAAGCATCCAGAGCTGTGATCAAATATCTGCATAAAAAACGAATGTCCCCCAAGGAAATCCACGAAGACCATAGTCAATACATTTGGTGAAGACTCCACTTGCTGTTCAACCGGAAAGAAGTGGGTTGTTGATTTCAAGTTAACCCACGGTTAGGATGCCCAAAATCAGCGACCACGGCCGATCATATGGGGGCCATGCACCTAATGGTCGTGAATGATCCTATTTACCCAACCCCTCCGCTTAGCAGGTTTGAATTCAGAGTTTTCCTTCTCCTAGACTAGTTGCCACACCAAGGCTGAAGAACCTAGTCTGCCCTACTATTTACCCATAGCTGGAGGGAGAATAATTGGAATCATACCTTTCCCAAGGGTATTAGCGCTATGTGAAATGCAATCAGTCTTGTCCAGGAATTGAACTCGTATCGCCGTGTCCATATCCTGTGACTATAACCATTACACCACGGGCACCTCCTTTTCTCCCAACCCCTCCGCTCGGGCAGGATATGACACAAGGTCAATTTTTAAAGCGGAGTTTAGCAGGTTTGAATTCAGAGTTTTCCTTCTCCTAGACCAGTTGCCTCATCAAGGCTGAAGAACCTAGTCTGCCCTACTATTTACCCATAGCTGGAGGAAGAATAATTGGATTCATACCTTTCCCAAGGGTATTAGTGCTATGTGAAATGCAACCAGCCTCGTTCAGGATTTGAACTCTTGTCGCCGTGTCCATTTCCTGCAACGATAGCCATTACACCACGGGCACCTCCATTCAATGGTCGCGAAATATAGACGTGTGAATGTCCAATACATATCAGAAATCATGGACACCAGTGTAGACTCAGTTCACGCTGTTTTAATGAAAAATTTCTGCTCGATGTTTATGTGTATGTGTGTGTGACAGTATTCACTTGATGTGGGTTAAGCCGGCTTCACACGTTGAATGCGTGAAATTTCTCGGGGATTGGTTACCGAAGGTGGTCTCCATATAGCAATAACTCCAAGTGGCTGGGACGATTTCATTTTTTATTTTTATTTTTTACTCATTCGAAAGAGACATCTCTACACAAAACGGTAGTTCTCTGAAACTAGTAGACAAGTTCACCACCTAGGAAGCAGTGTCTCATCAACCGAGACAGACATCAACACGCGACTAGCAAAGGCATGGACAGCTATCGATAGACTATCGATTATATGGAAGTCAGAACTGACCGATAAAATGAAACGTAGTTTTTTTTCAAACAGCGGTCGTGCCGATACAGCTGTATGGATGCACTACATGGACGCTAACTAAACGCATGGAGAAAAAGCTTGACGGCAACTACACAAGAATGCTGTGAGCAATATTGAACAAGTCCTGGAGGCAGCACCCTACAAAGCAGCAGCTGTACGGCCACTTACCCCCATCACGAAAACTGTCCAAGTTAGAAGAACCAGACATATGGAACACTGTTGGAGAAGTAGAGATGAACTTATAAGTGACGTACTCCTGTGGACTCCCTCACATAGACGAGCAAAGGCAGGACGTCCAGCTACGACCTACATACAACAGCTCTGTGCCGATACAGGATGTAACCTTGAAAACCTACCGGAAGTGATGGACGTTAGAGAGGGGTGGCGGGAGAGGGTCAGGTAGATCTGTGCTGATGGTACGACATGATGATGATGATTCTTAGTTGCAGCACCAATTGTGGCCATATCTAGCCTGCCGAGGTTCAATGCATTTGGTTGCACTTTCGTGTGCAGTTCATTTGCAGCTGTATTTTGCATCTTAGTGGCCGATCGTCTTGTGAGAATTGTCGTTGTAAAATCTTGCACTAGGTTGAGTGGAGTATCCACATGTGTAACAAATAAGAAGATAGGCACAAAACAGTAAATTTGCTTTGTAAGGCCGACATTTTTTTCAATTAACACGCCTTCGAAACGATTTGCATGCCTTCAAAATAAATTCTTTAAACATTTTATTCCATGCCTCCTTAATAGCCGTCTCAAGCGAACCAATATTCAGATGGAAAGTTGCATTTGTTTTGTTTTCTAAAACGCCACATATAGCGTAATCATGAAGGTTAAGGTCTGGACTTGATAGGATCCATAAAGAAACTCCAACTATTTCAAAAATTGGACAAATCCGACTTAAAAAAAGAAACGTTATAAAAATTGTTCTGTATTTTGCTTCCGCACCCTGTACAAGACGAACAGAAAGAGGAAGAAAACAAGACAAACACAACAAACCTGCGACAACAAAACCACAAGAAAGGGAAACCTGTGACATTTTTGTACTCTGTGTGAGTGGCTACCGCAAGGCTTTGCGAAAACTATATCAGCTATCAAAAATTCCGATCATCCATCCCTCTTCATTTATCTTGCCTCCGACTTACTCGTCTCATATCATTAGTCCAACTGTCCACTCTTCACTGCCTCCGTGCTGCTTATTCACAACTCCCGTACTGACTTCACACTGACCAACGTTCCGTCTTTTCATTGCTCCTGTGCTTACCCCACACTGACCAACGTGCTGACTCTGCACTCCTCCCGTGCTGACTTCACACTGACCAACGAGCTGACTCTTCACTGTCCCGGTGCTGATTTCCTACTGACCAACGTGCAGATTCTTCACTGCCCCCGTGCTGACTTCACACTGACCAACGAGCTGACTCTTCATTTCTCCCGTGCCGACAACTTACTGACCAACATGCTGACATTTCACTTCTCGCATGCTGACTTCACACTGACCAACGTGCTGATTCTTCACTGCTGTCGTGTTGACTTCACGCTGACCAACGAGCGGACTTTTCACTGCTCCCGTACTGACTTCACACTGACCAATTCCCTTGGCCCTTCGACCCACACTTCTAGTCTCAGATCTTCCTGCTAAAATCCCGCAGATTCATGCGGGCGTATCTCTTTGTCTATTTTCGCGCCAAGACCACATTTGAGTGATCTACACCAAGAAACGTCCCCAGACAATTTGTCGTCGTCCCGAGATGCTGAAGATAAAATCCTTTTGATTCAGATATCAATCCACAAACTCTCCCTGATATATATATATATATATATTATTGCGCATTATTGTGCTCTATCCACTTACATTTGTTCATGACTGTTCATCGATGCCGAAGACGAGGTTTTTTCACATTTGCTCGGCTTATCAGACGAAGCTTTTCTGTTGGCACGCAGAGACGCTTAGATGACCTGCAGGCGGACACACTTGTAACAAACGAATAGGTTACTGCGGGATACTCACAGATGCAGAGGAAACTTCACTAAAAGCCGCTGATTCCAAGGGAATACGCAATTCTGGATTTATGAGCGTTGAAAAAGTTATAACAACAAACACTGGCTTTCACACCCTTTTCAATTTGGAGTTAACTTGTGCTGCGATGCCATTACCAAGAGGAGAGCTTGAGTGGTAGAGATGGGTCATTTTGTTGGTAAGTGGGAATTCATCCCCAACTGCTCGACGCAGGCTGTACCGCATCTTTAGTACTAAAAAAGGACTAATATTGAGCAAGGTCGTTTGGTTTCTGTGCTTAATGGCATATCAACTTTCATGGATTATCTAATTCCAGTGCTATTCTAGTCGAAGAACAGCAGTGATAATATTAAACTCATAATTAGGAGGATAGGGGATGCATACCTTTCCCAAGGGTACTAATCTGAAAGTGAACGTAATAGCGTGACTGGAGATCGAACTCGCATATTCCGATCTGCGCAAGATGGATACCCTGAAGGTTGACACCATATCAGTTTTTGAGGTTAATTTTTGAGGTCACTTTTGGATAGTTTCCAAGCTGACTCAGCTAAATTCTTGAACAGATTTGTATCCCGAGATAAGACATGTTACCAATCACTTTGATCCCGAATCGAAGAATCGAAGCAAACAATTAAAACACACCGGTTATTCCTTTCCAAAAGTGAAAATTTGTCAGCCAGTCCTGTCCAGCATCAAGTAACCACCTTCGAATCTCCAGAGAATATTACAATTGTTTGAATAAATCAATTCCTTTGACTTTTTATGTTTGCAAAAACGAAAAAAAAAAGGCGTTCTGTCACACGGTTCCTTACAGTGACGGATTGTCCCGGGGCTAAGGCCGATTGTATTAATTTGCTGTTGGCTTTGCCCCCAGCCGGCTTTTTAACCGGACCATCTGACATTCGTGTCTTACAGGGCATTGTCTATCAAAGGCAGACTCGAGGCTGAAAAGTCCCCGCTTTCGGCTGGGCTACCTTCAGGTTGACGAGCTGAATTATTGACAACTTTGTATAGCACTGGACCCCGATGCCCAGTTTAAACAATAATCTGGCATCCGTGCCTGGACTCATGTTCGGTTCCATGTCCAGCTAGGTTCTTCGGCTCACTTGGTGCAATGTGAGCCGATGACCAGTATAAACCAGCTGGGTACGAGCCTCAGCACAGTTCCGACCTTACTCTCCCCTATTCTGCACTATAATCCGACCTTCGGGTCATTTGACGTATTGTCAAGTTCTGTGCTACCAGTTCGGGCCAGAGTGGACCTGGGAACGATGACAATGTAGAGGTACTCCGCATTCCCCAAAGCTCTTGAATTACTGGAGCCTTACCACTAGATTGTTTGATGTTATATCTTGGACACTCGTTGGGGTGTTTTATCTCTCTGCAGAGATGCAGTCAGTGCGTTCTATAGCCCCAGCCGACTGGGTTAGTCTGATTTTTTTTCAAAACTGAAATCCAACTTCCGTATTCATTATTTCCAGAGGAATGATTAAATCATCCATGCTGTTAAGGAGTAACTGCAGAACCAATTCTCAACTTTTTTACTCTTTTGGAACTCTTGAAATAGTTTTCATGTCTCAGCGCATTGTCTAAGAATTATGACATACTATTATTAATACCTATCTCTTTTAACTGTCTTTTTTAAAACTATCTCGCTGAGTCTTTAGAAATATGTTTCGGAACCCTAGAGTCACGGGAAACACCGGTTGAAAAACAGCTTTGAAAGTGTAAAAAGTTCTTTTTTATTGTGAATCGGTAGTGAAGCTTGGTGGGCCAAATGCATTGAAGTTAATGGTCACTGTGTTGAAAAATAATGCAAAAGCAATCTTTCTCCTATGACATTTTCTGAATAAAGCTGTAAACTTTTTGATGTACCCTTGTACATGTCCTTATTCG
Organism: Sepioteuthis lessoniana; assembly: GCA_963585895.1. Lineage (NCBI taxonomy): Eukaryota > Metazoa > Mollusca > Cephalopoda > Myopsida > Loliginidae > Sepioteuthis > Sepioteuthis lessoniana. The sequence goes on along the minus strand of OY757931.1, from coordinate 55,261,799 downwards.
ATGGTAACGTTTATATCACGTTTTTTTTTTTTTTTTTTTTTTTTAATTGTCATAAGAAGCCCTCTTAACTCAATACCGCTATAAACATTGCCCAGTCAGCTGGGGCTATAGAATACACTGACTGCTTCTCTGCAGAGGGGTAAGACCCCTCCACAACGAGTGTCCTGGATATGACACTAAACAATCTGATGGGGAGGTTCCAGCAATGCTGGAGCTTTGGGGAATGCGGAGTACCCCTTTATTGCCATTGCTCCCAGGTCCACTCTGGCCCGGAGTGGTAGCACCTGATAGGGCCCTATCTATGGGTTAAATAGAACTAACAGCATACTTATGCTAAAATGAATTGAGTAAACTGAATAGCTTGAAATAGAAACGTTTTTGACAATTAAACCGTACTTACATTTAAACTGCGTGCTTACACTTAACTGAATTGTTTCAAATAGAACTGTTTTTCGACATTAAAACTGTATTTACACTTAACTGAATTGTTACAAATAACTGCTTGAATAGTTTGAAATGGAAATGTTTTTTGACAATTAAGCTGTGTACTTATGCTAAACTGAATTGTTTTAAATAAAACAGATTATTTACATAAAAATGGATTTGGCGTTGAATAACCTACAAAGGCTGATATGCCATAAAACCCAACAAACCAACAAACCAAACCAAACCGCTATAAACAGTTGATTTAGTTTGGTTTCTTTATTCAATAGCATATCAATCTTCGTGGATTGTTTAGAGCGAAAGCTATCCTGGTAGGAGAACAGTAGTGGAAATATTTAACTCATAGGTGGGACTGTAAACAGTTGAATTTGTGATATACTCTGTGATTATGACCAGAAATGCAATATCTTTGTTGGTGGTCTATATAATTCCAATATACCTCATGGATACTAGGACACAAAGGAAATTTTGTATTGATCTAAACAGTAGATAATTGGCCGTCAGGACAATAGGGAGCAACTGAATTTCATTCCACGGTGAAAGTATGCAGAGTTAGAGTTCAGTTTACAAATAAGTAATCGTAAACAAACAAATATTTGATCCAGTTTTAAACTAAGCAATCTATAGATTTAATAATCAATTTCAAATTTAATTTGGCGTTATCTTTGATGTTGTCAAATGGGAGTTTTCCCACGTAAATTGAATCTATTGTTGTCCGTTGCTCAATTTAGATCTGTTTGTTCTTGCGTTTCATGTTGTATGACAAAGAACGCATGCGTATTACATTAACTCACCGTTTCATTCTGTCAAGAGTCAATCCATCGTCTTTAAGGCTGTTCTTTAGTTTCTTATCATTTTCCGCTTTTTATTATTTTTTTTAATTGATCAATATTCATTCAACTTGTTGGTTTTTAAAGCAAATCGTAGATATCAGTGCGCGGATTGAAAAGAAAAGAAAAAAAATTGTGCTCCCCCTACCATAAAATCAAGAAAAAATCAGGTTGAGTTGCATCAGGAGATCATGTGCGTCATTTTGGCTAGGAAAGAAAATGCTTTCCGAAGATAAGTAAAATTTTGCATCCTTGTTGCGCCGAACATTTATACTCAGAAACACACTTGCATGCATCTATAGAATACGTTATTTCTATTCATTCTTTTGAATTGAAAACATGTAAACACAAATATACAGACATGCACACTAAAAATAGATCCTTATATTCTTTTTAAAACACTATATATATATATATATATATAGTTCAATTATGCATCAAATTATCCGAAACTATCCTCCTAGACACTTTCTGCCATCACTGGTCATCTTCAAGGGAACAATGTTATTTCTTAGGAAAGTTTCGAAAATAACTTTTACTTTATACTTTTTTTTTTTTTTTTAACAAAGCATGCTTAAGGGAAAGAGTGCCGCCTGAATATAGCATGTATGTATGTATGTATGTATGTATGTATGTATACGAGAATGATCACCCTTTAATTTGTCGCACACCTTTCACTTTCCTATAGGTTTCACCTGCAAATTGTTGAACTACCTACATAGTACATTTGTTTATAGTAGTGAAGGTTCTTGTAAAACCAGCCACACTTTTTAGATAAGTTGGTAACGGAAGAATGGTGCGCACAGATTCTCCCGAACCACACTCCTCAGGTTTTAAATTCAAATTTTTTCCCTTCTGGCTTACTAAAAGTAAAGAGCCCTATTTGTCCTGCTATTTACCCATCGCTAGAGCGAGAAAAGAATGATCTATGCCTGTAGTTAACAATTAAGTCAATTATGGCTGAGTGCTCTTGTAAGGGTAATGTTATGGCCTGGGACGGCTTCATTGCACAAGGTTATGGAGAGATCTGTTTCATATGTGATATATTAAACCCGAAAAAGTATCACCTGATCCAGATTACGTACAGTTTTTGACTTATTGACCGAGGCTTTTATTACCAAAAAAAGGTAATATTCCTGTTTGTTGTAACGTTATAAACAAGGGGTGGAAAGATACAAGCTGTTAAATTAGAAAACGCCTCCAACCGAAAAACAATTTAACAAAGTTCGAAATCTTATCCTGTCGGTTAAGTGCAATAAAGATATGCTTCATCTCGGGAGCCACAGGTGGTGTGATGGTTTGCAAACTAGACTAGTAAACCTTCCTGAGTGAGTTCATATCACATTGGGTGCCCCATTCACTTGGTCTTTTGCAACATCTATACAAACAGCTCTGTAAATTACTAATGAAAGGGAATGTCGGTGCCTCGGGTGGTATAATGTTTACTAAGTTAGATTAGAAAAATTTCACGAGAGATTTTGAATTTCATTGGGTGCCCCATTCATGCGGCCGCGTGCCACATCTAAGCAAAAAGCTTAGTAAATTACAAGATATACTTCATCTCAGCATGCTTTGTTAAAACAGCAATTAACGAAAATTTACCGAGATCAGCAAGCTCACATTAGCCATCTAAGTGGTTATTGAGGGCTGGTCGGCATGTCGTCGATGCAGGTAGAATTTGGGGCTCAGTGTTCTGAGAATCGCAATAGTAGAAACTGGGTTTTTCGATTCGCCCTCTTTTGTGGCAAGGGACTCGAGCGAAAAAAGCTGTTGCATGAACTGAGAAAGACACACTGAAAGAACTGGTTCCGTCTAGAATAAATGAAAACCCACAAATCTACCCCATACATTGTATCCATTTCGTATTGCACATATTTCCACGGCCTCAGTAACTGATGTGAATGTATGACATAAGGTCCTTCATTTGAGGCGACTTGTGTTTTTGTGTTTCCTCTCACCCTCTAGACCAGTAATTCCCAAAGTGGGACGCATGCCCCACCGGTGGGCCATGGTAATATTTTGATGAGGCTTGTTTAGAAATCAAATTAATGGCCTTTTAAGCTTCCTTTACGTGAGTTGTAGTAAAATTTTGAATATGTAAGAATTAAATATTACAGAGGGGGCATCAAAATTTTAGAAATACAAAAGTGGAGCAGGATCCAAAATCAGTTGGAAACCACTGCTCTAGAAAATTAGCATCACCGACATAACAATTGTCAGTGTCAATGCAACATTAGGGACTAGATACGCTGCAAATACTGGTTCTCGCCACATCTCTGGTGGGAAACAGTGATGGACCTGTTTGATTTTGTTTGGTTTTATGGCGTGTCAACCATTGTAGGTTATTTAATGCCAAATTCGTTTTAATACACATAAACAATTCTATTTCAAGCAATTCAGTTTAGTATAAGTACACAGTTTAAATATCAAACAGTTCTATTTGACCCATAGATAGGACCCTATCAGGTGCTACCACTCCGGGACAGAGTGGACCTAGGAGCGATAGCAATGAAGGGGTACTCTACATTCCCCAAAGCTCCAGTATTACTGGAGCTTCACCATCGGATTGTTTAGAGTCATAAACAGGACACTCATTGGGGAGGGGATCTTACCCATTTGCAGAGATGCAGTCAGTGTATTCTGCTGCCCCAACCGACTGGGCCTGGATGGATCTGTTTAGTTCTTAGCAGATACTATAGAAAACCTAAAGTCTGAGTACCTAACAATGCAAAGCTTAATAAATACTGTAAATTGCATCATACAAGTTAATCTTTTAAACCTAAAAAAATCTCTACAAAACTTGGGGTAGACTTATTCGGTCTGGCTAAAATCAAAACTTTTACCACAGAGTGGTGAACAAGTGTAAATAGTCCTCCTAACAATTGATATACACTGTGCAAAAGTCTTCGGCCACTTTAAACTATTGTAAACTTTTACTAATTGCCAACTTACAAATGAATGTTTCGCATCGTGTCTTTTACAGATGAAAAATTTGCCCTGTTGGAATCATTTTCTTTCCAAATCATTACAAATTGTTGTCAGGGTTCTGAAAGAGAAAAGATGTGAGAGACCCCCCCACAAAAAAAAAAAAAAAAAACCAAAGCAAAATAAAAAAAAACAAAAAACGATACCCGTGGTCGGCCACCTTACGTAAACTAATCAAGATAAAGTGTTTGAAAACAGAAAAATGTCTATAATGAAAATTTATTATATAGAGTTCATATCAAAAAGTTACTGTATATTGTTAATATGCAATTATTCTGTATTATTATACCGTACATTGTTATATTATATTATTATGTACATTGTTATATTATATTATTATGTACATTGTTATATTATATTATTCTGTACATTGTTATATTATATTATTCTTTATTATTATATTGTACATTGTTATATTATATTATTCTGTACATTGTTATAATATATTATTCTTTATTATTATATTGTACATTGTTATATTATATCATTCTGTATATTGTTATATTATACTGTACATTGTTATATATCATTCTGTATTATTATACTGTACATTGTTATGTTATATTATTCTGTATTATTATAATTTATATTATTATATTATATTATTCTGTACCTTGTTATATTATATTATTCTTTATTATTATATTGTACATTGTTATGTTATATTATTATGTACATTGTTATATTATATTATTCTATATTACCGGGGTTCAATCCCAGGTCGAGTCATACCAAAGACTTTAAAAATGGTACTTGATACCTCCTTGCTTAACACTCAGCATTATAAGGTACGTATCAAAAATAAAGTGGAGCAATCCTGGGAAAGGAGTAGCGCCTTCCCCTACACCACTGTGTAGTGCTTCGGGCTTTTGACCTTGTGTCAAGTCGTGTCTGGTGGGAGGCAGCGACAAATACACGGTGTAGTAGCTATTGAAAAGGAAGCCTTCTGGTCGCCCTCGACTACGGTCGCTAACTTTACTTTTACTTATACTGTACATTGTTGTATTATATTATTCGGTATTATTATACTATACATTCTTGTATGTAATATGCCAGATCGACTTGTACGTTGCAATTTACTGTAAGAGCAATAAACAATCAGCCTGTTCAGCTCTAGGTAAGTAACCCTTGCAGTTACCGTAAATAAACTTTCTACAATGCCATTCCTGAAAATGTTACCGATCTATTTATCTATCCATACAGTTTCGTAGTGGCAAATGTTATTCCAATCCAAATTAAAAGCTTGATTTTGAATGCTGAATATTCTTGTTGAATCTAATTTGAACTTGATCTATCTATCTAGTATTCCTATCAATAATGGTAATAATTAGAGCAAAGAAAGTATAAGAGTAGACATGAATGGGTGCGTAAGGTGATTTATTGGGAATTGCGCAAGAAGTTTAAATTTGACCATGCGAACAAACGGTATATGCATAACCCAGAATCCGTTTTAGAAAATGAGATGCTCAAAATTTTTCGGGATTTTGAGATGCAAACGGATCATCTAATCTCGGCCAGACGACCACAGCTAGTGATAGTAAAAAAAAAAAAAAAAGAAAAAGAAAAAGAAAAAAGGAACCTTCCGTTTGATTACAGGGTAAAACTGAAGGAAAACAAAAAGAGAGATAAGTACCTAGATCTTCCTAGAGAACTGAGAAAAACTATGGAACATGAAAGTGACGGTGATACCAATAGTATTGATATAGGGAGTGGAGGACTTGGAAATAAGAGTACGTTTGGAGACCGTCCAAAGTACAGCATTGTTGAGATCGGCCAGAATACAAAGAAGAGTCCTGGAGACTTGAGGAGACTTGTTGTGACTCAGACTCCAGTGAAAAACCATCAGTTAACGCTGGTGTGAAAAACTCTCAAATGAGTAAAATAATAATAATAATGTTAATCCTTAGTAAAAGATTGAGCCGTTATATTTGACCAATAGATGAGACCCTAACAGGTGCTACCACTCCGGGTCAGAGTGTACCCCGTAGTAATGGTAATGAAGGGGTACTCCACATCCCCCAAAGCTCTAGGCGTGGTACCTCACCATCTGATCAAGTTTAGAGTCATACCCAGGACACTAGAAGGTCATTAAAAATACCCCTTGAAGATATCAACACTCACGATGCACAGTCTTGTAGAAAAAAAAAGCATTTACATTTCATAGCTAAGGTTTTCGAAAGCATCGATTGGCAGATTGGTTGGGAATTTTTTGATAGCTGAAAACTGGCTCTATCCAGTGGTTACCATGCTCACTCAATCTATTATAGTTTCTGTGGAAAAAATAAGATTTGATTGATTCCTTGATTTTAATGACATGCCAAACTGTCAAGGGTTATTTTACGTTAAGAATCGCGTTCAATATTCGTTCATATTTGCATTTTTTATGTAACTGTTTATCAAAAAGGTTTTTTTTCCAACAGAGTCGAATCGAATTTGAATAATTTTTAAACACATCTATTTGATCCCTAGATAAAACCCTAAATAGTACTACCACTCCGAATCAAAGTGGAGCTGGGAGTAATAACAATAAAGTGGGTATCTCCAAAATAAATAGGGAGTATTAATTTAATCGTTGACAAAAATGCATACTGGTGACCATGTGGAAAAATATTGTTTTGTAGCTGAAAACTTGCTCTATCCAACAGTGTTTGCCACTGTTGTAGTTTCTGACAAAATAAATGGGAGTTATTTCTTTCGGAGAGGTTCTCTTACGAGCATAGTATGTAAGATTTCATTTATGGTTAGTAAAAGTGTATTGCCAGTGGTAGAGACTATGTGGAAAATTTGTAGCGGAAAACTTGCACTATCCAATCATTAACGAGCTTGCTCTGTCTATTGTAGTCTCCGTTGAAATAAATAAGACACTTTACTATCGAAGCTACCTCTTCCCCATTATTATTCGTATCTCGATAACTGAACTGATTACTCTTCCGTTAAAAAATTTGATGCTTAGAAAAATTACTTAGAGAAAACATAGTGTTTTGTTATCTTGTAAGAGTTTTCAGTTTTTTTCCAGCTTCTTTCATACATTGTAATTACTGAAAAGAAAACGAAATATCCTTGTCGCCTAAAGAACAATAATGACAAAAAAGTTTGTAAAATAAACAGTAAAGTAATTTTCTTAAAAGAAATACTGCTCACTCTTCCCGATCATAAACCATTGACAAAGGCTCAACAAATGTATTCAATTATAGATTATATTGCTTCAAAACCAAAGAAAGAAAGAAAGAAAGAAAAACATGAGTGAGAGACAGAAAGAAGTTGGTGAGAAGCAGAAGGAAAAGGAGAAAGAAAGAAAGTTTCTAAAGAATACGATAAGAAAGAAAGAAAGAAAGAAAGAAAGACAACAGACGGTCTAAAAGACAGAAGGAAGTTGGTGGGGAGCAGGAGGAAGAGAAAGAAAGAAAGAAGATAGACAAGTTAGAGACAGAAGAAAGTTTGGGAGGAAAAAGAGGGGAGGGAGAGGAGAAAGAATGAAGTTAAGAAAATATAAGAAAAATTATATATCAAAGAAAGAAAGAAAAGTTGAAGAGGAAGAAGAAGTAGCTGAAGAGCAAGAAAGAGATAGGAATAAAGTTGAGCTTTGCTTTTTAATTCAAGTTAGAATATTTCTTAGGAATACGGTGAAAAATAAATTAAAAATGACAAGCAAAAAAAAAATTGAAGAAGAGAAAGAGAGAAATAGTTTTAAAAGAAAGAAAGAAAGAAAGAAAGAAAGGTTGGGAAGGAGGAACAGGAAAAGAAAAAATGAAGAGCTTTTCTTTATTTCAAGTTATAATGTTTCCAAGGAATACGATAAAAAAGAAAGAAAGAAAGAAAGAAAGAAAGAAAGAAAGAAGAGAAGCTGGAGATCAAGAAAGTTTCTAAAGAATACGATGAGAAAAAAAGAAAGAGAAGTTGGGGAGGAAGAAGCACAGGAAAAAAAGAAAGTTTCAAAGAATACGCAAAGAAAGAAAGAAAGAAAGAAAAAGAGCGTAGGCAAGTAGAACTAGATAAGAGGAAAAATAAGAGTTTTTCTTCATTTCAAGTTAGAAAGTTTTTTTAGAAATGAGAGAGAGAGAGAGAGAGAGAGAGAGAGAGAGAGAGAGAGAGAGAGAGAGATCTTCTAGGAATTACGATGTGAAAGAAAGAAAGAAATTTTGAAGGAGGAAGAAGTAAAAAGAAGAGTTTTCTTTTAAGTCAGATAATTTCATAGAAATAAAATGTGAAAGAAAGAAAGGAAGATGAAAAGTGTTTGAAAAAATAAGAAGAAGAAAAAAAAAAGGAAAAAAAAAAAAAGAAAAAAATCTAAAGAAAAATGAACAAAAAGAAAAAGACAAGAAGAATAAGAGAGAACATTCAGAAGAAAGAAAGAATCAATGAAAGAAAGAACATGGACATCAATGGAAGGAAAAGTAAAAAAACCCAAAAAGAAATGTGCAAAACTATCCAGACATTCTAAAGAATACAACGTGGAAAAAAATTCTGAAGAAAGAAAAAAATGAAAGGATTAATGAAAGTAAATAAAACAGGAAGAAGAATATGGGGTGGGGGGAAGCAAGAAAAAAGTGATGAGTAGTGTGGAGGGGATCGACAAACAGGGGAGTTTTTATTTGTTCTAAGAGAGAATGTAACTAATATGACGAGAAAGAAAGAAAGAAAAGGATAGAAAAGAAAAGGAAAGAAAGAAAAAGAGCTAAAGAAAAGTATGATAAATAAGATCGAGACATTAAGGAGGAAAAATAAGGAATGAAAGAAAGAAAGAATGAAAGGGAAAAAAAAGAAACATAAAGGGGAAGGGTAGGAGAAGCATTGGGTGAGAGGGGAGGGAGAGAGGATATAAAAACTGGAGATTTTATTTGTTCCAAGATAGAATGTTTCTTTCAAGAAAGAAAGAAAGAAAGAAAAATTCAAGAAAGAAGGAATGAAAGAGAGAAAGACATTTTTAAAAAAGAAAGAAAACGGGAATTGAAGGGTATGGGAAGAGGGGGAAGGAGAAAAGGGCAGATAGAAAAAGCAGAGAGTTTTTTTCACTTCAAGATAGGATATTTTTAAGTTATACGACGAGAATGAAAGAACGATAGATAGATCGAAAAGCCTGAAACTTTTTGAAGATAGAAATATAAAAAGAACGAAAAAAATCTGACAAAACATTTAAGAAAAACAAATAAACAAACAAATAAAAGGATACGTAAAACATCGAAATATTTTGAATAAATAAATAGACTTGCTTAAAGAAGAGATCATATCATTTTAGCCTTCTTTAGTTACAGCGAAAAAATATGGCCTGTCATATTGTCTATGGTAACACATTCATTCATTTATTTGTTATTTCAGCCTCCAGTTATGGCACTTTATCACCAAGTCAGTTTCGGACGCAAACGCCGATGATCATCACCCAAAACGAGGATCTTGTTTCAAGCAACTGAAACGCGAGTGAGGCATTCGTAATCAAATCGTACGACTGACATTCAACATTTTGTGTCCAAG